>CM022470.1:9559203-9758548 GCA_011952105.1 Coreoperca whiteheadi | reverse complement strand
GTGGGGGGGGGGGGGGGGGGGGGGGGGGGGGGGGGGGGGGGGCGAGTGTGTGTGTGTTTGTTTCATGTTCTTATATCCCGGTGGGGACTTTAACCTGAATGCACACGGACCCCTGGTGGACTTGTGTCACGTGTCCCTGTTGGGACAAACACTGAAGTAGAGACTGGCTTCTGAGGGTGAAGACTTGGTTTTCGGGTACACATTACAATTAGGTTAGGGTTAGGGTTAGGCATTTAGTTGTGATGGTTAGGGTAAGGTGCTAGGGAGGGCATTGTGTCACTGGCTGTCCTCACGGGGATAGTGAAACAAACCCGTATGTGTGTGTTTCAGTTCACAAAGTGACAGGTTTCTTTTGTTAAAGGAATAAACAGCAATTCATTGCCTGGAATTCTGGTTCCAATACTTGTTGCAGCTTATTTATATTTCTTTTGTGTTTGTTTGTTTTCTGTTTTTGTTGCCAACTAGCCTGTATGTGTGCATGGATGTGATGCGCAACATCCATTAAAGGAAGTTCTATATTTTGGGAAATATGCTTAGGCTATTCTCTGTCTTGTAGAGAGTCAGATGAAGAAGATGGGTAGGCTACCCATCTTTGTACAGTAAATAAGCTACCAGCAGCCAGCTAACTTAGCTTAGCATAAAGAATGGAAAACATAGACTGTATAAAAGAAGTGGACTAGCCACTGGTTGGTGGACGACTGTTTTGAAGCCCTGAGTTTGGCATTTTATCGTTGACATCTTGTTTTTTTTTTGGAGCCAGAAGTGACCATGTTTGGAGGAGAGTGCGGAGCTAGCTAGCTTGGTTAGCAAGGTGCATCCATAAGTCACGTTAACTATGATAGGTATTAATTGGGTTGCTAGTTTTGGCTAGTGAAAAAAACAAAATGTGGGCCTACTTAGTGAGAAAATAATTAACAGAAGACTCCCTAGAGTGTCCTTTAGCAGGTTTAAATGGGACCATAATTTACTAAATGAACATCGTGGTGTATTTAAGAAGACTTGAAACTAGCAACTGAGACCATAAACTTATTAGGAGCGTGCTTACTGAGGTAATAAATCAAGTGAGAAGTAGGGTCATTTGCTCACATTTTCTTATACAATCGGACTTCTTTTTGCAACCGGTGGGGTCACCGCCTTCTGGCCATTAGAAAGAAAGCAAGTTTGGCACTTCCGCATTGGCTTCCCTTTTTAGACCTTGCTGAAGGTCCTTGCTGAAAACATGTAAAAGCAGCTAGCCTGGCTCTGTCCAAAGGTAACTAAATCTGCCTACCAGCACATCTAAAGCGCACAAAATAAGGCATTGCAGCTTGTTTGTTAATCTGTACAAAAACTGAAGTGTTAAAAGGCCCAAGTCAGAGTATTACAGTGGGTTACGTGCTGAACTATTTTTTGGCCAGAACCAGTTGCCAGGCAACCAGCAGAGACTCCAGGAAGTTAGACCTACTGGAAATAGCCTGGTAGACTACATAACCCCCGTAAAATGGCAAAAAGTGACATCTAATATTTGTATAATATTCCTATACTGACTGATAATGTTTGTATTTAGTGACTTCATTAAACCACACTATTTGAATCCCATTTTTATTCAATATATTAATATAATATGTTGGGACCTGTTTTTTCACGAGAGACTGAGTTCTCCAAACTTCACTCCAGTTGCTTAAACAGTTTATTGGCTGAACTTTGCTCTGCTCCCTCCAGACGTCTCATATCGCTGATGTAGTCTAGTTGTTATTTCGCAAAAGTGTTGTGTTTTTTTACCCTTGGCAATCAATTACATTTTCTATACTGAGCAGAACTAATGCTTTTATTAAGGAGATTTGGGGCAGGAATGGTTCTTTATTGCATGTGAGAGTTGAATTCGGTGTGATCACTACTGAAATGCCAAGTTGAAATAACTGCCTTCCTTATTTACATTCATCCCTGACTGAAACTGAATTTATGTTTTAAGCAGAGAAGCCATCACGTAAGAAATGTGGAGTGCGTTGAAGAGTAAGGTCAGATGGATGTGTTCACAAATGATTAGACTGAGTAAGCTACTGAAAATGAATCAAATACTGTCAGCGTTTCCAGAATTTATGGGGAAATCTTTGTTTATAGCTCCTTATATTAACACTCACATTCTGGGGAATTTCTTGGATGGCGAACCAACTAATCAATTTGACTGCAAATTGTTTGATAATTGAAATTGATTGATTGATTTGGTAGTGTGAATAAAATGCCTCCCATAACGACACTTAAATAAAAAGGAGGTGTAGACAGCTGTATGCTATTGCAGTAAATCCCTGAGCAAAACACTGTGATTCTTCTTGCCAAACAGACACACACACACACACACACACACACACACACACACACACATACAACATGAACTAACATGAACTTTGCCCATTAACAGGGTTCGTGGACCTTCTGCATGTGTCAATAAGCTCTGCAGAGCTGAAGCAATGATCTGCTGGACAGAATTCTCCCTCAAATATAATATTGCTAAACAAACTATTCTGCCATAATCTAAATCCTATGAGTTACTGCTTATCGTGTAGAAGAACCTTCGTGCATTATGTCTTACGTTATTATTCGGTACCATTTCATCATGCTTATTGCATCTAAAGTGTTGCTTTTGACTTATTAACCTTTCGCCAGCTCTTTTTTCTTTATTAACTGCACTAATAAGAAAATACATGTGCTGTAACAGCTGTTGCTGAAGATGCTCTGATAGGGGAAAGAGATGGTGAGCAGCTTCCGGGACTTTTTGAATACAACTTGACCGAGTCACGTCAAACAAAATGCTGTAATAGCGTCCATCAGGCGAGAATCAGGCAGGCATCATTGCCTCTATATTGTAATGCTTTTATGTCAAGTTAAAATAATGAAAAGTTTGGCCAAGAGCCAGATGTAACATATCCCCCTCATCCCCTGAGACATTACAGCATCTGAATGTCCACTAGCCTACTGGTACATTTATAGGCTCAATTTTACTCAAAATAACATCGGCGTCTTGCTTAACAACTATTTGATTATGACACCATTCGTATCTTTTTTTTATAGAAGCACTCCATAAGCTTATAAAAAGAGAAAATATCTGATAATTTAATACCAACAACTAAGACTATTCCTTGTGCTTTAAAACAGACCCTCTGGGCACAAAATGGAAAATCTGTTCACATATGCAAGAGTCCTCTTTCTAAAAATAGCAAAAGCCATAGTATTAACCAAATGACAGTGAAAGTGTGTGTGTGTGTGTGTGTGTGTGTGTGTGTGTGTGTGTGTGTGTGGTGGGGGGGGGATTATGGGGGAGCAGTCCCTAGACCATCCAACAGAGGGAGCCAGTGGAACAATGCCAACACAGTGAGACACACCACTGAATACAAATTAATGATGAGACACCATTATAAAATGTTAAATATGGCTTCTGATGCATAAAAAGTCCCACATACACAAAGATACTGATTCTAAAGATTTCTGATTTTGCTCTAAACTCACTGCCCTTCTCTTTCTCTGCAGTCTCTGCAGGCTCTCCACATTTCCTGTCCACAATCCGGTCACATTACAGCACACACATCTGTAAATAACTGTATGCAAGGTTAATATTTGAAGAGAGATTAGTCCCACTGCAAAAGGTAATGTAAACACTGGATGTATAGTTGAGATAATTACAATGTTTTGCTGGTTTTTGTCCCATGACTTGGTTACCAATACAAACACTGTAGCCTGGATAACGGAGCAGCCTGGAGCAGGTTTTATGTGGCATGTAAAAAAGTGCAGTCCTGACACACCACTGTACTCCCAACTGGTACACCTCGTGATGTATTTAAAGGGATGAAAGTAAAAATAACTTCCCATGTGGTCAAGGTATTTGTTTACATTAGAATAAATAGCTTATGCAATTGTCACCAGTGGGACATACTGCTGCCAAGATAAATCTCTGCTACACATTGTTTACTACCATCAAAACAGTCAGTGCTGAGGTGAAATACTAAGCTGGCAGTGGGAATAAACAGGTGAGGGTGCAGTACGTAGCAGCGTGTTGTGCATTGGGTCAGCTGTGGCCTGGCCTCTAGTCCCTCTGGGCCCTCGGAGACAAGTTTGTTTTCAGAGTCTGGTCACGCTCTTTGAGTCTGGCCATTCAACTGGCATTTGGCAGGATCATATTTTCCATGCCAGACACTCAGATCAGTGCACTGCAGCATACACAAAATTCTTCCATAGTTTTTGAACCTGATCAGAGGGTTTTGGCATAATGGCTTGTTTTTGTTCATAAATATACAGTGAATGGCCAGAAATGTCTGGGTTTACGCTTCAGTTCAGTTCAAGACAATTACTGTGCATGCAGTAGTGGGCCACACATGGCAACAATAAATACTATCCTATAGAATGTTTCTCACTTCACCTCCTCATTTTTAGCCACATTATCTGCCATTTAAGTAATTAAGAGTTTTAATAGCGGGATCATCAATTTGGGCTTATCAACATTTCACCAAAAAGGCAACTGGTCATCTAAAGGTCAACGTGGTAGGTACTTTCCTCAGAGCTAATAAAATAGTATTTCTAAGAAAATGTCACATCGACAAAGTTGTTCTTGTTTGATTAGCTAGAGCCTCAAAGCCTTTTGTAATTAGTGTGGCCTGGATGTCCAATTGAATGATTTCATTTTTTTTCCTTCAAAATGTTTTTGAATCACCACAAAATATTGTATATGAATCCACAGTGTATAAAGCAATATTCGGAATAAGAATATGCTCTGCAGAATACAATTTTGATGACAATATACTGTAACTTTGCTTCCAATCCAGTAAAAGTTGAGTTCAGGTGCATCATTTTTCAACCCTTACGACTCAACTTCTGACTTCGACTTGTTTAAGGTATTTGCCTCTTTCACTATTTAACAGTCTCACTGATTCAGCAGCTATATAAGAGAAAATAAGCTGCGAACCAAATTCATTTATTTTGATCAGTTTGACCTTGAAAACAAAGGGAGTCCATGGAGGTACTTGAGCTACTGTCCTGGCAAGAGATAAGTGATGTGAGGGATGGATCAACGTGTAGTCTAATGGAAGAACACACATACATTCCCAAACCGAGCAACTTGAGGCAATATACTGTATCAACAGGCAATCTGTTCATGATTCGAGCCTGTGATGGCTCGAGTGTTCTTCAGCCAGATCTCCATCAGCAGTAATAGCAGGGTGTTCAGAGAGGAGCTGACAGATGTGCAGCCATGCTGAAAGACTATCTTCTTGGTTCTCACCCTGCTGCCTCCGAAACCCAGCTGGTCAGAGTGTTATTCCCCCTGGGGAGGCCACTACAGTGACACCTCTTATCAGACATAAACTCTCCTTCCACAGGGGGCTAAGTGACACTACAGGCCTCTCTCTTAATGCAGGCTGGTTCATGGCACCTGGAAGAGCTTTTATAAATGATACAGAGGCTTCAATGGGTCATTATTATATGAAAAGTACCTTTCCGATTTGCACTTACCCATCATATTTTTGCATATGTACAAAACATAATCATATTATATAATTTATGATCACTATATAAACATATAATAAATTGTTTATAATACAAATTGTAGTTATAAACAGATATGAGGACATATAAAGTGTTTATTAATGCACAGCATTTTCAACAATTATAACGTCTCCTATGAAGACATGTTTTGTATAATTATATTGTCATTTATTAACTCTTTATATACCAGTTTATATAGTATATGGATGCTTCACAGGAGGAGTTAAATTAGTTGACAACTACATCAGTAAACACTTAAAAATAAATAGATAAATACTTAAAACTTAAATCGTCTTACAGCTATATATTTATATATATATATATATGTACATACATATTACAATTTATTAAGAGTTTCAAACTTAAACATAAACTCAGCTAATCTGCTTCCTCAGGACTGTGTGGGTTTGGTTTAATTACATTTTATTGACAGCAGCCTGGCAACAGAGGCAAACAACCCCACATCTGTGAGTCAGTCAGTCAGTCATTTTCTACCGCTTGTTCCCTTTGGGGGTCGCGGGTGACTGGAGCCTATCCCAGTAACTTTGGGCCTTAGGCGGGGTACACCCTGGACAGTGGCCAACTCATCGCAGGGCCCCCACATCTGTCTTTACATTTTATTTCAAATGTTGCTAAAGCCTGATTGATGCATGGAAGTATGTCACATTTTTACAACTGAGCTCTGCCCACATCCAACCAGTTACAAAAGAAGTGACGAAAACACAGAAACTGAAATCTCACATTCAGGCAAAAACAAAGCAATTCTAACTTTGGCAGAAAACGTTGTGTTGATGTAGGATCACATCGCTCATAGTAAATTAACTGATTGAGAAAATGGGTTTTCGGAGGCCTTTCAAGTTCAATATAACCTACTTATCTACTTTAATTAAAAATAAAATGAATGTTACCATACCAGTTCCTATTTAAGGATCAATTGTTTTCTTTCTGGGAATAACCTATACTTACTTTCCATAGACGCTAAAATGAAATTTAGTTTTTACTCGGGATGAAGAGCTCTGAATTCACTGACAGGACAGCTCAAACAGTGTGTATAATTATTCTGAGAACAGTGGCAGGTGTTTATTCCTGTGGACTACGGAGGTACAATAGAGCCCAGCAACTTATGTCACAGACTTGGACCATGTCCCTGAGTGTATAAATAGCCATTTGGTGGATGGCGTTATCTCCCTATTGACACAACTACTGGCCAATAAATGCCCCCTTGTCCCTTCTTCATGTTGTAAACTTAAAGCCTAGCCAATTCTCTCTTAGATCAAGCAGGGTTCACATTAAACAATTCTGTGATGCCCAAAAAATGCTGAGGCAATGTGACAGAGAATTACAAACAAAATAATATTAATGTAAAATGTCATTTTCAAACATTTTTGACTCATTCAAATTCTGCCTGTATGCAGAAATGGATCTAAAAGTGTGCAGATTAATTAGAGTATCAGATGAACCAGCAAATGTGCTGCTTAAACAATAAAACAATTCTGAAAACACTTGCAAAAAGCTATTGTATATCCTGTCATTACGGCAAAATGAAAACAATCAAATGCTCAATTAGTGGCAAAAACATTTTGTCAGCCTGAGTTTGTGTTTTATTTTGCTCCAAAACACTTCATCCAACAATTAAAAACATCAAACCAGCATTTAAAATGATTCTATTACTGCTGTATTGACTCAAATTATCTACTCTGTTATTTTAAGTTGCACTTCACCTTAAATACATCACTCACCCAAACACAACTTAGCTTAACTGAGCCACTGCTTAACTTAACAAAAAACTGAATTTTAGGATATTGATAATTAATTGTCCAATGAATTGATAAACACTGTCCCAAAACGTTAATGTTGACAAAGAAGACACACACGGAGTAAAATAAAATTACAAAACTACAGTTAAATGCCACACAGCTCTGACTTGATAATACTTAAAGAAGGCTGCATTTGATTAAGGTATCTGCGGTAAGGTAGTCTGCTATCCAAAAGCCATTTTATTTTCATGTAAAACATTGTTGTGGTCTCTGAATTGTTCAGATTGAGGGCTACAAAGCAGTAAATCATCTTGAAATAGGTCTGTCTTTCTCAAGTGCCTTTTCAATCTCAAAACAGTGCTCTTTTTCAGAGACCTGTGCTTGTCTGTATTCATCTGACATGAATCTGCTCACTGGATTTTGGGTTTAATAATCACAAAACACCTGTTATTATGACACTGAGCCAAATGTGGAAGCTCATCCTGTCTTGCAGCCCTTAATGCATTTCATAAACTGAAAAATGCTTAATCACATCCTGTTTGAGTCCATAATTAATTCCATTAAGAAGCGATTGCTAAATGAAACTCTGGGTTGTTTGTTTGTTGGTTAGTCGCCCCAAGACTAAGGGGCCATAATTATGGTGATTAGTGCATATTTAGAGTGGCATAATTGTAATAATGGAAAGCTGGTAGGATGCCTCCTATGTTGGCTACAGGCCATTCATTTAGTTCCACTGTATACATCCACGTCAAAATCCTATTTAAAGGAGTCAGCTCAGTGGCTGCTCACCCCACACTAATGTCTATTCATCCTCTGGAGCACAGCACAAGCAGTTAATACTGGCATTCATATCAGCATAGAAATTAAAACAACTGCTGCACTGATATTGAGACAATCTATTGTGAATATAGCCTGTGATGATGGTATTTTCTTGCAGTGCAGCTTTGACCATCATGCTGTTTCATCGAAAAACAGCGCGATGTTTTTTTTAAAACTGCGCAGTGATCAATTGCTGTATATTAACATAAAAGGAAGTTTTGTCCTTTCTCCTGTCCATTTCTGTTTCTTTTCTCTCTGTGTCTCTGCCAGATCTTCCCTCTGCTTCGGTCCTCTACTTTCATGCGTCTGAGACAGAAGGGTTTTTGATTGATGACAGTTATTCCAGGGTGTGTACTTTTACATAAAGGTTTCAGTCCTGTTTTTAATTCCAGCTCTCTTTCTCCCGACTGCCATGAAGCACGCAGGTTTCTGTTACAGCCAACTTCATCCCTCACAACCATTACGACAGGAATGACAGAAAATGGGCTAAAAAACAGAAGAGTTGTGTAATATTGCTTCATGTTTAATCTGCCCATATGAGATAATATATCTGCCACCTTTCTGTTATTGTGTTTTTGGATTCCTTTTCACTTTCCGACATATGATTTCACTAAACACTGAACATCATTATTTTAGCACCATGGCTGTGCCACCTACTTTAGAACAGAAATCCTCTCTTCTGTCTTTTCAGGCTGCGTTCACTGCCACAATGTTTCAGAGGAAAACTCTAAAACCCAAATTTCTACCCCCCCAAAAAAGCCATGGTTGTGCAGGTCAAAAAAACAACAATTTAATTTGTGATGATTTAACAACAAGACTAAGAGTACAGCCATGCAGCGCACTGCGATCATGTGCTGCTGGTTTATTGGGGGTTCCCAGCAACAGCTGAAAGAAAATCCGGGATGCAGTTTTTGTCAATTACACCCATTTATGGAACACACTACCTATAGATATCAGGGATCCCAGATCACTAAATATTTTTAAAAGAAGCCTAAAAACTTAGGCCTATGTTTTCACTTTAGCCTTTAACTACATATGACTTTCCTGATACAGGCATGAAACTCTTTTGCTCTTTTCTTTGCTTTTATGCACTACTACACCTCTTTTAAACTTCTGTATTTTACTAGATTGTAAGCATTTTATGCATTGTACTTTTAAACTTTATTTGTATTTTTTGTTATTATTATTTAATGGGTTTTATTTCCCATCTTATGTTATGCATTCCTCATTTTTATTTCACAAAAAGTATGCCACTCTATCATTACGTTTATGGGAAAATGCATTCTATTCTCATCTTATTTTTTTATTTATTTTACATTAACCAATCCGTTCTATCCCTGTTTTTATGTTCATTCTGTTATTTTTTATGTGAAGCACTCTGTGCATGGATTTTCTTTGTTGAAAAGCACTTTGAGCTGCATGTCTTGTATGAAAGGTGCTAAACAAATAAAATGTGTTATTATTATGCATGCTAGCAGCACTGTGATGCTGTACTTAGACACAGCAGTGCTTTGAGCCTAAATGCTAGCACGCTAATATTTACCATGTTCACCATCTTAGTTTAGCATGTTAGCATGCTAACATTTGCTTAGCACCAAACGCAAAATGTGTTTAGGCTGATGGGAATGTCATTTTGCAGATATTAAATCATTAAAGAAAGAATTTAACCTGATGATGGCACTAGATGAAAAGTAAAAGGATCATCCTGAGGGGCGAATGAATGTCTGAACCAAAGTTCATGGCAATCCATCCAATGGAGACATTTCATTTAGAATCCCAAATGTCAAGCTGATGGTGGTGATAGATGAAAAGTCAGAGGATCGCCAAAGTCATTAGGATTTATCATCTGGAGACCATGAATATCTGTACAAAGTTTTATGGCAAACCATCCAAAAGTTGTTCAAATATTTCAGTCTGGACCAGTATAAAAAAAATGGACATAGTAGCCGTGACATCACTCAAAGGTGTCTGAATAGCCATTATGAAGTTCAAAGTGGGCAGCTCTTGGCTGCTACGTCCATCGCCATATTGGCTGTCCCTGACTACGGCTAATCTAAAACTGGGCAACGAGGTGGAGCTGAGGAGGACCGAATGAAGGCCGGCTGCTGAAGCCAGAAGCCAGCCACCTGAGAGGGCACCCGCCAGTAACTCACAGCAGCCACGTCCTAATTAGGCCTAACTTTAAGCCATCATAGAATTTAAACAGAAGAGTTATATAAAAATTCTCCCCTGGTACAGTTGTCATGAATGGGGAAATTATCTATAGGGACCAAAACAGTTTTTTGTACCAGGCTGTAAACATGTTTATTCTGCTTTGAAATTGGGCATTTTAACATGGGACTCTAAGGGGAGACAGCCTCAAGGGGCCATTTGAGGAACTGCAGTTTTTGGCACTTAACCTGTTGGCATCATTTTTCAGTCCCAGAGCTTGCTGCTTGGTCTGGACCAAAGTGGTCGACATTGCCATCACTGGAGCCACACCACTAGCATGACTGCAAATCCATTTCACTTTTACTTTTTCACTCTGATGCCAGGTGCACTGTGACCCTTTGTAGGGGGAGTGAATAGTATATTGCAGAATGATAAAGGGAAGTTACCTGCATCTCTTTGATGTTGTTGAGACTGGAGGCATAACTGTACTGTGGAAAGTGTATTTCACAATGTATTCACACAATAGATATTTTTCACGGAAGACTAAATATGACCCAACATGTTCAATCAGTTATTTAAGTACTGAAGGTATTTGAAACACTGATGATGTCATTATTTGATTATGTTGTTTTCTTTGTCTGAACTAAATATTTCACTATGTGGTGATCCAGTCATTTTGTTTTTGGCGTCTTGACCACCTGCAGGGAAATATACACAAATGCCTGATCTCACATACTTTATACTGCAACAGTGCCCCTTGCTAACATTAATACATTTGAGACAGGAAACACAAGAAAGAGGGAGAGATTTCGCAACAGCATGATTTTACAATGTGTTTATGTAAGACGTGACTCAACTCTGTTACAATTAAATGAACCACTGGAGCAGACCAGAATATGTCCTGTGTTCCAATGCCTTTAAATAGACTGTTCTTGATTTAATCCTAAAAATATCAAATTGAAGTAGATTTGTCCAAGATTAGATTTCCTGAGTTTTTTGTGTTTTGTCTTATTTATTTGATTCTTCATAAACACATTCTCCACTGGATATGTAATTATTTTACTTCAAACTGTGTTAGTTGTTGTCTGTTCTTACTTGCCCTGGCAACACTGACAATTCAGAACAGCATCTAAAATAAGAGAATATAAGAGTGCAGTATACATAAAAATGGAGCTGGTACAAAGAGTATGTGTTTGATCCAAGACGCTACACATGTGAAACAAAATGAGATGTTTCATCTAGTTGGCAGTACTTCTAGGTATTAGACTAAATGTTTATTGAATGGGAGAAAGGACACCTGACAGGTCTCAGGCTGTCCTTGGGAATTTAATGTAAATATCCTGTCATGTCTGCAAAAGCTTTAAGTTCTTTTGGTGAAACCCTGCTGACCTCGTCAAATATTTAGCATGAAGTGCAGACTGCTACTGCCCCCTTAGATCAAAAAGAGGTAAAGCAACCAAATTATACTATGATGTTGTTTGTCAGGTCCCGTCCCCATCCCCTGTCCCCTTTTCTCTGGTCATTTAAACATCAATAAGACAAGGGATCAGTGTGGGTTTTGTCTTTGCGTTCACATGGGAACAGAACATTGGGTTCTACTCACCTAAGCAGAGGCTAAAATATAATTAACAACCCTGTAAAACAATAAATCCCAATACACCCTGACACATACTCCCACACAGGCTTTACACACTTAAGAACAGTGTCTTTTTCCACCTCCAGTTGTTAAGATATAAACACTTCAGAAGGAGTCTTCCCTAGGTGTACACTGGCTTTGTATTCTGCGTCATAGTGAAGAAAATCTAGTAAAACCAAACAAAGCAAGCTTAGACATCATTGACATTTGCTCCAAGGCTGTTGATATTGTGCTTGTGCACCTGTGCTCAGTGTCTCCAGTAACAGGACGAAAGGATGGACGGTTGAGTGAGGATGACAACATATTGCTCCAGGAAATCCACAGACCACACCATCGCCAGACCGGTCCCATGATGCTCCCTGAATCTACATGTCATGCCCAGTCTGAAAACCCAGTAGGCAATGAGAGAGTGGCAAACTGGCACAGGTCGACTGTGGTGAAAGTAAGTGACTTGAGTAAAAATATAAGTACAACAATATAGAAATACTCCACTACTTCAAGTCCTACATTAAAAATCCTGATTAAGTAAAAAAAATTACTCAAAAGTAAATGTACACGCTCTGCAGAAAGGCAGCCCCTGTCAGTGTATGTTATTATGAAATTATTAGATAGTACTGATGCATCAAGGTGTAAGCAGTATTTTGCTTTTATAGCTGGTCGAGGTGGAGCTAGTTTTAACTACTTCATGTACAGTTAGGTAGTTTAGCCCAGTGGTTCCCAATCCACTCCCTTCCAGGGGGTCAGAAAATAAATATTGGGGTTGCGAGATGATTCATGGGGTAGAAAAGGGGTAAAAAAAATAAATAAATAAAAAGACTCTACATTACTTTGGATTAATTGTTTCTACTTTTCTCTAATCTTTTCTATTATTTGTGAAATGTTGTATTTTAATTTTACCTATTTTTGCCTTGGAGCAGTTTAAATTAATTTCATTAAAATTAAACCATCTGAGAGGATTAGAGGGGAAGTCACTATTTGATGAAACTACTAACAAGTCATAGACATATGTAATAAAGGGGCCCCAACTACACACAGTAGGTTTTTGGTTTTTTTGGCATCTTGGCATCAATACATTTTACATATTTTATAAGCTTATCATGTGTTTTGTATGTAAAATCTTCATTTGCAAAGTAACTAGTTAAGAAACAAGTAAATGGAGTGGAGTAAAAAGTATGTTCATTTTACAATGACAATTGTACAGTACTTGAGTAAATGTACTTAGTTTCTTTCCATCTCCAAAATTTGATACCAGATCTTCAGAATCAGGTTGCCAGTCATTTTGTTTTTTCAGTTTATGGCTGCGAACACTTAGAGGCATCTTAATAAGGAGGCTTCGACTGGAAGACTCAATATTCCCTTATGATATCAAAAACTCCAGGAGATCCTCCCCTCCTGGTCAGCGTCAAATCCACGACACTTCAGAGAACTTATAAATGTAAACCTGAAACACACAGCGATGTTTGACACACACTGCATCACACTTACTACTCAGCACAAAAGAATATTCCCCGCTGGTAAGTAAAATCAATACCATTTCAACTTTTTAAAAGCTCCACAGGTCAGTTAGATTTTGTAAAATGTCCTTAAGAGATATATGCATTAGGACTGCCTACTTGTTGAATTTCAATTGGTAATTTCCATTTCAGTTGGATCAGTTTGACATTATTTACTGAGATTAATACAATACATTTATCTTAGACGTGGTTGACTCCATTTTGAAAATAATTGTGGATAAAATAATGTGGATGAATTGAGTTTAAGTGGGTTTCGTCACATCCCTTGAACTTCAGGATCAGAGCATGTGACTGGAAACATAACTCTCACTGATGAACAAACTCTTTCTGCATGGAATAATTATATTCAGTAGCAAATTAGAGTATTTAGTGCTTTCAGCTGCAAAATTCTTTTTCCATTGTGAAATCTTGAGTAAGAATATCTGTACTTTCATTTTAAATATTTTACGAAGGCTACAAAAATACTTACATTGAATAATCCTTTGTGTTATTACTCAATCTGCTAAATGATTTAAAACATCACATGCAAAAAAACCTGAAGAAAAAAAACGGTAAGCAATTTTGTTTTTGCCACAAGTGTTAAGGAACAACAGGCAACACGTTATATATATTTTACTATGAGAAATCAGTGTTTGGAATTACAAACAGTAACAGAAATGTTACAAATTTGTAACAAATAGTTTCCAACTTTTACTGACACTGAAAGCCTTGAACGTTTAAAAGAATACATGTAAAACAGTTATTCATACTGTAGGGTATTCAGCACCTAATGTAATGCTCCAAAATACTGTTTAATATTCTGTTATGTTTATTTCGTTTTCAGTAGATATGCCTGAAGAAAAACACAATTGATTAAGTTTGCCATCTCCTGGGACGAGCATCTTGGCAAAGAGCTTCTCTCCTCCGTCAGTGTGATTAGTCCCAAAGGAGTGTGTGTGGCCTGAGGTAGAGCCGGCAGCAGAGGGAGGTGAGAAACACCACCCACTGAGGGAGTAAGGGGCAGAAGGTCCACATTAAACCACAGCAGGCCCCTTGATGGCTGAATAAGGAACAATCACAGCCTCTGGCTCCAATAGTCCATTTAGTGGAGGGAGCTCAGGTGCTGTATGTGAAGACTCACAGTTCCAAAGAGGTGCAAATCCGCCTGACTCAGAGCCGCTGTAAATAGTCCCATAGCCCAAAACAAAATTTATCACTTGTGTTAGAAAAAATGCAGAAAAAAAAAAGCGTCCATTTGTGGTCCTTCTGTAGGGGCCAAAAACAGAAACACAGAGCTCAAGGCCCAGGACACCTGTAATGGTTTGCTTCTTGTCTGCCTCCCGTTATTTTTCCATCAATCCAGCCATTATTACATTTATTCTCCAGGTTATCGTCCTTTTCTGGTCACAAATTAGCTTTAGGAATAGCTAAATGTCAGAAACGGGCTTTTAAGAGCTCCAGGAAATTACCAAATTTCCACTGCCCTTAGTAACTAATAGTCTTAAGCAATTGTCTACGTGCAGAATATGAACCTTGCCATTTTGATTTGGGAATAGCTGCCCTTTTATTCTGCTGTGAAAGGGTGGTGCTTTTAGTATGAGTCCCTTAAGTGAGTTAGATGTCCCTGCATACAGGGAGTCACGGTTCCCAGAGGAAGGTCCACATAGGCACAATAACAAAATAACAGCCTGAGGAGAAGCCCTGACGGTGTTTGTAACATGTTTTTGCTCTCCAGAAACTGTCTCGCTTTACTCTGCTAGTTTAACTCTACTGAGAATAAACTTCTCAGCAGATCAGAAAGGATTATAATGAACAACAGTGTGTGACATGACACAGGCTGTATCATTTGAACTGAGCTGGAAAACAAGATGAAGTTTAAGTCTGCTTGATAAACACATGGCTTTAATAGGAAAGCGTATCATTGTGGCTGAGTGAGTGAGTGCTGTCCAGAAGATGGTAAATATGTTACACCCTGATCACCACTATTCCTATTCTTCTCCCATCAGAGTCCTGGTTTTTGCAGTTGTAGAATCATGGAGAGAAATGTATCTTCGCCACTCAATTCGACCTCTCTTCCGACTCAACTCCCTCTCAATACCACCACTGACATCAATGCCACAGAAAAACCCTTCAGTGTGTTTGAAGGGTGCGATCATCAGGTAGAAGGCATTCTCTTTGACCTGACCCTGCAGAGCATCAACGTAGTTGTGGGAATCCCTGCCAACTTACTTGTCATTACAATCCTCATCTGCAATCGAAAAGAGCCCACCACTTCAGACATATTCTTGGGCTGCCTGGCCTTCATGGATGCCTACTTTAGTGCCATGACCCCCCTCAGCTTCCTTAACCTTTACCATTGGCAGAGCAAGGATGTGTGGTCCGCCCTTAAGTTCTCCTTCGGTGTGAAAGATACCAGCGGACCGTTGTTTCTCTCCTGTATCTGCCTAGATCGCTTTGTGGCTGTGCTCTTTCCAATTGTGTTTGGACAGCTTAAACACTTCAAGTACAGGTTAGGCCTCTCAATGCTGGTATTCTGCCTCACCTTTGCCTACTCTGGAGCCAAGGTTGTGGGAGGCCTCCCCAACTTTGAGAAGGTGTTCACTGGTGAGATCCTGGCGGCATTTACTTGGATGGTTGTGTGTAACGTATGCATCCTGTGGGCCCTGAAGAAGTCCCGTGGTGCAGGGAAAAATGAGATGCACCCCATGAAACAGAAGGCCTTTAAGATGGTGCTCTCTATCCTTTGTATCATTGTGTTTAACTACCTGCCACCTGTGGTGCTGTTTCCTTTTGAAGACCAGTACTCCCCTGATGTGTTTCGCTGCTATGTGCAGCCTGTGGGCTTCGCTTTCCTCAACATCAGCAGCACCATCCAGCCACTTGTCTATCTGTCTCGTCTGGAGAAGATGCCTTTCCTCTCAGACACCTGCGTTAAGAAGTGGTGCACCTGTGTCTCTGCAGAGAACAACAAAACCCCACCTGAACAAACCCCCCCTGCTTAGCTTTTAGAAGATCTAACACACATGTTGAACCTCATGGATGCTCAGTTAAACATTTGTCTCTAAAGAAGAGCTGTGAGAGAAGGAACTGAATACTGTGACTACATGTTTGTTTTTTGTGACTGATTTAATTTCTCTTTAATTCTAGTATTTTCCAAATATTTGTTTTGATTAATAGATTTTTATGTTGAGTGAGGGACAGCAATCCTAAAAAAATGATAAAATTGGAAAAGTCTTGAAAAAATATGCATAAATAATGAATCAACAAGTGGAAAATCAACATTTTTATTTCATGTTTTCATAAACTGATCATGTTCTGAAAGATGAATTTCTACAAACAGCATAAGGTTTATGTGTTCAAAGTAGTCTCCACTGCAATGAAGTGCTCTAAACGGTAATCCTTCAAAATATTTGTTGGTCTTTGGCGCCACCATGTGTACAAAAGAGACCAATAAACTGCACTGTACAGTCTAATCCCTCTAATGTAGAGTACCTTGGACCAATGAATTGTTGCTTCTCTTTAACTGCTCGAAGTTACACAGTGTGTGTGTGTGTGTGTGTGTGTGTGTGTGTGTGTGTGTGTGTGTGTTTGTATTTTTTAAAGTCCATGGTGCTGGACGGGTTGAAAAAACATTTCCCCTCTCCCACCCCAACCTAATATATATGGTTATCATCAATAGAAGAATCATAGAACACCTGCACAGCAGTATCATTCATTCGGATGTAAGTCAGACGAAATTCAAAAGAATTAAAAAAAAAAGGAAAGTGCTTGTCACACACCAAAACCCAATTATGGACTTAAACCTCTTGATATATATTTGCACATTTTCATTAAATGTAAATGTGTTCTCCCCTCTTCCATCACAGGGAGAAATGTATAATTAGTCACTTACATTAGCAATTTAGGAACCCCTGAATTTTATGCCAATGTAACTCAACAGCTGGTTTTATAAGTAAGAGAATTCCAATAATGCAGCATTTCAGGAGTATGATGGAAATAATGTTTGAAAGAGCCCCATTGGTCACTTATGCTACATGTTAAAAATGTAGTTGGTTTTTGTGTCTTTGTGCTTACCTTAGCACAAAGACTAGAAACAGGGGGACTACTAGCCTGGCTCTGTCCGAAGGTTTTTCTTCAGTTTTTCTTCAGATTAAGCTAAGATAAGATAACTGGCTCCTGGCGGTAGCTTTATGTTATTCGTACATACATGTGAGTGGTATCAATCTTATTAACTAACTCGCTGTAGAAAAGTGTATTTCCCAAAATTTCAAGCTATTCCTTCGAGGAGGAAGAAGTAGGCCTAACAAAAACAAATGTGGCAAAAAAATTTGAAGCTGCAAAATTATTTGGATGAAGGATATGCGTTGCATCCCCTCTGTGGGAGAAATTTTACATTATAGCCAGTCAATACACCAATCCCAGCTTTAACATTTTTGGCAACGATCTCATCCTTCAGAACAGGACTGGGATCCTATTTTCTTACATAATTAATAGTAATTCATCCACTTATTGATGCAACATTGTGACAAGTACCCTCTCTGGCATTATTCTCAATGGATGACTGCTCTGTGTATAAAAATATGGAAGTAAAGTTTCTGTGAATGTGTGTGTAAATGCATAAATGAGTGTGTCATCAGCTGGGTCAAAAAAAGACACCGTCCCTTTGATGTAATCCAGTTGCACTTTGACTTGTTCAGGCGGTCTTGTAATTGTCAGTGGGGTGGGTGGCGAGGTCATTGCCCTGAACTCTCCGTCCCGGAAACACAAGGTCCAGAAGCCATTCTCAGGCCGAGCGGAGATCTCAGCGTCCCTTGGTACAGACAAAGAGGCCACGCCCAGGAGCCAGTCCTGATTACTTCCTGTTTCCACGACCCAGTGGTGACTTCCTGATCCCCGCGCGGTCATGCCTACCACTTCAGCGCTAATGTGGAAGCGCTCTGGGTTGTCAGGGCAACAGCTGGGCTGCTTTGAATAGTGGAGGGAAGTGAGGTCGTCAGACAGGATGAGGCAGGGGTGTGCTGAGTTTGGATCCAAAGTCACAGGAGCTAAAAGACAGGAAAGATTGAGCAATTCTACTTTTCCAGCCTGTGAACCTGAAGAAAATAACTATTTTGTGTACTCACTATAGTCAATATGGTCCAGCATTTTCTCCCAGACTCTATACTTGAGGTTGCAGAGATGTTTGGTCACATCAATCAGTAACCCGGACATGTTGTCTGGACCAAGAGCTATGCTTTTCCCTCTGGGATAACAACAGAAACCTTAATATGTCCCAGTCAACGCATCAAAGCAAGAAAGAGTGTAAATCCTTTGTTGACCTACCTGTCCTGAGTGGCTTTGAAATTCTGGAAAATAGAAAAAAATCACTATCAAGGTGGGAGGTCTTTTGAAACAATGATTAAAAAGTTGATGTATACTGGACTGT
This sequence comes from Coreoperca whiteheadi, assembly GCA_011952105.1. Lineage (NCBI taxonomy): Eukaryota > Metazoa > Chordata > Actinopteri > Centrarchiformes > Sinipercidae > Coreoperca > Coreoperca whiteheadi. The sequence goes on along the minus strand of CM022470.1, from coordinate 9,739,756 downwards.
GCGCACCTTCAACAAGACCATATCATCTTCTTTCAGCTGCTCCTGTATGACTGCGATGGTCTCTGTGAGGTACAGCACTTCTGCTGAAAGTTCTTTAATCATATCCTTCATTTCTGCAATCTTCTGGTCTACGTCTTTTTCTACAGCTGCTATTCTGGCTGACTCCTCTTGGTAGAGGACTTCATGAAGCTGCTCAAACTGGCTCTTGATAGAGCTCTGTGTTTCCAGCGCCTGATTCTGAGGGAGATTATTGCAAATTCGGTTTATTTTATTTGACCAGATTTTTTTGTCAAAACCAAATATCTGTCATCTCATCACACGTTACCTTGATGTACTTGAACATGTCGGCAGAGCTTATGTGAATTCTTTTGAGGCTGCCCAGTTTGTCTTGCATGCTCTTGAGGGATAAAGCAAGTTCATTCTGAAAGTCAAGCAAGCCTCAATCAGCAGAGATCAGATAACTTAATAGAATGATGTTTCGAATTATTGATTTTTAGGTCTGGATTCATAACTGAGAGACAGAAGTGTGGATTACAATCAGGACAGACTGGTGGTACAGCATTCCACCTTTAGGTGTTACCTTAAATAATTTAGATTAACAAAAAAAACAGCAAAATCTATTTAACAGGTTGATGTTACAGTGTAGCTGGGAAACACATTAACATGCTTGTTATCCATACCTTGCAGTCCAACACTGCCTCTTCTATAGGTGAGCAGTCGTGAGTCTTGTGCAGTTTAGAAGATTGACACACCACACAGATGGGCTGTTGGTCAGCCAGACAGAAGAGTTTTAACTTCTCCCCGTGCAGATTACAGTTCATCTTCTCATCCTCCATCACTGAACTCTGTCTCCTGACCTGCAAAAGAGCTTCACAGACATTTTTCAGAGCCAAATTGGATGGCGCACTGGACTTAGAGGCTCTTTTCCTGCATACTGGACACTCACGTAACCCTGTGTCCCAACAGCGCTTCAGGCAGCTCCTGCAGAAGCTGTGGCTACATGTAAGCAAAACAGGGTCCGTGAAGATGTCACAGCATATTGGACATGTAAGATCCTCCTCTGGGATTGACATGATCATTAGTTTGTCATGTACAATATAGTAAATCCACAGTTCAAAACAGCGTCCTCAGCTTTAGGTCCTTAATGATTCCTCTGTCAAAGACAACAGCATAATTTAGCGTGCCTAGTTAAACTTGTCTCCTGAAAGCCTCATAGCTCACCAGCTGCCTGCTCTTGATGTGAAGTAGCAAATGCTCTCGGTTTTCCTGTGCATCACTTCTGTGGGAGTAACTTCAATAATGCAGCTGTGTGAAAAACACTGCATGTAGGGCTGGGAAACAGGAAATAAAGCCCTATTGGCCAGTTGTATAACTGGTCGGGAACTTGCTGCATGTTTGGAATGTCATCATTCAGGAAATGAATGGGAATGTTTCAGTGTTGAAATCCATGTCCAACAGCCCAAGGCTACACACTAGCAAACCTAGTTATTAATTAGTTTTGTAAGTTGATAGCAATTGACCATTTAAACACGGGGTGGTCAGGTAAAAACAATAAACTGCAACTAATTTGATGCATCAGGGAATTTAGTGACTGTTGCATTGTTGCCCAACACTCTTGTTGTGTTCACAGTAGATTTTCTATCTTTCAGCTGGTGAGTTTTGACTCAGACTGGCTAAACCTGCTCAGAGCAGTCAACATTTTTACAGGATTGTACTTTCCAAACCAAGAAGTCACTTAAACATGTTAATGTACTGTTAATTATATAAGACAGGTTATTGATAATATTGGTAGTGATGTTTTATATGACTATGTCTACCTAATATGTATGCGATTGACATAATTGGTGTTTGCCTTGATGATTTACATAATAACACACAACATTAATGCTGCAGGACAATATTTGACACATATTAGGGACCAGTGGAATTTTTTTTTTCTCTTTTCTAAACGCAAACCGCAATCCAAGGAAGGCAGAATTTGAACTAGGTGGCAATAGTTCAAACAACACAGTGAACATCTAATCTGAAAGCCTACTTTGGGTAAGTGTGAAGAAAAGCAGCATTGCATTTACACATGTGGCTGCAGGTTGTTATACCAAGTGACAGGTATTTAGAATAATCTAATTTTAGACATGTCCTTGATTCTGAATGTCAGAACCCAGCAAGAAAAAACAGTTTCAATGTTCATACGGGCACCTGACTATTGTTTTAAGACAGACTTAAGAATAAGAATAAGACTAAGGAACAACCATCATAGCAAAATTTTAACTTATTTCTTCTCAAAACATTATAAGTTATGTAATTAATGTCATCTGAAATAAACACATGTTGGAGCTCTGAGAAACAAACCTCCTCAAAGCCTTCTCCTTGCAGACTCCTCCCTCTCGCCCTCTCCCTCTGCAGCCTCAAAAATGGTTACATTTGTGCTTTTCCCACACTCATACCATGTCCTGATCAAGCTCTTACTTAATGTCAATCATATGCATGACACACTACTTTACATCTTATCTTGTATAATAGAACGTAAAAATGTAATTTGATAGTCATAAAACATGGTATTATGAAATTAAGTATTGTATTTCTGACTTGGGAACATCATCTTACCATAGGAGGGGCAGTATTTAGGGTCGTCGACAGAGCACATGAGGAAATCTGTCTGCTGCATCTGATCTGTGTCTGTGTCCTTCAGTGACCCCCCCATTGTGTTGGTATTTTTAAAAAGGACCAATTTAAACAGAGACAGAAAACAATGATATGAAGTCATTGGGAACAAATTGATTGACAAAGTCGAGAAATTGGAATGATAGAATAAAGCACGTGAGACACCTTTGACATCTTGGCCCTACATGGCTTCACATCCCGGGTATTTTTTCAGTCTTTTTGTCCTGTTTGAACATGCAGACCTGATGGCACCAAAAAGTTCTTAATACACTGGGATAATATCAATTTGATACTTTTCAGAAGTAATTACAAACTCCAGTTGTTACATTTTACATGCTATTGTCCTTTTCCTTTCAAGCCATGCTGATTAATGTTGTGTGTTTAAGGTCAAGGTGCATTACAATGGGCTACAGTGTTAAAACTGCCGAACAACTATGACCTTGACGCTAAAGTGTGTGGCTATTTATGCCCCAAACGTGTGTGTGTGTGTGTGTGTGTGTGTGTGTGTGTTATATTGGAGGAGGTGTGGGTCCACTCAGTCCGTGAGAATAAGCTTATCGATGAATGATGCAGCTCCTCGCATCCTATCCGCCATTTCCACGGGCCTTGGTCCCTCCCTCTCTCCTCCGGTGTTTGGTTGCCATGGCGATGACGTAAAGTTGCACCACCGATTAAGCCCAGTAGACGGTTTTGGAGGCGGTGCAACAAATCCCGGACATTCGACTGCAGGAACCGCCATCCTGTCCTGTCAACCTCTGCTGCTCTGCTCCCCAATCTCCTACTCGGTCATCCTTGTATCCATAACGCTAAAATGCGCGAAATTGTGCATTTGCAAGCCGGTCAGTGCGGAAACCAGATCGGAGCCAAGGTAGTCTTCTGAGTTTGTGTTTTTCTCCGTTAGGTTTTGCGTTCTGGTGATGACAGCCTGCCGTGGTGGCGCTGAGAAGAGCCGTCAACCCGTCCTCCAAGAATTCTCTAGAACAAACCCAGCTCCGTGCAACGAATTCAGATTAACATCATGGACGATTTGCTCATTGATATTCCCTGCAGGGCTTACACTGGCCTCACGATTCGCGTACGCGTGGATTTGTGCAACAGACAAAAACATCGCTTTAATAATTGCATGCAAAATTAGTTTAATCTTTTTCTACCTATTAGTCGAGTTCTGCGAGCAGTTATATGAACGATTGACGGTAGAAATAATGTAACGTTATTGCCACAGTGGCAGCATCTTCCCCTCCCCCATGACCTATTTTTACCTATGATTCGTTTATACACCAATTGCTGTTTAAAAAATGTCTTTTTCTACACCAATTCAAAGTGTTTTGTTAATTTGACATTAACATGGTTGTGTCTAGTAGTCTTAAGCTTGTTGACTTTTTTTTTATAGTACAGTGCGTTCTTATACCACAAAGACACTGTTACTTATCAGATTATTGCCATTGGCTTGATTACTCCTCAGACAGTCTGCATTTCAGACTAATACACTGCACTTTCAACCTTAATTAAAGAGAATTAACCTGTCTTGCAGCTTTGCATGTGTAAAAATAGCTTCCTGTAAAGTAGCTATATGCTATTTCAGGGTGTTGGGAATCCAGGTACTGTAACCTATTTTCAGCATGTTAACTAATTTGTATTGCCTGTGTTTTTAGCTTGGGCAAAATTAACATCCGTCTCTATCTCCTCTCATTTCGTGCTTGTTTTTTTCTCAGTTCTGGGAGGTGATCAGTGATGAGCATGGCATCGATCCCACTGGTACCTACCATGGAGACAGCGATCTGCAACTAGACAGGATCAGCGTCTATTACAACGAGGCCACAGGTAAGCTACAGATTCAGCTATAACGCACCGCAGAGCAGGTTTCCCCACTCATCCACCCAGCTCTCCTACTGTGCAAAATGATTTACATACACGTGTGTGTTTTACATTAAACGCATCATTCTTAACAAGCTTGTAAGATTTACACGCAATGACATTATTGATCCATTGGGCCTGATTTCAGGTGGAAAGTATGTGCCCCGAGCCATCCTGGTGGACCTGGAGCCTGGTACAATGGATTCAGTCAGGTCCGGTCCCTTCGGGCAGATCTTCAGACCTGACAACTTTGTCTTTGGTAAGTTATGTAAATTTACTGAAGATGCACTTGCTTAACTATAGTCACACCAGAATTGAGTGTGAGTGGTCTTCCTAAGAATAGTTTTCCTACATCGCTGAACTGTGACTCTCCCGACTACAGGTCAGAGTGGAGCTGGAAACAACTGGGCCAAGGGCCACTACACTGAGGGAGCCGAGCTGGTGGACTCCGTCCTGGATGTAGTGAGGAAAGAGGCTGAGAGCTGCGATTGCCTCCAGGGCTTCCAGCTCACTCACTCCCTGGGTGGCGGTACTGGCTCTGGCATGGGCACCCTGCTGATCAGCAAGATCCGTGAGGAGTACCCCGACCGCATCATGAACACGTTCAGCGTGGTGCCTTCTCCCAAGGTGTCCGACACTGTGGTGGAGCCCTACAACGCCACTCTCTCGGTCCACCAGCTGGTAGAGAACACAGATGAGACCTACTGCATTGACAATGAAGCTCTCTATGATATCTGCTTCCGCACACTTAAACTCACCACCCCCACATATGGAGATCTCAACCATTTGGTGTCCGCCACGATGAGCGGGGTGACCACCTGTCTTCGTTTCCCCGGCCAGCTCAACGCTGACCTCCGTAAACTCGCTGTCAACATGGTGCCCTTCCCCCGCCTGCACTTCTTCATGCCAGGCTTTGCCCCCCTCACCAGCAGGGGCAGCCAGCAGTATCGCTCCCTGTCTGTGCCCGAGCTCACCCAGCAGATGTTTGACGCCAAGAACATGATGGCTGCCTGCGACCCACGTCACGGCCGCTACCTCACCGTGGCTGCAGTGTTCAGGGGCCGCATGTCCATGAAGGAGGTGGATGAGCAGATGTTGAATGTGCAGAACAAGAACAGCAGCTACTTCGTTGAATGGATCCCGAACAATGTGAAGACCGCCGTCTGTGACATTCCACCCCGTGGCCTCAAAATGGCTGCCACTTTTATCGGCAACAGCACAGCCATCCAGGAGCTGTTCAAGCGCATCTCCGAGCAGTTCACCGCCATGTTCCGCCGCAAGGCCTTCCTCCACTGGTACACTGGCGAGGGCATGGATGAGATGGAGTTCACCGAGGCCGAGAGCAACATGAACGACTTGGTGTCCGAGTACCAGCAATACCAGGATGCCACCGCTGAGGAGGGCGAGTTTGAGGAAGAGGGAGAGGAGGAAGTCGCCTAAAACCTCAGCCTACCCAGCTGCCAAACCTCATTTCATGTCACCCATCATCCCTCAACTCCATCCCTGTCATCCCTGAAAAACTGTGACCATCTAGATCACTGTTGCTCTAGTGTTAGACGTTGAAGTTAACTGATGCTAGTGAAGTATTGGGTTAAAATGTTTTCGTATGTTGTGAATGCACTGAATTATTGGCATCCTTACATCTGTCCTGTCATTGCCTTGTGGAATTTAAAAGCAAGTGATTTTAACTGTGAAACCTTGAAATTGGAGGAGGATTAAAATCTGATTAAAAGGCCTCTTTCACTGCCTCTGAGTTTTTATTTACTCGTTTAACGTGGGATCTGACTTTATTACAGACCTTACTGCACTTCAGTGTCTGTCCTGCAGCGTGCTGACAAGGGAAGTAGCTCTCCACCTGAAGGTCAGGTCCCGTTAAGAGGGTCACAACATGATTCATGGGGTCCATAAAAACATGTTTTTGGTTTTCGCATTCATCTTTTATTTAAATACTTAATCGCTAGTAGCCTGTAAACCTCGTACATCTAGGACAATTACTCTAAAAAGGGTCAAACGTAATTCATTGGTTTGGCAGTTGTACTATGTCTAGAGTCTGTAAATCAAAGCATGATGCCAATATGATGAAGGAGACCAGAAAAATGAATGACATGTTTGCTGTCAGTTAGAGTACAAATCTTGTAAAAGTGGTACAGCCATCTTTCAAAAGTCCACAATGACTCACAGATTAGGAATCTAGAGTGGGGAGTATTCAACATAAAAGCAATAAATACCATGATTACCCAAAATGAATAATATTTCTATTACTGGATAGACACGCGTTCAGGAAACAGGCTGTAATGTAACTAAGTGAAACACAACATGGTAGGAACAGTTCATCTCTGTGAAACTAACCCCACCCCCATGAATAAGAAAGGAACAAATTATTTTGAACAGTTTTCATACAAAATTATTCTGGGCTCTAAATATAAGCTATACCTAGTCTGAATTGTAGATAGGCTCCTCTTATCAGTGGGATGTCTCGCTGAATATGATGCATTTTTTCTCCAGAGCTCTCATTCAGTATCTGGCAATCCAGTAGTATCAAATCCTGCCTTGATGTGCCATCTAATTTAATAAAAAGATAATTTCACCTTGGAGCTCAAAATCAAGTGAGTTAAGGGCAGTCTGGATGTGGGGACCTTCCCATACTTTATCAACAAGCTCATTACAACTCCAAACTTAGTTAGACAGCAGTGTTATTTAACATCCACCATGTCAAGACAGTTTTATTTATATAGCCCAATATCAGAAATTTGGCTCAAGGACTTTACAATCTGTACAGTATACGACACCCTCTATCCTTAGACCCTCGATCCTGATAGGGAAAAACTCCCCAAAAAACCCTTTTAACGAAAATGGGGGAAAATGGAAGAAACTTCAGAAAGAGCAGCAGAGAAGGGATCCTTCTCCCAGGATGGGCAGACATGCAATAGATGTTGTGTACTAAACCAATATAATGAAAATACAGTATGGACAATCATGTTGACGACATTATAAATAGAGTGTAACATGTATGAAGAATGTGGATCCAGGAGGGTGTTGAGCAATGTCAGGTGTTGCCAGACAGATAGGACCTGAGCCACATGACCTCCTCGCCACCACGGACACCTGGAAGAGGACAGACTCCACAGACACACAAGCGGCAGGACTCAAGCACATCATTCACGCAGGTAGGAGGAAGGAACAGACACACAGAGGGAGAGGGAGAGACACAAGAGGAGAGTCTGAATCTCCGGGAGGACCGAGATCCAGATCCAAACATTTGGAATGAGGCACCGACAGCCAGGAGAGAGAGAGAGAGGTCCCAGGACTGGTGATGGTCCAGCACAGAAAAGCCTGAGTGAAAATGCTAAAGCATAATGCTAATGACCCAACATGACTGTACACATTAATATGAATTTTGATAGTTCTTTCCATTCTAGAACCATTGAGAACATATGTGTGTATAGAATATCCACCTTTCCTCTCCAAATATTTTGATTTGTAATATACCTGTCCATAAAAAAATTAGACTCTCTCTACAGTTTCTTTCATTACATTATAGATAACCTTTTCCCCCAAGAGAGACTAACAGTGGCTTTAGTGTTTCGCTGACTTTATCAGGTACAGTCTGACAGGTTGTTGCAAGAGCTGAACTCTACCTGGACTCCTTATCTGGCGAGTGGTTTTAGCATCCTACGGTTAAAGTCGTACACTCGTTTACCATTTACCTTTTTGATATAGTACGTGGTTCATTTTTATTAAATGTTCCCCTGCTTCATACCCAAATCTCATTTTGACTGGGATTGCACGCAATGAATATAATCATGCCTTTAGTAATATCACGTGTTTTTAAGAAAACCTGTAAATTAGAACAGGATGATTTCCTCTGAGATGCTTTAAATAATTTCAGTGCTTTGTAAAATTTACTATTTTACAAACATTTTGTTATTTATTTGACGAAAGAATAAATAAGCATGTGACACATGTAAAACATAATCTGCTTGAATGCTCTGATGAAATCAAAATTTTTAAATGTGACTTTAAATTAGTATGATTACTTAAGGAATACCTGAAGTGTAAATAATTGCTTGCTTTTGCACAATATCATTTCTCAGTATAGCCTTATTTCTAACATTCAGCAGTCTTTCTAAAATCAAGTTTTTTCACTGTGATTTTTACACTTATTAATAGGCTAATAAACATCTGTCTCAATTTAAAATGCAACGGACTCATCAGGACTCTCAGAGGCAAAAGTTTGAGGTAAAAGATCAGTATAGATTTTGCCAGTAACAGTATTTCATAATAGACTGAATCAAATCAACTACATGTACATGGTAAATGGTATATTAAGGCAACTTGAGAAAAACATCTAAACTAAAATGATTAATGGTGATAAAATACTGTTTCATTTGTGCGACAAAATGTTCAAAACCTCCTTGAAATATTCAATTGTTCTTAAAGTCCGCGGCACATCCATGCATCCAGGAAGGATATGTGCCATGCAGGAACCACTCAGGGCTTGTTGAAAGGAAAGGGGTAAGAAAAAGCATCATGTTATGATGCCTCAAACTTGGCAATCTGTCCTCTCACTCAAGGGAGAGAGCCTCGTCACACAGGAATGCTGCCATGCAAACGTTTGCAGCCCCGTGGCAGTTTGTACACACATAAAGCACAAAATCTCAAATCAGTCTTTCCTCTTTTGGTAACCTTAGTGCATCTGGTGCCGCCACACTGCTAGCACCCGACTGTTCCTCGGCACTGGGTCTATACGTCCCTTCAGTCTGTCTCTTCTTTTTCACCACGCAGAGGAGCCAGGCGAGAACAGCCAAGACTATGGCCAGAACACCCAGGATGACCGTAGGGGCCACGATAGCTGCTATGTTGGGTCCCTGCAAATGGAAAAACACAGGACAGTGATCAATTTGGTGACACTGGATACTTGGATACTGATGTCATTAACTGGTCATGATTAAAGGTTTTTCACTTACAGTAGTGTTACTAGAACGGGTGTCACTCTCAAGAATGGTATAATTCCCTGTGAAAAGAGCAGAAACGTCACGGACACTGTAGTAACAATGCAAACTCATTCTCACTGCTTGCCTGTGCATACTGAGTGTTGGCCTCCTAACTGCTTGTAACCTAGTGGGGTTGTCCATTAACAAAAAAAATAAGTCTTAGTTAACTAATAATCTAGGATTAGTTGTTTTAATTGACGAGCACATGTAATCTTGGGTTTTTGAGTAACCAGGTCACCGCAATCTAGCACATGTTTCCAGCTTCTGCTATAACCTGGTTTGTCCAAGTAATCTGTTTGAATTTCCAGGCAACCACCAGAGACTCAAGGAAGTTACTGGTCCCGGTCAAGAAGTAGTCCGCTACATAACCCCATCGGACTTTTCCTTTAAGTGCATGTAAACATAGTCACTGAAAAACAACCCATAAATAGATTAACGTAGGCATACAGGGGGAATATTTAAAATCTAGTTGCATAACAAAATACAAAATGTGTTTGCACTTTAGATCAATGCTGATGAGACAAAAACACAATAAACGTTTAAGAGACCTGAGATTTTTTTAGCTGACCAAGTGAGTAACAGGAGGGAGCTCTAAACCTACTATGACCTTTAAAATGTATTCACATCAAAGTTAAACTCCCTTTTTAATGCAGTGGTAACATTATTTGAGACAAGAAGAAAAAAGAGGAACCAACAGCGCAGCAGAAGTTGCTTTTAGCCTCATGCACAACACAAAACGCAGCATATCCCGCCGGTCTACTCTGTTTCCAGCCATTTTATCCATGACCGGCCATGTGACTCCTCAGGGACGTCACGAAACTACATAGTAACCGCTTGACCAGGAGCGTGCATGAGGCGGAGGAGACGCTCAGGAATGCAGCGTGTACTGCGGGTATACAGTCAGCTGAGTCAAACAACACGCTTGTTTGAAATATGGACACACAAAAAAAAGTTGTTTTGTGTGTTTGTGTTTAGCACTACAAAGATACTGAGAATCACTTGAATAAGAAGGTTTTGTTTTGTAAACTTAAACCCTCCTCTACCATTTTGAGTCAATCATTCACTAGGGCAAATAGTCAACTTCGCAAGGACACAGTACAACTTGATAACAAAAAGTAGGGGTTACAGGAGGGGGCAGGAGAAAGCTGAATGAATTTGTGAAATGGAATTATTTTGTATATGTAATTATTAATAAGCTAAAACTGGACATAAATATACCTCTTTCTCATGCGGCAGAGTGTGTTTCTTAGTCCATTTCTCAGTCCAATGTTCTTACAACATGCTGACAAGTCTGTACACGTTTCTGGAATTTCACCTATGCTTTTTTAAATTTATCATGGCAGGATTTAATGCTGTGTGTGTGTGTGTGTGTGTGTGTGTGTGTGTGTGTGTGTGTGTGTGTGTGTGGTGGGAAGGATGGCTTGTTTGTGTGGGAATGTTGAAGATGAGGGGATGGTTACTGACTCACCCCACACGGGATTACTGCTCAGTACCAGCAGTAAAACACTCCCAACCACAACTCCAGGTATGGCCAGCACATCCGGACCTGCTGCCATCTCTACCCGTGACCAGCAGGGCTAAGTGAGGGCAGACTGACTGCGGGGCATCAGCTCGGATCCAATTCATTAGGTCCAACATCCACTATATTTATCGCCCCCCTTGAACAGGCAAAGGACACGTTATTGTCAATAATCTAAAGACAAATGTGGGACAAATGTTGAGCTCACTTTGACACTCTTATAGACTCCTTTAAACTGAGGTTGAGTCAGGAAGCTCACCATACAACCACTGACTCACACATTCAGCCTGATGTTGAATCACCATTAAACCTGCACAGACCACAGCAAACTAATAAGCTATTAATAGCACATGTATTAAAACCCGACTACAGCTTTAAAGTTCGATCTCATTTTCAACAATATGATTACATCTATCAATAAGAAAGAAGACAATACGTTGTAAAGTGAATTTCCCACAAGCTGTGTGTTAGACACATACAGCCTGAGGGGATCCAAGCCAAACGGGAAACATCGAGCAGGTTGATTTTACGGGTGAACCACATTGCTTCCGCCTCACCTTGTCAAAAATGAAACTGCAACAAATGGTTAAGTCCAACGAAAATGGCAGGTAACACCTGAAGACAAAACCCGTGCCACTGAAATAGGCTACTTGTATGGATTCAGTATCAGCCTACAACCTGCACTGCACTACCAGCTGGTGTTTTATGTAGGCTAAAGCAGTTCTTTCGGGCTACTCCTCAAATCGCCATTGGTCACATGGTTCAGTTTCGTGTTACATTACCTGAGCGCAGTTGTCCACCTGCTGCAGAGCGGACAGATACTCCTTTGTACAAAGTCGAAGAAAAACGCAGTTTACTGAGGCAGAGCAGACCCGATTTCTCCTGTTGCCATTCCAAAAAACAACTCCTCCAAATAGACTTGATATTATCTACAAAATAACTTTAATCCCATTTGTGTCACATTATGCCAATTTGGCCCTTGACACTTGATTTAAACTCAACTTGTTTTGGATAGTCTATGATGCCAGACTGCCTTCACTTGCTGCGCCCTGCTGGAGTTCAATGTTTGACTGTGCTCCCTGTTCAGCTCTTACCTAGCAACCTGGCTGATGGTGGTGGTGGTGGTGGTGGTGGCATGAAATAGCGCCTCCATCAGGTTTCGTGTTACCCAATATGAGAAAGCATATCAACATTCCTGAGATAGTTTAAGGTTGAATTCGGCGGCCAGCTGGTCCAGTGGGCCCTAATCCTCACCTAATCTACCCTTCTCAGACTCAGAGGGGCAAAGAAAATGTGGGCTGCTTCAGGCCTAATCTGTGGTGGTCAGATAGTTTTCATTTGGACACTGTGAGGGCAGTGGGGCGTGTTTGAAAAGCAGAGAACTGGTATGGAAAATTACTCCTGTATTACAGTGAGTCAGTCTGAGGAGATGGAGACCATTTTTTGTGTGTGTGTTTTTTCCCGTGTTGTCTTATACAGTGCTTCAGTAATAGAATATTTGAAAATCATCATATTTTGCTGTGTGATTTACAGTATTCTATTTATGAGAGTAGACAGATTATGAGTCAGACAGACAAATTTAACTAATTATAAAAGCCTAATTAAAAAGTGATGGTGTGACCTACACTGTATTAATTCAAAAGAAATTTAGTGGTGAATGATGGTAATATGGAGAACTGAAAATATGGCCAACTGAATTAAATGAATTATATGGTATCTTCTTCAGTAGTATCACAGAATATCTGGGTGGTCATCAGATTCAATGAAGATTTATTCAATACAAAAATGGAAATGTTATTTCATTGCCAATAAGGCATGACAGTCACATAAAGCAATATGGACATTTTACTAGAGAGAGCCTGTATCAGTCAGTTGTCCCATAGACTCTGAATGCAGGCATATGGTTTACACGGGGTGGGGAAACATCACATGTACAATAACAGTCAAGTACTCTTGCAATACCTATTTCCATTGTGAAGCTTATGCATATCAGTTTTAGATCAGAAGAGAACTGTTTCAGTAATACTTTTCAATTCCAATAAAATAATAATTGTATTTGTATTAGGCTGAAATGTGAAATGTGCCTGTTGTTCACTCTTCCTGGGATAGGACACCACAAAGTGTATTTTATTGTACCTCTCAACCCAAGGTAATTATGTGGAACTGTTGGGAATCCAAGCAATAGCAAAATACCTGCAACATATGGATTGACTTGAGAGTTGATAGATCCACGTTGCAATAATGCTTCCAACTTGATTTAGCAATTCAGGAAAGAAATAATCTGTTTATGGTCAAAAGTAATAACAGTCAGTCCTTTTCCGTAAACCCAGGTTTCTTTTACCGTGCCACTAGGGGGCGATGGAGGCACTTTGCCTTTCCCTTTATGGAGGCAGCCACTCGTTCACGCACGCACCGCTCGCCGTAGACGTGGTGAAGTCTGGTAGGACAGGGAAAGCGGCGGGAGAGCGGCATCTGTCAGCGCATTTAATAACAGCTAGTTATACTTAACATTAATCAAGTGAGTAGTGTGCCTTTAGTCGTATAAATAAGACTTAAGTTTGGTTACAAACAGAGCTGTTTGGCAGACAATATTGCTGACATTTAACTGCACGTGTCGTCGTAGTTTTGCGTTTAAAGCATTCCCCGGGAAACTGGTTTGAACGTTTGTTTTTGGTCCGCCCCCCCCCCTTTTTTTTGCGCTTTAGCAACAATGGCGAAGGTACAGGTGTTGAATGTGGCTGTCCTAGATAACCCGAGTCCCTTTGGAAACCCTTTTCAGTTTGAAATAACCTTTGAGTGTATGGAGGACCTCCCCGAAGGTAGGTACCATCGCAGGAAAGCTGTCATTGCTGTGTGCCCGAGGCCAAAGAGTGAGCCACTTGCTAGTATAGTCTCTGTGCTAGAGATTGCTAACAGCTAACGCTAGGTTAGCTAGCTATACGTTAGAGTTAGCTAATTTTAGTCAGAAAGTCGTCAAATTTGTAAAACTTACGTAACGTCACAAGGTCATAGAAAAGTATTGAGGCACAACTTGACTGAACGTGTTCCCCATGGTGGACATATCTCTAAGTCGTGTAATATAACGTTACCTAGGTCAGATCCATGAAACGTATAAACATGCTAACGTTAGTTAATATTATAGACTAACGTCGCGTATTAAAATTGTCACTGGTAGCTTGCGCAGCTAGCAGTGCATTATTCTCATACCTTTCATATCAAGTTACTAGCCTTTTTCACTCCTTGTTTAGTATTGGTGAAGTATTTTTTAAGGGCTGCAGTGTAACTATAAAAGGCTTCTAATAATCGTTAATGGATTGTAACTAAACATGGACACAGTAGAGTTCAGTGTCTCCATTAATCTACGTCGTCCAAATGTTGTGTCGCAGTGCTAGCTACAAGTGCCAACGTTTTGAGCTTCAATTTAATATTACAATACAAACTGTATATTTGCATTTGTTATTGGCATACAAACAACTTTGATGTTTTCTTTATAGTTCCTAGTAAGGTGGATTATTGTTCACACCTAAAATGGCTCTGTAAATGTGACTGAATTTGAACACATATCTGTATATCAAGCCTTTGCTATGGAGAGTTCATGCATAATCACATAAAATATGATTTATAACAATGTGAAAATCAGAAAAGCATTTATGTATGATTTGAGAAGCTTTATCCAGGCTATGTTTAGTGTTTTTGCTGAAATTAGTGACTAATTTGATCAGTCTGTCATTAATAATAAAGTGTAAAATTTTCTGTCGATCATCTAATTGGTTAATGGGCTAATTGTCTCAGCACTAAATTCAAAACTTTGCATTTTTTTGTGAAACATAACTTCAGTTTCTTTGTTGTGTTTTTTTTTTTTTTATAGACCTGGAATGGAAGATCATCTACGTTGGCTCAGCAGAGAGTGAAGAGTATGACCAAGTCCTCGACTCAGTCTTGGTCGGCCCAGTACCTGCTGGGAGACACATGTTTGTGTTTCAGGTGTGTTTGGTTTGGGCAAACTAACTAAAACAGTGCTTTGTGTTGTTTTAGCCATTTAGTATAGGAACAGTCACTTTATAACAACCGGTTATATTCACTTACACCTATTAAAGTTGACAATTGCATCCTCTTGCTTTTGAAATTTAGGACAGTTGTCCTTCTTTCCGGCATAGCTTTGTAATTGTTCACAGAGCAGTTTGAAAGATTAGAAATTACAAACTGACACTTTTACATCATTCAAACTACCAGGACACTATACTGTGGTTCCAGTCCTCACTACCTGGCCATGTGACAATAATGCAGCCATACAGTTGCTTCATATCATGTCACACTGGTCAGTTTTCTGGGCATAAAACTGCCTGAGATGCTGCACGTAAAGAAAGTGGCTGCTAGAACCCGACTTATAAATCGGCCAGGCTGATTTATTGGCTGATAAAGCCCATTTTGCCATTTTAATTAACCATGTTATAAACCACTTTTAGACAAATAAATGGTCAAAATAGACTATGGCTGAAGTTTTACAAGGCTGTTTTTCATACTGACAGATTTTCATTAATCGTATCACAACTTTGGTGCCATAATCCCCATTTGACAGGTGGATAGTTGAAATTCCTTAAATGAATGTATACAAAAAGTTGCTTTACATTTTTGCACACGTTAGTGTTGTGGGTTTTTTTTTTTAACAGGCTGATGCCCCGAACACTGGATTGATTCCTGAAACTGATGCTGTTGGTGTAACAGTAGTGCTGATTACCTGCACATACCGCGGCCAGGAGTTCATTCGCATTGGTTACTATGTGAACAATGAATACACAGAGCCAGAGCTTCGTGAAAATCCACCGATCAAGCCAGATTACACACAGGTCAGACGATTTCTAAATAATCTCAGTTTTGTTCCCACCATGCCTGCATAGTGCTTGTGTCACCAGTTTGAAATAATATTTTGATTAATTATTTTGACAGGTATCATGATTCACGATAAGTGGGAATGATCATTTTTACATCACATTTTTCATTTTCAATGAAAAATTATAATCATGGTGATGTGACATTTGTTGAGGTCTGTACCAAACACACATTTTCTTAAATCTTGAGAACAAGATTTGTTGGACAGGGCATCTCTGCAACTTCTTCGATTTGGAAATTGCACTTGGCCATATTGCGATTTCGATAATATTTTGATTAATTGTACAGCCCTGTATACAGTTTGTATAATAATATTTCAGAGTTTTGAAGGAATTTTGCTATAAAAACCCAATGTTTCTTCAAAACCACAACATAGAAACATTAATTAACAATCACATTTTTAGTTGGTGAAAGACCTAATACACTACGCAACCCTCGTGTTTTAAGAACATGTTTTTTTTATTGTATTCATCATGAAAATAGCAAGAACAAAGGCATTCATCAAGTAGCATGGTGCACTAATACATTGTAGAGTTGAAGCTTTTCTTTCTGTTGAGCCTGCACTTTGGAACAAAGTTTGATCTTTCATAAATTACTAATAATCCTATCAAATTGCCCAGTTATATAACTAGTTAAGCAGAAATGTTACCACTCTGTAAGCATTGTCCTCGATTCAGATAGTAACTACAGTAATAATCCCCCTGCCATGTGCCGAAGTATCCTTGAGCAAGATACTGAACCCCAAAAATGCTCCCGAAGCTGCGCCTTCAGTTTGTGAATGTTCTCATATGTAAGTCGCTTTGGATAAAAGCATCTGCTAAATGACTAAATGTAAATGTAATAAGCCACTGTGAGTTTCGTTGTGAATGAGTGATTACAGTTGCTAAGTTGTAGTTTAATGTAGGATATTATCAAGTTGTTTATTTGATTATTCATTGTTGGATAAATACCATTGTCACATTTTCTTGCCCCGCGTCTAGATGCCAAATTAAGTGGGATGTATTGCTAACTGATATGAAATATGCATATATCCCTTAATGACTACATTTACTTGTACAGAGTATTTATATTTCCTTTTTCCTTTTTCAGCTCCAGAGAAATATTCTGGCATCAAACCCACGGGTTACCAGATTCCATATAAACTGGGAAGGCTGTGCAGAGCGAATGGAAGACTCTGAAAATGTGGATCCCACATCAAACTCCATGCTCCCACCATCCTGTCTCCCAGGCAAGGCCCCACCCTTGGGAATACTACCAGATAACTCTATGGACTGCTTATAGAGACGACCCTTGCCCCAAAGGCGATAACTTACAGCACAAGACCTTATTTTTGAGGAATACCTGTGGACATTGTAGTGTGGATGTACAGACATCTTTGCCTTACAGCTGCCGTATTTACCTGAAGCATGTCAAAAGATGAACTCTCACTCTGGGCTTCAGATGAGGAAGATTATGAACACTGGTCTAATCATCATTTATAGATGGGGAGTTTCTTGCCATGACCTTGACTGCAATATTGGAAGTAATTTAACTCATGGAAGGGGAAACTGTAACTGAAGATATAAAGCTGAACAGAAAGCTGATGTGATTCACCTTCCTTTTGTTGGTGCAGAACTGACTTTTACTCATTTAAGAGGATTTCAGCACTGAAGCGATTGCAATGTGTTGTTCAGGAGTTTGATAATCTGACATATTTGTGTTTGCACTTAAACCTTTTCCCACTTAGATTGTGGCGTTTTGTATGGACTATATCACTCACTCCATGTATTATTATTATTATTATTATTATTATTTTATTTTAATTTTTTTGCAACTGTGTTCCAAATAAAAAAAAACCATTGTATGTGTGTGTATGGATGTCTGTGTGATAGTGAGAACTATGTTCTTCCTAATAATTTCGATTACAGCAGCAGAACAATATCAACTACTTTTGCGCAGAAAACATGTTTTTACCCTTGTCCTTTAACAAGAATTTACTAAACATTTTTATGATACTGTTTAATCTATCATAGTGCCAAATCTAAACACAAATATCAGTGTGAATGTCCCCTTTATATTTTCATATTTTACCTAAAATAGCCTGTTAACGTCACACCCAATCACAGATCGGTCGGATTAACGGGTGGGTAGACTGCCTACAGAAATGGTTTTGGAAAATATTCCTCTGCAAATGTGATGATGTTTGCAAGATGCGACTGCGTTGGATTTGTATCCTGCACGAAAGTCAGTCATTAATACAAACAGCTGATAATTTAAAGCAAAAAGAAACCGTTTTAGTTAGGGTCGTATCGACTACTAGCAAGTCCAGGAAGGCGGGACCAAACGATTTGACAGTCGAATCGCATCAATGCAATGATTGGATGTATTGATGCTTATCCAATCAGCATTTGAATAGCAACGCCTGTCATGTAAGTATCGGTGTGTGCAGCCAATCAGAGCCAGCCAGAGGCGGGACCCAGTGGATGGATGACTGGAGTTTCCCTTGCGGTCTGAAGATTAATGGAAGGGGTCTGTTGATCTTAGGAATCGACTATCAGATGGTCGGTGCCAGAAAACCGTTGCACTTGATGCCTGGCTTAGAAACGAATGGAGAGTTATCCATTTGAAATCACCAACAGCGGGAAAAACGAATTACTTGGACACCACTTTTTTAATCCAGATTTCAACTGAACGGGCCTGCCTACACAGAGATAGCACCTGGTTAGGTCAGGCCAGGATACGACTGCGAGGGACGCTAAAAGCTAACGCTAGCCTGCTCGTTAGATAGACGGAAAACCGCTTTCGACGATCTGCCTAATGCTCCGGATTGGATTTTTAACAAACCAAGCCGTCTCTGGAAATAAAGGACAGTCGAGTGACATCTTGATTTACCGGTGCTCGCTTGGAAATTGACGTGCTAACACTGCAAAGCTAACCTCCACTGACCATCCCTGCTAGAGTTAGCTCGCGTGCTAACCTAAAGCGGTAGTGTTCGCTGTGTACTTGGATATAACGTTACTCGCTTGGTTGCAGTCACCCCCTCCCTGCGAACACACATAGGAGAGGCTTTGGAGGAAATATATTTACACTCGTTTGTCAATAATGATAGCTATTAGCTAGTAGCTAGCTGTCAGCTTCACTGAGCCCAGCGTTAGCGGTGTAGCATCACTCAACGACTTGTAAAGGAAAACTCAGTCCGAGCCTAGGGACGCCACCATCAGCCTGCCATCATGGGCAACACGCCCACCGCAAAGAAGGGAAATGAGATGGAGAGCGGTGAGTACCCTTTCCCAGCAGCTTGGTCGTTTTGCTGTAATTATTAACTGTTACCCATAATAGCAGCAAAACATACAGTGCACATTGACACCTATACAATGCATCAAGGCCCGAAGACCCTCCACAATTAACACTATATTACAACTTTAGAAGAAACCCCATCAAAGATCCCCGTGGCCCGCTCACATACACACACACAAACTTCAGCCAAGCTGTTTCACTGTGACACCATGTTCATCCTCCATGTTCAGAGGATGTAATTCATTCTCTCCGCAGATTCTGTGGGAAAGCTCGTGATTGAAAGCCCCAGGTTACATTCAGAGGTACCAGCGAGGATGACAACAACTAGCCTTATACAACAGTCATAGGTTTCTTTGTGGCTCATGTGCTTCAGATGTTCTCTCTCCCTCCTCTCATACGGTTATGCAAAGTTGCAATAGCATTTGTGTGGTGTTTCCTTGTGCACTTTTTAATAACCTAAATGTCTCGGGGACAACATGTTCCTTTGTGTGTAGACAAACAAGGGTATGTTTTTAAGAAATGAAGAGATTTGAAGCACTAGCGGAGCTGCACATGTTTCAGGGGGTCCGTGTAAGTGATGGGTGGACTCGTAATTCAGTGCAGACCAGAGGTTTGAGTCCCACAGACTGCATTTGACAGTAAGTGAGTAGAGGGGAATTGGATGTTATCAGAGAAGGAAAAAGACACCAGGATGGGGGGTCATATGATACATGAGGTTGATCCTCTCCAGGCAGAAACTTGGGAGTTGAAGAGTCTCTTGAACATCATGTGATGAGCAGCATTTAGAACAAGGGCACTTGTATGGGTCACTGAGTGTGTGTGTGTGTCTGTGTGTGTGTGTGTGTGTGTGCGCGCGCTAGCGTGTTTGTGTGTGGGACCAAGACGCCAATCGTTTTGTGGGCCGTTGCTCCCCACACCTTTTTTATTTTGGTAATGAGCTTGTCAAACATCAGATGACACCAGTTTTTAATCACTATAACATTAAACAAAGAAGAAATAAGGGGGCATTTGTATAAGCTAATAACAATAAAATGATAATTGGCTACAGTATGAACTTAAGGGATGACCACTAAATGTTAATTACATCCTATTTCTTAATAAAATGCTTGTTAACTCAATCCAAGTGGCTTCCTTTTTCCAGTCAGGATCCTTGGCTCTAGAAAAGATCTGGGAGGACACTGTTTTATGTTTCTATCCATGACGCCATAAATAACGCTCACAAGTGCAAAGTCTGAACAGGTATCTGCAAAATGAGTGTCAGCTCTATGTTGCTGGTAGAGAGTATGTGTGAAGAATGGCCTCCAATCCCCCTGTAATGTTAACCCATTAGTGGTAACCCCTGTAACACGACCCATGACTTTCAGGTGTTTTTGTGGTTTTTGTTTATTATTATTTTTTTTAAACGCTAAAGAACTATTGGAAATTGGGGGATTTGTAGGTTTGAAGCAGAGACCGAGGAGGCACTGCTGGTGGGAGGTTTGTTCACATGTCATGCTCCACATACTTATCAGCCTGATTGCTTAGGGTCCACCCTGATCCCCAGAGACAGGTGCAGACCAGGGGTCCAGAGCCCACACCCAGGAGCGTAATTTTCCACAGAGCAGCTAGAGATTAAGGACAACACTGCAGCCCGTTTTGGTTTCTACGGAAAATGGAAAGAGAGTGTTGAAAGCCTGTTCAGGTGCGAAGGGTCTATTTCCATGCTGGAGAAGACGAGCGGAGAGTCACCGCACTAGTGTACAAAGCTGACTGCTGGCCCACAGGAGGAAGCAGGGCGGATAGACACTGAACTGCAGCAGGAAGTGAAGGAGCAAGGAAGGTCCTGCCCAGGTTTTGCACAGTTGGTCATCGCCTACTGCTCTATAAACTAAACACAACTGGTCAGGATAGATTATAGTTTTGGCCCTTAAGACGCTGTTGGTTTCACATATACGGGATTTTCCACTTGTCAGAACCTCTGGACATACGGCAGTTTTGAGACTCTACGCTGGCTTCCTCCTGCCTTGTATGATGTCTGTTATTCACAGGCTGGCAGGAAGGCTGTTTCAACGAGCTGGGCCCTGTCTAGGGGACACAAGCAGTGGAGAAGGCAGACATGACCAACCACAGGAGGAGCTAGAGGCTTGCTGCTGGCGTGAGTTTTCATTCTGGAGCTGGATTGGAGCATGGCTTAGGGATGGAGCCATGGTCCATGCTAATACCCACTAGCTTAGCCAATCACAGGCTGAGCTCAAACTCATATGTTTTAACAGATAATGAAGCTGTTTGTTGTTTGTTTTTTGCTGACAATGTTTGTTACTAAATTCATATCATGACCTGGTGAGCTGAGTGTCTATTGGCTTTGATGGAGTGATCTTTTGTACTGGCAGACAGTGGTTGTACTGGTATTTATGGCCAGAAGCCGAGCTCTGTGTTCGTGCATATGTCCATGTATACAAACACACACGCAGAGCAGCCTGTTGTTGGTCTCTGCTCTTGTGTCCTATTGTTTTCTGATTACAGTTCAAAGGAAGGCATTTCTCAGTTACTTTGGAAGTGTCTGTCAGGCGCCATGCTGCACAGCATAAAACCATGAGCCACTGTTAAGCAGTGTAATAATGAACCTGTCCAAACACACATACAATTTATTTTTTTGTTTCAAAGCTCTTGTGTCATTGTCCTTCTCACTGGTAGGTATGCCTGATTGTGTGAGTGTTTGATAGCGTGGGAATGTTTTCCCGTACTTCTCACACAAACATCTGAGGAAGACAGTGCTCATAGCCAGTTATGACATATGGGATTGTTGTATGGAATCTTGTGTGTGTTGAAGTTGGTCATATAATGAGGTGGCACCCTGTCAAAGTGCAACTCCCCGTATCTATAAATATCTTTGTGGTTCATGTCCTGCCCCTGCTCTGCACGCAGCTGGTTTGTGTAACAGGGGCAGGTTTGTGTTTTGAATCGCTCATCACTTCCTGTCTCAAGTTTAAAGGGGCTTTGTTGTAAGCCTGCGCTGATTACCAGTGGACCTTACTGTTGAAATGCCAATCAGCCACCTCTGATAAGCTTACAGCACTGAACCGATCCGGAGATGCAAAATCCAGCAGCAAGCAAAGTAAAACTGAGGGTGGAGTTCTGTGATCAGAAAAGGAACATTAGTTTCCCGTTGGACTTTTGCAGCAACTACAGTCATAATGGTAATCATTATGTCTGTTGGTCTTGAAACGCTGCGGTTGCAATCACAGGCAGTGATACTGAAATTGCAACAAATGAAGCTATAGCATACTATAATAGCATGCTACAGATATGAGGGCTTTAAAAGACCACCCTCAAGCCATACCTAATTAATCTGACACTGAAACTCATGGAAACATGTTTTTTTAAACTATTATAACAAAGTAGACACAATGTGTAAAATGTTCATTAGCTACCAGATAGCCACTCTATATTTAGCTGGTTAGCACTTAGCCTCCCGCCATTGAAACGTATTTGCAGGGAGTTGAAAACAGTCAGCTGGATCTGTATTAAATACACTGTAACCTATACAGAACAACACAACGTGAGACTGTTCGTGTTTAATTTTTCAGCCAAGGGGTCTTGGTGATTCTGAGCATCTCTAATGCTCAACAACAATTACAGAATGAGACGGATGGATGCGTGCACATTACCTGTCCTCCGCATGCATTTGAATAGAACATGAAAATGTGACGTGACCATCAACTCAGTTTGTCAGCTCCTCTGCTCCTGAATTGGTCACTAATTTAACTAGCCACTTCGATTCTTACCGTCGGATATAAAGTAACTTCCCATTGGTGGGTTTTCTAGGTAACTGCTTACAGTCACAGTAAAATATCCACTGCCAGTATTTAGCTGATCAGTATAAAAGATGTCTCACCTTTTACACAACTGAAAACACACCTTCCTGGTTTAAGTGCAGCTCTGTTTGCCCCCTAACTGATTTCTTACCACATGGGGATGTATGCTATCTGAGCAAGGCCTGGTGTAGACTGGGACCTGATTTGGCGCACTTCACAGTTAAATGTCGGTCAGCTCGCTCTAATATAACCCCTCTGTTCCTGCGTCAGAGCGGGCCAGTGAGGCCCAGGGGCGAGATGTAGGATTGATTTTTGGAGGATTGATTCAGCACTGGCACTACACAGACTCTCTGGTGGATTTGGGCAGGGAGAAAAATTTCACTGTGGTTTGTGCGTTCTCGCTTTGCTAGTGTCTCCTGAGAGAGCCACTTTTATGTTTCTGAAAACACCCAGATCAAGTTTTTCATCGCTGATGTGACATCTGATTGGTTCTGCTAATTAGGGAAAGTTTTAGTTGCATCTAGATGTATCTACTTCATCTCAAGGGTCTACACTCAGGCCTAGTTTTCCATAGGACTTCCTCTCTGGGTTGGATAAATATACCAGCTAGTGTTTTATGCCCCTCCTCCTGGTGATTATGCCCCTGTTCAGATCAATATATAGCCTCAGTGTGTGTGTGTGTGTGTGTTTTACATGGGAGGGAACGGCAGAGAGTACTTTGTGCACAGAATAAATATTGATACAAACCAAAGCAAGGGTCCAATTGATCTGTGTGAATGTAACGAGAGCGGTGATGCTCTTCATGCCAAATTGGACTGCACACTGAATGTGGATGCTCCTTTCTGAACCTGGTCCCCAGCAAAGTGACAGTCACAGGAAAGACTGGAGACACCCTGTCGACAAGGACACTTGTCTGGTTTCTGGAGACACCCTTTCAGCAAGGGCACGACTGGTTTCTGTGGATGAGTGGGGCTGCTGATCTGACCAGAGTGCTCTCAGAGGGGGAGGATAGGTCATGAGTCAGTGACTGTGAGGAAGAGGCCAAGGAAGAAGAACAGGGGAGACTTTGCAGGGCTAATGTGTGACAGGAAGAGCTCCAGAAGGCATGCAGGGAAGAGGGAGTCATCCTCGCGCTCAAGTGAATCAGGGTCGCGCTCGGCAGATGGTGCAGCACCAGAGGTGCCCATAGTCATCCCAGATGGTAAGGAATTTGGGGTTACAGGAGAGGTGGAGTGTTAAGCTTTAGGTGATCACCTGTAATTGACATGGTAGTTATGGCAGCCAAGCCCCCTAAATCTAAAGGAAAGAGAGGCTCCATAGAGATCAGTAGAATCCTCAAAGACAGCTGCTGATTTGGCAATTTAGCTCCCGGCTACTTTTGGAGCAACTCCCACATCTTTCCCTGAACAGCTCCAAGTTATGACAGGAATAGCTTTCTAATTCAAAGTTGGAGTTGAGCATTTTTCACAGGAAATGTTTTCTTCAGTCTGCTTCCCTTGCTGCCTGTGAGAGCAACAGTGCTCTCGACATGTTTATGCGAACTTTAGTCTTTGCCCTTCTCGCTGGCTTTCTCCCATCCTATTGTTGGAGCTTTTGGTCTTTGGAGAATTAGCAGGAAATCACATTAGCAAGATCAGGATAAAGCTTTTGTGGAGTTTTAAGTGTGTGAGAGATGCTCAATTTCTTTCATGAGATATGTCGGTCTAGAGAGTTATTTCTTTATAATATTTATCTTAGTGTTCTAGTTCTAACATATCCAAAAGCCCATCAGTGTAAATATTCAACAGTTGTATTGTCTGATGGACAGACATTCCACATTATCCTGCAAGGCTTCACAAGGTTCATGTTTCTGCTGTTTTTCAGTTGTTCATAAATGAGTTTAAATAATATTTTTTAGTATTAATGTATTTATCAATTATTTCTATTGTGAACTCAGTCCTGTATTTGTAACATCTTTTGTACAAAATGTTAAGCATATTATCATTTGAAGCATGATGTTTTTTTTATGCTCCTGCTTGAACACATTACATTTAAACTATTGTCCAAGTTTGACAATAGATGTAGCCTATATTTACCTCAACCATGTGTCCCAGGCTAACACAATCTAAAAAAGCTGTGCTCCCTCATCTGCTGCTAGCGTCCTCAAAACTAGTACACCACAGAGAGTAAGGAGGAATGAGGAAGGACTGGTTATCTGCATGTTCCCACAGACCACTGTGATTAGCTCCATAAAGATGAAGGGAAGAAAAATGAGGTACTGCATATGCCACTGTGTGCCTAGCTGGCAAACTCAGTCTGTTGGTCTATAATAGCATGTGTGTGCGTGTATGCACAGTGTTGCATGTGTATTTTGGCATTGCCAAGTCATAAACTGTGTTCACAGAGGCCAGGTGTAGGTTTCTTCAAAAAGGGATTGTAGTTTATTAAACTGCTCTCTTAGCACAGATCAATTTATAATTCCAGATCAGTACATTACTCCACAATGGTGCAGTCATCAGTGGAGAACCCCTGACTTAAATCTAGGGGTCCACTTTTCTAATTTAAATCAATGTAGAATATCTCCGAAATAAGTCACGTAGTGTGCAAATCCAATTTTGACTATAATTTACTAGCTTGGGTTTTGTGGTGTGGGGCAGTGGCTGCCTCCAGCACGTGCAGTCCTACTGTCTTATTTAAAACTGCACTATGACTGAACAGCAACATTGAAGTCCTGTCACAAATTCTAGATAGGACTGAGGTTTCGTCTCTGGCTTGCCCTCTCCAGGCTGTTAACGTCATTCCTGTGCAGCTTTGGCTTTATGTTTGGGGTTGGTGTCTTGCTGGAGAGTAAGCCTCCGTCTCTAGAGGAGGATGAGAGCGCAGGATTTCTGGGCTGCATTCATTCATTTTAGCATGTATTTTTCACAAGCCTTACAGGTTGTGCTGCAGAGAAGCATCCCCACATCATGATGCTGCCACCATTAAATCACATTGGGGATGATGTCCAGTGTTTGGCTCGCTGATTTAGTGTGATGGTTAAAAAAGGCAACATTTCTTTAATTAGACCATAGAGTCTCCCACATAGCTTCTGGCAAGCACTGCCTGAGATCTCACGCAAGGTTGCTATCTCTTTGCCACTCTCCCATAAAGCTGCAACTTGTGGAGCACCCCGCTAACTGTTGTTGTACACGTAATGTCTCCCATCTCAGTTGTGGTACCCTGAAACTTCTTCAGAGTTGTTATAGGCCTCATGGTGGCCTCCATCACTAGCACCGGTTTTGCACAGACTCTGTTTTGGAGGCTAGCCGGCACTAGAGAGATTTACAGCTGTGCACTTAATCTGTTTTTTAATGATTGACCTTGCTGTACTCTGAGGGATGTTCAGTGCCTTTGGGAGTTTTTTTTTGTGTACCTCTCCCCTGATTGGTTCTTTTCAGTGAACCTGCCATGGCTTGATTTGAAATGTCCTTTTATTAATTGTAGTTGCAAGAAAATTGACTCACCAGTTGATGGAGCTTGCAGATGCAGGTGTATTTAACCATGACACGCCTTGGCTTTATACAGGTGATCATCATTTGAAGTGACTTGTTCTACTATATGGGTAAACCGGTGCATTAGTACCTTGGGCTGTATTAGTGTTTAGGTAAACTTTAGTGTAACGTTTAATTCACAAAGTCAGCCAGGTGTTCCTTTTTATATATCTTTTGCACTTTTTATGGTTTGGGTAGAAGCAATCGTTTGGGACCCAACATCAAAGAAAGTACTCTAAGCTGAGAAGACAGATGAATGCACAGTGTCATCAGCTGATCGCGTAGACAGTATCTACGTACATGTACATATAGGCACATAAATCATGCTCAGGAGCTGGGAAATCTTGCTAATGCCTTCCCATTTCATCGTAAAACACCAATATTGTGGACTTTTCTGGGTCTTGGTGATTATGCGAGGTCACCTGTTATACAAAATCCTTTAAGTCTGGACTTGGTGTTTTTTTGTTTTTTTGAAAACACATGAACTCTCTCTAATGATTATGCACTTTGTTCCTAATTACAGTGAAGGAGTTTCTTGCCAAAGCTAAAGAAGATTTCCTGAAGAAATGGGAGAATCCAGCACAAGTGAGAGAGGGAAAGAGAATTACTTCTCTTTTCTGTTAAATCATCATTGTTTTATAATTCTATTATTGTATAGTGTTTTTGTACTTTTCTTAATATAGTTTTTAGTTTTGTGTGTGATGATTCATCTTCTAATAAATCTGGGATCAACTTCACTTCTGTGGTCACGTGCTTGTTCACTCAGACAGGCAGACTCATGGCGATAGTCCCGCCCATGAACAAATTGTCCTATTTATTTGAGAGGGGCAGTGCGCCCTCTGCTGGGCTAATGTGAAATAGATTTATTTTTGTATAAAATGACAACACGTCTTATTCACATTAAAACTGGAATGATTTTAACAATACTTGTTATTGACATGACAGTACATTTTGGTTAAGGTATTATTTAGGGCTAAATAATGGTATGTTGCTGGCAAGTCGTTACTCTTACTGACACCCTCTCCTTCCCCATAGCAAACTGCGGCACTGGACCACTTTGAGCGTTTGAAGACCTTAGGCACTGGTTCGTTTGGTCGAGTCATGCTGGTTAAGCACAAAGAGTCGGGCCTGCATTTTGCCATGAAAATACTCGACAAACAGAAGGTACTGTACTTTCAGGCACGATATTCAAAAGAAAAACTACTTGGTAAACATGAACGACTTGGCTTTGACTTTGGCGCCACAGCTTTCGTTTCGGACATGATGATAATGTCTGTCTTGTAAAAATTGCATAAGGGAGTTTTCCAAGACTTGGACAGCCTTAATGTGGGTTTATATGAGCACTTTCCTATTAAAAACTTTAAACCATAGAGCCAAAAACAGTCTATTTGTACTAACAAGTGAACAGCCTGGAGCTGACTACAAAGTGGAGACTGTACATTTGTAAATTTATTTAACCTTCTGATCTTACAAATTGTAAGTCATTGCCAGTGTAATGTCACAGCTATCTTACGCCTCGCCGGCTAGCAGCTCCATGGAGAAAGCAGAAGTGACTAACATAATCCTTATTTTTGTTGGGGTTTTTTTTGAGGGGGTTTTGCGCTACAAGTGCGTCTTCTGATGGTGAATCAATCTTAGAATGGCATAAAGACAACTTTGTTGTAAAAGTTCAAAAGTCCTACGGTGCCATGAACCTAGTTTCCAGTTTATTGTCACTGACAGAGTTCCTGGCTTTAAAACATGTTGATGTTACAGATGATTGATTGTGTTCAAAGGCTAGTTTGGTTGTACTAACACATAAGACTGTTGAATCAAGTAGTGATCCTATTTTTTGTTTCCGTAATATGTATGCGGAGTCACTTTGGCAACCTTTTTTTTTCCTCAATAAGTGTCCATCCTGATCCCTCCTAGGTAGTAAAACTGAAGCAGATAGAACACACACTGAACGAGAAACGTATCCTGCAAGCTGTCAGCTTTCCCTTTCTGGTGCGGCTGGAGCACTCTTTTAAGGTATGCATTTAAAAAGTTCATCTGTTTATCATCTAAGCAAGGTTGCCTAATTTTTGTACGTGTGTTTTGCATGTCAAAGTGAGACTTTGCTCATCTCACTGCAGGACAACAGTAATCTGTATATGATAATGGAGTATGTACCTGGGGGCGAAATGTTCTCACACTTAAGGAGAATCGGTAGATTCAGGTAAGTTGACCTTTAAGTCAGTTTTAATTTTTAAAGCCCAATATCACAAATCACAAATCTGCCTCTAGGGGCTTTACGTTTTGTTAGTTAACTCCTAAATATTTCCATGCACCACTGGTTGACTGGAAATGTTGTGCCTGACCTGTTTTGCAGTGAACCCCACGCCCGTTTCTACGCAGCCCAGATTGTACTGACCTTTGAATACCTTCACTCGCTGGATCTCATCTACCGAGATCTTAAGCCGGAGAACCTGCTCATCGACCAGCAAGGTTACATTCAGGCAAGGATTTAATGTTTGTCTTCTTAGCCATCGGCAACAATTCTGTTTGATTGGTGTCCGTGCTCTCGCAGTGTGTGGTCGGTGCACAGAGCTGTACACTCTGTCCCCCAGGTAACAGATTTTGGATTTGCGAAAAGAGTGAAGGGCCGAACCTGGACGCTTTGCGGGACCCCAGAGTACCTGGCACCAGAGATCATCCTCAGTAAGGTAAGAGCTCAGCTCGGCCCAAAGTGAACGGCACTGCTCTTTATGTCATAAGGGCAGGGGAGTTCTCAGCCCAATGTGGGACTTCATTTAGGAAAACCATTTTATTGTTTCTGGACATCAACTTTAGGACTGTGGTACAATTTTCTGCTTAGGGTCTATTGTCAACACAAATGTATGGCAGTTTTTGTTTGAGGACATATCTGACTGCCCTTTATTTCCTTTGTGTTTTCCAGGGTTACAATAAAGCAGTGGACTGGTGGGCTCTGGGAGTACTGATATATGAGATGGCTGCTGGTTACCCCCCCTTCTTTGCAGACCAGCCTATTCAGATTTATGAAAAGATTGTATCAGGGAAGGTGAGTTTAGAAAAGTCTACCTAAAAAAAAAAAAATCCTTTTTTTAATTTTTAATTTTTGTAAGTAGTTTGATTTTCCCACCACGATGCTGTTCCTCAACAGAGGTGGTGGTTTGCAAGTTATAGTTTGCGAACTTAAAACCGATTTTTCAAAAATCATTTTAAGAGTCCATAATTCACAATAATACAGTTTTCCTCAGGTGTGAAAACAATGTAAGTGTCACAGTACTTCACTCTTAATTATATTATTAGAGGATTGTGGTGGTTTTGTGAAACATTTGTAGCGTGTAAAGGTTAAAAGTTACGGGTAACTGCCACTTTTGCTTCGTGTATTAAGTGGATTCTCCCTAAGAAATGACATAGAAATAACATTCTCAAATGCCTTTTAAACCTTGAACACACTCCATCTATTGGCTAGTGGTGTGTCTAAGTGACTGACCTTAATTTGCCTAGTGCCAAATAAAAACACAAATGTACTGCTCTTATCTCATCAGCTCCTCTGCACCTTGCATTGAAATACAGTCTGAAATTATGTGTGCATTATTTTTCATCTTTAATGTTACTTTTTGCTTGTTCTTTGTAAATATGTTTTATTTTTAGAAGTTAAAATTTCCAGTAAGGACACACAACGTGGTACAACAAGGTTAATTTTCAGATGAAGTTGTTCATTTCGATTTTAGTTTAAGGGTCGATCAAATGGCCGCATTTCATTAAAAATGCACTGGTTTCCAGTAGTGAAGCCACGGCGAGGACATGTTCCCACAGAGGAATCGACTTGTGACAACACCGGTTTTACGATTACACCGGACATTTTACAAGAAAAGATATTCGCTGTAGTGCTGCGGAGCCCATTTTGGCAGCTTCACTCCTGTGGTGCGCTTTAAGGTCAGTGTGTAGATTGGAGGTGTTGCCTCCAGATGCTGCCACCTTCATCAGACAAAGTTTACAGATGTGTAGTGCTATTTGTTGAAGTACCGGAACGCACGCACATGGTCAAGTTGTGGCCTGTTTCGAAGGTTATGTAACCGCTGTTCCTATGGTGGCAAGTTTACATACATAACTAACCACATGATCAAATGTTACTTTATGAATAGTTTCATCGTGTGAAGTGTATTACGCAGCAGGGGCTCCTCAGTAGCTCACCTGGTAGAGCGTGCGGCCCATGTACCAGTCCCCATGTGCAGTCCTTTGCTGCATGTCATCTCCTCTCTCTGCTCCCTTACCTGTCTATCTAAAAGAAAAATTCCTCAATTAGAATTTAAGTGATTCAGTTAAATGAGTAGGAGTTATCGGTTGCTACAAAGTGTAACGCATGATTCAAAGCACAAATCAACACGGCCACACCTCCAAAACAACCCTGTGGGCCACGTTGTCATGTTTATTTGTGAATGCACAAATCCAGAATCCTGGCTTTTATTCTGTGAGAAATCCCAGGAAGTCCCCTCTCCGATTAGCGCTACCTTCTCAGCGGAGCACTCCGGTCCAGTCAAAACAATGCAGCTTATCCAGTGCCAGCCACATGTATAAAATATAGTGGCTGTGGCTGAGAGGGGATTTGACTGCTGGAAGTCAAAGACGACTTATTTAATTTTGTGTTATGCTTGTTCAACAGTTGTTTAATTCATTTCTGTTGCACACATTCAGAGAGTATTTGAATTGCTATTTTAATTCTCAATTCTTATTATTTTGGCGCTGGTGATTTTCCTTCGATGCTGGCTAAAACTCCTTTTGAGGGGCGCTAAAAAAGTCCAAAAACGAAAAACCCTGCATTGGAACTAAAAAAGTGTCCTCAGTGACTTTGAACATGGCATCATAGGTAAAGTTAGGCGAGCCAGTTTTAGCATCTCCCAAATGACCGTCATCTCTGGCTGTCGTGCATGGTCGTAACTCAACAGTGGTGAGAAAAAGAGAAACCACCAGTGGTAAGCGATCATTTGGACAAAATCTGATTATGCAGTGGAATAGTGCAAACAAGCAGACGTGTAAATTGCATCCAAATTCAAAATTAGTGGGCACAATGTCATTTTAGACCGTACAACACATAAGCTTGCATTAACATACAGCTGTAGGCCAGAGTCTTGCAGTCTCTTTCAAAACCATAGCATGAGGTATAAAACGCTAGGCTTAAGAACACACACTCACACTGCTTTTACTGTTGGCAGGTTCGCTTTCCCTCCCACTTCAGCTCAGACCTGAAGGATCTGTTGAGAAATTTGCTGCAGGTGGACCTGACCAAGCGCTTTGGCAACCTCAGGAACGGAGTCAATGATATCAAGGGCCACAAGTGGTTTGCCACCACTGATTGGATTGCCATCTACCAGAGGAAGGTGAGAGGCCAGCTTTCATACAGTCTTAATGTGTACAAATAGAGCCCACATCCCTTTTTCAAATCGGAAGGGCAGAAGGAAAGTGATGCTGACAAAGGAAAATGGCTTTAATGAGACTTTGGTCACTGGAAGTGTCTTTAGTCTACATCTGCGGCTACGGGTAATTTCACACCATCTGTGCTTCCTCTGCACAGATGATAACTTGGGAGGCTAATAGAAAAATGTCTTAAAGATACGTTTTCCCTCCAGTTTTTTCTTAACATAAAGGCTAATGGATTCAGTAGGATTACAGCAGTACTATATACAGTGTGTGTGTGTGTGTGTGTATATATATATATATCAAACTCAGGTTTATTTGTATAACTTATAAGAATCCATATGATTTAATACACACACTTCATTCTTTTATCTTGATTTATTTTAACAGATAAAAGCTAGCGAGCTCTTAGTTTTGTTATCAATATTACTTTCTCTGCCTAAGCATCATGCAAATGAATGCAGCTGGTTTGTATTTTTCTGGGAAATCGAGGAAATTACCAGAATTAGAAATATGAGTTGGCTTTAGGGAAAGCAAATGATGACACATGATAACAAAATTAGTCCTGCAATGTGACCACACATTAATAGACTTCTAAGTATACAAGCATGAGTTCTTAATTGCATAATGTATTTTACTCCCATTTCAATCTGTTTAAGTTACTATGTACAACTATAAGTGAATATAAATCTGTTTTTAATTGTCTCTTTATCTCCTGGGGTCTAGTCCAATGTCATTCAGAAATGTATGGTTCTTGCTATGGGTTTGATGTTATCTATTGTACAATACTGCATCATTCTGATGATTTAAGTGTCCTGTGTGTTCCAGGTGGAAGCACCCTTTATTCCTAAGTGCAAAGGCCCCGGTGACACAAGCAACTTTGATGACTACGAGGAAGAGGAAATCAGAGTCTCCTTCACAGAGAAGTGTGGAAAGGAGTTTGCTGAGTTCTAGATTCCAACCATGAGTAGCAGAGAGAGAGACAAGGATTTAGAGAAGTAAAAGGGGGTCAGAAGGAAGGAAGCGCTAGGGTGGACTGATAACGTGCTTATTTGTAATGACGACAACAATGTAAAATCCCCCCAATGGAGAGGTAGGCAAAGTGAGGAAAGATCCAACAGAACCAGCAGTGTTGCCTTTTCTGATTGTTTCTCAACTGTTACCTTTTCATTTTATTTATCCCTCTTGTGTTTGTGGCAGGGGCTCGAGGAGAACAGACATAGGCTGTGGCTGCCCAGCTATACTTGTATCTTTCTGATGGTGTAATGACATGTTTTCAGTCTTTGCAGGTTGAGGCATTGATTTTCTCTTAAGATACTGAATCTGCTAAGTCCCTTTTGAACGGGCCCTCTCTACAAGCTTCTCAAAGAGTGATTGTTGTATCTTGTCACCCTGGTCCCCCCCCACCCCCCTCCATCCCGAATCTGTCCAAGCAATACCAAGTCCAACAGATGTGCCTATCATAATGCCAACTGGTTGGAAAACTGTCGAACGCATTGGTGCAGAGCTTTGGCCATGGTGGCGTCGGCCCTCGTGCCCGTTTGGTTTAAAGCTTGAAAACTCTCTGCACCTGCCTCTGCCTGCTCAATGTGGCATGGTTATTGGGTAGATGATGCACTCACTGCTTGCAGCTGAAGAAGTGGTGACCTCTTTGATCAGAGTGAAAATGATTTGTCACAGTAAAATTCATCTAGGTCTTACTTCTTGTGGGGACCTGTGAGAAATGGTAAACATGAGGTCTGCATTTAAGTCTGTCTTTCTCTTAGCTGAATTTATTAGAGCATTTTAAGAATCCTATTGGTGATCATTTTGTCCTTTTTTATGTCAATCTCTGTGCTTGTGTGTTTAGTGCTCAAGGGTGGGTTTAGCAGCAACTAACATTGTGGTCACACTCCTGACTATTGTTTATTTAATTCATAGTACATTTATACATGTATATTGATATATGTGTGTGTATGACACACACACACACACACACGATAGACAACATGAACATCTTTTTCAACATTCTCATAGATGTGAAACTGAATCAAGATTTCATAAATAAACAAATTTAAATTCTGCCAAATTTGCAAAACAGAACATTTTCTCTATGTAAGTATGATGGTGGTGGATTTTAATGCGCAAAAAAGTAGCAAAACAATCCAACAAAATGTGCATGTTATTTTTGTACAATATCACTTTTAAAGAAAGATGGCAGAGCGTTATGCTTTATTTGTGCTGAGGTACCGGAGATCGTGGATAACATGCTTAACTATTAAAATGGACTCTCGGCTGCTCTATTTTTGAAGAAGGAACAAGACCCAGTTACACATGTCGGAAAGTTCTTCTGGGCTTTGTTCATTATTCAGTTGTAGGGCAACAGTTTGCTGATAATTGTCACTGAACCTGTGCTTCTCACCTTGATAATTGTGTGTGTGTGTGTCCCTCCCCTTTCTCTTGTATATACCGTACATGTAAAACCTTCAGATAGATTTGCAGTCCAACCAAATTTTTTGGGACTGTTGAGATTGGAGTGTTTTGTTTCCGTTTTTCCAGCTTTCTATGTAACAAATTAAACTAAGGAAGCTATCCTGAAGCTGTCCCCTTTTGCCAAGTTTATTTCTGTGGATGCAAGACAATCGCAGACCAAATCTTATTCCTGGTTTGTTGACTGAACACATTTTTTGGTGTGATGAAGGATGTTTGTTTTCGCCACCCCGCCCTCCATAGGCCCTAGGTGCTAGACTTTGTCCATCTCACTGAAAAGCTTCTGTGAATTGTTGATGTGCATCGATCTATTTGTCATAAAGTCTTGTAACCATGACATTTTCGAGAATGTTTTTCAACTCTAAATGATTTCAGTAGGCTTGAGTAATTATTTTCTCTTTATGTAATTGAGATCAAACGCAGGATACCTTTTTGAATGTCTTGAACTATCTGATGGAGATGTTTCAGTGCTGTTTGGAAACATGATGTGTGTTTTTGTAGAATACATGTTTCTCGGGTGAGCTCGGTTTTTCTTGCATGTGGTAAAGCAACCCAACGGCAAGACATCTTCTGGACCTGGGACATGTTTGAGAAATCATTGTTTCCACAGCTGACAGTCTCATCGCTGTTTGAACCTTTTGATTTGTTAAAGCATCACATTGAACAGTGCAGTGGATCACCAACCAACTTGTCCGGTCTTGCAAATAGTGAAGCACATGCCACACCCTTTTGAAATATTCTATTTAATTTGATTTGTGATAATTATTTGAAACTTTTAAGACACGATGGAATGCTTTGAAGAGAGCACATGTAAAATGTCGTTAGTCTTTATGTTCTGACAAATGACTAAATCAGAGTTTGTAGGTAGAAGGCAAAGTCACTGGATCCGCTTCAGACTCTGAAGCCATAACAATGCTTGTATTGAAATTCATTTTGGTTTCCCATACAAATCGTCTTGTCATCTGTCTCCTCTGTCGGTTAAAACACTTATCAACTGCTCTTTGCTAATTATAGTTATTTTGTTTCCTGTGTTTGCCTTCTATTTTCATCAAGTTTCCACACACTCTTCATTCAACATAACACTTTTTACATCTTGAGATGTTTTGCGTTCATATTTTCTAATTGTATTTTCAAAAAAAAAAGCAAAAAAGCAAAAACATGAATCTTTTCCTCATGACCTGGGTACAGTGATTGTGTAGTCTATTGTACCTATCGGG
This sequence comes from Coreoperca whiteheadi, assembly GCA_011952105.1. Lineage (NCBI taxonomy): Eukaryota > Metazoa > Chordata > Actinopteri > Centrarchiformes > Sinipercidae > Coreoperca > Coreoperca whiteheadi. The sequence continues at coordinate 9,704,170 of CM022470.1, read as the reverse complement.
AAACAATACTGTATATCCTTGCCTTTGACAGTCTTAACTATCTTACCCTCTGGAGAACTTGACCGATACCCTTAGAACACAATGAGTATGTTAAAAAAAATATATACATAAAGTAATATTTTGCAAAATGTATCATTCCAATAAACTTTTACTTGTTAAGACTAATATGTCTGGGTTATATTTAAGCTCTCTCTTCACCCTGCACAATGTCACCCAAAGGATTTTTTTATGACATGCAAATCTCAAGGAAGGTACGGGGCAGCTTCAGACTACTTTCATGGCTGGATCAGAGGAACACACTTGTTGGCAGGTGAGGCCGGATGCTATTTTTCTTTCGCTGTTACCGTGAATGTTTCAAGAGGCTGGCAGGTGCAATTGAATAATGCAGTGCTGTGTTCATCCTGTCACAGTACGGGATCAATTACCAGCCAGCTTTCAGCAACCCTCTCCAAATGTATTCCCATCCTCAGTGCACTTCTTCTTTTTTGAAGGATTCCATCTATCTGCATCAGGTGCACGTGAAGGGCCTGGAGAGGGCCATCCAGATGGTTGGGAAGAAATTAAGAAAGTAAAAGACCTCATAATGGATAAAGAATGAAAATCCATTACAGAATGGGAAGTTATGAATTAATTAATTCATTGATAACTGGAAAATAATGAGACACACTGAAAGGGCTACAAATGAGTAAATCGATCCAGAAAAGAGGCCATAAGACACTAAGACAAGTACTTCAAGACAGGTCCCACTTAGTATTTTTGGACTACTTAAATTACAGGTATGTTTACAAACCGTTGAAAAGTTATTTATTTGTATAAATCATTTTGTGATATTTTTTTTTTTACCTGATCATAATTTACAATCGAGACAATTTACAAATATTACTGAGCTAATCAAACAGAGAACCAGATTTTCAGATAGCTGTATGTTTGAGGCTAACACAGCTGCTGAACCTCAGTAGCTGTGTTAGCCTCACACTTTTCAACTCTGAAATAAAAGGCCACCTTTCGCATCCATTATGGCGCACATGGGCCCGAGTGCGCGCGCTCATTCCCGTCCAGGACTGCAAATTCCACCTTAAAAATCCCTTTCGAGTGAAACTTTTCGCTGTAACTCCGTCGGTCCACCTTAAGCGCACACGCAAACGCAGGAGGCGTACAGCGAGGTTTCCGCTTCTCAGTTGGGCTCGGACCGCGGCTCACGAAAAACACCGTGTGGAACGTACAAGGTTGACGCACTGAGGTGAGAAAAAAAGCTAAAAGAAAGCGAAGCAACCGAGCAAAAAAAAAAAGATGTCTGAATCTAAGTACCGCGAGTGGATCCTGGACACTATCGACTCGCTGCGGTCGCGAAAAGCCCGGCCGGACTTGGAGAGGATTTGCCGAATGGTCCGGAGGCGACACGGGTCCGAGCCCGACCGAACCTGCGCAGAACTGGAGAAACTGATTCAGGAACAAACCGTTCTGAAAGTTAACTACAAGGGTTCTATTTCGTACCGAAACGCCGCCAAGGTCCAGCGGAGAAGCAGAAAAAAAGACGATGTAACGTTAACGACGGCTGCGAGAAGGAGCGCGGTGGAAGAAGCCAGTCATTCTGACTTGAGCAACGGGGACAGCGCTTTCGGTCCTGTTGACCAGGACGAGGAGGATTTGGAGGTATGTTGGCTGTTGATGCGATGAGGCACGTTTAACGAGCTCACCTCGTATTGTCCTATCACATCTTACCAAATTAACAGGTGGAGATAAAAGCAAAGGCACGGGGGTAGTGTGCGGTATGCCAAAAAAAACAACACGTCTTTTTGTGTCTACACGGGGAGTGGTGAGGGGAGTGATTTGCAAGTGCACCCAAAACTGCCGCAGACGGGGAGCGGCGGTTGGACCTCGCTCGAGCGCCACCGAGGTGGAGACGAGAGAAAAAAACAGAAGGTGCGCGTGCAGTCAGAGTGTGGCATATTTGACACAGCGCCGGTTGAGAAGCATTTCAAACGGGCGATGTAATCGCACAAACAGAAGACAGGAAAAGTTGCACCGTCCTGTCCCTTCGCAACAGCCCGAGCCACCATTATCAGCAGCAGAAAGCGCTTTTCAAGCCCCAAACTCGGCGTTGAGCGAACGGGAGGGAGGGAGTGGGGGGTCTGCCAAGCTAGCAAGAGATGGGTAGACGTAGCCCGGATGTTGAACAAATTAGCTTTCAAAGTAATCGCGTCAAAATACGCGCTCGCCAACAGGGGTTTTATTTTGAAAAACCGGGTCTGGAAATACAAGCTTTGATTCTCACTGGCTTTTAAATGTGGGAGTGGGTGAAGGGAAAAAAGTCTCAAACACCGCGGATGTAGGAGCCTGATGGGGGACGTTGGTACATTGTTTGGTTGTTGGTTGTTTCTTCCTTAGAAAAGCGAAGACAGCCATCCCAGGCAAAATACCGAATGTAGAGAGCCACGTCCAGACGTCTGCCCATGACGAGATTTCACCCTTTCCGTCTGCACTTTACAATATGCCTATTACTATGTTTTGTCCCGTATAACAGCAGCCAAATCGATTATTATCGGCGCCAAAGTACTGCTAATAAAGGTATATTCAGTTAATTTATAGAAACTGCGTCTATTTTTCGAGGGATGGACGATTGCCGACGCAGTGCATAAAGTCAACCCCCTAGATCCATTGTCGGACACTCAGCCAAGCCCGGTCACGTCTAATGCTTGGTGTCGGCTACTGCTGTTATGGCCTCTCGTCCCGTACAGCCATGGCATCACTTCTTTGTGTCTGGCAAATGTTTGTTTGTTGACGAGCCACATCAGTGCAAAGTAATGAAATGTGCAGGAGGCGGTAACACTGTGAGACCTGAACTAACGTAAAGCGACCGCAAACTGTTCGCGCAGCGCTAGCTGGCGGATGCCCTATCCGATTTGGGTTAAGCTGAGATCAAATTGACTTTGAAAGGCGTGTGTGTCGCTACGAAAACGAATACGTTTTATGACTTTAAACAGACCGCTTCTCGGGGCTTGTTATTCAGGTTTTACCTGATGATAGGGTCAAATGTAGACAGCGACGTGTCCGATAACGGACTCATTTGCGTTACTCTTTCTGTTCGCTCGCTTCTGCTGTAGGCTACATCGTTGACCCGGTGCAAAGTCAAAGTAGACTGGTGATCGAGGCGACTGGTGCTCGCTCTGATCGGAGTGCTGCGTTGATCTGCCCGTCGAGTTAAAGCTGGGATTTTATCTCTGGTCTGCTTTGCCGTGGCTCGGCCCCGTGAAGCGCTCCGTTCAAGACCTCAGACACAATGGCGAGGTCTTTACCGCGGCTCCCAACTCCATGCGCACTTTGGAGGAAATTTGAGAAAAACCAAAAAAACGCCTCCCATCGGCCCTTTCTATGCTCATGTGTGTTAGAGTTATCAATCAAGAAGGCCTCTAAAGACCGGCACGCACCGAGCACATCGGCTGTTTTATGTGAGCCGAGATGGAAAATCATGCTGGATTAAGATCCTCGGGGTGTTTTTGTGACCGTGTCTCGGCGAAAGTTGTGTGAAATGCAGCGCGATGGGTGAAAGCCATACAAGCGGCTCTGTTCACAGGAGCGGGGCGGGCTTTAGTGCGCTCTTGTGCTCGACTGCTGGGTCTTTGACACGCAGTCGCACACAAGGTTTTTTTTTTTTTTACTCCCCCACCCCCCCATAGTGGCCTTCCTACACTGAATTAAATGTTTCTTATCCACTCAAGCTTATTCTCGCCATTGATCCAAGCAAAGATTGGTACATAGGCCTACCTGATGTATGTTTGTTTAATTCTGCACCCACTATAGATTTTTTTGAAATATTATAGCATGTTATCATCGTTAGAGATTGCAATTTAAAAAATACAATGGGATGTATACGTTGTACTATATGACCCTTCTCTTTTGAAGGCTGACACCTCTATGGCAATGGACACAGACAGTAATGCAGACGAGGAGGGGGCTGATGAGAGCAGGGATGAGCAGGATGGACCCTCTCCTGGCCGCACGTATGAAGATGCCGCCGTGCGGGCTGTCTCTGCCCCCTGCTCTCCCTCTGGCGCTCGGCCTGGCCCTGGCTCGGGTCTGGACTGTGTCTCTTTCCAGAAGGCTGGTGAGAGGCCCAGCTCCTTGCCCCCCTCCAGCCCCAGGGCCCTCGCACACAATGACTGGGCCTATCATTCTGCTGTCTGCCCAGCAGAGCGCCAGCACCCAGGAATGCAGCGAGACAAAGGTATTCACGCTGCTAAACACGGTCTAATATGCACACCCGGCATTATGGAGCACTTGAATATTGTTACCTGTGAAAGCCTTATGCTTAGTTTTACATTGGATGTGAAATAGGAATGGGAGCTGGATGGGTGATATGGTTGTTGACAGTAGAAATGCCTTAGTTAATGTAAGCTAGACACAGTTGCAGGAGAAAATAATACATTTCCATGGGTGAGCGATGTCTTCCTGCATTAGGAAGTGGAGTCATCCATTAGTTTGTTTGTACCAGTTATTCAGATTTAATGAACAGTGTTAAAAACACACATAAAATAACTTTCAGCTGCATTTGTTTCTGATTAGCTCTAGCATTTGCCAAGAATAAAGTCAGGTTTGACAGTATGGATTCTATCAGCATGTAATGTAAATGGTTCACTCTGTTAGCAGCCGCCACAAAGTCAGCTGTCCACTCCGTAACTACCAGCCCCGGTGCTTTAAAGAACAACGTGAAGAAAGAAGATGGAGGCAAGGCGGAGGATAATGGCCTTTCGTCTGACCAGTTGGTACCAGACTATGCAGCAGGGCTGGTAATTGGCCTGTGATCCTTTTGTGTCAAACAACACTGCCTGTATGTTTCCTACGTCTTTGATCTCTCTGTTTCACACCTGACATTTTCATGTTCCATTTGTTTTGTTTGGCCAACAGGATGAGACCAAGAATGTATCTGATGGAGGACCACAGACACTGTCTTTGCCATCTGACAACGGTGAGTAACACAGTGTTTCACTTTGTGTTTTTTAAGCTGCTGTGTAGCCTGCATCTGTTTTGCAGAGAATTCATTTATCACTAGACTGCTCTCTCGCTTTGGGAAATGGTTTCTAATAAGACACACATATCTTAAGGGAATTAAGTAATGACAGCTTATGTTTCAAATACCATTCTGGCTGTTATTTGGCCTTTTCGACTAGTGCTCGCCTTGAGACTTGCTCAAGATATTTATGAATGCTTCATAAGCTTGTCCTGCTGCCTTTCATCCAGGTGGTGCTCACTTTGACTGTTAAAGGTCGTCACTCAAAACATGCTACCCTTCTGCAATACTGCACTATTTTAGAGGTGGAAGTCTGCAGTCAAGACAAATCACCACATGACCATGTAATAAACATTCAGCTGCGGAGGGCTTCTAAAAGCTGTCCATTTAAATGGCTTTTAAGAGCTGCTTAGTAGATAACATGTATGCTTACAGATGGCTCTTAATAATTCCGAATAGGTCTTGTTCATATTTTATGTGTGCCGATAAGGCAACATAACACTTTCAGATATTTGTATGGACTTGATGAAAAGTTACTAGGGGTAAAGTTCCCACTTTCTGGCTTTTAATGAAAGCGAAGTGCCACCGTCAAGAGACCTCCAAGCAAACAACTAATGTGGCATTGCAGAAGTAAATTATACTAAAATGTTTTTACCACTGTATACTGTAGTTGTGCTGGGCCTGGATATGGTTTGGCTAGAAGGGGCAGTACCCCATCTAAAAATGAAGGGCCTCGTCCCTGTCATGCATGATGACAGTCATACCAGCACCCCGTGAAAGTGGCCTGGTACTGTATAGTAAGGGTGCTATATCAAAATTCTTTAACTGTGCCCTCACTGTACTGAACCGTGAACAGACTCTAATGGAAAAACATACTGTACCGTGACAGTATAGGCCTCAGTGTGGCATACAACAACCATGGAAAAAGCATCGCTTCCATTTCATCACAGCTCCGCTGCTGTTTGTTCAGTATCACTCCACTGAATGTCAAGAATATGAATCTGCACATTTAAAATTCCAGAAAAAAATTCATTGTTAACTACATTTTTATTGAATTTTATTTTGCACATTGACGTGGAATTGAGAAAACTTTTCTAACTTGGAAAAGTTAGAACTGTGGTTCTGAACCCTTCTCGTTGCTCCCATAGTGAGTCATGTGAACTTTATCTTAATTCAGTTTTCATAAATGATTTGAGGCCAAAAGACATATAGTGAAGTGTTTCTCAAATGATCACCAGTGAAATCAACTCCGCATTGTGTTTTAGTGATCATTAAACAAATGTTGCAGACGACATGGAGTCAAGGTTTCTCCCAGAGCATGTCATGATAGCTATTAAAATCAGAGTTTCATTGTGGTAACATTTGTAGTAATTTTGCTTCCATTTTGTTCACAGGTACATTGAAGAATAAGATAGATATATCCTCCTTCACTGCGACCGAAGACAGTCTTCTGAATGGTGGTAAAGGTGATGAAGTGTGAGTGTCCTGTTATTTAACAAGTCATTACATTCTCCACTAGAAATGCATTATAGCAAATTCTAAATTCTAATAACATGTCCTCCCTCTTTACAACAGTTTAAAACACCTCACTTGGCTTTTATTTTTTAATTATTGTCTTGAATAATTAATCTATATATTTCTGAAGCACAAACTCACATTTTAAATAACTACTAACCAGACAGAAGGTCACCTAACGGCTTGAGAAGACAACAGAGTGAGACGTTACCTACTGAATAAAGGTCACTCTGTGGTGTGCGTCTCTGACTCTTTCCCATCTGATCTTCCTCCAGCTCTGTGAAGAAGGAGAAGATAAGCCAGAACTTGTTGCAGTGGACTGTGGCAGATGTGGCCAGCTACTTCTCAGCTGCAGGCTTTCCAGAGCAGGCTGCGGCGTTTCGAACACAGGTCCGTGCACCACCACAAAACTGCCACACAGGGCGCTACATGTACACTGAAAACCACACATATCCCACCAGCCAGTGCATTTTTAGAGCCAGTTAATATCAAGTGTGTTGCATGGTCCAGAAGTAGCGTATACTGTGGCCAGTATCAATTCATTTGTGTGCATCAAGCTACATGGTAAAGGCTGCCGGAAAAGAAAACTGGCTGTCTTGAGGTGACTAGAATCCCAGGCTTCTCTTGAAATACAAAGTTACTACACAGTGTGTCCTGGTGGCCATTTAAAAATTACATTACATTAGTTACATTAAAAGATATTAAGCATTCAGAACATCCCTTCAGAGCTCTATGGGTGACACTAACTGAGCAAAATATCTTCACTCTCGCTAACAGGAAATTGATGGGAAGTCCCTTCTCCTAATGCAGCGCAGCGACGTCTTGACTGGTTTGTCTATTCGACTCGGCCCTGCCCTCAAAATCTATGAGCGCCATGTGAAGGTGCTGCAGAGGACCCACTTCCTGGAATACGAAGACCTCTGAAGTGGCGATTCACATGACAGACAGACAATGCTGCATTGACCCAGACGTGCATGCAGTGCCCTCTGCCTTCTAGATCCTGCCACCCACCTTCATATACAGAATATGTAGAGGGTGAGTGGGGGGTGGGGGTGGAGGCTGCGGTGGAATTAACTTTCACTGTGAGAATGACCAGAAACTGAAAGACAGTCATCATCCTACCTCTCGTTATGGTCTTTGGTTTTCAAATGGTTTCCATTTCACCCATGTGGCCGTTCGATTGCATTGTGAAGGGAATGGACTTCTACGTTCAGAGTATGTTTTAAAGTGGAGGAGCAATGACCTTTCTGCAAGAATAAAAGATGGGTAATGCAGCCATTGAAAGGGACTCGACCAAGTGGACCACCTATGGGCTAATGTACCCACAGAGACGTGACTGCATAGTGCTGTGAGCAAAGTGTTGTCACAGTTTTGGGTCCACAAGAAAATGTTGGCTCACTGTGGCCCTAAAATGTCTCCCTTTATCCTTGCTGTATCTATTATGGTACCTTCTGTTAGTCCAGAAACCATTTTGTCAGTCATGCTGATAAGCATAAAGCACATCTGTTGTGTTCTCCTTTTCACATATGATGAGTCGAATTAAATGTCATCAAAGTGCTGTGGAAGTCAGACTATCTACATATCTGCATCAAGTCACCAGAGTCTGATTCCTGACTTATCGCGCCACCAATAGCTGCTGATGTTGGATTATGTCTTCAATGTCACTGTAACTCTGAGGTGTGACCAATAATGATATCCTACTACCTGCTAGCAAGGCAATATGTTGTGTTTTTGTTTTCTTTTTCTTTCCTATTTAAATCTGACTGTGGTCCAATTTAATACAGTTACATTTTGGGGAACAATTGCAGATAGATAGTGATCAGGAAACATGCAGCCTAATGGAATTTGCTTTCATACATAAGCAAAATAAAGTAATAAACTTGGGGAAATGTTATTGTAATATTGATATATTGTTTTAAATTTAATACAGCTGCTCAGTGCCTGTTTACAGAGCAGATATCTTGATCAAATGCAATATTTTGTGTTATCATCCGTTTATAATTTGTCCGGTGTCTCCTTGTGTTTTGATCTAAGTCAGCCTCTTGAATTGTGACATTCCATATGATGTAGTTTTTGTCTCCAATGTATCTCCTCCTCCTTTTATCCGTAACATTGACACGTATTCCTGAGTCACAAATAAAGCTTGTGTCTCTGTTCAGTCACTTGTTTTGTGATACTTATTATACTTGTCATATCAATAATTCGCCTGAAAACAATTGTCTCGAAAGGGTCAGCGTCACCTTGAAAGAGTGTGAGGACAAATGATCAAATATTGCAAACAAACTTTCCACTCCAGACATAAGTCCTGCTCAACACTGAATGTTCTCCTCATACAAAAATTACAGCAGGACATTTAAAAAAAACGAAACAATTTGAATGTTCAGTCGATGCAGGGTTCTGTGAAATGCACATTCAGTGAAAATGGATTAGCAGAGAACAAATTCCTTATCCAATCTTGGACAGCACCACGAGACTGAGTTTCACTCTGTGTTTGTATCTGCAGAACTCTTCAGAATAGTAAAAAAAAAAAAATGAGCGTGGGAAAACATCTGCACAACGCTGACAATGCACAGAAACTTTATAGGAGATACATAATACACTGACGACGGTTTGATGAATGAAACTTGGTCTTTTCACTTCTTCATCTGAACAATTTTTGCACAATATAATCATGTTGTGTAAGTAAGAGGTGTAGGACATTTTTGACATGTGTCTGTGCATGCTGTCAGTGTTTTTCTCTCGATTATTTTTCCTTCACCAGAAATACACTTGATCTGTGTACAGACAAAAAGAAAATAATTTTCCCTCCCCCCATGTTGGAAAATGTGGGAACCAGCATACAATTTCTAATCCAGATAGCACTAACTCTACCATAGTGTAAAGGTCACTTGGATCAGTCAGATTAGTAGAATACTGCATGAGGCCACAAAGTTGTCAGCTCCAGGCTGCACAGTAGTTTGACAATGCAGATTAGCCGATTGTTTTCCCAGCTCTATGGGAAACTTCACTGATTAAGTTGCCAAAAGCTATGAAAACAATGTTATTTGTTAAAAACTGAACAGCACTCTCAATCAAACATGTAACAACTTACCAAAGTAGCAAAAAAAAAGTTGCTTCCTCTTGCTTCTTCAAGATCACATACAACATAAAATTAAGACTTTGCTGCCTTTAACTCTGAAGGCCTTTTTTTGCCTGTAACAGTCCTGCATTCACCAGTCCAACACCCAGTAACTGTCGCTGCCACTCCTTGTTATGGAGTGACATGTAAGAAAAAGTTACACGCAGTCCATATGAACAAAATCCATCTGTGCTTTTAACCTCAGCACACACTTTGACATCCAGTAGATGGAGAGGCCTGATCAGGACTCCGATCAGCAAGGGGGTGAATGTGCGTAGCAACTGTTGTTTTCTCTGCCAGGCTCTACAGGATGAAGGGGAGTATGGAGGAGCGCAGGGTCGGATAATCTCTGAACTCCTTTAAGTAGCCGCGGTGTTTGCCTTTGGCCCACACAGTCATCTGGACGAAGGCCACGAGAGTGAAGAAAGCCACAGGCACACACTGGGTCATCACTGTGAAGCCCATCCAGGAGCCCAGCTGTCAGCAAGACGTTTGCGCGCACACACACACACACACACGCGCGCGCACACACACGCACACACACACGGCTTTGAGATTTATGGTACAGGTGTAGGACATAACCAGTAGATGGCAGCAATAGTGTATCTTAGTGCAAGAATGGAATACAGATGCTGTGGGCTGTATTGTATCTACTGGGTTGCACAGACATGCACACTACATCCTCCGTCAGAATTAAAATGTGGAACTTTCTTTGTTACAAAACACAAATAATAACCAAACTGAAAATCAAAAATCTCTTGAATTGAATATTATTACACGGATTCTTAGCCATAAAGAAATAGAAAATTGACAAAACAAGTAAAACAACTAATCATAATTTAACATTAAAGGATAGGTTCACAATTTTTCAAGTCTGTCTAAGACAACAGTCAGGTGCCCATACGAACACTGAAACAGGTTTAGCAAGTCTCCTTTTTATACTGGCCAGTAAAGGATCCCTTCCTAATGTGCTTCTAATGGAAGTGATGGGTAGTGATGTCTGTACAAAAGTGTTTCCTTGTTGAGCTGCAATGGAGGGAAAGTCACAAAAAGAGTTAATTCTGTACTAAAAGTCTTCGGAGTATATCCTCTTGATTTGACAAAAATCAGACTGAAGCTTCAACATAACTTCATATGAACGCTGGAATACATTTTTGCATAGAATGAGGAGTATTTTGTCCCATGTCACATACAATGGAAGCACATTAAGAAGGAATCTCTAAATGGCCAGTGTGAACAAGAGGAATGATTACAGTATGTATAACCTATTTCAGTGTTCATATGGCCATCTGATTATTGTTTTAGGCCCGACTTGAAAAATTGTGACCCTATCCTTTAAATGTGACAGCATATAAATCACTGGTTACTGGTTCTTCAAATTTGAATCAAACTAATAGGCGAAGCCAAACATTTTTTCTATGTCACCTTTATTTTCTTTAATAGGAAAACATTTTAAAAACATTATGCTTATTTTCCTTTATTGGAATTACTGTATCTTAGAGTGGAGTTATGTATCTGCTTACCTCGTATGTGTAGTTTGGACAAGAGACCAGCCAAAAAATCCACGTGAAGGGATTTTTTGTTGGGTAAGGAATCTTCTTGGTTTTTGAACCTGAGATGATAGGTATTAACAAATAAAATGTTGTATTGCCGTGTACCGTCGGCTGCTTTTTTTGTTTGTTTTGTTTTTAAATTAGAATGCCATTGATGTAAAAATGCAAATTACCACCACATGCATGGTTGGGAAATGCTCACCTGCTAGTTTGAGGTTACGAAGAGCAACATGGATGGAAAAATTCCCTACTTGACAGAACTGTGGGAATAAAAACATCCAAAGATGATCATCTACATAACAATGGATTGTTGGGTTTAATATCTGGAAGACGCCTAGAGATAAACTGATCCAGAGATAAACAGATCTAACACTTACCAAGAAAATGTAAAGTCCTGTATTCACCTGCTGCTGCCCATAATCTAACGATGCATCACAGAAAAATGGATTAAGACGGAAGTAAACATCCACTGATGAGTTAAAGTGAGAATTGCAGAGGTCTGCACTTACAGGGTGGGGTGTAGAGAGGGTGGTTGATGTAGTACGCCATCCAAGCTGCAGAGCACCAATAATAGCCACAGTTCTGGAATAGACAGAGGGGCTATAATAAGTCAAACTGTCAAGATAGCACTCCACATACAGAACACAGCACAAAATAATTATACTGTATATCACATTCAAAGGTCAAAATTATGCCGCTCACTCACCTTAAATATGTTTCTGAGAGGCATGGTCCCATGGGAGATACGATGGACAAACAGTGTCTCTAGAATCCTCTTGATGTAGTGGAAGGAGTGGCAAATGCAGGCCACGCTGCAACAGGACACACACACACACACACACTTACATATTTAGCTGTGACTAATACCTTGCCCTGCTGCAGTCCATTACACTTGGCCCTGACCCAGTGTCACCATAGCAATGTGCTTCACGAGTGTTTGTCTTGGTTAGGGGTTATCTGTTATCATATTTATTTCAGCACCATTTGCACTCTACACCATTGCACTAATTGTCTTCCTGTTTACAGATGTTACTGTTGTTGTTTGTTTGTTTTTTTGTACTGTGCACAAAAAAAACCTATATTGCACATGGTAGCTTAATGTTTGTCTACATTGTTGAGCTTGCTGTCCTTGTTTTTAGCCATACTTACATCTACTGCTGTGTGTATACAAAGAGAGCTACGGAAAAAAGATTCCTTGTGTGTGTACACCAACCTGGGCAATAATGCTGATCCGTGCAAAGCCTGGGATTGTGTGATACACTGCAGCAACATCGCAAAAGATCCCCAAAAACATAAGAAGATAACATGACACTCACTGTACGACCCAGTGCTTGCTGCTGGTGAAGTCATATTTCGGTGAGTATATGAAGGGAAGGCGGAAGTAGAACATCAAGTAGATAATCAGAGGGCCAGCGCACTCTGTCAGGAACACCTGAAGTAAGCAAAGAACATAGACAGACATGCTTTAAATGTTGTTTTTCTTGATTTGCAGCCAGAGGCATCAAATAACAGCACAAAACACAGCAGTCATGAATGAACCCATTAACAGCATTACAATTAACAGCTAGCAGTTAACTTCTCTAAAAGAAAATACACTAACCAGTCAAATAAAAATATGTTCTCCCTGTTAGATCAACACTTTGTCCATTTAAACCCTCTGCCAAAGGGTAAACATGCAATGGAAACCAGTATGGCTCTGGCTTCTCTTACAACCCACCTGTCAAAGCCTTCTTAAATCCAAAACAGTTTATGTACCTATCCCCTGCACTGACACCCATTCAGTGTAACATTAATAGTATTGAACATGTGCCCGTGGAGCAAACGAGACACTAAGACAGCTTGTAATACCAGCTTTCCACAAATGATATGAAGCAACACAGCTGGCAGTGAAATCGATCCATGAATCAGCACCTGGAGCAGAACCCTGGCTCAGCATGTCTGACCAATAGCTACTGGTGAGCTCTGCTGGGGGCACTACACGCTCCTCCACCCACCACGCCATCAGTCTGAAGCCTGGCAGGGTGCTGGGGGTTGTGTCAGGGTTGGTTAGGACATGGAATGTAGAGACTGGGTGGGCAAGGGTGATTAAAGAGGCGCAGTGAAAGGCAAGTAAGAGGTCAGGGGGATAAACACCTTTGGGAGAAATGGGGACGTGAGATTATATGTCCTCGGACAGAGGACAGGCGGTGCAGGAGGTGACAGAAAAACGAACCACAGCAAATCACCTCTGTCTGTCACTGTGGGCTGATATTTATATTCAAGAGTTATTGAGTGGGTGAGAGGGTGTCTGTTTAAAGTGCAAGAATCTTAAAAGACCATACCAGAGGTTTTGCATGTTTTATCATATTAAGTACAAACTGTGTACAATTTGCAAACCAGTTTGCAAAGCAAGCCCCTATCCTTGATAGTCAGCGGACGAAAAACAATGCATTCATGAGCTACAGCTGAATCATATCCAGAAGACAAGCATGCAACCTTTGGACCATGCGAATTTAATCATGTCTTGCGTGAAAAAGGTTGCTGTTCAGGGGATCAGATCTTGTATGCTGGAGCATCTTTGAAATCAACAACAAGATTTTTTTCAAAGCATACTGTACTCAAAACTTTCCACACTTCAATCTTGGCACGCTGATTTTTATTACGGGATATACCAAAGCAATGTGGAACGTGAGAATCAATCTAAAAACATAGTATACTTGGGGAAGTAGCTTACAGTCATTTAAAGCATGCATGGCTGAAACATGCAACACCACTGTATGGTATTGTGTATCTGTGCACATGTGGACTCACCGTTCCCCATGTAAGCTGGGCTCCTAGGTCACTGAAGTAAAAGCTGGCTGTGGTTCCCACAGGAAGTGTCTGCAGAACTTCCTCATCCCTGAGACATTTGGCCTCTGAGAAACATGACAGTCCACAACCATCAGCCGAGATAAGAGCAGACAACATCACATAACTTCATCCCAACACCTATCAATCAACTGAGTTGGATAAATGCAGAATTTATTGTAAAAGGCAGACGCACTCGGATCCAAACGCAGGGATTGTCTGGCTGGATACCACTTGTGATCTGTCGAAATGGAGAGGAACTTTACTCTTGGCATGCTCGAGAGGTCATTTATCAAAAATGAAGATGAAGAATATATCCAAAAAGAAAATGTTGTAATTTCGTAAACTTACATGATTTGTGAAACAAAGCTTTGATGTCCAGAACAGTGGCAGTTGGCTCCACCTGCAACCAAAATATAAAAATAAACCATATGTAGTTTTAATATCAGTAACATTAGTGTGCAGGCTGCCATGTTGACATTTACAAGTCAATATACAAGACATTGAGAGCTAAAAATACAACAGCAGAAGTCATCTGCATTACTGTCTTTTACAGCAGAAGTGTTCATTTCTTTTGGAATCTGTCAGACTTGCATTTTGTCATTTTCATCCGCAATGTGATCCCTCGCGTTTTTGACACGACTCTGCACATTTATACAAGCTGCTAATCATGCGTGCCTGCCCGTTGGCCCCGTGCAGCGCAGGTATTGTGTTCCTGTCAGATGAAGAGGGAATTCTCACATCCGAACTGCAACCCTCGCTCTTAACAGAAACGTGGCTGATAATGGCTGCACTTGACCGGGCCGCCTGTGAAGTCGGTGATTATCTGTAAAATGAGCCATCATCTGCTCACAGTGTTCTTGAGCTAACACAAACATGTTTCCTCTGACGTCGCTGCAGTAAGTAATCAAAACTCCTGCTCATGCTACTTTTAGAAGAGACATAAGTTTAAATCATGAAACTTTAAAAGGAATCCACCAGGTGATAAACTGTAGTAATTGAAAATCCACGGCATAGGCCTACTACAAGTTCTCACGCACGCTTTGCATCTTGTGTATAGGACTAAAATATCTATGATCAGACTGCACCAGTTAAAGCAGGTATTATCTAGTCTTCTAAAATCATTATGGTCAATGTAAAAAGTGAGTGTACACAGAATGCCGCCGTCATCCTGACGCTCACCTTGTCCAGCAGCAGCAGTTTCTCTTTAGTCTTTAAGTCCACGATCTCCACCTCAAAGTAAACAATCCTTTTGGCCTTTTTGGGAGGTTTCGGTTTTGGCCTTGCTGAAGACTTCTTCTCAGGTTCTGCTCCATTTACATTCTTTGCCTCCAAGGCGAGTACATCCATGATAGGCTGCTTGATCCAAAATGCCAGCAGCCCGGTGAAATAATCTGTGATATGTCCAGTGACGCTGGTTGTCCTCTGCTGGTATGGAAAACAACCCCCTGCTCAGCCTGCACACAACTGTCAGTCCAACTCAAGTGTGTCGTCTTTGGTGTCTTTTGGACTCTCTGAATAGCCCTCCAGAAGAAGAGTGACGGAAATATGTGAGACCATAAACACCGCCCCCACACACACACCCCACCGTATGAGAGAGTGGAGGCAAGCACAGCAGGAAAGAAAGTGAGGAGAAGTGGAAGGAGAGCTGGCCTAAGAACATGAAGTGAACCTGCTCCTCACCTGAATGGCAGCCTCTTCGTGATCCACAGCCCCCCTTCATGCACACAAAACGCACTCAAGACGAAACCGGAGAGCACCAAGACATAATCCACAGCGTGTCATTTGCAAGGCTAAATATAAGTCGCCTGATTTGCTCTGCACCAGCTTGATAACCTTGGGAAGCCACATACAGCCCTACCCAGTGACAAATGCCAATGTGCTCTCATTAGACCTATAAGACACATCTCCTGTGTGCTCTGCTCCTCACTTGGTTACACAGTGACGGGGCCCCATTAAAAGCCTGATCCACGGGATGAAAGACCTCCACATGCCAAACCCCCCCTCCCCCAAGGCCACCTGTGTGTCTGGTATTCTTTTCTCTGCCTGACCTCCAGAACAAAGACAAACATGTTTATTTCAGGGCCTGTGTGGCTCAAGGTTTGCGTGCTGAATGAACAATGTTTCTAAAATAGGTTACCTCAAGGAGGTTTGCGGTGGGAGGAGGGTGAAGAAAATGCTGACTGGGAGAAGATCAAAGATGCCTTTCGTCGCACATGGTCAACTGATCATCGCACATAGCCAACTGTGTATCTATATTCTAAGGTCTATTTATAGCCGGAAGGAGCAGCCCAAGCCAGCAGCAATCAGGGGTATCATTGTTTGAATTCCAAGATCATTTTTGAGCCTTGCATTAGAAAAATCCCTGTGCCAAAGCTAATCCTTTTTTCAGAATCAGCTCTATTGCCAAGTAGGTTAACACATACAAGGAATTTGCTCTTGTATTTTTGGTGCTTAACAAAAAACATAGTAGAAATATAAAGAAACATAAAGCAAGTACTGCAGGTCAAGAATCGTAACTACAAAATTAACAATAAGATATTAAAGAATATTTTAAAAATATTATAATAAAATAATAATCATAGAATACAATATGCGCAATGTGACGACATGTTATTTAAATTCGAGTATGTGCAATGTGCAACATATTTACAAGTGAATGTGCTAAACTTTACAGTATTATTGTACTAAAAGGGCCGTAGCCTCCGTGAACTCATCCAGACAGTTGGTAGCAGTCCTGAAAACTTCCCAGTTAGTACAGTCCAAGCATGCCGGAAGGTCCTCCATAGCTTCACTTCACTGCTTTGATGTCCTCACAACAGGTTTGCGGAGCTTTAGTTTCTGCCTGTATGTAGGAATCAGGTGGATGATGACGAGGTCAGAGTGTCCAAGTGCAGCTTAAACAGTGATCCAGAATATTCTCATCTCTGGTCGGGTATTTAATTAACTGTCTGTATTTTGGCTGGGATTTCCCTTGTTAGTCACTGAGAAATCACTGTCACACCGTTACAGCAGCCACTGTTGATGTAAAAACAAATCCCTCCACCTGTCGTTTTACCGGAAAATTCTGTGTTGCCACTATGAATTTTTTATTCTGATGATCAGAAAGGCAACAACACATGTGGAAAAATAATTTCAAATACATCTTTTTCAAAGGTGATAAATCTTAGATCTGATGTGAGAGGAATGCTATAACGTATGACTCCATGAGATCACTGATCTTCAGAGTGTCGTAGAATTGTTTGAATTTTTGTGTGGCATGCAAAAGGATCAAAACTAATTATATTAGCAGTCATATTCAGAATAATATACCTTCATTTCATCAATTTAACCGAGCCTTTGTTTTCCTTATTGTGAACTGCAGCTAGTGGATAAATAAACAGTAACACGTGTAGCCTACAATATAAACACAATAGTTCTACAAAGATATTACCTCGCAAAGCTTTTGTTTTTTGTTGAATCTGTGTTAAAACTTTTGATCTATATGCAAATTTTGAAAACTGCAGTTCTAATTAAAGAGAAGGTAAATGATGCCAACCTGCCCACACTGCAGCACGTGTACACCTCCTGATTCAGGAAACAGGCTGGGTTACTCATTGCAAACCCCAAACACTCTAGACATAACTTATTTCAACGTGCCCCCTCTGGCGGGCGCTACAGAGCACTTTACAACCAGTGACCATCAAGGACAGTTTCTTTCCACAAACCGACACAGCCATGAACAATTAATTTAGCCACTTGAGGTCTCAGAGCAATCCTGTGAAATCACCTCCCTTACAAAAGATGCATACACACACATTGTTCACTTATGTGAAATCTCTTTACTAAGCAGATTGTATTATTCTGTTTAGACATCAACAAAGTCACCTAAACTTTTTCTGTATTTATATTAACTACTACATTAGCCTTACACTATTCTTAATAGTCTTGCACTGTTGTGGTAAATGGTAATTGGACTGTACTTGTATAGTGCCTTTCTAGTCTTCCGACTACTCAAAGCAGTTTCACACTACATATCACATCAACCCCATTCACACACATTCATACACTGATGGCATCAGTGCCCAGATGGCATCAGCTGCCCATCAGTACAGTTACAATGTAACCATCAGTTATCTAGTCATTCTCACACACTCACACACTGAAGGCACAGCCTCTGGAGCAATTTGGGGATCAGTATCTTGCTCAAGGACACTTCGACACATGGGCTGGAGGACGCCGGGATGATTCTGATTGTTGGACGGATTGGATTGTGGCTGTGCCACAAAGCCACAGCCGCCATGTATATTTGTATATTACATACTTGCACTATACACTGTATGGTTGTTGTGTATATATCTATTGTCATACTTGCTTGTATATATAAAATAGTATAGAAATGTATTTAACTTTGCTCATTTTTGTTCTGCTTTGTTGTCTTATGTCTTTATTCCAGTATACTTGTTCTTGTTGCTGTGTAAATGTACTGAAAGCTACTGGAAACAAGAGTGAAATTACTTGTATATGTGTATGTGCCAGTTATGAGGGGTGTTTGTAATATTTTGTCCATGGGAGACTAAATAACAACATAACCTTCATGAAGGTAGGTTTTTATTGCAGGGCTGTTGTATTGGAATGCAATCATTTTTAGCTAGGTGTACCTCAGAAACTGCAGCTGAGTGTACTTGGCAAATGAAGTTGATTCTGATTATATGCTTATTTTATTCCCATGTAATAGATAGTAAATAGAAAATAAATAAATAAATACTATAAAGTAGCCAATACATTTATTACTGATTCCCAGTGGTGGAATGTAACTAAGTACATTTACTCAAGTACAAATTTGAGGCACTTGTATTTTTCTTTTCATGCCGCTTTATTCACCTTATTCTGCCCCGCCCACTTTCAATACTTCCGCCTTTTGTGACCTAACTTCCGCTAAACTAATACGTCACGTCCGCGAGCTGGCTCGCTAGTTTTAAGATTTTGAATATCGTTTTGCTCCTTTCTTAGGGAGCGGATGGAGCAGCAATGAAGAATTACAAAAGCACCACAGCCTACAAGTGTTCACGCAGAGGGAAAGTGGCTTGGTTACTGTCACGCACAGAGGGCACCTGTGAAGGCCGATGTCGAGCAGCTAGCAAGCAGGGAGCCATGGAAACCGCTGGACGTTAGTGCGTCGCTGGTTTGGGCTCGATGTCATGGAGGGAAGACTAGTTACCCATTTTCTTAGCAAAGATGTCATTCTCTGTTTCCTGCCGAGGGACTACACAAGTAAATTAGCTCATAGCTAACGCTGGTACAGCTAAGAAGCTGCGCGCTGTTCCTGTCAAATAAAGAAATAGCTATCACGCATATTATTCTTATTTACTATTTTCTTTATCTTGTAATTAAGGTTTCAGGAGAGAGAATATCTCGCAAGGTTTGTGTTACCATAAGTATGTTATAAGTGTACAAACCTAAGTAAATGAACGCGTGTTTGTGGACATATACACACAGTTGCTGACCTGATGAGCATCTGCAGGCAAAGTATGCTGTAAAGTCTCTTAATGAATGGCACAGTGGAGTCCAGATGAGGAGCAAAGGGTAAGGTTCAGGTATGGTAGGTATACATTAAGTCTAATACACTGACATGAGGAGTATGCAAAAGGTAGGTAAACATCAAGTGTAATATTAACGATATTGGATTTAGACAACTGTGTTATTTTTGAATAGTTTGAGTATATAAACTCATCCAGTAAATATGTTTGGTCTCAGGTCAGAAGTGCTGTGTCCACTGGGCTTACTGGCATCGCCGGCTCCGATGAGCAGCAGCTCTGGGATGTGGGGAGCCAGAGGGGCCTTGGCCCGAAGCGGTTATTGGACATCACCTTCGAGCTAAAGATACTTACTGCCCTTTGTCTACAAATTATATTTCACCATTGAATTCTCATTATATCTAATAAACCAAGGTGGAATTAATTTGCAAACTTGTCCACGTATTCCTTCACATCACAAGAGTTTATTCCTCCATGTTTTGAGGTTAATCTATAGAGCTGACATTGTATAGGTAGCATAACGGTTTACAAACAGGTAACATCTGGTCATATTTTATAGCTTTCCACTCTCCAATTAAGAAGGAAATGTTGTGCTTTTTACTTCACTACAATTATTTGACAGCTTTAGTTACCAGCTGTAAGCTTATAAAATATGATGTTTTGTTATAACCTAAATGGCCCAACAGCATATACAAGTAGACCTGAAACAATTGGTTGATAAATCGATTGACAGAAAACGTATTATTTTGATGATCCTTTACGCCATTTTTTTAATGCAAAAACATTCCATGGTTCCAGCTTCTCAAATGTGAGGATTTACTGCTTTTCCTTTTAATTATTGAAATTTATATATTTTTAAATAATTTTGGACTATTGGCTAAACTAAAACAAACATTGTGGCGGTGTCATTTTGGGCTCTGGGTCATTGTGAGGGCATTCCGCACTATTTTTTAGACTTTTTACAGACTAAACAATCAATCGATTAATGGAGAAACTAATCAGCAGATTAAAGCATGCTGAAAATAATCCTTATTTGCTGTCCTATACAAAATATTTATAAAATGTACTCAACCAACTACAACAGTAAAATCCTGCTTTATATTAATGCATGATTGATAACGATCGAATTATATAATGTAAAATAGTCACGGGGACCAGAGTGAGTATTTTGCGGATATCTACCCCCTCAGTCTGTAAAGTGGAACTCCTGGCCGCAAGGGCAGCAAAAGCGCCAAGTACCAAAGCTTCTGCGCATGCGTATTCAAATAAAAAATGACTAAAAGGGCCCATGGCTGATGCAGAAATATTAATTCATGCCAGAGATCCAAGCAAGACCAATTTCATTCAGATGAACTGCGTTTAGTTGTATTTATTATGGGCTTTTAATTTAGAGACCCATCTGGCAACTTGTCTACTGCGGAGCAAGCGAAGCCGGAAGTAGTTGGGAGTGAATCCTCTCGGCTCGGCGGTGGTGACACGCAGCAGCAGCGGCGGCGGCGGCGGCGGCGGCGGCAGCTTCCAGAAGTTTCCTCTCTTGGTTCTCAGCTCGGCGGCGACGCACGGACACCCCTGCGCGAACACGGTGTTTTAAGTTTCGAGGTTCAAGTTAGGTGGCATCTTTTCTCCTCGTCTCAGTGAAAAGTAGAAAGTGGTCCACGGACCGTGACAAGTGCGGGAAGCTAACCTTCACGGTTAACGTTAGCTAGCCAGCGAGTGTCCGCAGCAGTGACAGCTGCCCGTTGACTTAACGTTACCCGCACGCGGGGACGGGCTGGGTGCGCTGTCTGCGCCGACAATGTCTATATGAAGTGGAAGAAGGACTGATCGGTCATTGTAATGGGTAAAGATTACTACAAAGTGCTCGGGATAGCCAAAGGTGCCTCCGAAGATGAGATCAAAAAGGCGTACCGAAAACAGGCCCTGCGCTATCATCCTGACAAAAACAAGTCTCCCGGATCAGAAGATAAATTCAAGGAGATTGCTGAAGCCTATGATGTCCTCAGTGATGCCAAGAAAAAGGACGTTTATGATCGCTTTGGTGAAGAAGGTAACCAAAGTCCTCTTCCCCGAAACATGCATGTGTTTTCGTGACGTTAGTTTGTGCAGCCACTTTGTCATGCACCTTGTGATGCTGCTATCTGTTATCAGCAGACTCCGAACTTTACACTTAACGTTACTGGTGCTGGGTCTAGCTGATGTGTCCTCCTAATCGGTCATTGCTGTTTCTGGCATCTCCCTGACCCAGTAACCAGACAATGAAGAGATGTGTGCGTGTATAGACGCAGCTGGAGAACTCACTGGAAACCGCCAGTTCTTGCCTGTCCTGTCAGTCTGTCACTGGCATGATAATTGTGGCTCAACCAGTTTAAAAATGCACACGTGTGCCTTTAGGCTGTAATCTACAGAGATCTGAGGCGTTAAAAAGCTACATTTATACAAGTACCTTTAGCAGCATGATCATTATTAGTCTTACAGCTAATGAATATTTTCATCATCAGATTATTCACTGAATGTTTGTGGAGATTGATCATTTACTGGTAAAATGAAACATAGGCGAGCACGTAACAACATTAGCATTTGTTAAATTCTAACTTGAAACCAGCAATATCTTGGTATTTTGACTTGACTGATTAAAATTACAATCTATTCACCCCCCCCCCCACTGTCTACTTTTAAAGTAGCATCGTGCAGCCAAAGTTGTTTCCTACAAGAGCCCAACCGATACTGGATTTTTGAAGCAGATACTGATGAATATTTAAGAGTTTAAAAAGTCTGATAAACATTATGTCGTCCAATATATATATATTTTTTTTAACAAACAATTTTTTTTTAAGAGTTAAATTTGGTTATAGGAAAATTGTGGACGAAGTATGTTGGTGAGACACTGTTGTTAAATGAGCTCAAAGGCACTTCTGACAAATCCTTGTTACTTAGTAGCTGATATATACGTGGATATGTGGGAACCTACATGCTTGTGCATCGTTTAAGCTCTATGCCCTTCTGTGCCTCATGTCTTTGTCCTCTTTAGGATTAAAGGGTTCTGCTGGTTGTGGGGGTGGGGGACACAGCGGTTCGAGCTACAACTACACCTTCCACGGAGACCCTCACGCAATGTTCGCTGAGTTCTTCGGCGGCCGCAGCCCTTTCGATCATTTCTTCCCACAAAATGGGGACGACATGGACATCAACGACCCCTTCGGAGCATTTGGCATGGGGAGAATGGGCGGCATGGGTGGGTTTCACAGGTCCTTTAAATCTCACCCGGGAGGCCATCACAGAGCACACGAGAAAAAGAAGGACCCGGCAGTGGTGCACGAGCTGAAGGTGAGCCTCGAGGAGGTCTTCTCAGGCTGCACCAAAAAGATGAAGATTTCCCGCAAGAGGCTGAACCCGGACGGCTGCACCATGCGGAACGAGGACAAGATCTTAACCGTCGACATCAAGCGCGGCTGGAAGGAGGGGACAAAAATCACCTTTCCCAAGGAAGGAGATGAAACTCCTGCCAACATTCCTGCAGATGTGGTGTTTGTAGTTAAAGATAAACCCCACCCGGTGTTCAGAAGAGAGGGCTCGGATATAATTTATCCCGCAAAAATATCACTCAGAGACGTAAGTGAACACTGATGTCACAAAATATCACTCAGACATTTATGTTTTCAGAACTAATTAATTGCTTGTTCCAGTAATATTTTGACTAAAGATGCTGATTAACTGAACATTAGTGGCTTCATCTGTCTCCTCACCTTGTTTTCCATCCTCTCCCCGGCTCTCTCCAGGCGCTGTGTGGATGCACGGTCAACGCCCCGACGCTGGACGGCCGGACCATCACTGTGACCTCCAGAGACGTTGTCAAACCTGGAATGAAAAAGCGCATTGCTGGAGAAGGGCTCCCTCTCTCCAAGTGCCCTGAGAAGAGGGGGGACATGATCTTGGACTTCACAGTAAAATTTCCTGACAAACTGGGCCAAAGCACTCGAGATGCACTCAAACAGGTCCTTCCACCGTGACCTGAAATGATAAAAGTTAACGTTTCCAGTGACGATTGAGGCTCAGGGCAGATTTGGTTCCAGCTGTATTTAATTTGACTGTCTGAACACCAAATCCATATTCTTACCCAGTAGCTAGTCAGTTTATTGAGCATCTTAAGACTTGGAAACGGACAGAACAGCTGACTTTACGTTTTGTTTGTGCAATCAGCTGAGTAACAATGTTAAGTAATGACCTGCCACAATGTCAGACTCGCAAGTGGAAACGCAAGTAATAGCAAGTATATAACGTGTATTTAGATAATAATACAAGGTGTCAAG
Source organism: Coreoperca whiteheadi (assembly GCA_011952105.1). NCBI lineage: Eukaryota > Metazoa > Chordata > Actinopteri > Centrarchiformes > Sinipercidae > Coreoperca > Coreoperca whiteheadi. Next base: position 9,680,327 of record CM022470.1, on the reverse strand, counting down.
TGATAGGTTTTGGTTTGGCTGCAAGAACGAGAAACCAGAGTGTTTTTTGTTTTTAAAAGTTTGTCAAAATGCGCAGCTTGAGACTGTAATATAGGAAGTGGGGATTTGGTTTCACAGTAGCAGTTTTAGGGAGTGCTTTCAGGCAGCACGCAGCCAGCTTATTAACAATACCTCAGGTGCAGTGACGCATGCGCCAATGTAGCTAAAACTACAATACATGGACATGATTTGGGTTGCTGACTTTATGAAGCGGATCAGTACCATCAACGTTAAATACACTTTCTTTGTCAATTCAGTGTTTCATCTGCACTCACAGGCACCACAGACTGCCAGTTTTTTGAGAAGATTATTATTAAAATGTGCACAAGTCCAAATCAAATAATGATGATATATATGGACGTCTCCAAGAAGTAGGAAGAGAAGTGAAGTTACAGTTGTGCAATCAAATGTAAGAATGATTCCAGGCAGGAAGCATTTTACCGATTTTAAATCTTGAGTTTAGGTCTGAGAAGAGAAATAAAATCCCGGGTGTTTAAAATGGAAAATAATTGTCCCCATGTAATTATAATATGTGTGTGTGTGTACGTACAAGTGTGTTGAGAGCGTGAGTGTATCCTGTCATGTGTGACTGCCAAACTGCCAAAATGGTATGAAGTTATTTACCTCATTTGTACCCTTTGAGGATGCACAGCGAACAGTACGTGTACTATTTCTGTTACTCTCCAGTCTCACTGCTTATTTAATCTAAAGACAGTGTTTTTTAACCCAACATGGTATAAACCAGAATATATTTTTGTTTGATTATTCTCTTATATTATGCCTTCCTTCTCTTACAGCTCATACCAGACAGCATTCGCGCCAAGTACAATATCTGGAAGCATGTAGAGTTCAGAACTCTGTCTGTGCACCTTTGACTGTAGCGCTGAAGGAAGTTAGTACATGGGTTGGTTCACTTTCACACACCGTATTGTTGGTGTTGCTGTGAGTGTCACCTGCTGGTGATGTGTGTAATTGACAAACGTGGTTTAACATGAATGTAGAGATCTGTAATCTCGGTGATGTGTAACTTTTTTTTTTGGGTAAAAAAACAAAAGATATTTGCTCTTTGTTTTCTTGCAAACATTTTCCTTTTTAAGGGAAAAAGCATTGTTTTGTTTTTACTTCTTGATTTAGTTGTTTTGAAAATCCTCAGGTTGGGATTCACGGTATTTCGATTTTCTTAACAACAACAAAGCTTTTAGGAATTGGTAATGTGAGGGGACGTGTTTCCTGTGCTGTGATGATTGGCATTTCCACATTAAAGAGACTGGGTAACAGTTATGGCCTACATTTTATGCTGCGTGGTCTCATGGGAAACTTTGATGCCTTTTAAGTATTAATTGTTACATTACTAGTAAAGTTTGAAGCAACATATGTATTAATAAAGTTCACTCGGTTATCAAACCAAATTGAGAGAGGGGCTGTCCGCTATTTGTGGCGACCACCCCACCTATACTCAACCTGACTGGACAAGGGCTCCAAAGAAATACTTTTAATCCATTTCTCAAGTGGAGACTGCCATAATGTCTTTACTTAACTTATACAAAGCTTCAAAGGGTTATTATATAGAAGAACACTTACTTAGCCAGTTTCTATATAACAGATTAATTGAAATGTAGCGTCATCTCTTGCATTCGCACACAAACAAGCTACATTAGTGGTCGTGTATAAACAGTCACGTTTATACACCTCTGTGGCCACAACGAGTAAACTACGTGCTTATTACTTTTTGTTTTTTTTGAAGGTTTTAACAGAAAGGATAACTGTGTTTTGTGTCTGCCTTCGACACCAGTGCCATAGCAATAACGCACCGTGGCCGCTAGAGGGCAGGACGACTCGTGACTAGAACTACACACACGATGGACGTATCAGAAGAGAGAAATACGGACGGTTATATATCAAAACCTTTAGTAGTTTTTTCTTTGACGAAGAAAGTAGCTTTTAAGGACAGTTGTGTTGTGCACTTATCTACTGAATCCCTTCTACAGTTCAAATAGTCAGACTACATCACGTAGACGAACTAGTTCCTTGCCCTCTAGTGGCCACAGTGAGTAACGTCAAATAAGACACCATAGCATAGTAACACTTCCGGTTATAACCTTCAAAATAAGACTTTTGCAGTAAGACAGAGGCGTTGGGATGCACCGAGACTACCAGAGGGCATTGTATACTCACAACGCGCTCTTATGGCAAACATCAACTCTATCAAGAGTTAAGGCACACATAGTTGTATGTTAACGCTTTGTGAACACGCTGTAAAGTAAAACCTTTAAAATAGTAGTGTATATTAGTATTGTGGCATATATAATAATGTAGTGATAATATTTGTGACTTGACGCAACACCTGGGTTAACTTAAAACTCCTATAAAACAATTAACTTAAAAAAGCACCCTCATGACCCATATTCCCCATCTTTATTCTTTTACTAATGCACGTTTAACTGGAAAGTTAGGTTTTACGAGGAGACCTGAACGCGTCATTGTTCCACCCCTGCTGGGCTGGCAGAAAGCTAAAGCGACAGCAGCATCCGACACACACAAACTGTAACGCTACCTACAATCTGGCCCGGCCAAGTCATCCCGGCAGGAGCAGAGGAGCAAAAGTTAATTGGGTTTTCTCTGCAAGCGTAACGTAATATATATATATATTTTTTTACAACTCTAAGCGGCACCGTTAGCAGGCTAAGCTAGCAGGAAGAGCTAACGATAGTTAGTTAGCTGAAACTCCTGCTCCGGTAAGAATGACTGTCCTGCCATGTTTACTCCTGTCCGTTCACATGTAGCCATCATAGTCAAGCTAGCTAACTAACCACGCTGTTAACCTATTCCAGAGAGGGATTAACAGCCACTGATTTAACTGGCTCCCGGTTTTAGTAGCTGCATGGTGAGTTGCTAGCTACCGGAGAGTTGTCAGTGTTTGTGTTGCTAGAAGTGAAAGATATGTGGAAAATGTGCTTCCCAGCTAGCAGCTAACATTAGCTCTTTCTGATGTCCTGACTTTCCAAGCTAAGGTATAAAGTCAGGACTAATTGCAACATTTCTTTATTGTTACCAACATTATATGCTACTTTGAGGCGAATTTCTGGCACTGCTGGTATAATCGAGTTGTCAATGCTTTGGTAAATGAAAGAGTTTCTGCCTCTGTTTTACAGCTGAAGACCACCCACTGCAGGCTGCTGGACTTGACAGATCCAGCTATGTAAGCTGCTCTGATGTGTGGATTTGTAAATCCATACAGCACCTGGTTAAGACGGCTGTCAAGCTGGTCTGGAGGACTGTACTATTACCGTGCCGTCAACGTCCAACAGACCTGCAGCTGATTTGGCTGAACAGGTGTATGCTGGCCTGGATTGTAGCCTAACTCCCCAGAGCAGTCTCCTCCTTTCCCCTCCCTCTGCTCCCCCCGTAGGACTACTATGCCTCTGGGTTTGGGAAGAAGGAAGAAGGCGTCCCCGCTGGTCGAGAACGAGGAAGCGGAGCCTATCCGCGCAGGTCTCAGTGTGCCAGGTGGGGATGGCCTGGACGGAGGTGTTGTCGGGCTGGGAGAAGGTGCCACCTCGGAAGGTCTGCCTCCTCCACCCAGCAGCATGCGACCTCGCCTCATCTTCCACACACAGCTCGCTCACGGCAGCCCCACGGGCCGCATCGAGGGCTTCAGCAATGTGCGGGAGCTCTATGCCAAGATTGGTGAGGCCTTCGGGATACCACCATCTGAGGTGAGTTATTCTGCTGATTGTGATGGGTGGGAGGATAAATAGGTCTGCTTCAGCTTACCAGGGGAGAAAGCAGCACGGTATATCTTACTTGTTTGTTGTTGCTCTCCACAGGTTATGTTTTGCACACTGAACACTCACAAGGTGGACATGGATAAACTGTTGGGAGGTCAGATTGGCCTAGAGGACTTCATTTTTGCCCACATTAAAGGACAGCGAAAGGAAATAGAGGTGTTCAAAGGAGAGGATGCGTTAGGGTTGACCATCACTGATAATGGAGCTGGCTACGCTTTCATCAAGGTAGGAAATGTTAAAATGAGCAGGAATAATGATTTCTTTTGACACAAGGATCCACAGGAATTATATTATGGAATAACTGCTGCACAGAATATGGGATGTGAAGGGAAGAAGAGAGCGATGAGCTGGATAGTTGGATTGTTGGACTATTTATTTGAGTTTTGCTGTTTTCAGAGAATCCGCGAGGGGAGCATCATCCACCAGATCCAAGTCATCAACGTGGGCGATATGATCGAGTCGATCAACGGCCATCGCCTGATTGGGTGTCGACACTATGAGGTGGCCAAGATGCTGAAGGAGCTGCCCAAAGGGAAAGAGTTCACCATCAAGCTGGTGGAGCCTCTCAAGGCCTTTGGTAGGCGTGTGAGGAGGAAACATGGAGTCATCTGAGAGACGGGCTTGATCATGATATTTGTTAGTTTTTGCTCCACAATCTCAGATGTGGTGTTGACCCTCCCTGGACAATCATTCAGAGCACAATTGACTCACTGCAGTAGTCAAACGGTCACGGATGGTAATACTGTCACATGTGGCTATGAAAGCAGGATTTAAGTTAAAATTTGATCAAGTTTTAGTCGCAATACTACATGCTTTTTACACCTTATTTTGGTTCTCACTGCTGCTCCCAGATTTATAGTTGATAATCTAAAATCTTATTGCGTAAAATAAATAGACACGAGCCTGATCTAATGAAATAAGTGCCCTTGATGCACACATTAAGCATAGTGTGGCATATTAACCCACGTAAGTTCCCTTTGGGTCAATTTTTCTGAGTTATTTCCTTCTGTGAGAGCAAAATAGCACTGAATTTGTCTATATAAAGAGGTATTGTGGTGTAAGACGTGTGACAGGGCATGATGTTCAGCACTGTAAAAGCAGGAGAAAAACAGGAGAAAATCAGATGTTTAGGTCTGTGCAAAGTATTTAGGGATCTCTGTTTAATCATTGTGCGTAGATATGATCAGCCAGCGGTCCGGAGGGTCCAGGTCAGCATCAGGGGTGCAGCTGGGGACCGGCAGAGGGACTCTGCGGCTGCGCTCTAAAGGCCCTGCTACTGTGGAGGAGCTGGTGAGTGGTTTTTACAACGCCCGTGGACTAATAACGGGTCTCTGTATTGTTTAGAAAACAATTCTATTGCATTGCCTGAGTCTGTGTGTTGGATTTTCTTCACTCCAGCCCTCTGCGTTTGAGGAAAAGGCCATCGAGAAGGTGGATGACCTTCTTGAGAGCTACATGGGCATCAGAGACAGCGAGTTGGGTACGTGCGTTGGTTGTTACAAGTTGGCAGAATTAGTTTGTTACTCGCGGTTCTGTGTTCACAAAATGTTCTCTGACCTCCCTCCGTCTCCTCAGCGGCCACCATGGTGGAGCTGGGAAAGGACAAAAAGAACCCGGATGAGTTTGCCGAGGCTTTAGATGAAACCCTGGGAGACTTCGCCTTCCCAGACGAGTTTGTTTTCGACGTCTGGGGTGCCATTGGTGATGCTAAGGTCGGGCGGGTGTAACCACAGAAACTAATGGAGCAGAACAACCCGTGTGTGCGTGACACCCACAACACTCAGCACTACTAGGAAACACAACACTACCGTCATGAGTTTGTTTTTATTGCAGTGTATACTCCTGTTTTTTAATTTAGAGTGTACCCTTTTGGGAGACTCTGCCTAGAAAAAGAGGATAATGCCAGTTAATGGGAGAAGAAGGTGACTGTGATGACTTCCCAAGTGCTTTTATTTGTCTTCCGGCTTTTTCCAGAAACTACAAGCACGCTGATGAGCATTCCCTTTTGACCGCGTCACATGACCCCCGCATGTCATTGTTGTAGTTGCTGGCAGTGGAACAAGTACAGCACAAGTCTCTTATATGGGAGAAATGAAAGACAACAGCTTACACGAAGTTGATCTTTGATACTTAGCAAAAAAATTTAAAAAAGTGATTGTTTTGTTTCCACATTGCACTGTGTTGCACTACGCTGTAAACCAACAACAGAAGTAAACAGAGGTTGCACTGTATCTCACCTGGTCAGCGGCACAGTTATTGCACAGTACAAGGCCTCCCTGAGTTACAGTGTCGTCCTGAACCACTCCAAATTACTGTTACGGATCAGTTTTACAAGCATGTGCTGTCATATTTTTATCCTCATAATGAATACTGCTGGTTTTATGTTCGTTCTTTTTTTTCTTTTTTCTTTTTGGTGAAAGAAAAAAACGTAGTTACAAAAAATGGTCATAGTAACGTGTAGCTCGCTGACTAAAAGATCAGTGATGTTTGTTCATTGTTACCACACTGCATGCTGTAATGAACTGCAGCACATTCCAGGCTTACTTTCAGACATTTGACAGTGTTTCAGAAAATCAGTGTTAATGTACCTTTTGATTGAAGGTCATTATATGCGAACGAGAAGCTGGTTTCCAGATTTTGGATTGTGTTGACTTTTTTTTTTTTTTTATAGCTAGTGTTTTTATATAAAGTGATGTGATTTTAAAACCAGGTTTGTGTAACAGATTAAGAATTTGATCTTGTGTTGTAACTACTTTAATGTTTCGGAGCATTACAGAAGGCAGTATTAAAGAAGAGAGAGTCACGAGATGAAGTAGTAAAGAAAAAAGGAATGTTAAGAACAAAATGCCTTTCATTTCTTCTCATTTCATGCATTTTATACATTTTTGTTATGCATTCTGGTGGATGGTGCTGAAAAATCCAGTATCCTGTCATTGCTCGCAGAATGATACCAAACTACTTCCACGTGTCGCAGTGACGTGTTGTTCATAGAGAAGGAAAACAGGCAATGCTGCACCAACCTTTCAGCGTAGGTAAACATGTGTCTTAAAACATTTTGGTGTTAACCTTTTCAGTATATCCAATTGTATGAAGTTATTTTGTAGTTTTGTTTCATTCTTCAGAGTTAACGAATATATAAATGGGTTATGTAATGAAGCTGATGCTAGAACACTGTAACACTGAGAAGAACACGTTATTTTGATGGCTTTGTATTACACTGTTGTCAATGTCCAATTATAATGCAATAATAACATCGACATGGCCGGTTTTTCCTTCTGTTTGGTCTTTCCTAAACACAACACCGTGCTTTGCATCACACAATGTTTAATTGGGTCAGATTCTCCAACACTGTTTAAAAAAGAGCGAGACAATGCTGTGATCTGCTGGAGTGTTTTCCAACCTTCACAGAAACCATCCCTGGGCAGGCGTGTTTCTTCTCTGTCCCCCTGAAATATACATGACATTTAACTAGACTATGAAATCACTTGGGGTGTCAGCCGGCCGCCAGAGGTAATGTAATAAGATATGTTGTGGTAAACTTGATAGCGCTGGTCAAGGTCAGCGGGGTCACCTCCAGGCCTCACGTTTGAAATCAAGGAAGATCTGTCCCAGTTCAGCACTAAATAGCCTTTTTGTAGTATGTTTAGAGTGTTACAGTAAAGTTTTCTGCAGCTGTGTAGAGTTCTGTTTGGCATCTGACACGTCCTACCGTACCTCCTGCATTTGCTGTTCCTTTCACTCAAAAACTGCCAGAGATCTTTCTTGCTTTTTGCTATGAAGAAGAAAGCATGCCTTTTGACTCAGCTGGAGTCTGTGCTGTTACAGAGCCCTGGAGTGGCTGGCAGTTAGGGGGTGGTGACATGTCCTTTATTTACTAGAAGTGAAGTAAACCTGTTCTTCAAGTCCCTGTTTATCTATAACCCTGGTTGCTCAGACTGGGTCCAGATTACTCTGTGGACTCACATTGCCGACAGAGAGGAGCACCTCTCCTTCCTAACAGTGCACCCTTCTGCAACAGACGACCACGGCTATAAAAGCAGCCCCGCCAACAGGAATCTGCCATGGCGCTGCGCCCACGTGCTTCCTCTCAGCCTTTAAAACTTTCCTTCTTTCAGAGTCCCAAGGTGGCTTCGGCCCTTCGGCCGCGGGCTGCATCCTCGCGGCCGGGCTCCATGCTGGAAGACGAGCTGTCTTGTCCTGTCTGCTGTGAGATCTTCAAGGACCCTGTGGTGCTCAAGTGTAGCCACAGCTTCTGCCGGGCCTGTCTGCAGCAGTTCTGGAGCAAGAAGAAGGCCAGGCGTGAGTGCCCCATCTGCAGGAGGAAGTGCTCCCTGACGGAGCCCACAGTCAGCCTGACGCTGAAGAACGTGGCCGACACCTTCCTGAGGGAGCAGGGGCGCAAGATGGCCACAGCTGCGACAGGGGCCGGCGGGGCAGGGGAGCAAGCAGGCATGGTGGAGGTGAACTGCGTCACACACGGGGAAGTTCTCAAGCTCTTCTGTCTGGATGACTTTGAAGTCCTCTGCTGTGTGTGTCACACCTCCAAGAAGCACCAGGGACATCGAGTGTGTCCCTTGGAAGAGGGAGCTCAGGACCTAAAGGTAATGTCTGTTTGTTTAGCTACAGTTTATGTTATTTAAACAGACTACATGTTTTCAATCATTAGTGGAAATGCACTGAGGTGTTTAGGCATGTAATCCACTAAATATCACACCACTGCAGGGAAATTCAGAAAAGTGGTTATTCCTGATGTCCAGTCTTAGCAGCTGTACAAAATCAGGAACATCAGACGCATTACCTATCTTAGGCTCATTTCCAGCTACCAAACGTGATTATTAAAGGATGCATGTTGTCTGACACTATCTCTACCCTTGCCCTTTAGGCAGAGATGAATAAAGAGCTAATTCCTCTGAAGAAAAACCTGCGTTGCCTGTATGAAGCCAAGCAGGAGTGTGATGACACAACGGTGCACATCAAGGTATCAATAAACACAGCGATCCACGAAACACTAGGGGACCGGCATGACCGCTGACCTGACTTTGACTGAAGTTGAGCCCCACGCTGTTAGTGTGTAAACATGTCAGCCAAAGTGTTAGAAAAGCCACCTAGTTTGCTTTTAGGATGTGAGTTCTCACATCGTGTCGCAATGTTCTTTAGACGGAGCAGTCAGAGCCACAGTATTTGTAATTTACTGTTTGCTTCAAAAATGAGAACACAAAGTTAGCAATTTTGGCACTTTTGCAAAAGGTTTTTGCTTAACCCAGAGCAAACGCAGCCCTGTTGCAGGGATGACGTTTTCTTCTTGTAGGCCAACCTGCAAGTTAGCGTCGCTCTGGTTCCCTCGACACAAAGCCAATGGGATTTTTCCATTGGATTTTGGATGATTGCAGAAAATAAGCTCTGTGGCAAACAAAAGTTTATGACACTTAAACGTTTTATTCAACAATTTTCACAAATGAACGCCACTTTTATGAGTTTTGAAGCAAAAATGCAATTGCCATTAGTAAAAAGATAACATTAGGCTATAGATGTACTACGCTGTGGTCGCATGACTTCAACGTCACTACCACTAAGCTTCCAATTTATAATGTGATTTTACAAACTTACCTCCTCTACAACGGCCTTTCCCCTTAGCGTGACCTAGAATAGTTTGCAAGAGTGCGAGTATAAACCATGGATGTATAATACATCACACGAACTTGACGCAACAAGGCTGTAAAGGCGGACTAGTGAGTAGATGAGTTTTCATGTTCGGGGTTTGATGGTCTCATTTAGCCATTTTTTTTAGCAAGCACCTTTTTTAAGACACGTAAAAAATGCAAGACTGAGGTATTTTATGCCGTAGAACAAAACATGAAAATTTCTTAAGCTTGTGTTAATCACAGACCTTATTTCAGGCATCAAACCAAAAACCCGTTCAAAAAAAACCCACTGACTGCGAGACGCGGGAACAGGATGTGCTAAAATGCTAACTCATTTCCTGGTTTTAGGACTGATTCCTGCAACGCTCTATGTAGTATATATTATTAATATTACCACTACCTTTACATTATTATTATTTTAAAATTCTATGTGGAATTTGCATTGTGCTACTGTATGCTCGTTCCTCCCGCTCTCTCTCTCTCAATTCAATTCAATGGGAGCTTTATTGGCATGGAAAACAGTTAACATTGCCAAAGCAAATGTAAAATAAAAACATAAACATATAGAAATGTGCTATTAAAATATGTACAGATAAGTAAGATAAGATGATAATAATAAAAATAATTGTAGACTTGCTGTTAAAAAATACAAATTAGTGAAAACTATATAAACACTGCCACATTTTAGTGTGTGTGTGTGCATCTAGGTCATGATACATATTGGGCAGCAAGGTATGCCCTGTCTCCTTCACCTAGGAGTATTTTTAATTTTGAGATGTCAGTCAGCTCTTTGAAATCTGAGATTATAGAATTGAGCTTCAAGTAAATGGTCCTAATTCCATTGAATGTTTTACATTGTAGGAGGAAGTGCATCTCTGTCTCAACCTCAGCTGTTGAACAGTGACCCAATATTCTGTTTTCTTTTGGTAGCCATGGTTGTTTGTGCCTTCCTTTTTCATTCATCAGATAAGGTGAGTTCAAGGCCATGATGAATTTGTCTCCACTGTATTGTGCCCATCCTTACGTATCTCCAATCTGCCCCATGAGCCGATGCCCTCGCCGGATACATTATGCAAAATTGCTGAACAGAGTATCTTTCCAGATATAGATGGAATCAGTGAAGAATATGAGGTTGTTCTTCCTTCCTTCTTTTTGTTGTGTGTAGTCAGTAAAGAGCACCTCTGGGTTTTCAAGGAGTGTCCTTATGTTTCTCCCTAGCTGTTCCACTGTACATTTAGCAGGGTACTGAATCTCCTTGCGCTCTACTCTGAGAGCTGTGCTGTGCTGCTCGAGGTTTCTGCCTGTTAAAAGGAAGTTTTTCCTTGCCACTGTCGCCAAGTGCTTGCTCATAGTGGGAATTGTTGTGTCTCTTTAAATAATAAGGATAGGAAAAGGAGATTAAACTCCAATAGGTGTATCATAGTGATGCTTTTAGAGATACCAAATACAGAAAATGAGGAAACTAAAGGGTCATAATAGGGTGTTTTGGTGATTTTATTTTTGTTTCATAGCCAGGGAATATATTTAATGTACAAAATATTAGGGACACTTAGTTCTCAAGATTTACACATGTGAGTTAAATCTAAGAAAAGGTAATCATCCCTTATTGAATTATTGCAATCCCAAAGGAGAATATGTATTGGCTGAGATAAATAAGCTAAGCAGACTATAATTCAGTGACATTGTACATTAACTGTATTTTCTGGGTTGACCCTGATTTCCATGCATGCTAGAACCAGACTCAAGCCACAGAAAAGCAGCTCAAAGAGGAGTTTGAGCAGCTGCGGGAGTTTCTGCAGAAGGAGGAGACAGCTCGACTGGCTGCCCTGCAGCAGGAGGACGAGGAGAAGAAAGAGCTGGTGAAGAAGAAGTCAGAGAGCATCACCAGCAGTATCCTCACCTTCTCTCACGCTATCATTGCCATTGAGAATGAGATTGCTTCCAGTGATGCTCTCTTCCTAAAGGTACGTTTTTAATACATTTTCCTCTCTGGATTCATCTGACCTTGCAAACAGTTAACTCTATCTTTTGATTTCAGAATTATACCAACACAAAGAAAAGGTATGTTTTCTGAGCTTTTGCATTTGTTTAGACCAGATTCAGCTTACTAGTCATTCAGCATTGGTTGATTCCTGTTTGTGATTTGTCTCCTCACAGAGCACAGATCCCACAGACGGATCCAGGAAAAGTGTCAGGTGCTCTTATAAATGTGGCCAAGCATGTCAGTTCCATCAAGTACCGTGTGTGGGAGAAGATGGTGGAGCTGGTTCAGTACAGTAAGCACTAACTTGGTAACAAAATAAAGTGTAATTTTTTGAACAAAGTTAGCATAGTTGTTTTGGAGCAGGTATTACTCAATCAGTAGTTTGACTGAGGAAGACCAGTGTTTTTAAATCATGTAGCCGTGTCAGTGAAGGCTTTTAAAAATCACTTTCTGTTTTTTGTCTTTCCATTTCAGCACCCATCACCCTGGACCCCAACACTGCCTACTCCTGGTTGTCCCTCTCCACAGACCTGACCAGTGTCTCCAACCGTGGATCCCTCCAGCAGCTCCCCGACAATCCTGAACGCTTTGGACACTTTGTGTTCGTGCTGGGCTCAGAGGGCTTCACTTCGGGCCGCCACGCCTGGGAGGTGGAGGTGGGCGACAAGGCGGACTGGATGCTTGGGGTGGTCAAGGAGTCCATCGACAGGAAGGGCCGCATCTCGGGCTGTCCCGAGGGCGGCTTTTGGATGATCTCACACTACGAGGGCGAGTACTCGGCCATGACGAGGCCCAACACCCTTCTGCATGTGGAGGGAGAGCTGACCCGCGTCAGGGTGCAACTGGACTACGACTCTGGAGAGGTGACCTTCTCTAACCCTGTCAGCATGACACCCATCTACACCTTCACCGACTTCTTCACTCAGAAGATGTACCCCTTCTTCTGCCCTGGAGCCAACATCAATGGCAATAATCCCAAACCACTAAAGATCTGCCCCGCCAAGGTGGCTGTGTGGAACAGTGCGACATGGTGATTTGAGACCATCTTACAGAGCACATAAGTGTATTTGGAATTTAAGAAATTACCCATGTGCATGTTTGTGCGTAAAATGACCACGATACAATCAAGGTAATTATAACAAGCATTGGTTTATTTGGGTTAATTTGGTGATTGACTGCAGTTAGTGAAGCACCGTGTGGTTGTTTAAAGCTACCAGGGGATGGTCTTGCCCTTATAATCCAGGAAGGCTCCATTCTGCTTCTCAGTCAGGGAAGCCATCACACTAAGCATCCCCTGCACACTCTCCCGCGCATCAATGTCAGCCTGGTGGTCGGAAACACACAGTTAACTTGAAGGCTCACGCAGGAGGTTTCTCCTCACTCTTAGTTTGGAAAAAAGGCCGACAGAGCGGTTGTAGCCACAGACCAGTTATAGATTCTACAGCTGCCTTCACACTTAAAGCAATATAAGGGGTTCAAAACAACCAAAAAAACCATTCTCATTCTGTCATTTTTATGTCATATGTCTTTTTGGAAACTAAGTGATTTTTATGTAATTATATGTCTATGAGGGACAGTAAAATGTTGCAAAAATATTTAAAACGACCATCAGAACAAAGCATATATAAAAAGAGATGGCTATGCAGGGTCACTAGGGAATTGTAATTAGCAAAGAAATTGCAGTTTAAAGACTCATAACAAATGTTGTGCAAGTTACTGAAGTGTATTAATTACGCTACTTACAGTAACTAGTTACTTCTCTCACATGTAATTAGTTACTCGGAAAGTAACCTTTATGTTACTTTTAAATGTCTGCTTCAATTCTCTTAATGTACCGTTGAAACAGAATCAACCTTTGGAGGAATGCAATCCAAAGTAACAAGCTCATTTAAATTTCAGTAATTGTAATTAGTTACATGTTTATTTAGTGCCAACTCCCAGCACTGCTTAAAACTAACTTTAAAGAAGCCAATGCTGCTTTAGGCCATACAGCTTCATTTTAAGGATCAATTATCTAATGCAGTTATCCGTCCTATGAAACTATAGCAAACTTAATCAATGTGGCCTTAAACGTTCATGTGTACACTTCTGCATGAGCATCCCTCAAAGTTACTTCAAAAAACTGAATGAGCAAGTTAGGAAGATACATGTTGCTATGGCGACTTATGCTCTATCCTGGCGAACTGGATTTGAAAACAACTTTAATATTAAGTTGTATGAATGTGATTCTCCAATATATATATTGATAATTGAGAATACTGAGGAGGTATTTCTTAACACAGATGTCTATCTAACTTTATAATCCTGCTTTGTGTGATGACTTGGGTACTGTTTTTAAAATCTGGATTAGGCTACTTGTTCAGACTGGTATTAATATTGGAAGCATTGGGAGTGTGAACACTTTCACCTGGAGTAGCAAAATCCTACAATGTGAATGAAGCCTACTTGTAAACAGATTTGTCACCATGAGAACTGCTTATTTTCCTTAGTTTTCATCTAGGACTACTAGCCTACTGTAGTTGTTTCTTTGCTATTTTCAGAAACCGCAAAAAAGTACATTAACACTCAAAGCTACTCTGTAGAAATGTAAAAATCATTCATCCTGATGTTAATATTGTGCTTCTCAATTAATAAAGTAAACTGTCATTCAGAGCTGACTCTGGTTCCTACATTCTTTCCTGTAGCGGGTGTAACAGTATCTTTCCTGACGGGTGAGGGGGAAACTGCTGACTTTACCTCCTCTCCACCCATGTCAGTGCGCACCCACCCAGGGTGCAGCCCAAAAAACAGGATCTCATCCTTCTTCAGCTCCTCTGCAGCACACAGTGTCAGCATGTTCAGACTTGCCTAGGGGGTGACCAGATGAGAATGGGTCAAGATCAGGAGCGGCGTGGTCAAGTGCAATACATTGCATTCAGTGTCAAAGACCAGTAAAATACATGAAAGTCAAAACTCAACACTAAAATGTATTATTTGTGTTTAGGTCAACTGTTAGCCATTAGGAAAAAAAAACACAAATGATTGAATGTGTTGTATGTAACAGTGTGTAAATCATTATCTGTTACATAAAATAAATTCAGAACAGGATTACAAGTAATATATATTTCAAACACGACTACACATTGTTTCTAGAGCAGCAATGTTAATAATGTTTACCTCATAGAGTCACTATAAGCTACACCTCACTGGAGAAAAAAAATAGTATTCCTGAGTTCAGTTGACTCAGTGTTTAACATTAGCCTATAGGCTACCTAGTTTGGTTGAATTTTAGGCAGTCACTCGCACGTTCATTTTGAAACAACTGACTGCTCCAAAATACACAGTAGTCTATTATCTGTGCAGGATTTCTCAATATTACTGTGTCTCCAAGTCCAGTGTCCTCGGCATTTTTGCCTTCCAGTTCCCATTTTAGCTTGTTAATATTATCTATTACTATAACGGTTCATTTTCAGGACAAACAGGACAGGATTCCTGGACAGCTGCTTGTAATTCGGGACTGTCCCGAATGTTTCAGGACGTCAGGTCGCCCCAGACTTTCCTGAGAAGAGAAGAGTGGGAGGAAAATGAGGGGACAGAAAAGATGAGTGTAAGTCACAGTGTTAGCAGGTTGTCGCTTACCTTGCTGATGCGGTAGGTGACAGCAGAGATGAAGGAATATGACTCTTTAACAGATTCCATTGAACCCAGAAGTGAGGATATGTTGGCGACAGCTGCTTTGCTGCTGGACATCCCTGACATCTTACTGGCCTTCGCTGCAGCATGAAGGTGAGGCAGGAACTCCTAATGATGACCACCAGCAAGAAAGTCAGCGAGAGGAAACAAAACAATGTAGAACTACGGTGGGATGGCACCCCCCAATTTCCTTCTTTTAAATTGAAAGAATGCAGTGTTGAAGTTCTGTGTTTCAGACAGTTGATCTTCCTCTCCCTTACTTTAATGATGTTCATAGGGCCCATGACATTTGTGTTGAAAGAATTCTGCATGTCCTCGGGACTGGTTTCCTGCAGGGTGCCTTTGGCAAGGAACCCTGCGTTGTTGATCAGCAGGTTGAGACCCCCCGTCCCCACCAGAGAGCCCACCTGCTGGGCGCACTGTTTTATGCTACAAAGGTCAGTGGCGTCTGACAGAGAGAGAAAGAAAGTGGAGCATCAGTAATCAGCAGTCAATAGCAGACAGTCAGTATATATCACAACAGAAGCAAGGCCAGTGCGTCCCTAAAATGTCAGGCCCTGTGCAGGACGGGGAGTTTGATAGAACATAACAGCGCTTGTACCCAGTCGGATGATGAAGATGATGTTAGGATGCTCCTTTGCCAGTGTTCGCAGGGCCTGTGAATACACAGAGAAGACACGATTACAATTCAGAAGAAGCAAAGAATCCCACACACTGTTTATGGGACATTCTACCAGAATCGTAGGCTACATTGCCACTTATGAAAATCTTGCGGGGGAAAACATCTGAAAAGATGGAGGACATGTTAAACCGTGAGAAACACATATTATGCCATCTCAGCATGTTTTCATGATTGAATAAAATACATCTTTATATGCATTTCACCCCTAAAATGTCAGGCCCTGTCACAGACACATTTGCTACATGATATATGTTAGAATGGTTTCCTCATGATTGTCTTTGATAAAAATTGCATTTTCGTATTGTCACACATCCCTGATTGTATCTAACATGGTTTTGTAATCCCTTTAAGAAATATGAGCAACTTTTTGGTCAACTTTAGTGGATGGTAAGCACAGAATACCCTCCAGACAGACAGACAGGAGTGAAAATGATAACTGACTTGACTGACTTCATAATGTATAAATTCCATTTTACTATGATACAGCAAATTTAATTAATCAATAGACATTTAACTGAATAGCACAATGTAAAGTAACTGTGGTACCACATCATATTATGGCTCAGTAATAACAGGGTAATATCTACATTATTACTTGGGAAATTACATGGTAATAACAGTTATTGCATGTAATTTAATATAAATAATATAGATATTAACATAATTACCAAGCTGCAATATGAAGTGGTACCGTGATGGTAATTCTTTCTAACCTTGTAGGCTCTGAGTGGAGCTGCAGCCTTTCTCTTAAGCCTAGAGATTTTCTGTTGCTCTCTCAATAACTTGCGCCTATGTCTTTGATCTCGCTCATTCAACTAATGAATACTTTTCCTTCTTTCCTTTTTCTCCCTTATATTCTGAAGCTGTTTCTCCTTTCTCTCAGGGTCTGCATTTCGTCATGCCCGACGTTGCCTTTGTCTCTCAGCTGCACTAACTGGAGCCATCTAACTGCAATCTGTATGAATTGAAATAATTAGTCATCAGTACCCAAAGCTAAAATAAATTACAATCATATCTATATATGTATTAAAATATCATTAATATGCAAAAGTGCAACCTCAAAAGCAGTGCTACATAGGCCTAGGTAAAAGAGGGACCATATTCAAAAGATTTGTCTTTGAGCATAAAGAGCTCAAAATTTACAGCATAATGTCCATTTATTCAAATAATGTTTTACAATGGAATGCGTTAAAATACATATTATATGCAACAAAGGTAATAAAAAAAGAACAATTTCAGGAATTTCAGTAACCTTTTTAGACATGTTTTGGATTCAAAACATTCTCTTTATCTTCTGAGATATTTTAACTTGACAAGGCCTGACAAAGGTCACACAAAAACGAGCTTAAAATCATACAATTAAATGACAGAACTCACCTCTAAATAACAGTTTTTAGCATAAGAAAACTATGACGGTAACTATGGCTGAGGACAGGCCATTTTTCAGGATTTGTAATTTTCTTTAGTGTCTTTAACAAAGAAAAAACATTTGAGAAACTAATGAATGACATATTCCTTTACATAACTAACAGAAATGAACCATGTAGTCAGTTTTAGACATATTTTGATTAAATACTTTTTATTCAGTTGTAACAATTCAAGGACAGAAAATGTGCATTTCTGCTAGAATGTTCGCTGTAATTGTTTGAACTCACGTTTATCTGTGCAGGATTCTTGCTTCTTCTCAGCCCTATCAAACACATAGTATGCTGACCTACTTTGAAGTTTGCAAGACAATTTTGTGAAATGTTTTCTGTCCATAATTTAGGAGATTAGAAACACAGTTATTTGCTGAAGAGCTCAATGAGGCACAGAGGAAGTAGGCTAAAGACTCTCACCTCAGCCCTGGGTCCGTCGGGGTCCCTGCAACAGGCGAACAGCTTTCTCACTGGATGGGGGGCCTCCAGCATTTGCTTAACTATCTCCAGGCCCAGGCCTCGGTTGGCTCCTGTGATAAGCACGCTGGCTGGTTGCGCCATTTCCTCTGCCGCAGTTTGCACAGTTCTCCGTCTGAACTCTTACTTATTAAGCCGTTCTTGAATGTTTCGTCTTTAGTCTGGCCACACCCACGGTCTCATAAGGCAGTGTGTTTGTATTCCAGCTTCTGCTCCAACTCAAAAACTGAGCAAGTCAGTGTGACAAGTCAAGCATGTGTAGGCTTGCTTGGGTCACATAGGCTACAATCAAGATGTGCTAAAGTTTAAACATGCTAGATGAAGAAAATGAGTGTAGTTCATGGTCAGCTTTTCCCAGCTCTGAGAAAAACAGTGCAAAGCAACACAAACAGCAAAGGACTTCCTGAACATAAAGGAGAAGTCCAGTCAGCTGACTGTCCACACAGGCTTACCCAACAGTATACACTTGAAGATTGAGTTATATAGGTGGGGTGCCATATTAGACTTTGTTCATTTAAGTAACGTAGATGGATAAACAAACTGATGTAACACATGTTACAGTATTGTGTGGTCTTTGGTGAGCCTGGGGACATTACAGTAGATGAATTAAAGCCATTTAGTGTGAGTCATAAACAATGTTGATGTATAGAACTAAAATATCTCAGGAATGTGAGCTTGGTAAACCACACAAGATGTACTGTGTCAGACAAACAACTGATTCATTTAGAAATAAAAATAATGTGACTACTTTTATGTCAAGTGGTTTTACATGACTAAAATTATAAATCTGGGTGAAATAGACCGAAGAGATTCTGGTTAGCTGCACAAACTGACAACAAAACAGCAATAAAGCAGTGACAGGCTATGATGACTGACTTTAATATATACATATTTTCTTAAAAAGCCACAAAAGCTACAACAGTGGTGTTGGCTGGGATGCCGGTTAGCATTCCCACCACATGGCTGCACCATTTCTGTGTGAAACGGCACATTCAGAATTTCTGACAAAAGATTTACAGACGCTTGCAAATCCTTGGTATACAAACGGCATCAATGTCCACCCTAACAAGTAATTTACTTCAATATAACAGATCAAACTCTCACGTTTCTTTTAACAACTGAAAATCTATGAAATAAGGTTGACTAGCTGAAAAAACAAGCAGAAAGAGTTCACTCTACTGCCACATTTTTCACTTGAAATAAGATTTTTTTCTGGCTGAAAACCAAATTATATAATAGATTTTTATTCTCATTTAGCAAACTAAATACTTAAAGAAAGTTGATATTTATTGCAGTGTACAATAAATACAGCAAATATTTAATTGTAAAGCTTATAAATCAGCTTCAAACTGAGAACTGAATCCACACCTCTCTGACACTGTCTATAAAAGGTTACATTATAAGCTTCACAAAGGTAGTATTTACTGCAGTTGTATTGTACTGGATGGCATTATATTATCGTATATTTTCCTACTATTGTGTCGGTCCACTAACATGCATGTCAGCAACAGCAAGCTGGTTGCAGGACGGCTCACACTGACTTGACAAAAGCAGGGCGAGTGGGACTTTAAGAAAAACTAGGCAAACAATAAACTGAGGAACAGGTTTGTTCTAAGGGAACTCACATGACTGAAGACCGTAACAAACTTCAGACAGCAATGTGACTGAATGCCTTGCACTGACGATGCATGTTGTCTGTCTACTTATCTCCACTATTGACACTCGTGCTCTTTGGATTCCTCCGCTGCTGGTGAGCGTAAAACGAATGTGTGCATTTGACTGTGTAAGCAACAGGTAAAAAGTTTCAAAAAGGCTTTATGAAGACCAAAAAATTAACAAAATAAATTAAATAAAACCTCACAGGGTGTGTGTACCGTGGTGTCACTTTCAAATACCTCAAACCACAAGTGTGACAGAACACACCTACAACAAAGAGGACACAAAGAAAACAACATACCTTGACTTTTGTTTGGCAGCAGATTCCTTTGGCTGTCCAGATAAAATTGGCAGTGTCTTGCTCTTGACCCATAAGCATACATGTACATTCATTCACACACTAGCACATACATACAGTACACACATACATACACACTGCACATACATGATGCAGTACATAACATGCACATACACAGATATAAATACAGTTTTTCATTAAATGCACTTCTGTGTCCGCAGGTCTCCACTAAAATAGGAAGGTGCATAAATAAAACATTCCCATCGTTACAGAAAAGGTCCATGCATGTCCGCCACCTCTGAGTTCACCGAGACGGAATGTGAAGAAAATACGAGGGCCGTGTGCCATCTAGCTGCAACCCTTTCCAGCTCACCATTTCTTGATTGTGTTGTTGTTTCTCCTCTCTCTGGCAGTGTTTTGACAGTATATTTGTCTCTCACAGATGTGTGCTGTCCTGCGTATCGAACCTGTGGCTCTCTGAGAGCCCGGCGCTGCACTTCCTGCTGCTTCCCTGATTGGGTACCAAAGAGAGGGGATCGGGTCTAATTAGGTACCTGCAGATGGGGCACAGACAGGGGCGACAAAAAGAGTCCTGTAATATTTGTAGTTTTCCCACCGTGTTCATTTTACAGTGCTATCAATTATATGTGGCGTTGTGTACTCACACAACATCGTGCAGCTCTAGTCTGGTGTCTGGAGAAGGGTTGATGAGGATATAAGACAGTCTGTTCCCTTGGTCTGTCATCCCATCTGACACAGGAAGAAAAGAGGTGAATGAGGCAGGAAATAAAATAGACACAGGACATAAAGCCGGCTGTGCAACATCTGTACACACAGAACACAGGATACGTTACTGTGAGTCACAAGACAGGAAGACATATTTAGATAAAAATGGACACAAGCGGAATACAAAGAGAGTAACAGACTAAACAACAGAGGTGGAAGAAGTACTCAGATCCTTTACTTAAGTAAAAGTACCAATACAACAATGTAAAAATATTTTATTAAATGTAAAAGTCCTGCATTCAAAATCCTATTTAATTAAAGCAATTACAAGGAGTTTTTAACTGGTTATGAAACTGTCTTAATTTAAAACTGATGCCTCTAAATGATCTTCATAAACAATCGAGACTATCAGCGAGAAGCTTGGCTATTTCTCTATAGGTATTATAAATGCCGGTCACCTGGTTCCCGGCAAAATCATATGAAACGAATTATGGCACGCACCATGCAGACCGGAAGAGCCTATGTTTACATTTAGCCAGGCACAGTTTTGCAGTGAGTAGTGTGTTAAAAGGAAGCAGGAGGAGATTTTTCTTTAGATAATTTTATTTTTGATGTTATATTTTGTGTTTATGGCTCATACTGGGGCAGGATCAGCAAAGAGAAAAAGAAAAGAACTGGCGGAAAACTAAAAAACAATCCTAGTCAGGTATGTAACATGTCTATGTTATTTGGCTGTTTAGAGACCATGGAGGTATGGACTTTACTGCAATACAACTGGCTTATAATGCAACCTTTTATGTCGGCCTTGCCAAATGAGCTATATCTTGCTGTTGGCTTATTATGAAGACATGTTAGTTGCAGGCGTACACGTGACCTATAGATACAAGATAGATTTATTGATCATTTTACAACAGCGGGTTGTATAATGAGACTGTTTTGCTATAGGTGTCTGAACGGTACTAAAACGAAGTTCACTTTAAAAATTTGAATAAAACAGATTCATTTGCTCGGTAACAGTAAATTATATCACAGTTGTTAATCTTACATAGCCACAAATAGATACATTACCACATCACTATGCAGCCTGCAAACAGCTGTTTAAAAAAGAAAAGAAGTTGCGTCTTTCGTCTTATCGCTGCATGATAAGTATTATGTGTGAAAGGCTAAAGGGCATATTTGTCATAAAGTCTGACATGCTTTATACATCACTATGTTTAATATGTTTAGTAAAGATTGTTTAATTGTTTGTTGAAGACATTTTCTGCCACCATTATGTTTGGAAAAGGTTGCTGGGTAACTTCCAACCTTTGAGGTCATGATGGACAGATGGCCAAAGTTAATGTAAAACCAGGAACTAATGGTGGAGAATTCTGGGAATAATGGTAAAAAGTGATTGATAATTACTGAAAAACTAAGTGTTGTAGAGAACCTGAAGATTTATTGGCCCATCTGAAGAGGGGCGGCTGTGGCTTGGTGGCAGAGCGGTCGTCCACCAAACGGAAGGTTGGCAGCTCGATCCCAGGCTTTCCCCAGCCATGTGTCGAAGTATCCTTGAGCAAGATACTGAACCCCAAAAATTGCTCCTTAAGCTGCGCCTTCGGTGTGTAAACGTGTAAGTCGCTTTGGATAAAAGCGTCTGCTAAATGACTAAATGTAAATGTTTCCTCTGCGACAGGAGGTGGTGGAAACGCTACCGCTTTTGTCAACACAAAATGCAATGTCCTTGTAGTTGCTTTAAAGGTCTAGTAAAATGACAGTAAGTGTACTGAAACGTTAAAGTACTCATAATGCAGAAAAATGTCGCCTGTGAGTTATATGTAATTATATATGACATTATTATATTTTTTGAATACTGATTGATTGATGTACTAATGCACATGTAGCATTTTATTTCTGTAGCTGGTTGAGGTGGAGCAAGTTTCAAATACCTTATAGTTAGGTAGTTTAGTACGCTATTTCCCAAAATTGGGGCTGGACCCCTTCAAAGAGTCCCAAGATAAATCCGAGGGGTCGTGAGATGATTAATGTCGTAGGGAAGAAGAAAAGACGTTCTGCTACACAAATTTGTATAATTATTATTATTATTTATTTTTTATTTTGCTTTTTTGTTAAATATTGAATAATTTTACCTCGTAGGCATCTGAAACTTGACAAGGGGCACCAAGTAAGGGGGGTCATAGGCCAAAAAGGTTGGGAACCACTGGTTTAATCTTTAACAATGCATTTTTTTTTTTTTATATGTTTATTTATGTAAATCTTTATTTGTAAACAAATTGGTAACTTTAGCTATCAAATAAATGTAGTGGTGTAAAAAGTACAATATTTACTTCTGAAATGTAGTGGAGTAGTATAGTACTATATATAAATATAGAATAGTATAATTGGTACCTCAAAAATGTACTTAAGTACAGTAACTGTAGTAAATGTACATAGTTACATTCAACCACGAGTAAACCTATACTTGAGATCAGGAGCAGAATGCTTTCAAACACAAACTGATATAAACTTACTGAATCCAGTTGGAGAAAGGCCCAAGTGTTTCATCCTCGTTCGCACCAGGGCGTTGAGCTCTTGCCTCTCTGAGCGCCGGAACAGGGTCAGTCTCTGCTGGCTTATCCTCTCTGCCGCGCTGCCCGGACCCCCCTTGGCTGCACTGAAGCCCCGACCCCCCTTCCTGCTCAGCCGCCGTGCCCACTGCATGCTCTTCCTCCTGAGCAGCGGGTGGTCTGAGGAGTGGGAAGAGGTGGAGACGGGCTCAGAGGAGGTGGAGTTACGATGAGCACTGGTCCGGGACAACAGGGGCTCTCTGGGTTCTCTGGTGTCCTCGTAGTCTTCCACTGTGATGGATACCTGGGACTGTGACACACAAACAAACAGTAACACACTCCCATACACAAACCTTTAAATGTATTTATGCAGTGTTACCTACCTTTTATTTCATTAATATCAGTTCTTCAGCAGTGCTGTCTCTGATTTCTCATGATTAAGAGGATTTAATACTTTATCATACTATAAATGAATAATGAAAAAGATATACTCCGTTGCATATAACGAATAGTCCAACAATCTTAAGTATATCTTGTGTAACCAACATAACTGCTGTTTTCTTAAAAAAATTAATATCAGTTCCACACTGGGTAAATTATTACTGCATCATGTCTAATATGTATATTTCTTTCTGACAAGTTGGGTTTTTTGTTATTTTTACATGTCTATCGCACGTGATGAATAAATATTTCAAAACTAGGTCAATACTTCAATACTCTGCATCCACTTGTTGACAAAACATGGACAAAATTAATAATTTTCAATAAACCTTAAAGGGAAATGCATCACTTTTTTCTATTATATTGTAATTTCTTTTGTATTTAATAACATTGTAGTAACTTAAAGCAAGTGCGTGAGCGTTTTTACGGTGGAGAAAATCTTTAGAAAGTGTCTAGAGTTTTTATGTGATTTATGTGATATCTCACAAGCCATTACATTTAATTCTGGGGAATTGAATGAACCTTTTGACCTCTACTCTTTTTATATCTTTAGGCCCACAGGTAGGGTTTAAGTATACCAAAATCATGAGTATTTTGTTTGTACCACTTTTGTAATGTGGGATGTAATGAACATTGTGGCCTCTCGAGGCCGCTAGCACTGCTTTAGAGTCTAAGCTTGTTAACTTCTGTGTCTTGATCAATTGTCCCAGCCAGTCCAGTGGCTTTTGGCCTCAAATCTAGTAACAGTAGCAGCTGACCTCCGAGACAGGAAGCTTATGTGCCTCTGTCCGGTAGATGCCAATGGGAATGTCTCCATTGGAGGAGCACAGTTTCTGGTAGAGCCTGCCGTAGGTGCGGATCCACAGGTCGTCCTCTGTGATTTTCATCTAGAAAACAAACATCACAATAATCAAACTCAGTTCAAACCTCACAGGCCAAACAGACTGAATTCAAGCTGTTTGTTTACATCCACTTACAGCACAGAGGAAACCTGAGCCAGGCATGGAGTCTAAACCCAGCAGGAGCCTGGCGATGGAGATCATGTAGTCCTTCACAAATGACTGGCGGGAGAAGACAGCACATAAGTCAACAGAAATGGATCATATTTGGCATTTTGCCACATTTTTGTTATTCAGGGAAGAGTTTGAAATACCTGATAAAGGAGAGTGTCCAGCATGCTGACACTGAACACCTTCCCTGCAGCAAAGGGCAGGCGGAACATAAATACCAGGTTGGACCCCTTCTCCCTTTCCTTCTGAAGATGAAACACACACACATTTTCCCCCCCCGATTACACTGGTCCTTGTAGAGATGAGATGATTTGATGAAAGTGTCTCAAACCCAGACATTTTTTAAGCATCATCATCAAACTTGCACCCATACAACTTGTATTTTTTTCTTTCTAAAACCACATTTATTTACAGAGTCAAGCATCCAGTCCATGCACTGGGCTGAAAGCAATGTCATCATTCAGGGCTAAAGAAGTTCATTCTCAAACTGACATTCATTCTCATGGCCAACTTACAGTTCCCAGTGCATCTGACTTGCATTGCACAAACAAAGAAAAAGCTGAATATCCACCAAAGGTCCCCCCTGCTGCATGGCAACACCGCTAGAAATTTCAAAAAGCGTTATCTCTCTTATCTGATTTTAATGGCTTTACTGATTTGTTGATAAAATGTTATTGATGCCCAAGGGGGATATTCATTAGCTGCCACACAGAGAACTACATTAACAACAACAGAAATTTTCAAAGGCAAGCAACAATCGGGTGAAAAAACAAAAACCACAAAGCTAAAATCAGTTAGAAATGTTCACAACAGAACTTTATAATGGTTGTGACAAATAAATATGCAGCTTTTCATCAATACACGGTAACATTAGCAGCGATTAAAATTATGTTTTTCCAAAAACCACTGAGAATGCTAAATAAAGGATGGCTTTCATAATGCTAAACAGTCTGCCATGTTTTTTCTCATTGGTTTTTCATTATGACCTCTGAAGTCTGGGTTGAGTAAAATGAGAGAGAAATGAAATGGGGATTTGAAGGTATGAAGCTTTTACCTTTTCCAGTTTGGACAGAGCCAGAGAGTAGTGGTCTTTGACTTTGAACTGCATAAAGCGCATGTTGGCTGGGTGGGTGAGCTCCGTGATGATACTAAGAGCTGGGAACAGTCTGGGAGGAAGAAGCACAGAGACAGAGACAGAATTATGGGTAAAAAGAAAAAAAACCCCAGAGAGAATAATGAATAAAAAAAATAAATAATTATCAAACCTCAGCAGATAAGCTAAGCTAGTGTGTGTGATTGGGCAAAGCAGACCTGAAGAGCGTCTGAACATTGACGATGGTCTTTGCATCAGCCATGTAGTCCTCCTCTGCAATCATAGAGCTCTCCTTGTCGACCACCACCATGGTGTCTGCGAAAGTCACTCCACATCGCAGCAAACTGTCCAGACTGTGGTGGGAGAAAGAGAGAAGGATGAGTGTGGGGGCATGATAAAGAGGAACAAGATCCGTGTTGAAGGGCAGGAATAACAAATCAAAGAGTAAACTAAGTCATTTGAGAGGTGCAAAAGCACACAAATGAAAAAAGATTAAGGAAATAGTAGAAGTTGAAAAAGAGGAACATAAATAATGAAATCAGCCTGGAGGTTTGGTCTGTCTTACTTGTCGATGGAGCCCACTGTGTAGAACACCATGGGGAACCAACAGATTGCCTCAAGGAAGTCTGCTTCAGGTCTGAACCAATCAAAAAACAAATAGACCTGAGGTTCCCAACAGTAGAGTTTTATGCATGCCATGATGAAGAGCTAACGTCCCCACAGAGGCAGAACCCCCTCACTCAGCCTGAGAAATACAACACAGCCAAACTGCCTGCAGAGAACGCTGAAAATAACAGCACTACACTGGAGTGACTCAGCATTTTATTGCCTTTTTATTGGATTCCACTCTCATTTGGCTGCATGCGTTTGTGTACCAGCCAGAAAACACGACACAGGATTGTGGAGCGCATTGTCCTGAAAGCATTCAGCATTTCACAAATCATGTTTACAGTGACCTTAAATAGCTCACTTTTCCTCCTCCACTGGCTATTTAAGGAGGAACCAATTTTACCATCCTGCACAACCTAGATTTGTAGCCTAGCTGTCGTGCTTACAGCAACAATTTGGGCGACATTAACATGTAACCTATTTCAGTTTAAAGCTATGCTTACATGCACGGCCACTGCATCACACCAAATAACGTAAATGTGTCCTTACATGCTCTCCAGCAGCAGCACAATGGGGTTGAGCTCCTTCCTGGGTCGGTAGTAGGCCCGTAGAGGCACAATGAAGTTGTAAAGACCATTCCCTGCACTCTCCGCGGACACAATGATCAATTTGTTTTTGAAGCCGTAGGAGCGGGCATCCTCATAAAGGGTGTGGTGACAAGCCTAGGAGAGAAGCAGAGTGGCCATGGAGGATGATGGCAATGTGAACTTGTGAAATAAAGATAGCAAGCCATTTAAATCCCATACCTTGTCCATGCGCAGGCAGCAGAAAGGCATCTTTTCTTGAAGAAGGTGGCACAGCGTAGGCGAGCTGCCGATGTATGGAGAGTTCAGCGGGTACCCCTTCACCCATCTGTAGCACAAGCCCACACACAGTTACTGTACCTCTGAACAAGTTCACACTTACAAGATACCCATGAACAAAAATTTAAACAGCATTTCCATCGCTTACTCGCAGTGTCGACCCCACCAGTGGGCGCTCTCATCTCTGTCACTGTCCTCCTTGCCCTCTTCTCCTCCCTCATCCTCTGATTGGTCTCCCAGCAGGTCAAAGGCCGGGTTGTTGACCCCGTCCACTAGCTCCAGGACCGGGGCGATGCTGTGCCGCCTCTCCTCGGCTGAGTCTCCCATTGCAGGCAGGGCCAAAGTGTTAGCGCCACCCATCTCCGTCCTGGAGCTGCTCCTGCTTTCTCTTCCGCTGCCCAGCCCAGTGCTCCCCGGGTCCTGGCCTTCTGGGCTGCTGTCACTGGAGTCGTGCAGGTCGATGGCCACTGTGCCTGAAACATGCACACGCAGCCACAGTGATTATCAAGGCAACGATCAAGATTAAGGTTCAAACACTATATGTGAAGTTTTTGCACAGATCTCTGATAATACATCCTGTAGTGAGACAACAGAAACCCTGTGAGCTGGACAGTTTCATTGTTGTCCACCAGGTGGTGTGTATGTAAAACCACTGTATCGGACATTTCAGTTAATTTGGCAGTTGCTCTTATCAAGTATGACTTATAATCAGATACATGACAATTCCTCAGAAAAGCTATGAATATTTTTAATCACCCAGATATGTTTCAAATGTGAGAACTGCATAATTCTGACAGCAGTGACTGTGCTGCTGTCTAAGACAGTTTAATGCCAGGGTTGCATGTTTGACCAACGCAGAAACTGCAAACAGAAGGTCAACGTGTAAATGTTACACAGTCTTTGAGCTGTGCCCATTTGACTGACCCATGCTGGCGATGATACTGTGGACAGGCAGGCGGGTGAGTCCATGGTAGATGGTTTGGTGCACTCCCCTGGCATTTCCTCCCGTGCTGCCCCACGATGGCTCCCTCTGGCCCCTGACAAATGCTGAGTTCTCCTCTTTGGAGATATTGATGTAAAAGCATGTGTCAGAGGCCCCCATGATGTGGCAGGGACCAGGGTTCAGCAGGATGTTGGTGGTGTCCAATCTGCGTACTCCGATCAAACATACTCCGTACCTGCAGACGTAGAGACAAGGTCAGCTCTGAACTGTGCAGGTAAAGCGCATGTGTTCTCATTCCTTCGCTTTTTCACGTTATGACTTACTTTTTGTGAGCATGAAAGGAGGCAAAGGTGAAACTCTTGCCCTGGTATTCCCCGAAGAATTTACTTTCCTCCAGGCGAATGTGATGCACCTCATTGGCTGAGCAGCGCCGGTAGGTTCGGTGCCACTGGTCTGCAGAACACGCACCAGCCTCCCTGAGAAGAGATTAAGAGGATTGACTGGCCATGTGGGGAAAGACTGACCTTTAAAGCATCCAGCTCAACACCAGGGCCACATCAGAAGTTTTTCCACTCAGCGTTGCAGAGGTAACATCTTACAATTAAGTTACATGTTCATAAAGAGAGTATATCAGACAAATTAAAACTTTGTAATGAAGCAATTCGGACTGCCAAGTAATTTTATTTTTCCAACCTAATAAACTCTAATATAAGATTATACACCACAGATCTCTTCATAAACCCAGTCACAGACCATAGCAACCATCTCACGGCTTCTGCATGTGATGAATTTGTGGACCGCTTCAAAAGAGAAGACAGTCAACATCAGGTCTAGTTTATTACGACTCCAAAATACCATAACAGCTGAAGAAACATTGCCCACTGTACACCCTGAAGTGCACCTAGACAGTTTTAGCCTGGTTTGTGCTGAAATGCTCAGGAAAGTGGTAACAACACTGAAGTCTTCCACATGCACCCATGACCCAATCCCAACATCCTTTTTTAAAAAAGGTTTTTAAATTAGTGTCTCAGGAGGTTCTTACAATTTTGAATCACTCGATGCAACGAGGCGTATTCCCCAGGGCATTTAAGACTGCACTTGTGAAGCCTCTCTTACAAAAAGTACCCTTTTATACCCCTGGACTACTTTAGTGCTCTCTTATCTGGTCTACCCAAAAAATGTATAAATCAGCTACAGCTGATTCAGAACTCTGCAGCCTGCGTGCCGACCAAGACCAGAAGGAGAGAACACATTACACCTGTGTTAAAGACCTTACATTGGTTGCCCGGGCTGGCACCAGCATATCTGTCTCACATGCTTTTATGTTTATGAACCGGTACGGCCCCTCAGGTCCTCTGGCATGAGTCTGTTAGTTGTTCCCAAGTACAGAACTAAAACTTTTGGTGAGGCAGCTTTAAGCTTTTATGTGTCGAGCCGCTGGAACAGTCTGCTGGAAGATCTGAGAGAAGTTTTGAAACAAAAACTGAAAACCCACCCCATCAGCAAGGCTTTTGATTAAAACTAGTTTGTAGACATGATTTAATTTATTTAATTTTTTTATATTATTTTATTGTATTTATGGTATAGATTTTATTTGTTTTTATTTTGCTGTCTTTTTAAATCTGTCACCCAGTGATTTATATAGGTTTTACGTAACTATTTTTAGTTAGCTATGATTTTAATCATTTTTATCTTTGTTGTGTCTTTTAATCGATTTTATCTCACGGTTTTACGATCTACACTGCTGTCTTATTATCATGTTCCCAGTCATATGTGAAGCACTTTGAACTGTAGTAACCTGTATGAAAGGTGCTATACAAATAAAGTTTGATTGATTGAGCTCTGTCAGAGCTGCTGATCAATACTTACAATTAGCACATGGATGTATGGAAGGATACCCAGCCTGTCCGAACAATGGGTCCCAGATGTACACATTCACATATTTAAGTGGACAACATTTCTCTCAAGGGGATATGGCTTTAGATGCGGAGGCTAAAGAGGTGACAACAGGAATGTGGGTGGCTTGCGACAAAGCCTGTATTATATAAACAAGTGTTATAGTGAATTTGCAGTTTACAGGAACTAAGTGCAAAGCAGGGGAGGAGGAGGACAAATCCTAGTCATGTAGCTTTGTTACAGCCAATAAACCAAATGGCATCAAGTCCAGATATAGAAGCATACTTTTGAAACACCCTGCTCTTGAATGTTGAATTCATCCGACACAAGCTATATGGTATTTGAATGAGTCTTTCTTTAACATAGAAATACATGTATTTTCGCATATAGTCAAAGAGTTTGTAGTTTT
This sequence comes from Coreoperca whiteheadi, assembly GCA_011952105.1. Taxonomy (NCBI): domain Eukaryota; kingdom Metazoa; phylum Chordata; class Actinopteri; order Centrarchiformes; family Sinipercidae; genus Coreoperca; species Coreoperca whiteheadi. The sequence continues at coordinate 9,650,135 of CM022470.1, read as the reverse complement.
TAAGTTTCTTGCCTATTCACAATTGAAAATATGTCTATTGTTCTGTATTGGTTCTTGTCTAATTTGAGTTGACTTACACTAATTGTTTTAGGAGCAGGATTGTGTGGACACCCTGTTATTCATGTTAGGATCACAGATTGTGGTTTCAAGGTGACAGTCTGTCAACTCTTTAACCACCACAACAACAAAAAAACATATTTACACTAACACCATTTTAATCACTGGTATAGTTCTGCTACTTTATACCAAGCAGTCACTTCAACCAGCAAGTGAAAGCAGTGAATGAACCACCAAACAAAACTAGACTCATTCATATTTAACTTTTGCCTCTTTGTACAGATTTGTGTAAAACTTCACAAAAATGAAATGCTGTCTGCAGTTCACTGATGTCATATCCTCTGATTTCTGGGTATTTGAATTCAGATTTTTCAAACCCATAAAACATGCTGCCATTTTGAACATCGAAAGTCGGCTATAATTATCATCATAAATTAATATTCTAACCACAATTTCTAAACAACAAGCTTTATTTTCTCTTTACATAATCTCCTCACAGCAGGCAAAGGATTTGAGTGAACATTGAGCACAAATCTGCCACAGAATTCCTGAGTGTGAATACAGATCCGATGCATCCTACCTGTTGAGGGCTTGAAAGGCTCCTACACGTTGCTTGAAGGCCTCTTGGGGTGCCGTTCTGAAAAAACAAAACAAAGTTGAGTGACAGTGAAGAGACAAGAAGCAGCTCACTTCTTCTGTTCAGTATATTTGACTATCAAGACTGTAAGACCAAACTGTGAACAGTCTAATAGAAAGAGGAATAGGGATAAAGAAAGCAAGGGAACTCACTGTCCTCTGGAGGAGTGGATCAATAGAGTGATGAGTGTCGAGGTACCAGGGCACACACAGTTTAAAGCCAACATTGCGTACTTAAACTCTTCTTCACACACCACATGATCTGCAGACACAGGAAACAATAGGGGCAAAGTGACCAAGGTCAATCAATGCAAAACACAAATACTAACATAGTGCTCACATTCACTCTGAACCCAAGAACCCTGCAGTGAATACAAATGTGCTGTTCCCTGCCCTGTTTCATCCAATTAATCCAGGTGTAACTGACATCAGGGGGCCATGCGGGTTTAAGATTAATTAAATCCTTTAAAGGGTCTGTTCAACCTAATCACAAAGAAATCACAAATTATTTCACTTAACCCCTACTGATATTTAGCCATGCAGATTGCAGTTCTGCTGAGGTTTGGAGATTTACATCACTGTTTAGTTCATTTTAAGCTTGCATCCAACACAAGAGAGTGAATAAAATTGCATTTGTGGTGCTATAAGGGCTAATCTATTTTTTTTTTAAGTCAAAGATTGGGTGAAAATGTGAAACAGTGAAAAATTCCCATCATGTTTCCAGTTGCTAAGGTGGCATCTCCAAATTGCTTGTTTTATTTAACCAGCTATCCAAAACCCCCAAATATTGAATTCATTCTGATATAAACAGGTGAAAGCAGCACATTTCCACATTTGAGAGCTAGACCAGCAAGTGTTTGGCATTTTTCAGATAATTCTGCTAATCATTTAATTGACTAAATGTTTCATCACAAAGGACTGAAAAATAACAGTTGAAAAACCCAATAGCAACACACCTTTTTGGAAACAATATCCAAGCACACACACAATCAAATATGTCACTATGTTATGTTGGAAAATATCTAAATGTCACTTGATGTTTGTCAAACACAAATGAGTCAAACAGACAGCAGTGTCAAAGATCCTCCATCATCCCCTTCCCCCTTCTTAGACACATTCCCTGTTTGCTCCCATGGGATCAATTCTAGGTCACCGCTGTGGCCCACTGATCAGTTTTTGGGGATGATCAGAAGACCTAGCAACAAGCCAGTGATTCACTCACATCAACGAACACTTAACGCAGCCCCGCCTGTTCGCCCACCAAACCCAACTGAGCAAGCACAGATGAGAGTCCTCTCGTTTACCTGTTGCCACACAGCCTCCTCTTTGAAAGGAAAAACCAATAGAGTTATTAATGTTTGTAGTAAGCCAATAAGTGAATCAGGCCCAAGGAGCATCCATTTCCCCTGCTGTGTAATTCTTGATTGCATTATCTTCAGTTATGAGCGCACAGGCATATTAGGGCTGCCTTATTTACCAACAATGTTGAGCTATGTCCTAAAAGCGCAGTATGTGCTCTGTATTAGGAAATAATTGATGACAAGCGTCAGAGCCTGACATGAAGTATCAGACTCAATCAGCTGCCAGTCTGACTAACAGGATGTAAATGCAGTTTTTAATAAATTAGTCAGGTCTGTGTGTGCCTAAAGCTGAGCATGTGAGAGACACAGCAAATAAAACTGCTGATTGTGGAGCTTTTATTAAAGTACCAATGTCATTTTGGCTCAGAACAGTACATACTAATGCAGCTCACATACAAACACACAGAGTAGCCTCTTGCTGCTCAGCGTGGAAGCTTTTACAGAGCAATGGCCATCTAAAGCATGTAGAGGAAAACACAAAGACATTGATGTGGTATCTATGGCACAAAAACATTCATTAATATTACACACACATTCCACTCTCTCTCTTTTACACACAACACCCAAAGCACAGGCCGAGTAGTCACACACTAAATTGAGTGGTTTTTTTCCCCCAATTTCCAGTGTCCTTCTTCACCACCGTGATCCCTTCACTTCCCATCTTCATCTCTGCTTACCCTTCACCACAGCCCTCCATCCTGCCCTCTAACCTTCAGGTGCCTGGACTCAGACCAGGAGAGAAACCAATTACTGACCCTGATACACCGCACACACACGCACGCACGCATGCACGCACGCGCGCTCTCTCGTTTCCCTTTCTGTCGCCCTCGCTTTGAAGATCTGGGATTGTGTACCCATCTCTTCAGACTGCGTTTTGTTTCCTATCACAGACTGGTAGTAAGGATGTAAGCCTGTGTGTGCAGATATGTGTGTGAAGATGTGGTTATTTGCACCCTCTGCAAGAGGGCAAATACAACAACCTGACCACAGGTCCACTGGCTGAGCTAATTAAATCAGTAGGCCATTATTGTTTGTATGAGTGAGCTCATTGTAGCCGCACGGCCGAGCACAGGAGGGAGACTGGCTATTATCGTTCAAAACATAAACTGGGAAGATAATCAATCGACACTCTGTACCCTATTCTGTTTGGTTACTCAAACGCTTCAGTTTCCTGCCCTGCTGCAGGATCATACTGACAGATCTTACCTAATGAATGCCAGGCTGTTATTAAGCTATTCCTGCGGATCAAATTAAATCTTCTATCTCTTGTACATTAATGCCTCCCACACTAGCACTTAGTGTGTATTTTCCAAGTGACATCAAAACATGGCATTTGTACTTACATTAATGGCCATGACTGCATACTGATTTGCTCTCTGAGTTTATCTATGGTGACCTCAGGATGAGAGGGACATTATAGTCAGTCGAGTATGTTCAAACTCATGTGTTTTGCATGTTTAAAAGGGATACTTTACTTTTCACTGAAGTCCTCCAGGGAATTTCTTATTCAGCACTTAATGGCTGTTGCATCCATAAGGGCATGCCTATTGGCTATTTCATAAAAAACAATATCATGTTTTAAAATGAATGGAGGAGGATATTTGAACAGTGTCCAACACTATGTCAATATAAGATAACAATCAAAGCAATTTAAATACAGCACATGTTACAGCTGCCTCACTCCCAGCACAGGAGCAGGCGTTTCACCCCACAGGGCTAACTGATAATTATATAATACAGAGCGTGTGTTAACATGGATGAACATCAAGTTATCTTTCTACCTGACAATTCCTGCCTCGCTAATAACAAAGGCCTCAGTTTGGCTGTGGCAAAGGAGGATTGCCTGGGGGGAGGGCTCGTCTGCCTCTGCAGAACTCATCAAAAGGTATTCCAAGGTAGCAAAGTAAAACGTTAATCATTGATAGAGACAGCTGGGATGAGGGCGGCAAGCTAGAATTGAGTTTGACGTTCTCCGGGCCTGTAGGCAGAGAGATGTGTGAGAGAGAGAAAAGGGTCAGAGATAGTTTGGTTCCTCTTCTTTCACTCGCAGATGATTGACGTCTTTTCTGTTGAGCAGGAGAAGAAGGGACGCTCTCCAAAAGGCAATGTAAAAACTCACAGAGACCCTCAAAGAGAGCTTATAGCCAAGCGGAGCCAATCTGTCCAGTGTTTCTTCAGAGCTGGGACGACAGAGGTCTGTGCTCCTGCACAGGAATGCAGATAGAGGCTTTTCAGGCTTATAAATGAAGCGTATCAACTCGGGTAGAAAATGGGACGCGACAGCTGACGAGACATACTGGAAATCAAGTGCAGACAGGACAACTCTGTTGCCCATGTCATTGCAAATAAAAATGCTTACCTAATCACCCATCTTTTACGTTGCTATGTATCATGACTGGCGAAAACATGATTCCAGTCACAAACTGGGGAAATCACCTGTCAAATTTGGCCAGGGAGATGTATTTTTCTTTTTAATTTAGTAGGTGTCATCCCATTATTTCCTGAATCCTGATGTAATCAAATAGCAGTAGTTGCATCCAAACAGGACAGAGACACACACAAATTTAGCTGACAACTTGAGTCACTGCCAGTATATTTGATTTCACACTTCTTGCCCACCTGCAAATTTGACATGGAACTTGTTCTCTGGCTTGAGAATCTGGACGTACAGGGGGCAATTTGGAGCGAAGTCTTTCACTGCCCAAGCTCGGAGGATGGTCTGATGATCCTGAGAAAATTGGAGACGGAGGGGAGTGCGATGGATGGAGTGAAAACAAGGGAGAGATAGAGGAAAGGTGCAACAGAGAGAGAAAGAGAGGTATAAACCCATCATTAGCAGCATCAGATTGTAGCTCTTCTCTAATAATTATCTTAAACAACTGAGTGCGCAGAGCAAATGAATGGTCCTCACAACATTTCAGAGTAATGCAATTCTGACACCCTTCGATGGATAGGTATTCAAGGCTTCACAGAACACACAGCCATGAAGAGTGAACTGAGTAAATCTGGCCCTGAGATAGTTGTTGAAAATTCAGTCAAAGGAAAAACAAGACTAAGAGTTTACAGCCACATCTAGCACCTGTGAGGCTGTACTTAAGGCACAGCAGTGCATTGAGCTAAAAAAAACTTATGTCAGCATGCTAACATGTGACAATGACAATGCTAACAGCTGATGATTGCTTAGCATATTCACCATTTTAATTTAGTGTGTTATGCTAACATTTGCTAGTTAGAACTAAATACAAAGTGCAGTTGGGGTTGATGGGTATGCCATTAGTTTTGCAGTTATTTGGTCATAAAGTATTGAACAAAGTAAAATGTTGACCTGATGATGGTGCCAGAGAAAAGAAATTGAGGGTTTGCCAAAGTAATTCATCCGAAGGGGGACAATACCACATTTCATGGGAATCCAATCCAAAATGTCTACCCCATGGCGGTGCTCGATGAAAAGTCAACAAGGTCAGTAGGATTCATCCTCTGTGGACCATGAAGGTCTATACTAAATTTCATAATGATCCATCCAATAGTTGTTGAGACATTTACGTCTGGACCAAAGTGGTGGACCGACTGACATTGCCATCCGTAGAAGCATGCCGCTAACATAGCTAACAAGTGTTTAGTCAAAAAATCTCAGCTTTTTAATCTAACTTCCATATTACTTGGTTACTTTTCACTTCCATATTTTGTCACATAAAGTTGGTGTTTCGAGCTTCGAAAATTATTAAAGATAATTATTAAAGTTCTCCAGAGTGCTGATTAAACACTATCATGGCATGTACTGCTGTATATTTTTGTTTTACACATACAGTATGCCTGTGTGTAGTTTATTTTTTTATGTCAATGTGTTTCTTTAACTCTCAGCTTCAGTCGTTTTTACTGTTCAATTAATGTTTAATGTAATATTCTTTAAAAAAAGCAGTTAACTCCAGAAAAATTAAGTAAAAACTAAATTACAGGATGTTTTAAAAAAACAAAATTTTAAGACTTATTATCAGGTAATATGGATGTTTTGCAGTTTGAGGAGTCATGGTGATACAGAGAAGCAGTAAGGAACATACAGCAGCAATGCGATCCACTTCAAACCGGTTACTGAGAATAAAGCAGGCCTCAGCATCGTCCATCCTGCAGACAGTTAGAGCATGTGGCCATAGGAGCAAGATATATATAGATAGATATATAGATAGATTGAGAGAGAGCGAGAGAGAGAGAATTGGGGAAGTGATGAGGAGAGAAGACATGGGAAGGAGAGTGTTGTCACGTTATTGAGGCAGAGGACAAAAGAAAAAAGGAAGGACAATAGAACAACAAACGAACCAATGTGTCTTTCAAGCCCACACCATTTATGGATGAGATAGTAGGAGGTGAGGAGACAGGGAGATTAAACAAACAGGCCCTTAACTCCTTTTCTTTCTCTCAGACAAAGCCAGCCTAAGGTGGTGCAGCTGTATTATCAAAAGCCAGGGGGTAAACAATAAGCAGTATGACTCAAACTGTAATTATAGCAGTTACTTCAAGGCTGTAGGTGCTTTAGGTATTAAGCATGAGCTCTGGCCTCTACAAGTGAGGCCCTTCATTTCTTGGTGTCTAAACTCAGGTATGTTCTGTGGGTTTTCAGGGCTCGATTGTTGCAGAATTGTTTTGTGATAATAATGCTTTTAAATGGATTTGTAGAGACAGATAATAGACTGTGTAGATATGAAACTAAATACATGTATGAAATCAGATAGATGTTTTAATTCTAGACTTTTTTTTGATCCCAGTAACTCACTTGGCCCTCATCAGGTCTTGGTCTTTGAGGGCAGAACCCTGCAGATAGATGACTCTCTGGGCCCACAGAGGGACATGAAGGACCCTCCTAACCTGGACATCCATCTCTGCTGGGCAAAGGATCACCACATAGTGGTCCTACACACACAAATATAAACACACTTTGTATAGTGTACTGTTTTAACCACAAGCAAGATGTCTGCTGGATCAGGTGTGTTTAGGCAGAGGCATATACTTTGCATTTAATTTTTAATCCAGAGTTCCAAACTTTGGGGTTGGTGCGCCATCTGGAATCGCTTGATATGCAGACAGGACATTTGTTCTAGTAGTGAAGACAAGTGTCACAGTCAAAGTTTGTCATTTGTTTTTGATTGGTTGCCGATCTTCAAGAGGTGGGGTTGCTAAATTGCTAACTTATTACAGTTTGTTACCCCTTAACAGAGACAGCGTATACAATTCACTGCAGTATGACCACCTGTTATCACATGGCCAAAGCTTCATACCTAGGTCACGTGATGACAACTGAGCCATCTCAATGACAAAGCTGATTTAACTCTAGTTTCCACATCACACTTAAATTGCACTTGAATTTTAAAAGGCAAATTGCATACTGGACCTCACACATGGATGCACCCTCAAGCAAACACGCACATCTGCTCCAACATGAAAAAGACAGCAGTTTGATCTATGCTATTGCTGAATGAATCCTCTGCTTTGACCTCAGCTGCTTGGGCACCTGATGAAGGCTACAGACGACAAACACCACACTCCCCAACACCCTCTTGTCCTACTTAAGACCATTTGGCGAGACCTGAAGTCGGGGGTGAGCGAAGAACTCATTGAGGAAGTCCATGAGGAGGTCGATCTTGAGACAGCTGACACACAGCACCACGTGCTTCTCTGTCTGCGCCCTGTAGCGGCTGTAGTTCCCCCCAGACTTCTGCCGCTCCATCCACAGAAAGGCCAGCTGCTCGAACTACATACCGGACGACATACATCACATTCAACAGATGGAAATTGGATTATGTTAGCTGGAATACAGGGAGGAACTAGGTAGTACATGAAAAGAAAACAATGCCTTGTACTGTATCGTGTTTCAGTTTGATTAGGGAGAGTGCTTGGGGAATTAAGAAAAGTGGAAATTTGGTTCCGGATGGTGGCCGAAGGCAACATGATAGCAGAGATTAATAGGAGAGGTAGGTTATTGAAAAAATTGTAGACCCGAGGAAAATTGCACCAATTTTTTTTATGTCCTGTGGAGGGCCGGGTGGATAGATGGATGGTGGGAGTTTACAGATGAAAAGATGCAAGAAAGAGTCACAGAATTCACAAATCACTTTTTTTTTTTTTTACAGATTTCCATTGAAAAATACTCAGATAATTTACGGCACATTGGTTTAAAAATATTCAAAAAGATGCTGATCCCTGTAGTTTGCAGTAAACAATGTCCTCTTGGAACGAGCACGGCTCAGGAAATTTTCAGTACTAGAAAATGCAGAGATAAATTTGCAAAAAACACAAACAAGCTTCAAATTATGCAGTAGAGTAAGATTAATACAACTCATGTCTATACCGTAAGTATGAAGCTACACTGAGCAGCTGGTTAGCTTAGCTTAGCATAAAGACTTGAAAGAGGGGGGAGCACCTAGCCTGGCTCTGTCCAAAGGTAAAAAAAAAAAAATCTGCCTACCAGTACCTCTAAAGCTTATTAATTAATATATAGATTAATTAGTAAGCTTTTGAAACAATATATATATATATATAAAGAAACAATCTTTTTATACAGTCGATGATCTGAACCATAGAGCAGTTGCCAGGCAACCATTGGAGACTTCAGGAAGTTACTGGTCCTAACCAAGAAATAGTCTGGAACATAACACCTCATTAAACGGCCAGTTGCTGTTTTTGTTACCTTTGAAGAGAGCTAGGCAAGTAGTTTCCCCTCTTGTTTCCAGTCTTTGTGCTAAGCTAAGCTAACTGGCTGCAATATACTTTAAACTACAGAGTGATTGTGCTGCAAGGGATATTTTTAAAATCAGATTTTAAACCAGATTTATTGGAACTGATTTTTGAAGTTCTGGATTAATAATAAAATACCAAAGAAAACAAAAATAATCAGCTCAGTGTTGTTTTATCCGGTCCAGCAAGAACCATTATGTTGAAACTTGGCGTCACCCTGTGAAAGTGCAGTTCCCCAAAAATCCAAACTGTCCTTTTCATACAGAGTGGTGTTGAGACTTTTGTTGGTCTTAACACACAAATTTCACTCAATTCCAAAGATTCTTATTGATTTAAGTGACATGAAGTCGATACTAAACAGGTGACAAGTTGATTGATTGTATTGAACCCTCTGCCAGCTGTAATGGAGGTCCTTGGCTCTTGAGCAGCAACAGTTGCAATGAAATGTTAATTATGTTTCTAAACATACATCCCAGCTACGTCAACAGAATTGAAACAACAGAGTTCATTTGTACGCTGTTTTTGTCTGGGAAGTAATTATTTTGCCCCAGATACATTTGATCGATTTTGAGCTGAGATGTCAGCTTGTTAAAATTGGAAAACATCATCAGGCCACAGGCATGCATACAACAATAGTGCTATTATTTTTGTACAGCCAGTTCTTGATGGCACCAACTGTGGTAGATTTGTGATGTAACAATCAAAACTCTATTTTAGAGTATCGTGATTTGTTTCAAGGAAAGTCTCCAAACTGGTGAAATTGAACTGGAAACATGAGGAATTAGCAAAATGGTTGGCTTTTTATCTTATTTTCAAATCAATATTCTTTAAAGGCTCAAAATGACGCTGTCAGGAGGTACATTTCCTGCGGTGTGTTGTAGACAAGTACAGGAATAAGCCAAGTAATGAGGCAGTAATAAGAAAAAGACAGTAGATGAATCCTGATGTGCTCTGTGGCTCCCCTGTGGAGCCTGGAGAGCCGACATGGCAGGACTCAAGAGTCAGACAGACGGACAGACGGACACACTCACACTCTCTCTCTCTCACACACACACACACACACACACACACACACCAACAAAGGGTGGGTATGGATTGGGGTTGGGGCTAAGGGGGGCCAGTTTCTAAATGTCAAGGGGTATTTATGGATGAAAGATGGTGAGATGGAGTGGGGAGGATGACATGGCATCCATGTTGGTGATGCACGGATCCCCATTTCTTTATGAGCCAGCTCGTGCAAGTTCAGGGAGCATGCCTTCATGCTCATGTCTTTCGTTTTTGTGAAGGTTTTAGTGAAGATATTTGCTACCACCCGGTCACAGTGGATGGGACAAACAAAACAGTGAGCACGTGTTCAATAGCCAATTGATCATGCATGCGTAGGATGCAGCCCTACACCTACTGCTTATGTGACGCAATTAAAAAAAAGAAAAGCTATCAAAGCTGTTTAGCGCCAACACAAAAGAAATCCAATTTACAACAATACAAGAATGTCAGTAAACTTATCAGTAGTGTGTGAGTTGGATTTCCTGCCCAGAGAGGCCCTCCTCTAACTGTAGTTACAGTAAACACACAGAGGAAATTCCTCCTATTAACACTTTCACATCTTTTGGGAGACACACAGATACACCAGCTACCTTAGGGATGTAAGCCTTCCACAAATAAGAGGAACAATCATTAGGATACAATGCAACTGATACATTTGTCAGGGTGTTTTTATCCGTCTGTGTACAAATAGTGTGTGTGTGTGTGTGTGTGTGTAAATGGTTCTTGAAGTTCCCTCTGTGGAGCAGCTAAATGACAGGAGAAGGATTTGGGGAATAGAGCGAGTAAGGATGACACTCTCACTGTTCTCTGAATAAAAATAGTGCTGTAAATCTAAGTAGGATGCAATGAGTCATCACATTATTGTGCAAGGGGGGAGTTACAAGAATTATAAGTCTCAACAGAGTAAACTTTACTGTAATGAGCAAACCAAATAAAACAAATTGTCTTAAGCGGATTGCAAAGCTATCCCATCTCTTTATTTTAGGAAGTAGTTATTTTTCTGATCACTACAAAGGCATGTCTGTTCTCAGTTTGTCTGAGATTTTTCTACCTCTATATAAACTGGAGAACAGCATGGCAGAGCCCTGTTGGCTGCTCTGAAAGTTAAATTGAAAATAAAATATGAGATGGGTTTTTGCCTTCAGGGCTCCTCAACTCAATGAAGGTTTGTGGATCAATTGTAAAAACTCACTTACATTTACATTTAGTCATTTAGCAGACGGTTTTATTCCAATTCGACTTACATATGAGGAAGACAATGGAAGCAATATAACAACACAAGGTAACAAAAAGCATAAGTGCATCAAAAAACGAGTCTGATTAAAGCCTAGCGCAGTATACAAAGCTAAGGATTTTTTTTTTTTGAGCAGAGGTAGAAAGGAAGAAGAAGTTAGTGTTAGTGTTGACGGAAGAGATGCGTTTTCACTTATAAAGCTTTCTGTTACATTGTGATATCTTGTGTGTTGCATTACATTTAAACTTTACTACTGCATCTATTGTCGACTCTCTGGGATTGTATTAGAGGTTATCACCATTGTTCCTCACCTGGATGGGAAGCACAATGAGCGCAACAAAGATCATGATGACCACCAGGAGCTGCGAGGGCCAGATTTGGGGGGTGACATCTCCAAAACCAACCGTGGAGAAGGTGACCACGCAGAAGTAGAGCGAGTCGAACAGGGTCAGGTTGTTGCCCGCTCTTTCGAGGTGCTGGATACCGCAGATGCTGATGGAGGTCGGCAGGGGGGGGAAAGGTGGAGAAAGTAAGAAGAGGAGGTGAGCATCACTGAGAAAGAGACTTCACATGTTGGGTGAAGTATAGGTGCCTGTGGGGGCCATTATGCATGGAGAGCTGTCTTTCACGCCTGTACGTATATGTGTGAATTTGTGTGTGTGGAGATGGGGGTGGATGCATGCTTGAGCGCCTTTGTGGGACATTGTATGTTTGTGTATATAGGCGTGTGAGTGCAAGCTGTGCGTATTATTGTGTTCTTTAAGGGATAGATTAGTCAACAGGCAAATGTCACCCCTGAAATGGTCAGAGAGTTTAATTCATGCTGTGTGTAGGATCTTCTGGATTAGCTCAGGCTTTCACACCAGATATACAGCGAGCTGACACATCCTCCACTGCACTGAAGCAATTGCCAGTTGTCATTTCAGTACCAATTACCTATCTGCTCTCTGTCTTTTTTCCTCTCAGCTCCAGAAGCAGCATCTTTTAGTCTCCTATCTCATTTTGTTTTCTGCATGTATCACACTATTGCTTTGCGTCTCTTGTCCATCTCACCTTCTTTGTGCTCCTTTCCTCACCCTGTCCACAGATGTGACACCTTTCCCATACTGTCCAACCATAATTTTTATGTCTCTCTTTTCACTCTTTTTTTCCTTGTTGCCCTCTCAGTTCAGTGTCAGCAGTGAGGGTACCCACCATGTAAACATGAGACAGACCAGCGTGCTGATGAGTATCACCACCTGGTTAAACATGGCTGAGTGTGTCCGCTGGATCGCCCTGTGGAGATCATTCTGAAGAGAGACAGACACAATTATGAGTTAATGCATGGAAACGACAACAGCCCAAGTGCTGCATTGTTAAAGTGTAAAATGAGGATAAAATGCAGTTGATGGATGGTAGGAAAAAGACAATAAAAAACAAAACAACTGATGAAATATAAAAATGCACGAAAAAGAAAATGAAAATGGCAGTGTTGGAATATATGGAGCACATGGGGAGACCATTTAAAAAAAAAAAAAGTGAAGCAAGCTTAGTTAGCTAGATGTCATATGACAGATGGAGGCAGAGAATGTTAAAGCTTCAATTCCAAGCCCAAGTTTAAATGTTTTGCAGAAAAAGCTGGGGCGCTGAAATGGCAGAGACCGAGAGCGGCAATCGAATGCCAACAAAATAACACAACAATGATGTTGAGATGAAAGTAATGGAAACATTGGATAGGGAGATAGTGCTTCACTCACTATCATGTTCTCCAAAGCGTGTTTGGCCAGCCAGCAATTGAGAAATACAGGGATGAAGAGATTTCTGAAGGAGGGCAAAATCACCTGTCAAGAAGAGAAAGCTTCAGTCTGCTTGGCTCTCTGTCTCATCACTTTTTTTTCATATGTTGTATACAGTCACAGGATCTCTCGCAAGAACCGGTGTCATGTAAACATGTGCCTGTTGTGATATCCTTTGTGTATTACTGTAGCAGGCATTAAAGGTGTGATGTGCGTTCAAGAAGGGAGGATGGGACTGTGGTGCATGAGTGCTGTCAGTGCTCAGTGATGCATATCCTTCCACTCACAGTGGTCATGAAGGGAATGGCGCTGATCATCTCCAGAATGAAGGGGACACGTAATACTTGCTCCCAAACGTTGCCCTGGAAACACAAACCACACACACAGGGATCAGGAAACTCCATTGTCATGGCGACCTTGGGGGATTACTACATAAAAGGCCCGATTGCGGAGAGTGGAAGTGGACAATTGACTGGCTTTTGCACCATAGAATAGATTGGGATAGATAAGGGTTATACAACTCCCTTGTGCGCTTTCCTTTAAGCTTTGCTGTTCAATTAAGATGTCAGCCATGGCTGTGTGTGCCACCTGCATATGGCTGACCTGAATCTGACTAGTGTAGGTGGACAGGCACAGGCTATGTCCACAGGAATCAGACAGCTCTAAATGCTAAGGCCTCTAGCCTCCAGAGTAATCGGCAGAGTGAGCCCTTTATAGGCTTATAGTGTCCAGTACATCAAAGGCAGGGAAACCCGTTGATGGATCGGCCCCCAACTACAGCAACACGGGGGCCTCCTCGAATGTCTTTCTGATGTGTCAATAACAGGACAGCGCTGAGGAAGCCTCAAGGCACACTGAGGTGCTTTCCAAATGCAAGAGCAAAGGAGAAAACTTCAGTTTAGTGGAGTGAACACAATGAGGATTGAAAAGTGGACAAACACCACCCTCAATCATATTGCATGCTTCCAGGCCGACACAAAAATGCCACACATGTAGACATCATAGCCACAGACATCACAAAAAAGGCTTCAGATTGGCCGTTGGGCCACGAGTAACTCACCTTGTAGCTGAGATACACGAGCAACATAGTTTCTGAAAAGCTGATGAAAGCCACAAGCACCTGCAAAAAGAGAGAGAGGGAGTTATAGAGAAAGTGAGAGCTACAGACACAGAGGGAGAGCAGACACAGAGAGGAGTCGAGAAAGTCAGAGAGAGACCAGAGCAGAAAGAGGAAGAGGAGAGCGTGGGTGGAATCAGTAGGCGTGCTGATGATTGAGCTTCAGAGGGAACAGGTTTAAGTGAAGCAAGAGACGGTCTGGTGTGTAAATACTCTTCTCAGGTAAAATGATCTGATTTCATGTACTGAAGCCCTGAAATCATGTGATGTAAATTAAATTCTGATAAACCAATAGAAGGAATGCAGAAAGTATCATGTGCACCTGTGTGTTATTGCGTTCATGTAAGCAGTAATGTGTGCAAACAGACTGAGGCCTTGTTTACACAGGAGTGTACTGATCTATCTGACCTGCAGTGCCCACAGCGGTAGAGGTCTATCCACCCAGATGATCAGTTTCCTACAGAGCAGAAGAAAAGGAAATAATAGAAGGCAGAGGAAAAAGATGTGGGGAAAAAAGGACTAAAGTTAGACTGCCGCCAAAATATTAGAATTATTTTCTGCCCAACACAATGGCACTCACCATGAACCCAACTCACGTCACTATGTACAATTTAATTATCCTGTTTACAACTGAACAACAGAGGAGTGCACAACTGCCAATGTGCTCATATTGTAGGATAAAAGTAATATTCACATAGTCAAACGGAACTGTCCAGCCTCCTTGTTAGAGAAAGGCCGTTATTTTTTCCCCCCAAAGACACCCTAGGGCTTATCATGGCTGCTTGCCTGCCTGCGCTCTGATTTGCTCCTACGAGTTTGCTGCCTGGAGCAGGAGGCGACCCATCCCTTCCCTGAGCTCACTATGTCAGGCTCCTTATTCATGTGGAGCCAGAGCTTAGCCAGTGTCACCAGCCACCAATTAGATCAATAGGTCCCTGAGCAGGAGACATGGTGTAGCCTCAGGTCTACATACACTTCCTGGTTTCTCCCCCTCTCTCTGCTGTTGTATATTACATGCTTTATCTCCACTAGATCGCTGTTGATTAGGCAGCACAGTCACTACATACATATTATGTTGGCAGGTAATCCATCCGGCTGAATTGTGAGAAATGAATGTGAATCTGCAAAGCTCAATGTCAGCATTGTGAATTGCATCAGTAAATTGAAATTGCAGTGATTGCATTATATATATATAATTTATATATTAACGTTTCCGACCAGTGGGCCGGTGTTGGGGATGCTAGTCCTCCAAGGGTGTGCGGTTTCATGGTCCCTGTCTGCAGGCCGAAGCCATCACTCCTAATTAGAGACTCAAATGCTTACCAGTCAAACTCACTCCAGGGACGGGATGACGTGTTTTGTTTGGTGCAGTTCACTCTGCTCACGCTGCAAAGAGGGGGGGAAACCACAAAAACAGCAAAGCAAGTAACTTCTTTTCCAGCTTCTCTGGACCCCCAGCTCAGTCCAAATATCAGTTTACTTTGCTGATTGCATCTCTACCCCTTATATTCTCCCACCATCATCTCACATCCAATCCTTTTATGGGAAACGCCATACACACTGATATCTTTTGACCTGATACACATGTTCTGGCTATCAGGTCTCCACACTCACAGAGACTTTGTTTCATCTCACTAAGCCCTTTTATCGCCATTTCTCTCACCAGTCCTGTCTTTCCGCTTGTGGGTTGTCCAATAGGACTCTGACAATGTAGAGGAGGCAGCTCAGCACTTTCAGAGCAAAGTTAAACATCCGCACTCGCAGACCTGCAATGTGAAAAAAAGACAATCAATAAATATCAGCGGTTGAATTTATAGACACATTTTATTTCATTTTTAATATGATTCAAACATTTTTATAAATATTCTTTATGCATAATTTGAAAAAATATGACACTGAATAAGCTCTGTAGGATTCTTTGAAGTAGTTTAATGCTCTTTGCAACCAAGATACTAATAAAGGTAACACAAATAAATGAAAGGCTCTGGGGAACAAATAGCACCTCATATCTTCACTACCAAAAAGTTCGCCAGTCCCTCAGATTGTTCTCCAAAACACGATTTGTCACATATTTTCAATAAAGCATGTGCAGCCATGGTTGACTGACAATGGTTGGTTTAACATAGCAGAACATGTATTCAGTATTGTATCTTGTCTGTTGAAAGTTAATCTTGTATTCCTTTCACCTCACTTTATATTACTATTACAGTATGTTATTTAAGCAGTGATTAACCCCTTAATAAAAAGGAATGAATGCTATAATAATTTGTTCATATTAAACTAATTAAGCAAAAAATAAACCTGACGTATACATCTGTTTCTACTTCAAGTTAAAGAGGCAGTTCACCCAAAAATTTGAATTCATATTTTCCCCTTCTATAGTGCTATTCATCCATCTAGATTGTTTTGGAGAGTTTCATGTGGGGACAATTGTAAGTTCCTACATGAAACTGCTCACAACAAATCTGTGGATTATCCTGAGTTTCCGGTTCATGATTTCTGGAGAGAGAAATTGCTGTTGAGTTTTTCAAATGTATTTTTCAGCGCTTTGAGCACCGCAAGCTGAGTGCAATACAGTTCCATGATATTCAAATAAGGCATCTCTGCTGTCGATATCTCCAAAACAATCTAGATGGATAAAATGCACTACAGGTAAGAGGAAAACATGCATTTTTTATTTTGGGGTGAACTGTCCCTTTAAGGTTTTATGAATATATATTTTTGTGTCTTTATGCATACGGGAAAAAATAAATATAAAAAAAGGTATGACATTTCCATAAATGGGTCAACAGATAATCTAAATCTCACCACAGACATATGAAACAGTCACAAATAGCGGACAAGTGGAACAACTGGTGATGAAACGCAGAGCAAGAATGAGAGAACATCGCACACTAAAATGAAACAAATCTCTTCAGTAAAAAAATAAAAGCAACTCGAGGACAGAAAACAGGCAGCAGACAAGGAAATTCCCCCAACTAATTACAGACTGAGAAGGTGTGATCCCAAACACTCACTCGATCTTTGGTTTTTGATGAAGAACAGCTTGAGGCGCTCCTTGAAAGTGTTCTCATTCACATAGAACTCTACCTGCACCCTAAGAGAGGGATGGAGAGATGGGCAGAGACACAGACAGAGAGATAAAGATAAGGAGGGTGCAAGAGGAAAAAAAGAGGAACAATACGCAGGAGGCACTGCATGTGAAGAAGAGATGAAATACGTATTTTATGGAGTAAAAGTCAAGAGTCAGAAGAGAAAAAAAACAAGTGGAGGGCTAGGAAATAAAAGGGAATAGAATAAAGGTAAGGAAGAAAAAGTGAACAATTTAACAAATTGGAGATCGAAAGGGTGATAATGATTATTTGAGCATTGAAAAGTATGGAAATAAGACACTGTGTTTGGATGCATTAAAGACTAATGGGTTTTGGAGGAAATGGTGTTCCTGCTTGTCTGCCTGCCCATAGGCCCAGACAGCTGCAGTCAGTCTCGTTATCTCCACTGATTAAATATAGAGCAACAAATTACTCTCCTCTGATGTTTCTGCTGAACATAGGAGGCCATAATTACTGCTCTTTCTCCTTTTCCTTTCTGGCACCCTCCTGTTAGAGGGACACACACACACACACACACACACACACACACACACACCTACTGTACGCACACAGATCTAAAATACACACCTGCAACCAGGTCATTAGGATTATTAGACCATTCATTCATCCATCTGACATGGAGGCTCGTGGAGAGACTTTATGAAAATGACAAAGAGACACTCCTCAGACAGCTCTAACACGTGTCCGTACAGAAACATAACCAGACAGACTGAAGGTGGCTGTATTTCCTGTCTGACCACCTCAGGGGATAATTCTCAGTAGCTTTCCTTTCATCCTATGGAGGGAAGAGTGGATAACTCAGGTCGAGGATGAAAAACGCCAGGCCTGGCTCACTGGTGGTCTCCTCACAACACACAGACAGATGAAAGAGAGCCAGACCAACTGCAATCTATTCTCTTGTCTGCAGGAAGAGGAAGAGATCGTGGGGGGTGAGGGGTGGGGGGTCTTCCCAGGGTTCCAAAGTGACGCTATATAGCCCCACCCCCTTCCTCCCTCTCACATGAGCAGATGTGAGCAAACATACATATTAAGTGTGTTCAGCCATTGGAGCCGATAGCCCTCTCCAACCTGTTCTCATTCCCAGGTTGTCAAATATCGACATTTTGTCACGCCCCTTGGCGTCTCATACAGACGCACAAGTTACCCTTTTCAGTCTGTGTGAGACGCACCAGGCATTCACTTAATTCCAATGTAAACCCATCCACGGCAATATTAGACGCTCAGAGGAACGGCTCCGGCTGTCCATTCACTCCAACATTAACCTGACCACGGCGCTGTGAGACCCTGTGAGCATCAGTCCCATTGGAGAATCGAGGACCCGGCGCCTGGAAGTATTTTCCTCACTGTTAATTCCCATGTTGATAATGATATCCTCAACCTTTCTCAAAAAAAAAGTAAAAAAAATAAAAAATAATAATAATATATTATATATATTGCCGTGGATGGTTTTACATTGGAGTTACATGAAAGCCCGGTGTGGCTCATTCCTTTAAATGATCTCCTTATTCAAGACGGAAAGAAGGTTTAACTACACAATAGTTCCCCACTTCTGACAGTGATGGCTAGATGGGGGGGGGGGGGTCGGCAGTCATATACAGGGGTTGGCTATCAAGCCAAGGGGCATGACAAAACGTCGGTATTTGATGACCTGGGAATGAGAATGGATTGGCTGACAATAAGGCTTTTGCACACCTGATGGAAAACAGAAGAACATGCAGATACGCACAGCTCCCCATGCACTCACAGACAGTGGGGAAAGTCAGGAAAGATTTTGTGTGTATATATGTCTGTGTGTGGTGAGTCGTACTGAGCTAATGGACCATATGACTGAATAAGTTCTTTCATGCACAGAGCAATCAAACAGGCAGTACCACAGGCAATAAGTACAGGGAATAATTATCACCAGTTTCTAAAGCAGTGATGGGAAGTAACAGAATACATGCAATGGCATTATAGGCCTACCATTTATTTACAAAATGAATGTAACCGTGCTAATCAGAGATAGGTGAATTCCAGTGAAATCCAGTGTGTTCATTTCCTGTTCTACAAAACAAAATGTAGTCAACAGGACTTTTACTAGAGGTTAAGCATGGATGTCATGTGACTGAAATCACATGACTTCATGGGGGTGATGCCACAGACAGAGGCAGGGAACTTAATCAGGAAGCTCCCCTGGGAATTGCATGACAAGGTCAGTGTTATAGGATTCTGATAATGTTAATGTTAAATGTTTTTTTTCTTTCAAACATTTTTTAGTTGTCTCACTTTATCAAATATGATACTCTAATATACTGCTAATAAATGCCAAAGTGAGAAACGGGTGTTATTGTGGGCTACTGGTGGTTATAACATTAGTATGCTGTAGGTTCACAGTAGGTAGGTAATGTGAGCTATGTGAGCTGGCACACATTTAAGTAAACGTTTAGGTTAGCTAGTAGACCTATAATGTGAGATATAGCCCCCCCCCCCACTTTAAACACTCACCATCAGAAACGAATCAGAAAGAGTCTCGTATAAATGTATAAATGCATGTCGCAAATAATGGTCTGTCCCTATTAAAGGCTGGATGCACTACGGTGTTCAAACAAATACAGTGTCATGAATTTTACATTGCAGCCCGTTTCGCAGCTGTTGGCTGCAGCGCTCTCGCTCAATATTGGACTAGTTTCAAAAAGTGTTGTCCCCATTAAATAGGGTCCAGGTTGAAAAATACTTTCCTGTTAATTACGAAACAACGACCTCGTTGCTTCAAAGTTCACTATCAGAAACCACAGTAAACCTTTTTCAGTTTTTATGGTGTAGCCTATATACACTATTCTTGCGCACATTTAATAAGTAAATAGTCAAAAAGTATCAACTATAACTAGTTTTACTACAACGATGATACAATCAAGATGGTTAAATTGCTTATTACAATGTAAGGAGGGTAATCGGACACATACAAATTTCAAAAGTAACCTTCCCAACCATCTATAAAGAACTAAAGGCTTTCTGTGTTCGAGCACACATCTTGAAATGATGCCATTATGACTAGAAATGTGAATTTAGTTAAGTTTCCCACAGCTAGGTCCTACTGGCTCTGATGAGATCAAGTCTTCTGAAGAGCTCCACTGTGGCAAGTTTTGGGTTATCAACCTCATAAACAAACCAAAATGGTAAAAGCTTTAATGTTCGTTTTCCCTCAAGCTAATGCCCTCTTTTACAACCAAATCAATCGGGCAGTGCACCTCTACGTCTGACCATGACAGTGTTTTTCTATCCTTTGCGAAATCTCCAGTTTCTTATTGCCTGTTTATTATTGCCTTAAGACACTTAAGGTGACATATGTTTCTAAATCCAGCCATCCGTGCGTTTCTTCATTCATCAAAGTCCTTAAAGCCTCTTCCAACTCGAATAAGAAGAGAGGAAGCTGTGATAACCACCCAGGAGAAGAGGATAATTTCAGAGGTCATTTTGCCCTTGATGTGTTTCTCTAAGGGAGACCTTTAACGCTTGAGTGTACAACAGAGGACAAAAAGTAAAGTGAAAAATATAGCCCAATAAAGATGTGAGCTGTGGGATAGATTGAGAGTCGGGATCTTTAATCTAAGGGGAGGATGGGGGAGAAAAACACTCAGAAAGAGCATTATTTCAAAACAAGACACATAAGCAGATCACAGCGGCCCCTCTGGGCAATAGCCACATACTAGCCCCCCAAGGCCTTCCAAAAAGCACAGGGAAAATAAATGATTAAATAATTGTCGAGAAAAACTGCTTTGGGAGACTGTTGCGCAGGAACAAAAACGTATGTCGCTGGATTAAGCAACAACCACTTCAGGGTATCATGTAAGAGTCACCAGGGAGAATAACCCCCAAAGAGGTTCCCCTCACTTCCTCTCTGCTCCTCATTCAAAATATAGGTTTATCATACTAATTATTTTGAGTTAGGCATCTAAGATAATCTCTTGGGCTTTAATAAAGCAAAAACAGCAGCTTTAACAGCTGGAAACAAGAGACCACGAAGAATGGGGCATGGCATAACATTTCAAACCTGAGCCTGGGGTGAGAATTTGCATCTCTGGATTCGCATGTACACTCTGAGAGTTGAAGTGGAAAATAATAATGTGAAAAAAAATAATAAACTTTATTTGTATAGCACCGTTTATACAAGAAATGCAGCTCAAAGTGCTTTATAACAAATAAATTACATGAACTGAGCGCTTCACATGAAAGACAGAATGAACATAAAAAAAAGGAAAGAGTGCCATATTTAATGGAAAATAAGATGGAAAATAAAACCATCTTGATAAATATAGCAAAAATTTAATTAAAGTAAAATAAAGTAAAAAATATATAATAATTAGAATGCATAAAATCACGTAAAATGCAACATTTTAAAAGAAGTGCAGCAGTGTGAAGCAAAGTGCAAAAAGAATTTCCGGCCTGGAAAAAATACCAAGGGAGTTTGTGGTGCTGAGATCCAAGGGGAGGGAGTTCCACAGTTTGGGGCAATAAAAACAGAAAGCTGTCTCACCAGATTTCTTATGGGACACTTTAGGAAAGGCATTTTTAAGATCTGAGAATTCTTATTGGGACAAATGAGAGGCAGTCACTGATGTATGAAGGTGCTAGATTATGTAAAGCTTTGTAGATAAATAAAAGGACTTTAAAATCAATTCTAAAAGATACAGGCAGCCAGTGCAGTGATGTGAGCAGAGAGGTAATGAGATCTCTTTTTATTTGTATTGGTCAAACTCCTGGCTGCAGCGTTCTGAATTATCTGCAATTTTCTTAAAGACTTTTCAGGGAGACCAGTAAAAAGAGAGTTGCAGTAATCTACGCTACAAGTAATAAAAGCATGTATCAGCATTGTTCTGACTTAAAGAAGGTCTAACTTTGGCAATGTTCCTCAGAGGGAAAAAATATGTGTTTGTGACCTTGTTAAAATGGCTAATAAAATTAAGATCAGAGTCTTAAACCACTCCCAGATCAGTAACGTGTGTTTTGATTTGCTCGGACAGGCTAGCAAGCACGGACTCAAGTCTCTGCCTTTCTGCTTTTGGACCTACGAGTAGAATTTCTGCTTTCTCCTCATTTCTTTTTAGAAAATGTTTCCTCATCCAAATGTTAATGTCAGTGAGACAGGTAAAGAGAACATTTGATAAAGAGCGAGACAGAGCAGACGAAAATACAGACAGATAAATAGACACAGACAGATGGACAGAAACGCAGAGGGGGACATGCGGAGGAGGATGTTTGAGAGAGAGAGCTGAACCTTGTTCTCCTGCTGCTTCCACCCATGCCTGTGCTCCATAATGACACAGCACTGGCCATCTAATGACACAGTGGAAGAGACTAAAGAAACCCAAATCTATGCGTGCACAACAGCACAGCATTGGTTCATCACAACCTCCACAGACAAGTCAGAAATAGTATTCATAGGCTACTATTGAAGTAGAAAAATAAACAAGAAATAAGTTAACCAATTGAAACATTCTATCGCAGTAAGATCAATGATAGCAAGGTTTATTCTTTTTAATTAATGGAAAGAAAGCAAAAATGGACATATATTTTGGAGCATGTCTGGAAAAAATTAATCTGAAATTAATCCATAATAAACAGTAAAACATGTTGTAAGGAAAAAAGGGATGAATCTGAATGGCCACAATTAAACGAGAAAAATCAGTCAGGTAGTGGCTGCCTGCCAGCTCTATACTGTGTAATGTGGACCGCTGTGGTAATATGGAAATGAGAACAAATGACTTTCCTGGCATATATGTTTATAAACCTTTACAGGGTGTACAGATTAGAAAAGGGAACTACTGAAGGAGACATGACCAGTGGAAATTAAAATTTTTTAAGAACGTGTTCACATCGATTGAAGGGAAGCATGTAGCTTCTGGAGAAACGCTGATGGCCATAAAACAGTTTGAAGTTTATTACTCAACATGCTGTATTGCTTAAGATGACTTGGTGAATAGGGGATTCTCTGAGAAAAGAGGGCACAGTTAGAAGAGAGAAGACTGGAAAGACGAGACAAAAACATGCAATAATAATATATACAACTACAATGGGGTGACAAGAGGCAAATAAATTGCACATCACCACGGGGGCCCCTGTAACAGCTTAACAGAGGCGAGGTGTACTCTGTTTCATTCAACCAACGCTTGACAGGACAGCTTGTCCCTGACCCAGATACACATACAACCATCACATACATTAGACTGTCAGGTGGAGAAGAATAAAGAAGAAAAAGGAGAATATGTGTATACATCTTTGCTAAAGAAAAATCCTCTTCTTGTGGTAAAAGGCATATTTTTCTTTGAACACTGACAATGCACGAGTTCACACTGACTGAGGAGTCAGATGAAAAGAATGTAAATTTCTTTTAATACCACTCATTGCTGCCACGAAATTGATTTTAACGCTCCAATGAAACAAGCAAGTACTTTCATAATAACTTAATGATGACTGAGACCTTTAAAGAGTCTCTTTCTCTCCTCATCTTTTTATCTGTGTATACGGAGAAAATCAACCAACTAGTCTATGTCGTGACCGATTGATCTATGTTGTACTTATGTGTATGCGTACATATGTCTATAGCCTCCAACAATCACTCTCTCTACCCCACTAGCCTCAAAAACGACAGCCATCATTTGTAATATATGTGAAATGTATCCCACAGTATACTGACAGTAAGTAAGTGTGCACTGTAGCCTTCACTCATAGCCATTTCCTGAACAACCCCTGGGTTCCCATGGATTCAAACTTTCCATACATCATCCGTGCAAGAGCTCCAGCCATTCCATCCCCCCGCACTCTGATGTAAACCAGCCATGCCTATCCTTTCCCGAAAGGATCCTTCACTATTTATTGCTTAGAGGAGGATCTGTTGACACATTCAAGCAGTCTCATATCCTCGTTCCTGAAGGAGGAACAGAACACAATAGTTGCTTCAGTTCCTCTTAAGTGTTGAACTCACATAAAAGCACTATTTGGGTCCCTGATTTGCATACTAAAAAAAACACCTCATTCGTCCTTCTATTGTGATACAAAATAGGGCTTAAATTGATGCACAACTCTATTAAAACCCATCCAATGAGATTCTATCTCCCTGTCCCTTCAGATTACATTAGCCTCAGATATGTGGCAGACATTTAACATTTGAACGCGAGATATCAATCTGTTTCAAAGTCGTCTTCAAATCACTGGTTTGAGGATGACGTGCGACAGTGAGGAGTGAAACATGAGAGGAATCATTTCTACTGCCTCTCCCTGGTGTCTCTGAGGCTACTTGGATTTGTAAGTCCTGCGGTGTATGAAGCTAAGACAGTTTGGGAACAGGGGAGCTGCGATCGGTGGGCAACTCTGTTTGTGATCCCCCACAACAGCGTTGCACAGCACCTCCCTGCCCCCAATCTGATGCCACGGGCCTTCAAGCAGCATCGAACACGGCACAGAAGTGCTCAGACACATGCTAGTCAGCCCCATGGCTGCGTTAGAGTCCACAGCAGGAAGGCTCTTAAGTGTTGACAGTGCTTGCCTAATCGAAAGGCTGGTTAGGGAATTCAATATCTACCTTATTAAAGCCCCATGGTAGCAAAAAAAAGCTCTAAAAATAAAAGAACCATGAGTGCTAGATGACCAGCAGGAACACACCCTGCACTAACTGTTCTCTCTACAGCCTTGGGCTATTGCTCATCGGTGCAAAAGGATAAAGCTTTGACATACAGTATATATTAAATAATCTACTCCTAGCCACAGGACGCAGGGGTTACTGGAGTAAAAGGAACAAAGAATCAAATTTAATAAACTCTGATTGTGCGACCAAACTGAAGTGTCTCTCTCTCTCTACTGTACACGGCCTTCTCACAAAGATAGCGGCGCTCATGTTCACCAGGCATCATGTGCACAATATGCTTTGCAGGAGGATCACGCTCAGACTGTATATCCTCCCACCATGCCCTCTCATTTGTTCTCATACAGACCTATCTTTAATGTTCAGTCCTACCGGCAACCTTTTCTCTTCGCCAATATTAATTAGGATGTTGTTTTTAGAAGCCTTTTCTGATTAATAGGAAGGACCTTCGTCAGGCCTGACGCTTTGGTTTTATTAGCGTACCCCACTCGAGGCCCCCAGCTTCCCATCGACTATGCAGAGCCCTCCAATTCATTTCCGTTAGCAACTGGGTGTTTTTAAGTTAATGTCACTCTAGTTGTTTACCAGCAGAATTATGTGCATGGCTGTGAGGATATGCGCACGAGTCATGAAAGATGTTATGAGGTCTGCTTGCTCCCTCATTACCACGTCTCTCTCACCTAGCCTCATAACTGATAAAAATCACCTTTTCACATCATACGAGCCATTTGTATTGCTAATAACCTCCCTCTATGCCAGCTCTGGCTCTGCAGACATGATGCATAATACATCCATGATTCTACAGTTCTTGACAGAGATAGCTATCAGCTTTCTAAACTGTTTTATACATGATATGACTGAAATTTACATGAGCTCTGAAAGGCTCATTAAAGGACTCTGACATCCACCGTATAGTGAGGCCAAAGCATAGTTAAACAAGTATGAATATTGACAAAATTGATGGATCATGCTCTACATTGGCCTTACTGGATGATACCTTGACTGGAAGAATTAAGAGGGAGGCAAGGGGAGTAATAGCATGGGGAGAGCAGACTGAGAGAGAGATTGAGTGAGAGAAGATGTGGAGGCGACAGCCAATAACAGATTGTTCTAAGGACAAAAGGCTGTCAATTTGTATGATAATCCTGGACTCTGAGGAAAGCTCCCGCTGAGGGTTTCTAATGTGGAACAATGGAGATTTTGTTGTATTTCATTTAATTTCTAAAAAATTAGACGTACAGGAGGAGCTGTGCTGGGAGTCATGTGTGTGTTTATAGGCTGTTATGAACATACTATCAACTCTGAGAAAAATGGTATATGGTATATGCTGTACATTGAGCCAGGAAAAGCATTCTTTTGAGAATTCTCAAAATGTATAAAACAAGTCCTTTTGTCCAAGAAAAGCATTGAGGATAGGAATATGGGAGGGTTTGGGTTAAAGACAGAGACTAAAAACTAGCTTACTTGACAAATTTAACCAGGCTGTGATATGATTTACACAAAGTCAAAGAATACTGCTAATATCAACAACCAGCCAAAAGGAATTCATCCATTTCAGGGCTCGATATCTAATTTTAGCCAGAAAACCAGACAGCTCATTTGACTGGCAAAATCCTTATCAGCCTGCAAAAGATCTGTATTTAATTGTTTAGTCATCTGGCATTTCCTCAAAACAGAAGCCTCTGATTCACTGCCAGAAAATATAAATGGTGTTGGTGTAATCAGAACAGTATCATTAAAATGTTCTACTTCTCTTTCCTTGACACATTTCTGTAACAGCAGGACAAACATTCACTTACTGATCAATTATCAGGCATAACCTTGATTAAAGTTATGTTATGAGAACTACACAGATAAAGATATTTGGCAGTTGTAGCCAAACTTTCAGCAGCAGACCCCTATTCAAATTCTGCCTGGGAGAGAAGGCTTGTTTCAGACTCTACAGAGAAAACGGAGCCAAATTTAATTTCTGTTTGTTCCAGTTTGAAAAGAAATTAGATACAGCCAATGCTGGGTTATCAAAGACAAAATCTAATATGTTTGCAGGTTTTGTATGTTTTAGCCAAATCTTGTTTTAAGACAAAGAGCAAGAGTTCAAATTAAAGTAATAAATGTTTATGAATACACCCTTGAGGGCCACCCCCTGGGACACAGGTCCACAAAATAAAATACAAACAAGGCAGAGGTAGGAAAAGGAGGCACTAAAGATACCAGTAATAGTACAGTCCGTGGGATAGGAGATCCCTGTGTGTGAAATAAATTATTAAATCAATTCCCATCTTTAAAAGTCTGTGCTGAAAATTGCCTCACCAGAGAGCCTATCAACCGCGACAGCATAATGTATTCCACTGAGTTACAGGAGAGCTCTTAAAAGGGGGAAAAGCATGGTATTGGAGGCACTTCAATCATAACTAAGATGTAGAGGAGAGGAGGGCAGGGAGAAGGGAGAAGGCCCACAGAGGGTGACAGTTGAGCGATTATAGGATTTAGTAATGTATGTTTTCTCAGAGCAGAGTGCAAACATATGTACGAAGGAGATAAGTTATGTGTACACATGATGACATTTTGACTAGTGGGAGTATTTTTGCGCTGGGATGCAGTCATACTGTATGGAGTTATCTGTGCAGCCGTGCCCATTTTGACCATCTGCTCATTGGGAGATGTTAGTTAAAGGCCACTCCTAGATTAATGGACCGTGGCGGACAAACTGTGTGATTCAACTGTAATTAAGCTTTCTGTCACTATCAATCACAGCTTTCACTTTACTTCTAATCAGGCCATTTCAAAGCACCTAATACTCAGTGGCCACTGAGATCAACATCTTGACCCTCTGTCAATTGCTCTCTCTCTCACACACACACACACGTGTCTCGACGTTTGTAGATGAAAGCATGAGTGCATATGGATACTCAGACAAACACACACACAGATTTATCTTTAGAGCGTGGCAAACACACAAACACACACAGTTACACACATCAGAAAGACAAAAGACTACATTTCTACTTTCTATTTTGCTAGATTCAAATGCTCATAATTAGGATCTACTTACTATGTAACAGGCAGCGTGGGCACTGGACATTACAGCTCACCACTATGACGAAACAAATGTTAACATGCACATCCACATAAGTTTAATTTGAACCTCAGTACCTTCTAGAGCCTTTAAAGCGACCGACACCAGGATATCCCTGAAAACACACTCATGCACATTATGTGTTTAGAGGGTATTACAATACATATGTGGCACTGACACACACACAGTCCTCTCAGACAGTTTCAGCAGCCTCCAAAGCAACCAAATCAATCACAACCGTGCTGTCACTATATACACACACACACACACCTGTACATACATATTGTTCTGTTACATTCATTTGGTGAAATTATTCATGTTGTGTTTTTTCTCGCCTGAAGAGGATGAAGTGCCTGGACTATAAAAAGAAATTTTGCTTCGTCCAAGAAGCAAGCAGCTGTCAGTGAACAGGTCACACTGAACGCTGGTTCAGAAACATTAGTCCTTGGGCAATAGCTGACAAAATTACTGAAGGCCAGAGGAGCACGACTAGAGTGAGCAGGCCCGTTAAGGCTTCAGCTGTGCAAAATAAGACCAGTTGTCCATGCTTTCAATAGCAAGACTCCCATATTTATCTGATTCGAAACACCCACTCAAGTCCACAAGCTTTTTGGTCCTCATTTCCACCTAGCAACAAGAGACACCACGCGTGAAGTAGAGGTTAAGGTTTTCCATTAGACAGAATAATTAAATAGCCAAATAAAGCAATGCATAATAGCACGTAAAATCTACTGCCCTGGAAATGGAGTGTCAGCAAAGGTTAATTGCCAGTTACTGAGAGCACCCACTTGGAATTGCCTGTACAGGTGGCAGATGGTTCACTGTAAATCTCAGGAATTATGGCATGAGGAGTGACATAAATTGCTGTAGGCCTACCCTACTTACTCTTCTTCATGTCCTTCCTGGTCGATGCCACCAAAGGAATTTATTTGGGGTTTCAAAAATACACATGTGCCACTTGCAAGACGTGAAAATACATGAAATAAACATTCCTGAATGAGTATTGCGTCTATCATTGGCTTTTGAGTATTTTTCTCTTAATTAGTAGGCCTATATTGCTTTTGGTGGGATAACATTACAAGTAATAGCAACAGTCACCTCTGCGCACACAATGGAACGAGTAAACTATTGCAACATCCGTAACAACAGAGCTGCACAAAATACTCCAACACATTCATACACCTGAATCAACGAGATTACAGAGAAAATGCAAACGCAGCACTTTATATGCGATGCTCTCATGGTGCACAGATGCGCAACGGATTCAGTGCGCTGTGCGTAAACGATGCAAGTAGCCGCATCCTTACCTGTCGTCGGTCTGCCAGTCCCCGAGCAACAGGTCTCGAAACCGGTACCGAGGGGGCAGCGGGAGCACCTCCTTCTCCAGTTCGACCATGGTCCTCCTCCTCAGAGCCCTGAGACAGAGACAGATATCACCGCAAACCGCACCTCGCCCACCGAGGAGGTGGACCCCCCAAAACCACCTCCGTTCCTCTTCCTTCTGCTATTCAAAACGTAGTCGATTAATAACGGACACATGGATACACCTCACGGCATCGTCTTCGACTTCCCTTTCTAAACAGAACAATCAACTTCTTTCTTCTTTGGCGCCCGTCACAATGCAGCTCTACTCTTCTTCCCGCCGAGGCAACAGGTCGAGGATGCTCATCCCTCGGTGCGTAGGGGAGGCTCCACTTCAACTGTGACAGCTGAAGAGCAACTGGTTGTCTCTCTCAACACCACCATCCTCCCTGCCTGCGCTGCGCATGGACGCGCCGGCTGCAAATTTGTAGCCAACCGTCGGGGACTACTGTACTGTTGCGACGACTTTTCATTTAAGGAACAATATAAAGAGCAACAATTACAAAAACAACACTGGCCAAACAAGCTACAATATTGCGCAATAAGCGTTCTCTATCAACATCGCGCTGCATTGCGAGCATACTAGCCTACCATCCTCTCTAATCCTGAATGATAATAAAACTGTCACATGTACACGTGATCCACAGCTACGTGTATCATACTTCTGTGCACACCTCGCGCATCTCGACGACGCTTACGCATAGGCCTATTTATTATTATAGTTCTCCTTATGTTAACTGGGCTTCTATTAAATATTATGGGGTTATAGATCTTTTAATAGTCAGTTTAAGGAGAAATTATGATAATTGTCCCTAAATACACACACATTTAAATATGAGAACGCATCCAATGTATTTATTGAAACCTTGCCAACTGAGCTTTGAGTGCCGTTGCACTAAGTCACTAAGCCTCCATAATGCTAAATAATCAAAACACACATTGGAAGTAGACGATAATGTAGAATAAAACATCCACTCTCACGAAAAATAACTGTAATCCAGTAATATATTTAAAAACCATACAATCCTCACATTCAAAACGAGAAGTTCCTCAGAATGTGGGCCATTAGAATATAAAAACACAAAAGGTCACTATGAACTAGTGTCGTAGCACAATTCCCCCTAAGAACTATTTAATAAGCACTAAAGTTCACCAGTTTCTATGGAAATACTACAGTGTTGTGCTAGATATTAGTTTGCCTGCCACTCATTAAATGTCACAGGTTTAATCTCATAGAGCCTGTGGTCAGAACAAAAGCAGTAATGAAATTCAAATGTGGTACTTAAGAGGACTGTTGACTCAAAGACAAAGCCAACAGATGTTATTCAAATTAACTTCCGATGATTAATATTAATCACCCACAACCAAGCCTTGATAAACCAGCACTTCTGTAAGCTCCTAACAAAACCTGCAGTCAGGGGATCAAGAAGGATCATTGCCTATTGAACTGATGAGAAAATGAAGAATAACAGAAAAGATATATTTGATACTATTTAGATGGATGCTAACTTTGGTTTGTGAATAATTTTGATAATGTTTTGTGGCCCCCTACATTTCATTCTACTCATATGTCTCATCTTACTGTACTTGTAGGTTCTTTTTACTACAACTGACAACTGCTTTTTAATCTACTGGGAAACTTATAAAGCAAATCATTCACTTCTAGTCAATTTGCTCTGGTTTTGTCTATTTTGCCCTCTGGTGGGCATCATAGCACAAGCACACAATCTAATTTATCTGTTCAAGCAGTTAGCGAACAAATACTAGTCTGTCAGGATGTAGGTTCAAACACCAGCATACATATACATTGATTCATATTGTACCTTTGGGAAAAAATTAAATACCTCTGTAATGTGCTCAGGAAAAAACAAATTACTCAGACGTTGACAGCAATGCAAACCATTTCATTTCAAGTGGGTGGGCCAAGCTGTGTAGCCATGGTAACAACAAAAAGTGTCATTGCATAGCAGTGGAGATAGTTCATGTGTTTCAAACCTCATTTAAACCCCATTCAGTCTCACATTATCATAATGTGTACTCTGAGGAAATTTGCAGAGTTAGTAAAGAGGGTTGTTGCAATAGAGAATCAGGCTTTATCCCTTCAGATTAAAAGTCATTTTCTTCATTGCCAACAAAACTGGCAATGCATATACAAATATAAACAAAGAGTAGAAAACAATTATCCATTCAAAATATATAAAATCCTTCACTGTTTGACAGTTGCCTTCCAAGTTCTATTACAGTGTAACATTGACAGAGGCGAGAGCGTCCACAGCCCAGCTGGGGTACTGGTCACGAGAGGGAAACATCAGCTTCATGAATGTCCGTATAAACTCAGGGAAGCGTTCTTCCACAATGCTCTGTCTCACAGAGCGCATCAGGGTGAGCTGCAAAGATAAATGTTTAATGAATCGAAGAAAAATAATGTGATCATTGACCTCCAGTGGGAAATCATCTTCTCTGCAACTTTAGAGAGTGTATGTGTAAGCTACAGGTCAGCATCCTCAGAGTATACAGTAAGAATGTTTGCATGCTAGTATTTACCATGGCAACATTTTTAGGGTAACACGTTTCACAGCAATTAAATACTTGTCGTGACATTTCAAAGTGGTAGAGTGAAGGGCCAACTGGCCAACCTAACATGGCCATCCCTACAGCCACCCAACTAGTGCAGTTTAAATGAAAAAATGGAAGACAAAAAAACCCCATCAGGACCATAATATGTTGCATAATAGGACATTATCTGTTCTGATCTCTTAACATGAACATTACGTTTTGGGACACATCTATTCATTGTTTTGATAATGCCAGAGCAGCAATGCAAGTTTGTGCCACTTTGAGGCACAGAGAGTACTGAAGGACTAAATGATTGTGACTGAGGCGAGGACATAGTTTGAATCATGTCACATACATTTGTAAAGTTCAACATCTTTGGCCAGATTTCTGTCAGAGCAATTACACTTTGAAAAACACGTTATGTAAACTTGTGGCCTGGGTTGATATCTCGCTGTGCCAGGAATGCAGATACAGGAAACTAATGAACTGATAAACGAAACTTCATACATACATGCAGTAAATGCCTTTCAGATATATCGGCTTCTTTAAAGCAAGTAAGGAAATCACTAAAAAGTAAGTAATTTGAAATCATTGCATTTAAAATGTAAACATAGAACAATATAAAATTTTTATAATTTTTGTAAATTAACTTTTTTTCCTTAGCTTCAATTTCTTTAGAAGTCAAATGTTGATTGTGTGCCTAATATTAATAAAAACGTATTATCGAGCATGTCACAGCTACACTTTTTTTCTTCTCTAATGTTGAATTTCATGATCACACAATTTTATTTGGATTGGACAGAAGCAGCACTTTTAGCAGCATTTTAAGACTTAATTATTCTTGTTTAATTTACATCGACCGGAATATCATCCTTATCACAGCAATGACGGAGGAACTTAAAATAAGTGCAACACAAAACTGCTATTTTGCTCCCGTTACTTTTGGGGGCAAAGATTAAAGCTTATTTTCTTTAAGGGAATGCTTTTTGTTTTTGTTTAATCTTGAGTTATGATACTGTATGATGATGTTAACCGTTTCCAACACTGACCTGGTAGGCAATATTATGGATTGTGATGTGATGCATGGCTGCAGTATCACTCTTGAACAGAGCATGGAGGTAAGCCCGACTGTGCCTAAAACAGAAAACAGGCATGTTATTTACATCTTGCTTCCAGTAATACAGTTTTATAACATATACTGTATGTGGTACAAAATGTCAACACCAGGGGCCACCCACTGGCACCAAACTGCAGCACTGACAAAAATGCGCCTATCCACATATTAAGCGCAAGTGACACTCTTTCTGGGTTGTCTGTAGATTTAGAGCCAAGTGAGATCAAAGTAACCATTTAAAGTAGCTGTAAATGCATTATGGTGTTTTATTACTGAAAAATGATACCGTGAAAACATAAAAAATGAATTTTAAAAAATGCCGACAACCGCTGCTTTAGAAACATCAATATCTGTTCTGGTGAAGAAAAACACTTTGAAAAACCCAAGAGCAAAACGACAAGACTTATCATGTGAGCCGAACCTCCAGACACAATGATCTTTGGTTTGTTCTTGACTTACCTCTTGCAGGTGGGACACTGGCAGTCTGGGTCTATGGGCTGGAGGTCCTTGGCATACTGCTTATGTTTTACCTGGAGAGATCCCCAAGGCACCAAGGCAGAGCCAAACCTCTGAGGAAAAAGAAACATGACAGTCAGAAAGACAGTTGAAATCAGATTTTGAAGTAACAATGACAATTGAAAAGTAATTATCAGCGTGTGAGGTGAAGAGAGCTTACTGCAGTGCGGGTGGGGAACACGCAGTCAAACATATCACATCCCAGTGCTACACACACCACCAAATCCACGGCATAACTGCAGCACATGAGGATCATACATGCTCTTATGTCAATTCATAAAACCATTAAGCACATTAACAGTTCTCGTGATCATTTTCAGGCAAACGCACCCCACACCCATGAGATAGCGAGGCTTTTCTCGTGGCAGGTGGTCAGTGCTCAGTGTGACCATCCGCCAGAAGTCATCCTTCTCCTCTCCTCCACTCAGGCCTCCAATGGCGAAACCGGGAACATCGCGTTGAGTCATTTCTACAGGAAGGGGACATAATATCTAAACCACAAGTTTGAAACCATTTCATCATTGTCTCACAGTCAAACGGTTGAGAACTGGCTAGTTTACAACTTGTCCTGACATTAAAATATGTACGTGGATTTCTGTTTTCCTTTCCAAAATGCAGATTGCTGCCAATACCGTCGCACAATATTTATGCTCTTTAAATTTGACGGTGAATATCTTGTATTACTGGATTCCTCTTAACAACCTGACAATTTGAACAATGCTGCCTTCCAACTGTTTGACTCACATATGCTTCCTCATCGGATTGGTATGTAAAAGCTTGTTTACATTCATGGATACATGGAGTGTTCTGGGGCTCTATCCAAATCTGATCAATCTTGCAGCATGCCTGTCAATCTCAAGTATACAGGGACAGAGGTAGGCAAGAAAAACTGGAAAAAAGATCACCACAGAGCAGGATTTTTATTTTTTACCATCTAGACAGGCCTTGCGCAGGTTTGCATTCAGCCCTCCCTGAATGATGGCAAAAAGGTTCTGTTTGTCTGGATTTTTATTGGCTGCTATGCAGCGGTCCAGCCAGCGTATGGATCTGTGCATTGCCTCCTCCACCCGTGGTCCTGTCACGGTACTGCTGACCACATCATCCAGCTGCATCATAATGTCTGACCCTGGAAAAAACACAGAGAAACATGGAGAGGCTGTCTTTTAGCCATAGAGAAACTGAGGAGACGGTCCAAGACTTTTTCCTTCTTTAAGTAATATTGATTAAAATTATTTTACTCCTTGCAGACCCAGGCTGTTCTGTATGCGGATGGATTTCTCAGGACTTAGGAGGATCTCTTTGCCATCATAGGGGGACTTGAACTTTACCCCTTGCTCAGTGACCTCCGAGAGTTCAACAAGAGACACCATCTGAAACCCACCGCTGTCCTATAAGCAGAGGAAAGTGAAACACAAGATTACAGCAAAAAAGCACATCAACTAACGCTACCACTTCTACTTTTATGAATATTAAAAATCTCCCCTGCGTTTAACTCTTACATCATCTATTATCTTTTATGAGTCGAAAAGAAACACTCACAGTTAGAAGATTTCTCTTCCAGTTCATGAACCCATGTAAACCATTGGCTTTCTCGATCAAATCAGGCCCCTGCAGACAGTAGTTGAAATGTAAAAACACATTTACAAAGAAAACGTTGTCATGAACTCGTGCAGCCACCAATCAAATCAATCATGAGAAAAACGGAACTGCTATTATTGTAGTATTGCCTACCGGTCTCATGCCCAGGTGGTATGTGTTTCCGAGACAAATCTGACATCCAAGAGCCTCCAGCTGATCCACAGTTATTCCCTTCAGAGTCCCCTGGGTACCGACAGGCATGAAAACCGGCGTGCTAACGGCGCAATGTGGCAGTATTAGATCACAAGCTCTTGCTTTTGTCACTGGGCATTCAGCCACGACTCGCAGACTGAGGGGAGAAGCTGCAGACAACGCTTTCTTTAGGGACATGTTGCTTTCTGAATTATTTTTAACAGCTTCACACTCGAGGGTAGCAGCCATGTTGCAGTGAACATGTGACGTGTAGCGGCTGCAACTGATAACCGCGTTAACCAATCTGAAATGAGCAATTTGTTCGGCGTGAGGAACAGCCCTTTTAGAGAGCCAATCAGAATGTGAGCTTGATTGACAGGCAGACAAATTAGCCAATAGACTACGTGGTTTTGCAGACAAGAGGCGGGTCTATAGTCACCGGTTTCGATCGGATGTCGTCTCCGAAGACCGGATGGTGTTTGTGTAGAGGAAGTTTTGTTTTGCGAGTTTTCCGTCCGTTTCGACTGGCTGGGTTTTTGGTTAATGCGCTTAAGTGAAAACGAAATGATATTTGTGTGAATTGCATCGCCGGTAGACGCAAACGTGCTCAAGGAGAGAATAAAAGCCTGCGCTGTTTGAAGCGGCGGAACTCCACACTGCAGGGTAACCCGAGAGCACCTCGCTGCTAAGCTAACGTTACAACCACATAGTTAACGCGGCTAACGTTAACGTTAGCCTCTGGTCTGCGTTGTGTTGAAGGGGCTCTCCGAGCTAACGAAGCCATGGGGAACCGGGGCATGGAAGACCTGATTCCCCTGATCAACAAGCTTCAAGACGCTTTTAGCTCCATTGGCCAAAGTTGCAATTTAGACCTTCCTCAAATCGCTGTGGTCGGTGGACAGAGCGCCGGGAAAAGCTCAGTCTTGGAAAATTTTGTTGGCAGGTAAGTGATTAACGTTAATTAAGTTAACCACTGCAGTCATCTCATAATTCATAGTTCTTTGGGTGGTGTGACATTCTGAAACCGTGTTTATGATTGTCCAGTAGATACAATACGTTTTAAAATGTCTTTTGCCCTACAGCTAACGTTAGTAACTCTACCAGCGCGTAACGTCATTAAGTTACGCACTTGTCGTAAACCTGCCTTGACAGTGTAAAGTGGTTGCAGATTCATATAGCTGCACTTTACGTGGCCAGTGGGCTTACAGTTTTTGGTTTTTTTTGTTTATGAAGTACACCCACGTGTAGGCCTTCTTAGTTTTAACGAGGTAAGTTAATCTTCAACTGATTGAAGGCACAAAAGTAAGTAAGTAGAATATTGTGCTCTTTGCTCAGGTGGACTCCCAGGTTGTCCCTTTCATCATTGCTGATACTTTGCACAATAATTATGCTTTCTAAAACTGTCAGTAAATATTTTGTGTACCTGGTTCCCTATTTACACGCTGACATTTTGAACATGACCGACTAAGACCTTTTTATAAAACTAAGGTTTGTGTCTGTAAAGTCTACGTTGTGGTACTTTTATTTTCAGGGAATCACAGTGCCGATGATCTCGTTTTGCCATCTCTCTCTTTTGACCTTAGTTCTGAATAGGAACTTGTCCCGTGGTTCTGTTTATAATTCCATACCACACCCAGAAAGGCCTACAGGATTTGCATTTGCCAGTAATTGTGTCTTGGCCTGTTGGCCACAGCTGTTGATTGGCGTTGTATTGGGTCTCATAAGAGTTTGTTGTTAGGTTAGTATGTTACTGGAAAGGCCAGTAGAGTTAAGCAGTAGAGGGAAAGCGTGTTTTGCAGCTGAATTTATCCCCAGTGCATTTTTTATAATGCATCGCTCTTGACCTCAAAGCCCATAGTCTTTCATCCAAATTCTGACAATTTGTCAAAAAGCACAAGCTCACATCTATAGCAGACACAACTTCCCTTACCACCTTCCTCTTTTGTTACTTTTTTTTGGTAAACCTTGAGAAATTAAGGAAATAGGCTCTACGTCTCTTAATTCTCTGTGGTGTTAAGGTCAAGCTACGGTGCTCCTCGACAAGCTGGGGCTGTTTTCCTCTCTCACATCACCCGTGAGGTGAGATCGCCCTGCAGATAAAGAAACAAAACATGCTCGCTCTAAAGGAGCTTGTTTAGCAGGTTTGAGATGCATTAAGATCCACTCACTGTGTGTATAACCCAACCCACATAGGGATCGCACAATCACACACACACACATAGGCCAGCCGGCAGAGAAGAGGAAGTACATTGGCTATTAAGATGGCATTCAGACAGGCCGTTGGTTATAAACACACTGGTGAGATCATGTCGTAACTGCTCTCAAGCAAGAACACACACATAGATTAGACTACCACTCAGTGCACATTAATTCAGATGAGTGGGACTTGGCGTTGTGAGAGCACTTGACACCTATCAGCTGTAATTAACATGGGACATTTCATGGTGACCTCAATTTCACTGCTTGTGCAGGCCTTCCACTTTCTGCCTGTTGACAGGAGGACTAACATACACCCATGTGCTGAAAAGTTGAACAAGCACTTTGCAGATATGCTGTTGCATACACACTTGCACATGATCATCCTTTTATGAAGTATTTGAGTGGATAAAAAGTAAAGCAGCTACTCTGTATGCCTATTGCTACTGTGTAGGTGAACATGAGGGCTGATAAGGTGAAACAGAAGTCAAACTCCTCTACAAGGTCAAGTCTTACCTCAACCTGGGAGCACTTGGGAAGTGCTGCATATCACTATAGCAATAGGCATTGCTCATGTAGAGGTGACTCATTGTTGATCTAAGGGCTTGTTTGAGCTCAGGAGTGGCTGATACCTACACCCAATACCATGTATTTAAGTCATCTGTTACACAAAGTTATGGGTGTTTAGTGTCGTTGGATAATTAATTTGCTAAATCTCTGTGGTGACAACAGATTTTAACCATGAGGACGGAGCTGCTGTCACTCTGTGGCTCTGATTTCCGCAGTGGCTGATGTATTTTTCTTTGGTGAGGTGCATTTTGGGTGTGGAAGGCTGGCTTCATCCCTGTGTCCCCAGGCGTTAAGATAACCCCTCTTTCCCTTTCTGTGGCACCAACACCGGAAAGAGTAACTTAATTCTTGGGAGAGACACATTTCAGACCACATACTGTATGATTCAGACACTGAGTGTAAATGCTTCTCCTTTTCTGTCTCCCGCCTGAACTCCATGCTGATGTAATGGGTGGCTTAACTTACTGCTTTACTCTCTGTAACTGGCTGTTCATCCATCATAATATGCAGGTCTGTCATTGCTCAGTTTCTGCTTTAAATTTCCTGGCTCCGATGGAGTAGGTTAAAGTGGTAACAGACCATATTTGCTGTGTGGTTACTGTCTCTAAGTTGTCACGGTCCTGGTTTTCAGCCCATGCAGGTCAGGTGGGATCGAGATTTCTCACTGTGCTGTGTGACCCATCTTGTTGATGTGATTTTGGCCTCTGTTGGCCTCCAAGTTTGTTACTAGAGACCAGAAAACATTGGCTGGCTGGTCTGCATTCTTTGCAGGACAGAAGGTAATCAAATCGCTCTGGTTTAACAGCCTCATGTATTTGTGAATGTTTCTGTCTTTTGGTAGGGGCATTGTGTATGTGTTTGTTAGCTTGCTTAGGCTTGCATCAAGGCAACCTAATGAGGGACCTTAAGTTTTGCTGACACATTGAACATACACTAAATGCATTATATACAATAAAATCTGCTGTATAAGCATTTAGCCTTAGCATTTGAGACCTAATTGACCTTTATCAAGACCGGTTTTATGAATAACAATAATAATGGCTGTGTTCCATCCATGTGTTTCAATGCCATGGCCTCGATATTTTGCATGCTGCTTCAGTGGCATGACTTATCGACAAAAGCACCATTAATGCGTTATTGGATCACAATTAACTCAGGCCCCTTGTCTTCATTTTTGATTGCTCTGTTGTGATGCCATTGTCTCAGTGGGGAGTAAAGATGTCATATCTAGCACTGCAAGCTGGCCTGGGTGGAGGTTGTTATCAGATCTGTGGCAAGTAGACTATTGTGAAACCAGGGGTTGTTGTTTTTTTTAAGTGTAGCACCGTTTTCCTAAGTTTAAAGCTATACTAGCGCTAATTAAAAAACGTTTATGATTGATAAAGAATGAAACATGGCAGCCTTGCACCTTTACCAAAATATGTTTGCATCATTGAAACCTATTTCATGAGTCTTGGTGTTAAATGCTCTCTGTTTGTTGCAGCAAACTTACTCCAGGACGGTGGTATGGATATATATAAAGGAATTTGAAAAGAAATGTCCACCAGTCTGGATTTTTGTGTGTAGCACAGTGGACATCCCTGTTCGGAACAAGTACAGACAGATAAGTGGCAGAGAGCGATGGGATTTCCCAGTAAGCAGTTGGATTTTGGTAGTGCTTCAAAAGGCTTTGGTGCCTAGAGATGCTGGTACCCACATTGACAGAATGTGGTGCGGGAATGCGGGTAGCCATAATTATATGTTGTTGCCACACCAGAGACCCATGGGATAAGTCCCATCAAACCAGAAACACACTTTTGTGTACTACACCCTCCCGTTAGAGCGCACTATAGCCGCAGAGTTTCACAGACCGGTTTCCATGTTTGAAAACGAGTTCTGCCAGGCCTCTGTAGAATCAAGGAAAAAGGAGGATCAGCTGTGGGCTATGGCTCCTTGGTGTTGCTCTGCCTGTTTGTAAGAGGCAGAGCCTGGGGGGGGGGGCATTCCTGTTCTCTCCCTGCCCTACTCTCTTGCTTTTGCTCCCCTTCTCTTGTTAAAGGGAGGGAGGCTCACAGACTGATGCTCTTTGCTTGGCCATCCATAATGAATGAAATGATACACAATCTGCTCAGCTTCGTCTATCATTTACAGCGCATCAATAATGTAGTCCTGGCCTCTTGCTTCTTTTCAATATGCCACTGCTGTATCCAATTCTGTCTATGAAGGCAGACTAGTTCAATTCTGCACTTTTGTTATGTCTTCTCAGAAGAGCATTTATGAGCAAAAGATTTGTGTGTGTTTTAAACTTTATGGGCTCTTTATTTTATTGCTGTGAATCTTTGTCCAGTGGTTGCTTGTTGAGACAATGAGGCGTCCAGTGAGAATCACCTGTAACTGGAGAGATGCATCAGTGCATTAGCATTTTCTTGAAGGGGGCATTCCTGCTGTGATCTCTCAGCGGCATCTTGCTGCCATTCTCCACATCCAGCCAGTTTAATTTATTTTTTCCCTCAGCCTATCGCTAACTCCCTCCTTTGTTGACATTTGTCATCCAGGGCTTTCTATACTGTCTGTCGTGTGGACACATGCCTGCATGCTCCACATTATGTGCGTGACACAGCACCAGTGCTGAACCACAGACCTGTGGGTTTCTGCTGATGTAAGGAACATCCAGAATGTTCCCCACTGTTTCACCCCAGGACTACAGTGTAGGAATAGCAGGCGGTATGTAGTATGGCAGCTCCTCTCTTTTCTCTGGTCCTGTGGCTGACACATTGCTTCCAGTCTGAAGTCAGCAGGCTGAGCACCACCAATGTCCCCTCGGGCCTGTAGGGCTGGCAGTAAGGAGGAAAAGGACAATGTGGGTTAGTGACATGCTCAGCTCTGCTATGATTGTTCCAGGACTGAGGCTGGTGAATTACCACCAGATGTTAGTATGTTTGCAGAGGGGCTTTCAGAATGGGGAGGGGAGTGCAGAAGACTGGGTGGAGGAGCCTCATCTGAGGGCTGACTAAGCATCTTTGGCCATGTGGTTAAAAATTCCTCAGGTACCCTGTCACTGTAAGAGGAACAAACAAGCCGACTGTGAGAAAATTCTCATTGTTTCCTATAGGCTAGTTTCTCAATAATGCACTGTTGCACCAGTAGCATTGGCAATTGTTTGTTTGTTTACTGTCATCTCATTCTTTGTGCAATGCATTACATTGTGCAATTAAGTAATATGATGAGGTTTGCATTCGAGACTGTGCACATAGTCAGACAATGTCAAGTCTCAGGCATGAGGCTAGTGTGGTTAAGGCGTTTTCATGGGTGATATCTCTTGTATTGACACTGCCTGGGCTTGAAACCATGCGCCTTGCCTGTCCTTTAAATAGGCAGCCAATCGAGCAGTTAGATTCTTCAGCAAGAAATATGTTCTTACATCGAAAAACAGCACATTACAAAATCATTGCAAACATAAAGGGTAAGTCCACCCTAAAACAGAAATTATAATGCACCTTCCCAATGATGTTACAAAAATGGATGCCGAATTCACAATATAGTTGTTCACATTTACATATCTTTATGTTGTCAGACATCGGGGACCATAAACACTACATGTTAACCAGCGGTCTGCTGCAGTGATAAAATCCTTACTTTAAAATCGCAACGTCGTGTATATATACCTAAGTTTCAGAACTAAAAGTTTGAGCCCAACTACAGCTCAGGAATAATGTAAGCCTTTACTATCTTCTTTGTGGCATTTGTAGGAGGCTGTCTGTGGAACAGCTCTAGGATTTGTTCGTAGATGGCATTATCATTACAGTATGTTCAGTTCAGCATAAGGAGGGACTTGGTCATATTCATAAATTAAAAGTGAACTGAAGTGTAGAATATCGTGTATATATAACATCTTTGAATTCTATGATATTTAGGGTGGATTTTCCCAATAACGGCAAGAATGGTTGTACATGAATTGATCTCTGAAGCTCTAATGATGAGAGAAAATGGCTTTTGATTTTTTTGAGACAAGTTGAAAGCGTGAAATTCCCCTGACCATCAATTTTTCTAGAGGCCACACTGCGAGGAGATGGACATTGACTCTACCCCCCCCCCCTTTAACTCTACCCAACATAACCCCCCGCCCATATTTTGATTTCCTTCCTTTTTATCCCTACAATTCTGGTGTTTATTTTTTTTCTTCTGTCTCTTGCTCTCACTCAGGGACTTTCTTCCACGTGGATCAGGCATTGTTACCCGTAGACCTCTCATTTTGCAGCTGGTCAACAATAAAGCAGGTAAGTGTACCAGTTCTGTGCACAGCCATGTCCCCGTCTCCTTTCATCGCTGTTATGTATAACTCTCTCTCTGTCACAGTGCCTCAAGCTAAGCTCACTGTCTATTTGCAACCTTCATCGCTTCAATTTAATATTCTTTCTCTTCCCCTCTCTTTCTTTCTCTTTGTCCTCTTCTCTCCCTCTACCCCTCCCTCCGTGTACGTCACTTTGACCACACACTTTGACCCTGTGTGTGTGTGTGTGTGTGTGTGTAGAATATGCTGAATTCCTGCACTGCAAAGGGAAGAAGTTTGTTGATTTTGATGAGGTGCGTTCGGAAATTGAGGCAGAAACCGAAAGGATAACGGGCTCCAACAAAGGCATCTCTCCCATCCCAATTAACCTGAGGGTCTACTCCCCACACGGTAATGGACACAAGTCTTATTGTAAAACACACATACTGTAAACAACACTGTTCTTTGGCTTTTGTTAAGTAAATATGCATGTTATTCGAGAAGATATACCATGTGACAATATAAGTTTGTCAACCATCAGAGATTTTCTCATACTGTGGTTTCTATCCGTTTAATATCTATGGTTGTATTATGTTATAATAACAGGATTATTTCGAATCAATATGGTGACGTATCTTTATCTGTGAGGTATCTAATTCACTCGATAAGCCAAAAAACCACAAACATTCATGTCTGGTTATTTAGACCATAAATAATTTCTCAATTGAAATTTGAGAAAATGGAATATATCACAATATTACTTATACCATGATAAAACAATTGATATGTATTGTGCACCCCTAATGCAAACAGATATAAAAAAAAACAGGTGGTTGTGGTTTTGGTAAGATATTCACTTTTGTAACGTTCTAATGTTTTTTTTAAAATTTAACTCCATTGCTCAATGGCTGTCACAAATATCTATTCATCTGCTTGTGGTCAAATTGGACAAATTAATTTAGTAAATTTAACACGTTTAAGTAATAAAACTCAGAGGATGTTTGTTTTAAGACTTAATTTTAGAAGTTGACAACATGATCCTTCATTTCGGGCTCTGTACTCGATGTTTTGATGCTCCTTCCACATCTTCGACATTCAAAAGATTTCTTGCCATTCCCCAGAAACCACAACGTCATTAATACAGTGATCCCACCAGGCACCAATTTTTTTACCCCAAACCGGTCATGTAGGCCTGATAACGCAGCTGGATTTGGGAATCGCTCGAATAGTAGTCGCATTAGAAGTATTCTAAACAGCTGCTAGTATAGGCAGCAAGGTCAGCAACGCCTGATATTTCTTTATCCAC
Organism: Coreoperca whiteheadi; assembly: GCA_011952105.1. NCBI lineage: Eukaryota > Metazoa > Chordata > Actinopteri > Centrarchiformes > Sinipercidae > Coreoperca > Coreoperca whiteheadi. The sequence continues at coordinate 9,606,736 of CM022470.1, read as the reverse complement.
GTTGAATTAGCCATGCCAAAGATACTCGATAACCCGTCTCTGGCCATGCTTTGTGTTTGATTTCTTCTGGAAAAGGGACACTTGTTGGGGGCATGACGAATCAGCGACGGACACGTCATGACTCACAATACCCAATCAACAAGCTAACTTGGGTTGCCGCTTCATCGTTTCCAATATTTCCAACCGTTTTGGGCCGTCCAGACTAGAACACAAACCCCGGAGTTTTCAAACAAAAACAGGGCCAGCAGCGTTTCGTTGCTTCGCTTAGCTTAGCTTAAAAGGTAGTGTTTTTAAATGAAAATGTTTGTGAAAAGGGAGGGAAATTATGTTAACGCATGCATTATTAAATTGCAGGACTGTATGTTTCTTTAGCTTGCCTTGTAAAAGAACACATTACCAGCACTATGAATAGGCAGTGTGTTTTTGTCGGTTGAAAATGCTCTTGATTAGCGAAATATTTGTTGGGGGGGGGGCTATTTGCATTTCTCATTTCTCATTTTTATGACTTCTGCCCATGTGACTCAGTGCTGAACCTGACCCTGATTGACCTTCCGGGAATGACTAAGGTTGCTGTCGGAGACCAGCCTGTAGACATCGAGCACCAGATCAGGGACATGCTGATGCAGTTCATCACCAAGGAGAGCTGTCTCATCCTAGCCGTCACCCCTGCCAACACTGACCTGGCCAACTCGGACGCTCTGAAAATCGCCAAGGAGGTGGACCCACAGGGTAGGCATGTAGCTTTCTAGTAGTTCAGAAGTCAACGAGCAGGCCTAAAAACACAATGTTACAACATTTTCTTATGCTATCCCATGAAACAGAAAAATTACATTAAACATTGCCTTTTATGATATCCATTACCTCTCATTTAATCTGCGACTGCTATTTAGTCAGTATTTCTTAAACAGGCCTCGGCTAGGAAAAGGTCAACGGCACTGACAGAACTATTCTGTGTTTCAGTCATTTTCCTCTGTATTATTCTGTAAGACATGAATTAGGAAACAAGGTGAGAGGTAATCTGTTTGAATTGATGTAGTTACACTTTATAATTTTGTGCAGGAATGCGTACCATTGGTGTTATAACAAAACTGGACCTGATGGATGAAGGGACGGATGCAAAGGACATCCTTGAAAATAAACTGCTGCCACTGCGTCGAGGTGAGGATTATACACACAAATACACATTCATAGGCTTTATCTATTAGTCTAGAGTGACTATTCGCGCTGTTGTCTGCAGGCTACATTGGTGTGGTGAACCGTAGCCAGAAAGACATTGATGGGAAGAAGGACATTCGCGCTGCTCTGGCAGCAGAGAGGAAGTTCTTCCTCTCCCACCCTGCCTACAGACATATAGCAGAGCGTATGGGGACGCCACATCTACAAAAGACACTCAACCAGGTCTGCTATCAATTGTTTTTTTCTAAACTGTAAACTATAATTTCCTCTCGGTCATGCCCTTGATTCTCTAAAATAACAGTACTACTTCTGTCTGTCTCCTAGCAATTGACCAACCACATCAGGGACACCCTGCCTGGTCTGCGCAGTAAGCTGCAGAGTCAGCTCCTCTCCTTGGAGAAGGAGGTGGAGGAGTATAAGAACTTCCGTCCAGATGACCCGACACGCAAGACCAAGGCCTTGTTGCAGTGAGTGCATCTGAATATTGCCATTCACAACAATGCAGCATACATTTAGTAATTACAGTAGATAGCTTGGGAGTGATGTAACCTGTGGCAGCCATATTGGATGGCCACTGCACAGGTCAACTGCGCCTGAGAGTAGATATTTGCAAGTTATGACTCAACGACCTCAACATTATAGAACAAAGCTGGTAAAATATATGTTGTCTTTGATAATTTAATGGCCATTTATCTAGCACTTTCTTTAACACAATAATATTAATTTTGTGAGGTTTTGATATTAAGATAAATCACCTTGCATAACTTGCTGAGTAGTTAGCCTAGTAATGAAGCTAAAACAATTATTGTATTGAGGTTAACTGTGCAGAAGCATTTCGCATTTGCTGTTAAAGATTGAAGGGACGGTCTGCCAAGATAACATGGGTTACTATATCAGTGAGCTTTAAGCTGTAGCATCATAGTACAGATGAAATTGCATTAATGAACAGTAATTATTTGTTGTGGATCCCCAAGAAGGGTCTGGGTGTAGTTGCAAGGAGATTATTACGCCATGTCTTTTTGTGCTCGACCCTTATCAGGATGGTGCAGCAGTTTGGTGTGGACTTTGAGAAGTGCATTGAGGGCTCCGGGGACCAGGTGGACACCAATGAGCTGTCGGGTGGCGCCAAGATCAACCGCATCTTCCATGAACGCTTTCCCTTTGAATTGGTCAAGGTTAGTGTGCCATGAAGAGGAGTGATATGTTGGGTATTATTGATACAGTGTTTTGGCTCTAGGAGTCTTCACAAAGACTGAAGTGTTGTTGGATTTTTTTAAGAGTATAATTTGCCTTTTCTCTCCCTGTCACCCAGATTGTGTTTGACGAGAAGGAGCTAAGGCGAGAAATCAGTCACGCAATCAAGAACGTCCATGGTGTCAGGCAAGTGGAGCTGAGACAAAAACCTACCTGACTTCCAAAGTAGCGACCCACAGAGCTTAATAGACACCTGTATTCTGTTTTTACATTAAATACCCAAATGCTTCGCTTTTTTCCCTTCATCAAAACTGTTATTCTACTATAATTCAAGTTTTTATAATCAAGCCTTGCCATCACAGACTAAAAGCACCAATTCAAAGTGGCGTACTCAGAAGTGTTTTCTGTTGTTTGTGAAATGTATTTCCTCTGTTCAACTTACCCTCACTGTTCTTCCAGTCCCATTATCTCCTCACTGCAACACCACCCACTTCTTTTCTGTTTCTGTACCTGTTTACATGTATCTTTGTCCACTGCAGTAATGTTATCATGTGTTCTTCACTGATACTCTCCAGTCGGTCATATCTTATATGTGGTTGTGTGCTTAATATATTTACACCTGGTCTTCTTTGGCGCTTTATCTTCCCTCCCCCTGTTGTGTCTCTCAGTATGTTAATTTTCTGTATCTTTCTCTTCGTCCATAAGCTAAGATCTTTTCCGGTCACCTGTTTGTCTTTTTGTGTACCTAACCATATGTCTATTCATCTGGTTTGTTTTGGCCTACATGTCTGTTAACTGTCCCATCTGTGTGTCGCTGTGCCTCTGTCTCTCTGTGCATCCTCAGAACGGGGCTGTTCACTCCAGACCTGGCGTTTGAGGCCATCGTGAAAAAGCAGATCGTTAAGCTGAAAACTCCCTGTCTCAAATGTATCGATCTGGTCATTCAGGAGCTCATCAACACAGTCAGGCAGTGCACCAACAAGGTACTGCAGGTGTCCAGCATCTCCCGACCCAGCTGAGACATAGGGCAGGGACAACCATGGGCGTGGCAGAGGGTGCGCTGGCACAGAACATTCGCCAACAGCTTCCCTCAACATCTAGAGTAGTCTCTACTGATCAGTTTAGTTCTTGTATTTTTTATTTTTTTTTTTAAAGAAATGTTCTGTGCAGTTTGCCCTCAGCCCAGCCCCTTGAGCCCTGTGTGCAGGCAGTGCTGTCGTGTTGTGGAGTGTTGTGACGGGTGACGTGTCGTCATGGATATGAGATGTTTCAGGGACTCAACCTGTCTGAGCATCTCTGGTCTCTCCTGGACACGCTGCAGGTTTCACAGCTCAGCACACATAGCCAGCAAAACAAGGGGTGGTCGTAAGCTGTAATTTGGCCTTGAATTGGAGGGTACATGCCCATCTCTACCACATTGACCTAGTTTTAGAGGAGCTGGCTTGTCAGGAAAGGGATGTGAAAAACCTGTGGCATGTCCTAGTCCACTGGTTGATTTGTCTGTCAACAACTAGAAATGACTAACTGAACAAAGACTTTTTCTCTTTTTATTTCTTCATTTTCTCTTTTTCCTGGCTGTCCTCTTTCTCTCTTTCCTTAATTTCTGCCTATCCCCCTCTCTCTCGGCCACCACAACAAAATGCAATCTGACCCCATGACCTTTCAGAACGGGGCTCTTCACCCCTGACCTGGCTTTCGAGGCGATTGTCAAAAAGCAGATCCTCAAACTCAAAGAGCCCAGCCTCAAATGTGTGGACCTCGTGGTGTCCGAGCTCACCGCACTCGTCATGAAGTGTGCCGTTAAGGTAACCAGGGACACACCTGCTGGGATGATGGCATGAAAAGAGAAGGGATTCCTTTTCTTTCTAAATGTCTATCTCTGTCATCCCAGTCAAATGGTCACCCCAGTGAAATCAGCCCCAACCTTGCCACTACACCATCCATTTTCCCCCACCTCCACATTGCTTCGTCCGTCTCTCCCTTTTGCAAGACCCAGCCGGGTCTGTTAGTCTGGGCAGAGCAGAGCAGAGCACTCCCTCGCTGACGCACATGGCAGATTGACATTCAGCTATGTGCTGAACAGGATGGAAAGGGAGTTAAGTCAGGGGGGAAATGATACTAATAGCCTGTGGGTGCAGTTGCAGCTTGAATGGAGTGTTTCCATAGCAACGGTGCTCCACTGCCCTCTTGTGGACAGATGAAGGTGTTGCATACCACGAAATTATTCAACATGCACACAGTAAACCCAGGCATCCTTCCTCTCTTACACTCAAGTTTATCTCTGCTTCACCCCATTCTGTCACTTTCCCTTCTCACCAAGCCTTCACTAATATTAATGCTATCAAACTTTACCATCAGCTAGACAGTTTGGAATGTATTGACATGTCTTCAAATTGGGACATTGCTTTTTTCTTTTAGAATATACATTTTCTTTCTCTTTATATTTGTCTTTGCAATCCCAAACTTACAGCATTACCACTTTGATTCATTATTCATTTTCAAGGTATCCCTGGCTGATAGTAAATGCTTTACCACCTTACAGAACACACGGTCACTGTGTATTTAAAGTCTGTACGTAAGCGTGTGTTGGTTTGTGGTTGTTTGGAGATGCGTGGAACTGAAATGTCACTTGACTGCCGCTTTCCCTTTTTCTTTGTTCTCTACTTATTCTCACTTCTCACTCCTGTTTCTCTGATACTTATTGGTAAGTCTTACTAAGCTCAACCTCACATGTAAGTGTGTGTGTCTCCCTTTCAGTGCTGCAGTTGTGTGTTGTGTTACCTTTCAGCTCAATTCCTACCCCAGACTGAGAGAGGAGACTGAGAGGATTGTCACCACCTACGTCAGAGAACGAGAAGGGAAGACCAAGGACCAGGTGAGTTGCTAGTATTCCAAGTTAGCTCAGGTCACAGAAAATACAGTAAGCGCTACAATGCACAATTAACATGTAGTCCCACTCAAATATTATGTTGAGATGCTGGTGGAACAATAATATCACAGCTAAGCACAATTCTGCATTGTGGTAGAAAAGCAGTTGTATGCAGTTTGTCGGGTTTAAGTTGACAGTGTTATTGAGTATTGGCACCACTGTTCTTACATCATCAGCACAGAAATATCCTGTGATAGATACTGTATGTGATAGAACAGCAGTTTGCAGCTTTTGATATTGGAGCTCACTCAATGATTTCAAGACATTACAAGAAAAGGTTTGGTAGCAGCTCTGTCAGGCAGGAAGTGAGCCTGGTTGAATTGTAGGGTTTATAAACTGAAACCTTTGAGTAACATCAAATTCTCAATTCCACCACATCTGCAATTTTCATTGATAATATCTGTCTGACAGACTATTGATATGACAGACTATGTATACATTTAGTTTTAGATGTCATCTCTGTCAGGGTTATTTTTGTAAAGTTCACAAGTGTGAAATATCAGAAGTGAGACTAAGCACTTTCTACTTTGTGCCTTCTGTAAGTGGTGTTTAATTGAGACCTCTCCATTTTAATCGTGATTTTCTGCTTCTAATTAAGGTTCTGCTGCTGATTGACATTGAGCTGTCCTACATCAACACCAACCATGAGGACTTCATAGGCTTTGCTAAGTATGTACCCCTCCTCCCCCACCTTTCTGTAGCCCAACTTACAGCTTGTCGGTGACCCCAGTCCCAGTGCAGGCATTGTGATCCCGATTAACTACATGTTGCCTGTTGTCTGAGGTGCGCTTGTGATTCTGTAGATTTAAAAAGGAAAAGACCTGTAATCCTGTAACTCTCAGCTATCAATATATGTGTAACCCAGCTGCCTGGGTTACACTTCACTGCTACGGAATCAAAGTGTTGTTTATAATTAGCCACATGTTGTAAGCTGCGGTGCATCAGTATGATGTAGCATGCCAATTAGTGATCCAGCCACATCAGAGCATGTGTCTCCCTGTGGGGGAGGTGGATGCCACAATGATCCCCCCCGCATGCAACAATACAGCTCCCCTCCAAACAAAGTCAATCAAGCATGGTTGATTGCTTGGCAGATAAACTTCCTGTCTGCTGCAGACTATTTGACTGTCACTATAAAGAATGCTTCCTGTACCAATGTACAGAGCAGTGTTAACGTTTTACTGCATTCACTTGTAGCTGCTGTTGTGCACTAGAAACTCATTTGCACAATGCAAAGCACTCACTGGTTTTTTTGTGGTATATCTAAGTGGTTTAGAGTTCATGGTTGAATTCACATAGTCCCTAGTGAGCAGTTACAGTAGCATGCAGTTGAGTGGAGCTCCCTTCCTCTGTGTGGGTTGTGCTGTTGAACGAGTAATAAAGACAGTCCCCGTGTGTGAGGGTTTGTCTAGCCTGTGCATGGCAAGTGGATTGCTGTCATGTGTCTCAGGTCAGCTAGGGCTGTTTAACGGTTCTCATGACGTCACTTTCAGTCTTGACTACAGAAGGCTGGATGATGATAGCCCCCCAGGGTACGGCAACAACAGGTGGGCTAACAGAAAGGATGTAGGGTTGTGAGTACACTATGTGTGTGAGAGACAGTTTGACCCTCAATTTTGTCCAGATTCCTCCAAAACCCACTTAAACCTTCATGTATGTGCGTGGTAGTATGATAATAACAATGATGACATCAAAACCTTGGATTTGCACTTATCTAAAACCAGACAGGTGATTTGCATAAAAGACTGAATATATGAAACATAATATTGGAAAAGAATAGAATATTATTGGAACAGAAGTGACACTCGAATATTTAGTTTTTATATTTTAAACAGGTTGTGTTTGGTGTGGTGTCATCATTATTTATTGTCGTTTTTTTGTCCATCTTTGTGTAATGACAGTGCCCAGCAGAGGAACACAGCTGCCAACAAGAAGAGGGCCATGCCCAACCAGGTACATTTTATCACTCAGCTCTGGCCTTTTCACCAATCCAAGATTTAATTTCCCTTGACTGACGCCTACCATTACTACTCTAATAATCAATTACTTGAAAGAAACCTCACGCAATGATTTAGCCCATAGCCATTAATCTATCTCGAGCTCTCTAACTGGTAACGACACCTCCCCTAAATCATTTCAACTACTGACTGTAGCTCATCCCAGTCGTTTCTAATGCTCATATTGAACTGGCTGGTCTTTGTCTACAATGTTGTAAAGCTGTTACCTCTCCTTTTTTGTTTTATTCAGACAGATGTTTAGCCAAGTTTGTTGAGTTTTAGTTTGTGTTTGTAAGATCCTGAAACATGATTATAATACTGCTAGTCAGCTTAGAGATTGCAGTTTCAGTGAAGGGAAAGTTGCCTTAAGGAACTTAAAGAAGACCCTGCTTCCCTGCTTTTCTGAAACAAGCATTTGTTTCCATTACTATTATTAATTGCTGTTTGCATGTGATCCAGGCATTTTGTTCCATAGCAAAGCAACAATTAATCACAGAATTTTGTTTGTTTTGTTGCCTGCCCATTAACTTACAAGCATCTTTTGTATTGAAATTCAGAATGTGCATGGACCTCGCACCTTTCAACTGAGCAACAAATATGACATAACAAATTGTGGTTTACTTGAAGTAATTCTAATTGCATGTAACTTTCTTGCTGTCTCTCGCTCTCTCTCTGTCTCTTTCCCTTCATGTGTCTTTCTCTGGTTGTCTCATGTATTCTTTCTTTCTTTTTCCTCCTGTTTTTGCCCCCTTCAAACCTGTCATTCTCACGTTTCACCCTCCTTTTTTTTTTTTTTTCAAACTTTTCTTGAACTTTCATTCTATACTGTCTCTTCCTTTGAGATTTCTCTTCTCTCCTTTCAACTTTCCACATGCCACCCTTTTCCCTTTCCCCCTCCATCTACCTCTCATCTGTCCCTCATCTATGCTTGCGGCTTTCTCATTTCTATTGGCTATGATTTTACACGGCCTCCCTCCCCTTCCTGTTACTGCAGGGTGAGATTCTGGTAAGTACCCCACAGATTAAACCACACCCTGGCAGGGGGCAGCAGGGGTAGGCCATGCAGAAGAACTGAGGCTATCATGCACAGGTCAGCCAATATGGTTAACGTGGAAAAGACAAACTTCTGTGAGATAACAGAATAAACAGTTTCCTGCAAATACAGGAGTCGATACCTTCCACCATAATGAGTTGTTCTACTCTCTGCAGTTTGGCGGACTGGGGGAGGTCCACGAGGAGAAGGTAGAGTCTCCAGATTGATCAAACTGATATCCATTACTATTCTAGCATTAGCACAGTTACCAGGAATTTTGGAACTGTCCTACAGTAACACGTAATTCTTGGTTTCATTATAATAAGACAGTAATTGTCTTTAATTGTACGCATTTGGGCTGCAACTAACCCTTTACCTTTTCTCCACCAAATATTTTTAACAAGATATGAATCCTTTTACCGCCACAAAAGATTGTGGCACGTTGCAATGCTGTGTGTGCTCTGTTAAGGACCACAGAGAGAGAACAGGTCAATCTTCTACCACTGACTGTGGACACCATCAGTTCTCATGTCTTCAGGTTTATACCTCTGCTGCTGCCTCATGCACGGTGACTCAAAAGTTTGCCTTGTGAGAATCATCCTAAACATCACCGTCGACAAATCGGAGAGGGAGTGATTAAATCAGACAATAAAGTAAACAATATTTATTCTTTGGGATTTCTTTTACATTAATTTCTAGTTATTACTTTAATGTTTTCTTTTGTAGATGAAGTACATTTCACTTTGTTACAAAAGAACCTGTTACAAATCTCTAATTGTTATTTCTGTATTCAGAGCTGATCAAAATTGTCTGTTATTTAGTGTGGTGACTGGTCATGGCTTCGGGATGTATTTAATCCAAATTCCTTGTTAACATCTCATATTTTCTTGGCAAATCTATATTGTCTTATATAATTCTAATCATTTAAATTTTATTTTCTTTCAATCCTTGGGGCTAATCTCTGATGTAATTGTACATCTTTAATTAACCACTTGCATCACTTTCATTTACAGAAATAGATCGAACACTTCTTGACAGTCGTCTACTACTGGCAAACAATGTAGAAACAAAAGCATCTCATTATTACCTCTTTTTTAATATCAGCCTGGTTATAACTTTAATACAGGGGATTTAAAAGCTTTCCTTGTTTCTGAGAAGTTTAAGTTATTTCCTCGTGAAGGCAAACTACCAGTTTAGGTCCTATATAATTGCCTCGTTTTCCCATGTTTATGTTGGCGCTTTGAACTAATTAACCTTTTTCCCCATAACTCACTCAGTCCTCTCCTGGATTGAGAGGGAGTGGAGGAGAGAGGTCTAATGCAGACTTTGAAATGGATATTTCCACTTAGCGCGAGCACACTTTTCACAGATAGTTTCCCCAGTACTACTGTATTTGAAATGCATGGGAGTCTATGTGAACAAATGGAGAGACATAGTAGCCAAGAGGGCTCCTCCAATATGCAAAATGGCTTATTTACCTCAGTGATTCACTCAACTCGGCCTCTCAGTCTGATGTATTTCCTCCCTCTCCATCTCTCCACTTCAGATTTTCACTTTGCCGTTTAGATTTCTGTCCCTCTATGAACTCTAGTACATCAGATAACAGGCCTATGCATTTAATCTCTTTCATCCCGTATATCAGAGTCCAGTTAACCCCACTAACCCTGCTTTTGTTTTTTTAACTGCCAGTACATAGGCTAGCTTTTACACTAACATACCACCGTTGACCTTTAATCTTTGACTCTGTATTGGGGCTTGGCCATAAGCATGGTCTGGACACCATCTGGTCCTGTTTGTTGGTTTAAAGATTTATTTTCTGTCCAGTGATAAAGAACAAGAACTACAGCCCTTTTCAGTATTTTCAACAAAATCTTTTTATGGTTTTGTGTACATTTAGCCATATTGCACACAGTATTACTGTCCTTTGGGCACTCCATGCTGTTTACTCAATAGGTTTCACATTTCATCTGTGCTTCTGTGTTGTAGTGCACATTTAAGTAACATTAGACTCACAAACACAAAAATGTTAATAAAAAGATAAGAGACAAACAAATTTACAGTGACCTAGCAGGTAAGATTTTATTAGTGTTAGTCACATCCCAGTATTAATGGTGCAACAATTTTGGGGCCCTCATGTCACCAGTGTATAAGCCTGATTGACAAAGCTGTTTTCCTCCATCCTTCCGGTACCTCTCGCTCCCTACCACCCTCTTCTCTCCCACATCTTTTCAGGTGATCAGGAAAGGCTGGCTAACCTTAAACATCAGCATCATGAAGGGAGGCTCCAAGGAGTACTGGTTTGTCCTGACTGCTGAGTCCCTGTCCTGGTACAAAGATGAGGAGGTGAGAGGAATTTCTGTTCCAGTGCTGCATTTCACTGGATACACTTGAATATGGCTTGCTAACATACGATGACACAGCACCACAGGAATGCATAAAGATGAAGATACTATATTTGGCACTGTTGGGAGAAACTATCCCAAGTGGAGATTCGGTGTATTTACCCACGATGGCTGGAGGTGTGTGCGTCCCAGCCCAGCCTAACCAATGTGCAGACTACTGTTCAGCTGTAGCCTGATGAACAGGTAGTCTGAACACTGGGCAGGCGGGGGGGTGAGGAGGACTCTGATGGGAGGAAGGACCCCGAGGTCATTGCGTCTGCAGGTCGCTATCCTAGGACAGTAGGACAGAGTGCAAAGAAAGCAAACATTACATTGAAACAATTGCACATACGAGAAGAGCTACATACATGGGCTACATACAACCATACTGCCGAAATGCCACAATACCTTTTATCATATTTAACCTATATTATTTTAAATAGAGGTTAATATGAAAAATCTGACCTTTTTAATGTTGCTTCCAAACGATTCAGGCAAATATATCTAAACATATTTGGACTGCATTCCCTTGTGGCTAAATAACTACAGTATATGCAGACTGCTCTATAGTTTATTTATATTACAGACCTTTTTCAAAGGTTATATTCAAGGACTTAAAGTAACATTCAGTACAAGGGACAGGTCAGTGCATTGATAGATAAAATATATGTGATCTAAAATCAAATGATCTAGTTTCACTTGTTTGATTTTAGACTTGATTCAAAAACTGACTTAACTAAATTATTGAACATTTGTCTACAATTTCTTAAGTGCATAAATAGCATTGCAATTGCCTTACTCACTGCTTGATCTTCTTCCCAAGGCCTCAGTCGTATCCGTTCTTCCAGCGAAATAAAAAGACCACTAAAAGATACCACTGCTAAAGATGAACTGCAGTCCAGTGGCCTCAGTGTGCTCAAACACCCACTGGAAATGGTGCATTTTCATGTCGGCCGCCTTTTGAGAAACAGCAAAGAGAAAGAAAGAGAATGAGAGAGGGAGGATGGTGGAGGCAAACTGACGTGGCAGGCGGGCTGAAATGTTCCAGCCGGGATCTGACTTTGGAATTTGCAGGAAATCGTACTGGGTTACGGGGGCCGGAGGGGTGTGTGATTGTGTGTGTGTGTGTGTGTGCATGTGTATAGGCGCTTGTCCACATGAGTCCTCCTGTACTTTTTATCGTTTCGGCAGTTGGTCATATCTGTACAAGTGCATGTTTATGCACTCTCCAAAATCCCATGATATGTGTTTGTTCAATTCATTCAGGCAGGCTCATGTAAGTTTGTTTGTCTTTGCACGTGCAGTTAAGTATTTAGTCCTGTGTGTGGTGGGGGTGGGGGATTGTGGAACTGAGTGATGTAACTGTTGGGCCTATGCCGCTCTCTGTGTTAGTGCACACGTAAATGCTTCCAGATGTCTTTGCTAAACAGTGAAAGCTGGCACCCCATCCCCCCAGAACTCCGATGCTCCTCCTTTTCTTCCTCTCCTCCTCTCCCTCATCATGCATTTCTCCATCTCACCAGCCTGGTGGTGGTCCACACAGAGGAAATGCATTCCATCATGTCTGCTCATCGGTGGAGAAGTGTTAGCACTGCACTCTGTTTTCATCTCCATTACCAAAATATATAGACAATTGCTCACTTTATGAAAATGTAATATCTTCTGTTGTATGTTTCAGTCCTGCTTTGAAATCCGCATTTCTTCGGTCTGTCTCATGCTAGGAGAAAGAAAAGAAGTATATGCTGCCCCTGGATAACCTGAAGCTCCGAGATGTGGAGAAAGGCTTTATGTCCACAAAGCACATCTTTGCTATCTTCAACACCGAACAGAGGTCACGGTTATGTTGTTAAGATGTGTGAATGCACATGTACCCTATTTAGTTATTTTTTCTGCATGCATGTTCTTGTGTATTGGATAAGCCCACACACTCACAAGCACTTGTGTTTGTCTTTTGTTTATCTCTACAGGAACGTGTACAAGGATCTTCGCCAAGTGGAACTGGCCTGTGATTCTCAAGAGGATGTGGACAGCTGGAAAGCGTCCTTCCTCAGGGCAGGAGTTTATCCAGAGAAGGACCAGGTATGTGGGTGGGGCTTTCGGTTTCTATAAAAGCCATAAATGAGTTAATATCACATTGATCAATAACACATACTCCTCTGTATATCTCTGTTTCTCGATTTTAGGACAATTGTCATTTCTATAGATCGCAACTATGAAGATGTATTTAGGATATATTTATACTTTGGTGTGTGGTGTTGTTGTTGTTAGACGGAGAATGAAGAGGCTGCCCCTGCAGACACATTTTCCATGGACCCTCAGTTGGAGCGGCAGGTGGAAACCATCCGCAACCTGGTGGATTCGTACATCGGCATCATCAACAAATCTATCAGAGACCTCATGCCCAAGACCATCATGCATCTCATGATCAACAGCGTGAGTCCACCAGTTCTCAGCAGCAGACACGAGCCATTAACAGACACTGTCTTCAGATTTGGGAACAGACTTAAAATGAAAGAGATCATCTGAGTCTATAACCTTAACACACTGTGCACTGTATTTCACTTAAGGAGAATTTACAGAAAAGAAGGTTATTGAGCTATGACCACCACTTTGCACAGTGCAGGGTACACCCCATCACATTGGTTAGGTTAGTTAAAGTGGATCCTCTCACACCTCAGGCTGTGTGCTATGCTAAATGCTGACAGTAGCTGGATCTCTACCTAAACACTATAAACGTAAACTTCCAATTTTGCAGTGTTCTGCATGGCTTACAGAGTACATGTTGTAATTGTCAGCTGGTATTCAACAGTGAGTGTTCCTCAAAGTTCATTTATGTACAAACTATGCAACATGTATGGATGCAATATGCCATTAGCTATACATGCTGACAGAAATGTTGCCATTATCTGGCAAATGTACCATCCTACATTATTACATTATTTATGACATGCAGGCCTGAGTCCCCCTCCTGCAGTGGCCCGGGTTAAAAAAAACAAAACTTAATCAAGGCACCTGATAAACCAGTAATTTGAGTTATGATTAAATAAACTGAAATTTAATTAGGTCTAAATCTCATTGCACCACAGAGCTGGGCAGAACAGTGTTTAGTTTTCTTGTTCATTTTAGTTGCAACAGTGGTCATGTATTTCATGTTAACACAAGGTCATAAACTTGGAAGACACTAATTAACAAAATGTATGATGCATGCTCACAGTGTCTTGTCCACTGTCCATTTATTAGGTTTTATTATTCTAGTGAGCGCACTTGATTGCTTCCAGGAATCTAGCAGCTACACACACGCATACACACACAAAACCAACACTTGCACCATTAGCCACTGGTGCAGTTCCTTTACCAAAGTTTATTATTTTGTTTAAAGATCAAATATGTCCACTCGATAAATTGTTTGTACTCTTGTGGTGGAATAAGCCCCTCCTTTCTTAGCCATAGGTCTTTCACTTCTTTCAACCACATTTTCCAGTTTATGAATCCTCTGATCATCTCTAAAAATGGATGTCTCGGGGTTTTTCGATGTAAGCTGCAACCATCTGTGTTTTTCATAATCTTAACTTCTATTCAGGCAAAGGATTTCATCCACTCAGAGCTGCTGGCCTACCTCTACTCATCTGGGGACCAGAACAGCCTCATGGAGGAGTCGGCTGACCAGGCCCAGCGCAGAGATGAAATGTTACGCATGTATCACGCACTCAAGGAGGCACTGCACATTATTGGTGACATCACCGTTAACACCATCTCCACCCCATTACCCCCACCTGTAAATGACACCTGGATCCAAGAAGCCAGGTGAGATTAGGGCTAACTAGCATTTAGTTCAGCTTTAGGTGCAGCAGTATCTATTGACACACCCAGTTTTACATAGCAAGCATGTTTTAAATATGAGATTAGAAACAGCAAGAAAAATGCAAATCTTTAGCCTGGTAGTATTATGCCTGCCTTGCTGACTTTGAAAAGAGGTGCGATTACATAGAATAGTCAGTGTATCTTATCCTGAATTAAGACAACTCACCTCCACAGGAGAATTAATGGGATCTTTTAGGTGTTTTGTCACGATGTCAGTTTAATCAATCATATCCTTCTCTCAGCCCAACCCCTCAGCGCAGGCCGCCTCCCGCAGCTGCCCCGCCCCCCAGCCGTCCACCTGCTGTTCGGGGCTCAACACCAGGACCACCCTTGAACCCTTCCCCTGCCTTTGGAGCTCCGCTCAACCCCTCTCCTGCCTTCGGTGCACCACCGATCCCCTCTCGCCCAGGTCCACCCATCAACGCCTTCAACAGCAACCTGGATCCCTTCAGTGCACCCCCACAGATCCCCTCCCGGCCCGCCCGCGTCCCACCCGGTGTACCCAGGTACAGCTTCCTGTTATGATGTGATTAGTAATACCTTGTGTATTATGCAATTTTGGTTGCACTGTATTTGTAACCTTTTGTCACTAAAATCTTATCAACCTCTGTCTTTCAAGAGTCGCAGGCATCGTTTGTCATTTCTCACTCTCACCAGTTAACCCATCTCTATATATAATATTATTTCTTGGCATTCACTCTTAGTTTTTTCTCTCTCACTCTCCCGCTGTCTGCACCCTCACTCTTTTCTCTGTTGTCTGTTGGGTTGTTTTGGTTTCTCCACTGTCCCTTTGTGAGCACGTCTCACTCCTTGTTCTGTATCTTCTCTCCCCGTTGCAGCCGAAGACCCCCCGGTGCTCCGTCTCACCGGCCCACCATTATCCGCCCCGCTGAGCCTTCCCTGCTAGACTAGACCTGTGGCCAAGCCCACCTAAGTGTGTTTGTGTGTGGGTATGTGTATCTGCACACAAAAGGCCGGGGGCAGGGGCTCGAGGGGAAGGGCCGACTGATAGCGGTGCAAAATGCGCGTCGTCCAGCCTTTTTAATGTCTCTTCAAGCGTTGTAATAAGCTGCTAATAACGTCTTTGTCGGTGCACATGAACGAAAGAAAGCCCTTAACCACTTGAATATTACATTTGACTGTGTAATACAAAATAAAACCCAGCTGATCTGTGGGATGCATTTAACTTCTATCAGTAAGAGATGATGTATCAACTTCAGTTGGAGCTTTTTTTTTTATTGTAATAACTGGTTTATTTCCTCTGACAAGTTTCCCACCAGAAGCTCATTGAATAACTTATTAACTGCTACAGGCTGGCTTTCCTCTCCCCTCCCTCCACCTTTTTAGATCTAGATCTCTATGTAATATACACACTTAACCTGTTATTATTTTACTGGGTTTTCATTTCCTAACCTATGTCATACTGAAAAACAATGGCTTACTATCACTGTTGTTATTTTGGTGATATTGATTACATTTATTTTCCTTGTGTTATTTTATTTGGGTGACTTTGTCCTTTTTAATGACCTTCATAAATATAGCTTTAAAAATTAAATCCTAATCGCAGAAAAAACAAAGCATAAAAAGACACAGGGCAGGGTTGCATGAGACGGCGTAGCTTCAGCCCCCCTTCAGCGAATTATCGTTCCATGCTGAAAAGATGTCATCCAGATTGACCATAATAATCCAAGCTCTTCTAACCATTTAGCCTTACAACAACCCACTCATAGATGGGATGTTGTAGCCCGTTACTTGAACACTATGCACAAAACCCCGGGAGAGAGAGACAGACTGAAGGCTGTTGGCACATTGTGAGATGGATGCTTTCTCTCCACTAATTCTGACTTTTAATCCCTTTAGTCTCAGTTGAACCCCAATGAGACCTTTAGGCTACGGGTAGACTTTGTTCATTCCTGGATTAGCTGATTCATATAGAGCAGAGCACACAGTAGTTTCCTCTGAGAGATAAAACTCAGTAAAGCGGTGGGGTGTGTAGACGAGGGCGTAGCTGTGATTGAGAGTATAAAGATGTTATTAAGCATTTAGGGGTTGGCACATCTCTTTCTGGACTTTGTTGTCAGGGACATTTATTATTGCTATCAGTTCTGCTTCCATGCATTAAAAATATTGTTGTATATAGCTGGCCTATACGGGGGAGCACTTGTATCTCATTTAATCGCAGGGTTGATGACAAAAACATGGTCTGGATTATAATCAAAGCCCAACATGTTAACATGCAACTGTAGTTGTCATATTAAAGGAAGCACTAACACTGTCATTTCATAAATCAACCTTTGGATGTAGGGAAAAAGTGATTGGTCATCTCCTAATGCATTATTTATAACCTTGGGCATTTGTCATTTCTTTTTTGATGTTTTTTGTTGATTGTATCCGCTCTGTACAACTCAGTTCCCCAGCTTCTCCTCGACTGTTATTTGGAGTTCTGCTCCAGGGATTAGCTGTCTAAACGTGTTGTATGTTGGGAGGGCACTTGGGCCTGCACATTGTCTACACCGCTGTGATTATTATTTGATATCTTTTGATTGCTCTTTCAGGGTATTTGATCATTTGAAAGCCTTTTTTCTTGAACATGTTTAGGCAAAAACTGGTCAAGTGAGGAGTGACGTTTGGCCACTAGGATGTTTTCTGCTTTTGGTTTGATCAGTAGTGGTGGTGAGCAGATGGTGGGATTCGTGGTTTATGAAGGCACACACTGTCTAGAGAAGCTGTCCAAACTTCAAAAGGTTAGAAACTTTGATTAGGCAACCTGACATGACAAAGAAACCATAAAGAATTCAAAACTGTTTCAAACCACAGACTCTAGAGACAGAGTGTGCTTTTTACTTCCCCTGTATTTCTCTACAGGTCTGGCTTTCAGTGACAGTGGCAGATGGAGTAAAACAATTTTATAAAACAGCCCTGAATCTTTAATTTGAAGACTCTTCACATTAGATCTTCCACAAATGCCTTTTACAAGTTCTTATTGGCCAAAGTTTGTTGAAATTCCCCTGTGCCTGTCATTTCAGCCTGCCTATGAGAAGCCCAGACTGTAAATACTCTGTAATACATTAGGTTGTGGCAATATTGCCGTTCTCTCCAATGGATCTACCCTGCCTCCTTTGTCTTTCCCTCCCTTGTCTAAATCTGGTGGAAGGGGATGGAAACCAAACCTGCAAAAATCTTTCTTTTTGTTTTGCAAACCCTTGTCAAGTGCCTCTGTAGCAATTCATTGATTTGAATAAACAAAATGAACTGATTTAGAATGAGAGTAAATAAAGAGGTGTTGTGTACAATAAAGGGACTGGCTCTGGTGGTTGGTGTCTCCTTGTGTCCTGTGTGATCCACTTTCTCTTCTCACTTTCTAAGATGATGTAGCACTCCTCCTGGTTTTTCTTTCACTTGCCTCCCTCCACATCTAAACCCATACAGACTGACATAAGCCTGCAAATGCTCCTATGGCAAGCCTCTACTGGCAGGCTGCCTGCTTTAGAGAGGCAATGGTCACTGGCCTTTACTGTTAGCGCATGCATTTTCACCAAATTTAAAATGAACAAAAAAATCATACCCTTTCATAGTAGCCTCCTGTTGCGGCTGCGTTTGAATCAATTAAATCAACATGTACACTGCCTATAAAAATAATCCTACCCCATTTGTAATTTATAATGTTTCGTCTTACAGCATTGAAGCAACGTCGATTCAACTTGATTTTTTTGACACTGATCAACAGGAAAATACTTGTTAATGTCAAAATGAATACATCTACTTTAATTCAGTGTTTTAAGACAATAAAACATGGACGTTGTCATTTCAAGGGGGTGGGGATATTTTAATAGGCACAATATATAGTTTGCCCTGAATGCATAGAAACCTCTTTTAAAATAGTTCTGTGCTAAATACGCTCAAATCTTCTGATAAAATCATTTTTAGCAAAAGTAGTCTTTTTTTTATTCCCTTTTGAGCTGCGGCATTAATGGATGAATGCAGCTTTATGTGTCAAATCACATCCTCGAATGAGAGTGGAGGATGATCTCTCTCAACAGATTGCCCCATTACAAATGGCCTTGCTCTTCTGCTGACTGGATCCTGTAGTATTACTATAGTAAGCGCATGTTACAAGGTTAAGAGATTAATGTTGGTTGATTCTTCCTGAACAGGCGCCCTGCTCCCCGTGGAAACCAGTGGTGACCTTGACCAGCCTGAAGTGGACATGAAATGACTTCAATCCAAGACAACAGGACTACAGAAGAGCTACATATTTTATATTCAGTTCACTCAAAAAGAAAAGCGCCAACAGCGCTGTTAACTACATAAGTAATCTGATGTCAGTAAAAAATGCAAACTTATTAGTGAGGCATCATGTTATTTTCTCTATAGTAAATATTGTCTAAAATAGTTGAGCACTACACTGCGGTAGTAATGAACTCTTGGGATTAATTATGATACAGTGCCATGTCATAAAGACAGTTCAACATTAAAATGTGTTATTATTGTAGCATGTCTCTGTTCTGTGATGACAGAAAATACATCTGTCAAGTGGTGGAAGATAATCATTGAATACGTTTAATAGAAAAAATGTTTTATGTGTGTTTTTACCACTAAGTGCAATTGCATGAGACAAATTACTGCAATTCATCCGAATAACGGCAAAGAAATGAATGTTTCAGCCAAAACTAACTTGGCATCTGGATGACTTAAACTGTTTTCTGCCTATTTAACCTCCAGATGGAGAAATTGATCAGTGGGATTGCTTTTATGACTGTGTGGATACGTCTTTTTATCAGGGGAAATATTTTAGATGTGATTTTTATAAACAGCTTGAGGCTTGTTTTTGCTATTGGTTTGATAAAACATAGCCTAGAGTCATAAATGTCGATGTGAAGTGTGGTGTCTGAAATTTAATAAAACAACATTCCAGTGACAGCAAAGATCAGTGCTGCAAGTAGTATCTGTGTGTGTGTATTTATTTATGTATACAGCATGTGTCTCAGTGTCTGTGAAAATTTCAGTATGCTACTGACTTTCAGTTGAGAATTCACAATTTCACAAAACATCAAAGCAAGCACTTTTTGGCTGCAATAAAAACAAAAATACATTCCCAGCACGAGTCAGTTTTCAAAAACTGATAACCATCCATTTAAATTGAGCTCACAAGGCATGCCAGTTAAAGGTTTCGGGTCAAACTCTTAAGTGTGAGCACATGCTCTTGAAACAGTTTTGTTGTGACTACGTGCAGACTCGCTTGGTGTCATCAAAGAGGCGTCGCAGGGTGTAGATTTGAGTGACCGCGACGGTGAGCATGACAAGGAGGTTGAGGCAGGACCAGAAGGACACCCGCCACAGGTTGTCCTCCAGAAGGTAGCGGTCCCTCGTCTCAAAGGTCCGCAGCACAGTCTGGAACTGACGGCTCCTCTCCAGGTGCCGGTACACAGAGTCCATCCTCGCCTGGAAGAGGAAGAAAAGAACGGCAGACCGGAGGAGATGAAAGTCAGTGCTGGGATGTGCAGACATCAAAGGGAATGACATGAGATCATTTAAGTGTTGTCTGAAGGGGAATCATGGCTGGCTCTTTGTTTTTCCCTCTCACCCGGATGTCCTCCAGTTCATACTCCACCATGCTCTCTGGCGTGGCCACGTCCGCCCACTCATCTCGGCCTTTGCCTGCGCTGTTTTGACTATTAATGATCACCTCAAAGAACACCATCTTCTTTGACAGTTTACTGAAGCTGTTGTCAAAACACAGCCGGTAGTCTCCATCCTCTGTACGATCCACCCTGCAGGGGGGAAGAAAAGGTGACATTTGCTCTCAACAATACCATCGTTAAAACTACTCACTAAAATAACACAAGAGAATGGTATTTCAATCATTTTATTTTATTTAATTAACTCTTGCCCGGTGCCTTGATGCTTGCCTATCCTTAATTGGTTTCAGTACAAATAAAGAGTATGCTATTACAGGAATTGAGCATCACAACAGTAGCAGGTTGTTGGAAAGCATTTAGGTGACCCACATGTGAATGCCATCAGATCTCCTGAAGTCAGAGACCAGCCTGTATCCGCTGGGTGAGATGAGGGCAAAGCCAACATCCAGGCCTGACCCTGCTATCACCTGCAAAAGAAACAGAGGGATTGAGGTCAGTAGTACAGGATAGCCAGGCTCCACGTCACAGTAACCCAGAGCTCACTGACATTTCCACGGTTATCTTCACATTTTTACCTAAAGCCCTGATAGCACTGAGCAACAACATAGCTCACATATAATGCCCCTTAGAGACTATTAACTGGACAGTTGGAGTATCTGCGTAGGGAAATTCTCTATTTCGCTACCTGCTACTGCCCCTTCTTTGCCCTATAGTAAAAGAAGAAGAATATATTCTCAAAATGTGTCAGAAAATTCCACAATTCCTCATCATGAAGCAGCCTTCGACCTTACAGACCACTGTAGGCGTAGTTCTGACTGTCTGTTGAGGGAAGATTTGGGAAAAGGCAGCAGATAGGTGAACAACACATCCACATCCACGCTGCAGCCCTGGAAGCATCATGTGTCAAATGTTCCAGTGACAACACCCCAGTAATCCTGCCAGGCTCTTCTCTGACTCCACGCTCAGAAAGCACAGAGACATGTCACGGCAGTCCTGCAGCTGCCAGAGGGTGTGATGACTGTGTGATGGTAGGAGGTGAAGCAATGCAAAGGTCATGGCCATAAGATTACTGAGGTCAACAGCACATTATAAGAGACTTGAGAACAAATGCTTTTGAATTTGAAGCTATGTTTAATGCTATGTTTGAAAAAGTTCAAAACAGGCAAAAATATGTATTTGTATTTTGCACTTGGCATAGTGGCTATATATTTTGGATGTATTTACAGTGTCATGTAAAGGCATGTTTTTGCTTGTGCAGAATGCACGCTAAGTACTTTTACAATGTGTTTCAGCGGTATGTAAAGAATCAGGGGTATAAGTTTGCCCTTTTCTCAGGACAGGCATCTTCAACAACAACTGCAATGGTTTTCTTATCTCTCTACACGCAAGACCAAAGTCCAAAGCCTGTTCACTTGTCTTTCAGTTAGACATTATTCACAAACTTTAATAAAGCTATCCAGAACTTAAACATTCACAGTCACTGTACCAGACCGACACAGGCAGAGAACAGTGAGAGAGTGAGAGAGAGAGAACATTATATTTACCTGGTATTCAACTTCCATACTTTCGTTCCTCGCGGTGGTTTGGTAGAAACACTCTGTGGTGCCAGCAGGTAATAGAAATGTAAATTCCATGTTTTGGTCTGGCCCCAAACCCAAAGTCAAGCCTACAGTCAGAAGTAAACATGCCAGCAAACAGAGGTCTGCAGACACGTTCATCATCCTCCCCCCGCAGTGCATAGTCCATTTATTCCACTTCCACCAACTTTGGAAACTATGTTACACAAGAACAATAAAGCGACTTTACTGTATATCTGTAATTGCTTACTGTCATACTCCGACGGTTGGAAAATAGCCTGACAGCAATGGGTCACTTGATCAAAGCTGAAAGACTGGAGCCACCACCTGTGTCGACAAATAGCACTCTGTAATCTGGACAGCAGGCACGTGCAAAACTGAGGAGTGACAAGGTGCAATAAGAGCCTGATGATACCTGATGATACCTGGTGTATGAAGGCCTGTACAGTTAGTGAAGGTACATTTGGATTTAAAAAAAAGGTTTTTATAATCACTTTTCATACTTTTGGTAGGATTACTTGATTTTTAATTGGGCAAAATGCCCCCCCCCCCCCCCCGCCCCATATTATTAATTCCTTCTAACAAACGTTGTACTAGTCATGTCCTCATCTGTTCTGTAGGGGGAGCTATGGGTAAAAGCAGACAAAAGGCAGGCCATAAAGCTTGTCATGGATGTATTATGAAGAACTTAATGTTGTTAAGTGAACCACATGAAGAAAACTCGGTAGGGTACAATATACAATGGTTAATTAACAGTCATTAACTGAGGATCCATTTATTAATAACTAAAACCGCAAAAGCATTGTGACTTGATAATTTCTTAATGGTGTGTAACTCATGATACATAGTGCCTTACTTCATGCATTAAACCATCACGAACCATGCATTAGTTATGCATTACTTAAGCATTTTTTTTGTAGCCCTGTTATAAAGTTAACATAAACATCTAATACTTTAATTCCTTATTCTGAGAGGGACAAAAGTTAATTTTAGAATCTAAATTTAAAATGAGAGAGATATTTTTCAAGAAGGGTGTAAAAGTTCAGAAATTGACAATGATTTAACCCAATATAGCCTACTGTATCTCGCAGCTGATAAGGCCATTACAAATTTAAACAGATTTAGTGGCTGGATCATTTGGAAATAAATAAAGCATGAAAACATTTCTATGAGAATCGCTATAAATCTGATTCCTTTACTAATTTGGACTCTAAGAGTATTTTTAGATTAGCTTGATATTCCTAGGATCTCAGATGACATTGAGGAAAACTTAAAAAATAACTGTCTGAAATATTACATGCCAAAGAGACTTTAAATGCTGGTAAGGCAACAAGACCAGATGGGCTTCCAATGGACATACACAAACATTTTAAGGATAATAATGTATGTTTGACCCCTATTTTTGACATGTATCAGGAAGACTGGCTGCATTCCCAATTCAATGAGAACAGCCTTGAATGTACTACTTCCACAGCCAGTTAAAGCTAATGCAAATTGTGAAAACATGTGTAGGGTATTAAATATTTTGTGTTATAAAATATGATAAAGGTATGGTATGATGTAAAGAAATACATGAATGTAGGTAACATTTTCATAATTATCTTGTTTTAGTCCAATTTGGGGAAATATTCCATTCCATATGATCTAGGTTTTCAGCTGTGGCCAAAGAAAGCTTGAAAAAGTGTATGTACACATTAATGAGCTTCGAGGAAATCACAGCAAAGTATAACATTTTAAGGAAACACTTTTTTTTTTAATGTATTTGCAAATACAGAGCTATTATTATTTATTTATGTAGCACAAAGTAAATCATTGTAAAAACCCATGATTTTTCATGTTTGGAAAAAATCCTCACAAAAAACTGCAATGCATTAATCTATAATTGGCTTACATCTGGTTCTATGGTCAGCTCAGGGTCTAAACTGAAAACTCAGAAGTCGGATCTAAATGAGGAAATTCCCCTTGGCGATTGTGTTAAAGCTCTGATACATGCTCTGATTACTAAGTTACAGGCTGCTTCAGGACACCTGAATGATACAGACTTGCAATACTGTTTAACTAAATAGGCATAATGACAATATTCCTGATATTTCTTTAAATATAAAGACTCTTAAGCAACTCTTAATCATTGTTTATGGGGGTGTGCTAAGATTTTTGGAAGGAGGGTATTAATGTGATCTCAAAAATCTTATTTGTAAATAAGTAAGGTTTTTCTATTTCAGTGTATACATGTATAGATATGTGTATATTTCTGAGTATTTTTTGTAAAATAAAGATCATATTTGTGGGACATGTTGGAGTAGTATTAGTGAGAGGGTTTAACAATCAGTTGAAAAATCAGCTAGAAGTTCAGAATTCAGGAAGAGAGCAGCACTACTCGGTGCACCACCGTGCTGCCTGGATCCATCTCCTTACATCACATCGTGCTTGTCAGGCTTTGAATTCAGTTTATTCGGCCTTCCTGTCACTTGGCCGGTTCTTCTCTACAATTATGCAGTCACAACTTTATTATACGTCACCCAAGTTTAGAATCTGGACCTTTCCCTGTCAACGGAAAGGATTCTAATTGCTTATCCTTTAGAAGTCAGAGGAGTCTGTGTGAAAGATAGTATTAACAAAGGCCATACATCACAACATTACATGTAAGCTCTCACCTCTTTCAAAGCCTTCACTCCTGCTAAGACAGCAGAAAGAACTTCTAACCCGGATCTGTAGCTCCTATTCTTTTTCCTGTTCACTTCCATCTACCACACAAAGATACATTTCTTTTAGAAGGTGAGTCAACTGTCTCATAGGTGAGATCCAGAGCAACACGTATATCATTTACACCCTAAAACACATCCTCAATTAATTTACCAAACATACATTGGTCTAAACCTGGCACTTCACCTCACCCTACGCCGGCTGAGTCTTGTGGCTTCAGTATTTTTTGAATCTCTTTTACATGCTTATGCCTCATAACTAGGCTCTGTCCCCTGCAACAAAGCACAGAGGTAAACTCTGTGGATAACAAGTGGTTGAGATTTGAATCTTAAACTCCATTTTTGTCATTAGTTGCTGTTAGACTATAAGGCAAGCCGCAGAGAGAGTGCAGAGAGGAAGTGTGAAAGGAGATATTTCAACATTGCTATTACAGTAAAGTGGGAGGGTGTGAAGAGGAGGTTAAATGCATCATGTTAAGTCTCCTACTTCGTGATTGTCGCCTTCTACCTTGGGGATTTGTAACTGATTGATTGTCAGGTTCTGCTGCTGCACTGGAAACATTCAACTACAGTATCAGTTTGATGTTTGCAGTTACTGTGCAGAGAGGTGCATCTCTGACAGCCTTAGAAGGAGCTTTGGTGATACATCTCAAGATTTCTATATCTGAGTCTGTTCTTTATCTGACTACTCGTGAGCCATCTCCACTTGAACCGACCACAAGTGAGCCCACCCATTTTGCTACTTTTTCAGACCTCTCTGTCTCTCAAATCTCTATTTGTCTCTGCAGCCCCTTTGAAGCAACACCCTCCGACAACTTCTGGAGGATATTTCCACAGTGAATTGTTTTTCAGTTACAGAGATAGCACAGTAGGTATGGCTGAGCGTGGATATCCCTCTGTGTATGTGGTGGACAGCCATGCAACCCGGCCTCCAGTTCCACCCAGGCTGAGGCAGGGCCGACGGCGTGCTGGGGTGGCACAGATCCTGCTGTTCCTGCTGGTGAGCGTGGCGTTGTGTGGCATGGCCATAGAAGCCTGCTTCATCTACCGTCTCTACAAACCTGAATCTGTGAGTATCAACACCATCTCTGACGCTGCACCTGCATACAATACCTTTTGCAATTTCATCCTGTGATTTCTCATCAACTGAGAGTCACTGTGCTTCGTTTTCGTTTAATTAGATTTCGTTTTGAACCCTTTTGAATCTCGCTTTCGTCATAAGAGCTCATTCAGTTTTAACTCCTTATTCTCACTTTCCTTTTTTTTTCTGACAGTTTTCTCTTGTTTTCTGTCACTCTCAACCTAAAACTCTTGTGTTGTGTTTTTGTCAAAAACACCTTTAATTTTGCTTTAAACACAAGTATTAATAAGTATTCATAATGGGAATTCTTCAATAAATCAATTAATTCAAACAATGGATTCTTCAATCAATGGGATTTCACAGCAACATTGTTTGTTTAACTTGAGTCTTATGTATTTATACTTTAATATTTTTATGCTAAAATGTAATTACTTAAAGCAAATTGAATACATATTGATACTATTAAGGTAAAATCTCAAGACAAAAATAGCGAAATACAAACATTTGTGACCTCGGAATATAAAACGACATTATTCAATATTATGATAGCGGCACGCTTCATGTGTTGGTGACAAGAAAATCACTTCAGAACAAAAATTTCAACATTGTGAATTTTACTAATTAAATATACAATACAAGGTAGAAACGCAAGGACAATTACCATTGTTCCCATAACTTTTTAATTTGCATTTCCCAGACAAATGCTACGTGTGGCAAATAATCTGCTTTGCTGTCAAACCAAAGTGGAAACTTCTACTGTCCAGGAGTCAATTTGTGATTATAGATTTACCAACAGTGTTATGATGGAGTTTGGTGTAATAAAAAAAAATTCCATTAGTATATTGGAAGACAAAAGCAGACCCACAGTTTAGACAAACTTTCTCTTTACACAACAGTAAAGTGTGGGGATCTTGTTCGTGTTTGGTAAAGCAAAGTCATCAGTAAACCAAAGGATTCTCGTGATAGAAACAGAACTGACATTTACTCCAATCATATGAATGATTGTTTTTCTCCAAAAATTGCTGACTGTGAAATAATTTCACTATTATGGGGAAGAGAGTGGAGCAGAGATGGAGAAGTACATTAAAGTCCGGCCCATTTACGGAGAACTCCATTGACGTCCCTGGCATGCAGACTTGATGTTCCACGATGATGGATGGTCACTGTATCATTGTGACTCAGTTTCCTGTCCTCTTCTGATCATCTGTGCAAGGGCAGCAGTCACGGGTTGGGTAGGGGGAGGGGGACATGGCTTTCTTGGTTTGACACTGTTTGTTTGAGACTTGGATGGCGTACAAACAAGGGACGGTAGTGAAAAGGAAGTGGTCTATTTCCTGTAGCATGATTGTGATCTATGCTCATTGCCAGAAAGACCGACCTGTCCTACTTTGTTCTTCAGACAGATAACATCATAGAAAAACAAAAAGGGGTCCTTAAACACAATTCAGATTTTATAATATGGAGATCGTAGTTTTTCACATCTTATTTTCCCAAGTTGGTCGCATATCCACCAATGGTGATAACATCAACAAATATACACATGCAAGACAGAGGTAAACCATTTTTATGTTATTTGCAGGCCACCTCAGGATCGACCTCTAAGCTCATTGCAGGTATGTTTCAGCACTACTCAATTAATAAATGTCCTCATTTACTTAATCCACATCAGTGACAGTATATCTGGTTCTCACACAGGTGAAGATGTTACACCTCCCATTAAAAGGCTTGATATTCTTCCTTCCAAACCGGCTGCACATTTGACAGGTAAGACCAGTGTCGATGTTCCTTGCATTACCATAGTGTTCAATTTATTACCAAGGCAGAAAATAAATCACATATTGTCGCAGCTTTTGCTAGTAAAATGAAGGCACAGTTCTCAAAGTGCATAATGTGCTTTGAGCAAAATACTTCATTATAATGTATTTGTCATTTTGAACCCCTTGTTTTAAAAGAATCAGACTTCACATTCTTGCTGGGTTTTGTTCCAGATGGACAAGATGTTGTTCATCAAAATCAAATCATGGCATGGAGCATGGATGCAGACCCTCTCCTCCATAAAATGGACTACAAAGACCGAAGTCTTGTCATTCAGAAGGAGGGTTTTTACTATGTCTATTCCAAGGTTTCCTTTATAGACACCAGTGTATTTCATCACTCTGTTAATGTTAAAACTAAACGGTACATTGGAAATAGCATTCCCCTCCTGGAATCCAGGAAATACTCAAAGGGGTCCAGCAACATAAGATCCAACAGTTACTTGGGTGGAGTGTTTCACCTCTACAGAGATGATGCCCTTTTTGTGAAAGTGAACAATGTATCAAAAATTGCACGACACAAATCCTTTGAGAATGTCTTTGGTGCATATATGATATGAATATCACATTGATATTGATATTGGGCGGCTGTGGCTTGGTGGCAGAGCGGTCGTCCACCAATCGGAAGGTTGGCGGTTCGATCCCGGCTTCCCCCGGCCATGTGTCGAAGTATCCTTGAGCAAGATACTGAACCCTCAACTGCTCCCGAAGCTGCGCCTTCGGTGTGTGAGTGAGTGAGTGTGACTGGTTAGTTTAATTTGTACTGCCATCAGTGTATGAATGTGTGTGAATGGGGTGAATGTGATGTAGTGTAAAAGCGCTTTGAGTAGTCAGAAAGACTAGAAAAGCGCTATACAAGTACAGTCCATTTACCATTTACCATATTTCACCATGAATCTGAAAGTTTGGAGTAACATTAAAAAAATGTGGATGCAAAATAATATGGAATCTTCTCGAGGAGTAAAGATTCGCTTTGCAATGAAAAAGAAGTCAGTAAACGGAAAGAGAGGAAGGTGTGAAAACCTCTTTGTTCCTCAGAGCGAAAGATAGGTCAGGTCTTATTGGGGGGGGTGAAACGCTTTAAGTTTTGAATTATGTTTGACAATGTAACAAAGCTCATTTTCACATCACGGTCTTTTTATGTGCATACTTGTGTACTTACTCAATCTTCTGCATGTTACAAAATGACTCGTCATTGATGGATAAAAAAACAACAACAAAAAAAACCATTGATACATTGCTCAGTTTTCCTGATATATATATATATTGTTGCTAACTGTAGACGTATGTGTCATGTTCATGCTAAACTTAAAAACATAAAAACTGTAACCATACACCTTTCTTTTCATTCTTGCTGGGACACATGCTGCACACTATTTATTTATTCCTCCATTGGTAGAATTAATGATATAACTGCTTTTCAGTTCTGCTGTATTTATGTGCAATAATGTATACAAAACAATGAAATAAACAGATCATGTTTTTAAAAGGTCTTGTTGGTTGGTTTTCTAAAGCCTTTCGTCAGGCCATCGTGCCGCTGAAGTGAGCCCCTGCATGCACTTCCTGCTGTGTCAGGTGAGGCGGCGCTGGAGCCTTTCCTGAGTGGTCTCAGTTGCAGCAAATGTTTCAGCCATTCAAACCACACGACACACACTGTAGAGAGGGTATATTTTTAATACAGCAGTGACGCAGAACAGTAAAGTGTCAATCTCTCAGCCCCCTTTAACCAGAATGTGTTCATGCCGTAAAACTTTTCAGACAGATGTACTTCTCTTGAGGGGTGATAGGTGCACAGGACAGTATGTGACTTACACATTCAGATCAGCATACTTATTTACTGTAATGCTATGATTGTTTTCACTTAATCACCATGGCGACAAACACGCTGACATGCGTGTACCAACAGCAAGCTTCATCACTCTTTGAAGCTTTTTTCCCCTCATTTATATCTCTCATTCAGTCACTGTTACGTTTTCCCTTCAACTGTATCTGTTCGAAGAAGCCACTCTTGAAAACTCCCACAGAGTTGTATATTTGTAAACTGAAGAGGAAGTGGTAGTGGGGGCCGCTGGGGGAGAGGGGGTGTCAGCAGCAGATTGGCTGACTCACTTTCCAACCCCAGACCGGGAGAGCAATGGCTGGTGAAAATGTACTGTAGCACGGCTGTGTGTGTGTGTGTGTGTGCGTCCGTGCATGCATGTGTATAAAAGTGGGCGTGTAGGTTAAGTGAACCTCATTAATTTCCCCTCAGGCATGAACTGCAGGTTTTGTTCAAATTGGTAAAACACTCTGAGTTGAGGCTAATTACAGTTTTCAGTTTTGCTACATATAGTCTAAATTCATAAGTACACATATTATCTGTCAAATCATGGGTGGCCTTGGTTCACACGATTTATACAGTCTCCTTGTAGTTTCATGAGCGCTTCTTGATGCATGTCTGAGTCATTATCTTCCAGCGCTGGCTGACCTGTGAGGAGTGACTAGTAGCAAAGGAGGGGGAGCTGTGACAGCTGTGTGGTTGGGATTCATGATGTTGGTTTTTCTCTCGTCAGTAAACTTTGGTCTAGACATGACTTACAGAGAATCTATGTGGGATGAGAGTGCTATATAATTGGGGATAATCTACAACAAATTAATCACACTGTCACAAATGAAACCAGTATTTTCCATTGATAAAGCAGGGCTGTGTGGTCAGATAACAATGTCTTGAGATGCTGACAACAACTTTTCATGCTACTTTGGAATAAAGCACTACCTGTTTGTCACTTGGAAGCCCTTTTTCTATGACGAAACAACTTGTGAGGCCTAGAGCGACATTTTAAGGCAAAGCAAAACTAAAAGCGGTGGTCATAGTACAAAGCACGCAGTTCACAGCTAAATGCTGTCCCCTTGTGTTGGACTCTAGATAAGTTAGAGTAGCAGTGGAGTGCTGACATTTGACTTATCTGTGAGCAGTGCATTCAGAGGGTCCACTTTGCTGCTGAGTTCACTGAAAATATCTTTCACTTTGCAAATTAACCTTTTGCTTACACATATTTGATAGTGCTGTAATTTTTAATCAAGATTTAAGGTCCAGTGACTGGATTTATGATGTTACACTTTCCCAAAAATCACCTCACATATCTTGAATTCTGGGCATGTTGATTATTAAATGACAGGTACTGGCAGTCACTGAAAAATAACAGCAGAACACGTTATTCAATGACCACACATTGAAAACATGTCTGACAACGCATGGTGGCGTTTGGGTGGAAATGATAAAAGGAGGTGATGAGGGTTTTCACAGAAGCTGCAACACATCTTTTTGTGGATGCACAACTCTTGCACGTCTGCCTTGACACTGGGCAGTGGAAAGCAAGGGTAGGAACAAACCAACCCTTGCAGATGCTGCTAATAAATGAGAGTGGGTGTTATCTGGGTATGTCTGTTATCTGCATTTGAATTCAACAACTTGGACCTCTCCTCAGTGTAATCGAAAGCTGTGGTGGCAAGAGCTAATACAGCAAGTGGTAAGAGATATGGGACTCTACAACTGATGTTCGGAAAAGAAGAGATTTCAGATGAAACCTCGGTAACTTGGAAAATATGTGTCTCGGCTGTGATGACTAATGTCATGTTCCAATGACCTTCCATGTACTCTATCTCTACTGTTGTGATGTCGGTCAGTAGGTATGATGTTGTATAAGTGGCAGATTTTCTGAGTCTGGAGGGAACATTCTTCGACAGCATACGGCAGGGAGGGTCGCGCTGTATATTTCTGTTAGTGACTTATTATCTGTGGGGTCCCACTGTTAACTTATGACCCCTCACTTTCACTTTATACCCAGGGTCTCGAAAATGACTCACAGTCAAAAGCACTAATTCATCATTGTAATTTCAGTCGCTCTGTTTATCTCCAAACATCAAATATAATAAACACTATGAAGAAAATATATTTTTTAATTATAATATTGTTACATTTGTTTCATGGCAGCCATTATGTTGATGCAGTCAGATGTAAAGACACATGTCTAAAGGTTCCCAGAACAAATGCAAAGCTTTTTTGAATGCATAATCACACTAATGTACACACATCATCAGGGGTGAAAGCAGTTCCTCGTTGCATTAAAGACAACTGAAAATCATTGACAAAACCAAATATTTCGTTCCACATCTGTTAACACATGAAACTTTCCGCATAAACCACCATGAGTCGTGATTTCACGTGTCATGATAAGTGATACAAGTAGTGAAGGAGATTTGTAGCTTAGTTCTGTGAAGTCATTTCACTTTTCATTTTAAATTTTGATCATGAAAATAGAATACTAATGTATGTAATTGTGGTTCTCGTTTTCACATGATTAACAGTTCCATAATACCATGTCTGATTCTACTTTTTCTTAAACACTTACCAACCATGTTGTCCAGTTTGTACAATTTTAGCTATATACGGTATTATTGTAATAATTAATAAAGAAAACACTATACATACATTGCAATAACTCACTAATAATATACTGTATGTATACCCTACAATGACATACATTGTCACACAGTGACATACATTCATTGGTTATTCGTTGACCTGCCCATGGAATTTTGATAAATACAGTATAGACCTGTATACTGTATTTTAGACCTAAACAATAAATAAATACAACATAAATATATAATTCATACAGTTAAAAATATATCAAGAAATAAATCAGCAAGTAGCAAATAGGAGCTGTGCAAATAACACAGTTCTGCCAATAGATGTGGCACTTTAGAATAATACATTCTTGCAGTTAACTACTGCACATTTTAAATGTAAGCAACTCCAACAAGCAAATACAATTTGAAACAATCGATTAAGATTGGTTCACTCTGAATACCTCCTTCTCTGACTAATAATTCATGTTATTTCTAAAGTACCATATAGCTGAGTTTGAAAGTATGAATTTGAAAAGTCCCTTAAGAACAACAGCAGAGAAACAGATTTGTAGTGATGACGTCAACCGTAGACCAATCCTGTGCCGCTCTACAATATATTTTCTTTACTTGCCAAAATAATTGAATGAATGTAAATTCTCTTTTAGGGTAGATTTTTTTTGTAGACCAAACTGGTGAGGTCTGAACCTAACAGGGCGAGGTTTTTACCCAGTTTGTGGGTAAAAGACCAGTGTTGAATCCGGCCTTTTCATCCATTCTCTGTGGTTCAGTCACCTCTCTGACTTCAGAAAGACAGTTAAGTGATCTGGTTATCCAAAGGCAAAGACAGAGGTCTGTTTGGTTACAAAAGAACAAGTACACTCTACCATCTTTGCATCTGAGCAGGTTTGCTGCAGAGGGGGTCCCAGAGCTGGACAGGTGCCCTGGAACATGCCATGGATTTAAAATATGGATATCTATGGTATCAGAGCTGCATCTAAGGCTTGTGCATATAGATGATATCCAGGTGGGTAAGAGACTCACTTTCATCAATAGGTTCACTGGTTGGCAGGTTAATGGTGACATTCAGGATGCCTCCAGCAGACAGCTCTGCTACCTTGGCGAGGAGGCCGGTGCTGAGTGTGTTTGGGTTAATCCAGCCATGCAGGAGAACATTGTTGTTCCAGTTCAGACTGACATTGTGTTCCCATCCCTTTGTTCCTTTATGTGTCTTCAGTGTCACCTGAAGATTTAGGAAGTAATACCCATCCTTCTTTATGGTCAGAACTTCTCCTTCTTCTGAGACCAGGCCTTTACTTGGATTCTTTGCTACCCATTTAATTGTCCTGTTGGCTGTGGGTGACAGACAAGCTGCAAATTAGTTTTCTTAGAACTGGATTTTGAATATCCTGTGTTGAGTGACGGTTTCACATGGAACAAATGCATTGCCACTGTACTGTACTTAGTGATGAAATTACATGTGATGAAATGGTATTTGCTGGAATTTGCCGTTCTCTCTGACCCGGACATTTTCTGTACTTCAAACAGCTTGTGTGTTGTGACATGACTCATTGTGTAAACTTTTTTATAGACTTTGTTATACATTCTGAGAAGGGAAATACTTAAAATAGGACAGTCTTACCTTCAATAGCCGTAAAGGTGACCATTTTGCCTTTGCCCAAGTGCTCAGGGGAGGACTGTTGAAAGAGGAAGCGATCTATCAATCTCAAAGTATTAAAAAATATAACATTAAATGTGGTACCAGCATGGGTCCCACAGTGACACACAGACCAGCCACAAGGAATCATATGTCATGTAACATCTATGTCATAGATGAGACTAGTCCCTCCACCTTAAAAGTGAGAACAGAATAGAAAAAGAACTATCTTTAGAAGGAAAATGAAGTGACAACAGTTAGTTTAGTGGCATTTCCCCGAATGTGGCAATGACGTCACTGTGCTTCCGCCACGACGTGAGGAGAGCGGTTAGACTGTCTGACATAAGCAACTCAGAAGAAAAGTAATCTGAGATAGATCTGCCTGGTCCGCAAGATTTCTGCGTATGGATTCTATGTACTGGGAGTGCAAAAACTAATCACAATAGCATGACATCTTGATCAACAAGAACATGTGTATTCATATTGTGAGAATATTTAACATGACACAGTGAGGTCAACAGGAGAAACACAAACGCTGAAGCTGTGGTTATCTTACCGAAGGTGTGTGGAATTGCATAGTGCGCTCTGGTGCTACAGCGCTACTGTTCTGAGACTGGAGAAGGAAACAGAAGCACAAAATAGGCTCACAGTAAATGTCACGAGGGTTTTGAAAAACAAAAGTGCCGATGAATGACGTTTGACCCGAAATTTTGAATGCAAAGCCTTGACTATCAAAAGCATTCTCCTGTTAAATATTCAGCTAAACACTAACAGTAAACCAGTAGTCAACCATAATGCTAGACTTATATATTTCCTATAAATTATACCAGTTGTGCTCCGTTATGGTTGTCTTTTTTTGCGTTTCTTTGGATTTTCTCGGGGGTATGGAAATTAAAACAAACATTTCTATCTGAACATTTTGCAAAAGCTTTCACTGTTTGGGAGTCATTACAGGGGTCCCTGTTACCACCTATAGACCACAAACAGGGTGTCTTTCTCACCAGCTGTGCTACTACCAAAACCACAAGAAAGAACAGAGGCACTGCACAGGTGTTTGAACATACCAGCACTGACGTTCGTTCTATACTCTGTTAATTCATTTGAATGTGACAGGACTATGGTTAAAACCATTGTACAAGTTTACAATATAAAGTTTGTATGTCATCATTATTGACCATAAGATACTGGAACATTCTGTAAATTCAATCTGAGGATATTTTAAGAGCTCTCACCAGGCTATGACGTCCACCTGTGAAGAAGAGGATGATGAACACAGCCTGGATAATGGAAAGGATGGTGGCCCACAACAGGAGGACATGGATTAGGGAATGCTGGGTAGGCTGTGGCATCGTCAATCCGACGGCAGAGCTCAGAGCGGCCTGAGCCTGGGGAGCGCAGGAAGACAGATGTTAAGAACTGACGACTGTACAGGTCCTGAGTTTCCTCTGCTGTGCACCAAAGCAGTGTGTGTGTGTGTGTGTGTGTGTGTGTGTGTTCGCTTCCTGAGCTCAATGTGTGCATGTGATGAAGACGTTTTGATGTCTGCCTGTGTTCTGCCGTGCCCTGAGTAACTATAGAACACAGAGGAATCCAGATGGTACTTTCCCCTGTATGTTGCTGAAGGCAAACAGAGCAGGCCCAGATTGTATCTGCAGCTTGGGGCTGGCCCTTTTCTTCTTCTCACCACAACTCACACAAAAAGGAGGAACAAGACTTATTAACAGGGAGAGAAGGAAGGAGTGAAGACTTACATTTATTCCTAAATGAATCATTTAGTTCCTTATTTATAATTAGACTTTATGGAGAGTGTTTGGGGCGAGGTGATTTATGTATATTTTCCTTTTTGAAATTGTTTTGTTGCTAACATTGAAAGCCATCACCTTGCTGTTTTTGTTCCCATTCCTCTCCCTTTTTTTCCTCTATATGTCTTTCTATTAAACACGGTAGAGTAAAAAGACTTAACATACTAAAAACTACTTTGGAGCAGGATAATGTACAGAATGTGAGTAAGGGCTGATTAGAACAATTAAACAAGAATACAATTTATTAATTCAGCATTGAATTATTGAAGCTTTCAACATGGAATGCTAGATTTCGGCAGAATTTTTCTCTGTACAATTGTTTCCATTACAGTTTTTGGGTAAAATAAGACCAGAAACTACAGATAAAATGAATACAGAGTATATAAAAATCTATGTTAATCTCACATTCCATGTTGGGTACAAAATTGCACTTCTTAGATTGTTGTTAGATAATGTATGTATACAGATTAAATCAAACTATCAGCATTTAAACATCATTATTTCAGCCCTCATCTGACATAGCAAGACAGTGGTGCAAATGCATCAAACAAAATGTCACAGTCAAATTAGTAGTGGAAATCACAAAATGTCATGTGTTGTTTACTATTTGCACTTCTTGAGAATTCCCACCTGTATCTAAATTTTGCTTGGTTTCACTTTCTCCGTTTGTACTTTGCCTGGGGAAAGTTTAATGGCAGCAAAACAGGATGGGCTTTGGTTTAGGTATGTGTCATCAGACTAAACAGAGGACTCAAAGACAAAACAATGCTTGTGGTAGTCTACCTTTTTGACTGGTAATGGTCAAGTACACAATAACAAACAACAGGCCCAGACTTTAGTCCACAGCGGCTGAAGACTTTTATGTGCACTGCAGAATAGTAGGATTGTATTTTAGTTAAATAATGTCAGAGAGAACATATGTGAATTGGACGGGGAAAGCAGAAGTGCAGTTGCATTTTTGAGAGTCAGCAGTATCCAGTCATGTGAACGTATAAAAAATAGTGACAAATCCCTTGTGTTTCTTGGCCTGTGATGACAGACATGATAGAAATGCAGAGGCAAATAAAAATCATTTCAGCAATATTCGTAGCTTAGTTCTGCATTTTCACAAAAGCCAAACCAAATGCTGTAATATGAATGAATCTCATAATCACATGAGAGGCTCTGAGGAAACCAGATTTTATAAATCATTCAAAATGACCTTTGAGCCAACATTATTGGAGTGAGTGAGAATGGATACCTGTCATAATGGCTAAATTAATAGTGGAAATAGTGACATGTAATATCAAAGGAGGATGGAAAATCAGATCAGAATCATCTGAGGGCACCAACATGTTGATTGGCATAGACTGACAATGACTGCAATACATGTGCTAAACAAAACACAGTGATGGAGGAGATATTCAAAGTATTAAATATGTTAAAAGGGCCTTAACTTGACGTTTAATACATATCACAAAATTATATCAAATCAGTAGAGGAGGAATAATTGTGAGTCTGGCCATTTTAGATCCACTCCTCTATGACTGCTGTTGATATACAGTATGTTTACTTCCTCTGACTTTCTGGCCTTTAAATTATGATTTACAGCCATCTAGTGGCTGTAAATCCATAATGCACAAAACAAAGAGTCCTGATATAAGACGAATAATAAATGTCAGGCAAGAAAACTAATTACAATATGCTTTAGGAGTCTTAAACTACAGTAAATGTATAACTGTGTGATCCTAAAACACACGTGAAGCTGGTGTTTCACTGTCTGTTTTCATTACATCAGTGAGGGATTACCCAAAGACAAACCATGCAGGTAAAAACACAGGTGTGGTGAAAAACCAAAACACCAGCAATTTGAAGAAAACCATTTATTTAGACAGTGAGGTCTTACTAGCTGGTCTAAAAGTTGATTTAAATCTAGATTTTGATTTGACATGTTAGGTGCTTTTTTTTTTTTTTTACACATTAAATTAGTAATGTTAAAGTTTTGCAAGGGACAAAATGTAGTCTATATGCAGCACTATCAGCTGGGTCTCTCGGCAAGATGTAGACACCAACGCACAGGACTCAGGGAAAGTCTTATTGTTTTCTCTGCTCTCACGCACATTGGTCCCTCGCCGGGAGTTTTGCCCGGCTCACTGGCGTCGCTCACTGTGAACTTCCCCTCTGAATCAGTCCTGCACCAAAGCCATCAGTCATCACGTCTCTGGCCTGGCTGACATTTTCCCCGGGTATGCGTGTGTGTCAGATTCAGCACGATACTGCTTGTAAAGGGGAGAGGGCATAATGAGTCCAACCAGCCTCAGCTGCCAACAATCGCTTCTACCTGGCACCGCTCACCTGAGGCGCTCCCCCACCCCTCCCTCTCTGCAGCTGCCTCCTAACCACGCCCACCTCCAGGCAGGTGAAACAGTGAGGCTTTTTTGTGTGCTAGATTAACTGTAAGAATATAAGACAGACTAAACTCTGAACATTAGTGACTGCAAGGTTTTTCCTTATTGGAGGGCAACACCTTGTAGACTGCATATAGCTCATAAAATAAAAATGAAAGCAGCAAATGAAAAACTGAAAAATTGAGGGAGACATAAATGACATTTTGTGTTTTCCTGGTAATTTTCAGTGTTCAATTTAATTGATAAACCAAGCATTTATTTTCAATGTTCTCTCTTCATTTTGACTAAAATCTATGAGCGTCACCATAAATATGAATTTAATTTACACAAAAGAATTTAGAGCTGAAATGATTAGTCAATGAATTTGATTAGTCCAGTGACAGGAACATTAATCATCAGCTATTCTGATAATCGATTAATCATTTACGTCACCTTTGAAGCAAAAATGCCAAAGATTCACTTGTTCTGACTTATTGGTTTTCTTTTTCTTTTATATTAAATATTAATATGTCATAAATATGTCAGCTTGGGCTCTGAGAAATTATACAGGGCATTTTTTACCCCATCTTCTGACATATGATACACATTTATGTGCGACAAACAACAACAGCCAAAGTCTTAACATTGTGCTGAGAAAAAAAAATGCTGAGAAACCTCTGAGAAGAGATGAAGCAGCTCTGTCTATGTTTTTACACCAGGTGGCAGGAAAACTCTTGCCCACAGTCTACTACACACAGTGAGCAAGGCATTACTAATAACAACCAGGAGTGAGGAATCAAATGGCATGTGCAGCTAATTGACTCATTTAAGACATTACATTTCTGGCTAAATGCATTTCCTAAGCATAAGCTTCCCCGAGGGAAAGACTGTATCACGTGTTCACATTGTGTTTTGTCGTCTGTAAATTTTCATGGCCTATCTGTCTAGTGCCCTGGCAGACAGTCAAACAGCAGTAGTCAATATTGTGGAAAAATCAAATTGCCAGGCAGCCCTGCATGTGTAAGGGGACAGATGGTGCAATACATGTGGTTTCATTTAAAACAAAAATCCAAATGAAGGATAACTGATTTACCTTTTCTGTCCAGCTAAGCCAGAATTAAATCACCCCTGAGTAGACTACATTCATTGTTACATTAGCCTATATATCGATATTGGAAAAGTTTTGCTGATGTTGCTTTTCTGCAGGGTCTGTGCAAACGAAAACAAAATCTGCGTTATTGGTCTGGAGAAGGGCAGAGGCTGCATGTGGGACGTGTCCTCACATGGGTGGGACAGTTTAATGGGACAGGAGACATCTCAGTGAAGAGGACCAGTCGTCACACGGCCGTCAGGTCAGGTGGATCGAACATGTTGTGAGCTCCAGCCTCATCGTTACACATTGATTTTGTTTTTTTCAGAATTGCAGCCGCGTCAAGTCAAACCGAA
Organism: Coreoperca whiteheadi; assembly: GCA_011952105.1. Lineage (NCBI taxonomy): Eukaryota > Metazoa > Chordata > Actinopteri > Centrarchiformes > Sinipercidae > Coreoperca > Coreoperca whiteheadi. The sequence goes on along the minus strand of CM022470.1, from coordinate 9,567,692 downwards.
TGAGACCGGAAATTATACGCTTTTTCAACCAAAATGTGCGTGTCACAGTTGCTCGACCCACGGCGAGACTAACACTCACCAAGAAAGCACTTTATTTTGAAAGTGTGAACCCAAAGTTGTGTTTTTCATTCACGTGTAAACGTGAGCAGGCTGCCGCTGTGTTCGGGTCGTCCTGGGAAGCAGAGCGGACCGCGGCACGCTCGCGCCCAGCAGAAGTTTGTGGGGAGGGATAACTGAGTTAAAACTTACTCGTCCCATTTCCAAATAGCTTCCATCTCTTTATTTTGTTTCCTCTGCAATTTTGCTTTTTGATGACAAAACGAGTAGCCACAACTACCGGCTGCTGGTTGACCAGGGACTGCTGCTGTCAAACCCGCGTTGACATGGATTCGTTGCACCGACGACGGACGGACTGAAAACTTTGAGGATTTCCATCATTCACCAGCTAGCTACGACAGAACAGACTTGCTGCAAGTACTTTTTGAACAAGTTGTAGTTTACGTATTTAGTTAAAAGACATGCAAAAGTTCAATTCCACCGGTACCCACAGCAACACGTTGCCCCGGGACGCGGAGCTCCAGCTGCGGTTAGCTGACAGCGGAGGATCCGGGGAAGGGAAGGAGAACGGCGCTGGGAAGCATTTCCTCACCCAACCTGAGCAGGAAAGCTCGTTTTGCACCAAGAGAAAGATGCTTGTCGGTTTAGATGTAATATGCCTTTGTGTCGGTAAGAATAAGTCTATTTACTTATTCTAAATAGGCTAATGGTTTTGACCTTAGGCAAACAGTGTTTTTGTGTGAGTAGCCTACTGCGGGATGACTGCAGATACCATACTTCCAAGTTAAATGCACTGAACCCCACTTTTAAAGCTGTGACTTTACAATAATTAACTTTGAATATTTTTTAAAGGACACATGTCAACACCAGCGTTGTAGATCATATTAACCTTGTAGAGGTTAGCCTATAAGGAGGTTAAACGAAGTTGGTTTTTGGGAGGGAACCCCCCCCTCACCACACACACACACACACACACACACTGGATGGGGATTTGTTAAAGTTAACGAAGCTGCAAAGCATTTTTCCAGAAGGCAAATGGAAACTGTTCAAACGGGCAGAAAACTTTCAGCTCAGTCCCCTCGGTGCACGTGGGGCGGGAGGGAGGTGGGGTCTCAGCTGGCAGGGGCAGAGTTTTCCCGGGAATTCATCTGTTTCCATGGCAACCCCCCCAAAGTTCCCGGGAGGAGAACGTGGGAATTGGGATAAAAACATGCCCCGTGCTTGTATTCTCGTGCCGAAAATGACCTCTGTTCGCATGAGCGCTATAGCGTCTCTAACTGCGGGTTTCCTCCTGAACGTCAGCAGCCACAAATAATTAACAGTGCGTCGCTGGAAGGCTGGTCAAGCTTATAATTCAACGACATTATCCAGCAGTTTTCACAGGGACAATTAGAAACATCACTAACAACATGTGGACAACAACTGACATAACCATAATAAAGGAGCGGTGAAAATGAGTTTCTCTGTATTTACATAGAAATTACTAATAGATTCCATTTGTTTTGGATTTAATATGATAAATGTGACAAGCAATGGTTGTTTTCCATCATGAGGTAGGCCTAAACCATCAATCATTTGTTTTTTGTTTTTTTTTACCTTTTAACATCCAATTGTAGTTTTAAAATGTTGAAACTAAAGACTACTTACTATCACAACATGATGGTTTCTATAACCAGCAGTCAAAACCCCCCAAAGGTTTTAACTTAAAAATGAGGAAAGCCAGATTGCAAATGTTTTGTATTTTTACTTGATAAATGGCAAACAATTAATCAAACAGCACTATCCATCATATGGACACATATAATATCAGAGATCTATGTGATAAGATCTGCTCAAATTGTGTTTTGATTCAATAGAGCAGCATCATTGTAATTATGTTAGGTAGGATTATCACAGTTGTATAAACTGAGATGTAATATGAACACAATTACACATTCTCCCATTTTGCCCTCATAGTTCATACATGAGAGATATAGTGAGATTGAATTTTCCATTGGCATGAAATGTCTCCAAATCCTTTAAATTACATCAATTTAGCAAGACCAAAATCCAAAATGTTAATCTATTACATCAAAAACCGTCAAACTAAAAATGAAGAATTATTACCAGTAACATGTTCATAAAGGCCCAAAGTACAAGTTAAATATGAACAGCAATGCATCATATTTTAGAAGATTATTCTATGGTTTAAAAGTGTAATGTGAATCTGCCAGGTGACTGAATCTGTCAGAGAAATGTAGGCGAGGAAAAGGAACAATATTTCTCTCTTAAATGTTGCGGCGTAAATGTCTTGACAAAATGGTAATACTCCAGTGAATTTCCAGTACCTCAGAATTGCACTGGACTCTTACAGGACTTGAGTAAAAGTGCTCCGTTACTTTCCACTTCTGTTCAGTCTAGTGGGGAACTATCTGAAATCCTCTGTAAGCCTGCTGGATGTTCCCAGTTTCACTTTGGCACCTGCTGTACTGGACTGTGATATTTGGTGACGAGTGAGACAAAATGTAGTTTCATAAGTTGTCGTCATCTCACATGATCGGGAAGGGAGCATCACTGCTGTGTGGTTCTCCGGACCGGCAGTTAACACTTGAGAGAAGGAACCTGTCAAGGCAGATCGACAGGTCTCAGCCTCGTTGGCAGTTAAAGCATAAGAAGTAGTACGGCAGACAAAACGACAGTGTGAGGCAGTTAGTTCCATCGCTGTGTTATTCTTAACCCCTGCAGGTATGCTATTATCTGTTCACGCTGCACACTTCTTAGCATTTTCTTTTTGGGTTTAGGAAGTAGCTAGCGACCCAGCATCAGTCAGCACAGCAGAGGAAATGGTCTCTCTCAGTTCTTCTCCTGAGACACACCACTGGCTTTCTCACAAAATTGCGCGTGCTGACCCCTCCTCTCCCCCCTCTGACTAGATTTCAACACTGAAAACTGAAGATTTAGAATCAGTTAGTCTTGTGACTGAAATATACTTTTGTAAAGCAAAAGGACTTCACCTTGATGCTATGGATGTAACAATGGCAAAAGTCCTGGTTTGATTTGAAAGGTTAATATTTTTTTAACCATTTTCATTATAGGATTTTCAACATTATAGAAATATAAGGTTGTAGAGAGTGTGAGATCCCTCACCCATTTAGTGCAGTTTCTCTGCAGCAAACATAAACTCAAAACGAAAACAGTGCTTTACAGTTTTAACAAGCAAAACCAGATGTGGCGACAAAAAAAGGGCATCTCAATAAACACAACACTACCTGCTAAACAACATGTGCTGAATTTTGCAATACATTATGTCCACTGAAATGAGAGCATAATAGTAAGTGATATAGTATAATGTATTGTTTCACCAATTCTTTCTACTGGTAGAGCTTATTAGCGATTAGATTGCTTACAGATTCCCGGCTGTCTGACTGCATCCTGCCTGTCTCTGCCCTGTTAACCATCAAGTCAGTTATCAGTAGAGGCCTGACCTTGACTCATCTGTGGGCTGTCGGCAGTGAATGTCATCACTTAGTGGAAATGAATTGGGCCCTTCATTTAGCTAAACCCTCTTATCTCTGACTAACCCAATTTTCCCTTAAAAATGCCATCATCAGATTCCCTCAGACGGTTTGACCCGCCAGCTTTATTCATCCTGTAAAGGGGCTCATTCACTACTGTAACTGTGGAATTTTACCCTGAAGCATCTCATCCTCATTATGTTATCAGCTCAAGAGGGATTCCACAATGATCTGAGGTTTTCACAGCCTCTCCATGTGTTTTAGTATTTACTTCACACTTAAAGTGGCAACCTAAAGTTAGTATTGTGGCATTATGAATGAACTTTAATCTGTCTGTGGAATGCTGGGATATTGAGGACATTAACTGAGGCTTTGACTCCTTTGGTTACCTGATCACACTCTTACTCAGCACGGGGCTTGACTAACATTGTTGTACTCCAGTAATAAGGCAGTGTTGTTTATGGGGTTCTGACGTGCACATGAGGGATGCTTCACAGAGATGATTGTTCTGGTTCAGCTCAGTATCAGTAAGTCCCATGATGGTAGCTGCAGAGTGCAATTGTTTGCTTGTGTTTCTAAGGGTGTGCATACATTCCTGGTGGTCTGACCAGGAGAGAGCCCTGTGGCTGCATCTAAGATCTAGCGTCCAGCCACCCAGAGGTCAGGAGGTGTTGGGTATTTGTCATATCTGCCGAGCATGCAGGGACAGGCCCCCCAGCAATGCTGTTTCCCTCCTGCACAGGTGGCCCTTACTCTGCCATCACCGCAATAAAGCCAGTTATTGACTCTCTTAAGGGTAATTGGACAATGATTGGAAGCGGCACTTGAAAGCCCACTATTAGCTTATACAGCTTAGAGGAACATTGTCTGCCATGATTGCCACCTGGCTTGACCCTCTTGTGTAGGTTAATTGTGAAATAGTTTCATTCTTGAAATGCACAGGGTGTTAGGCTGGGTTAAAATGGTACAAAGGAGAAAAATTTATCACAATGTAGATACATTGCATAGATTTGTCTAATTAAAAAAAGAAAGTGATTTCAGAAAACAACTAGTTTTTGGATTCTTTAGAAAGAGAAAGCTAGAATCAGTTGATCACTGTTGTGTGTGAGTGTGTCTTTTTGTTCTAGACATGAAGCAGCATGCCAGGACGAGAGGACTGGTATCTGCCTAAGTGATCTGAATTCTAAAAGGGCTCCCTCTTTCCAACTTATTTCTGCTTTTGCCCCCTTCTCTTTTTCCTCCTCTTTTCTTCAGACAAACTCTATTTTGGGACAGAGGGTGTTCTAGCAATGTAGTGAGGTGTGCGAGTGTGTGTGTTTTATGTCTGCATGTGTGTTATGAGCGGGTGGCAGGTTTATGTTTAAGGATTCCTGGTGCTGTTCTTTTAGCAGAGAAAGCTGCCGAGTGAGTGAGACAGCAAGAGGCCAACATGTCGCAGCATGTCGGTGTGTGTAGGGCCAGGAATATTAAATTGTCTCCAATGTGTGTTTATTTGTGTGTGTGTGTGTGTGTGTGTGTGTGTGTGTGTGTGTGTGTTTATGAGTAAAAGTGTGGGTGTGGGTGTTTTTGTGCATGCGTCATCGTGGCTGCTAACGTGGGCACCCTACTACAGCTGCCGTGTGCGTGCTGTTTGTTGACAAATTGGCCGGTCGTGTTTTGTTGCATGTTTTAGGCCCTGATCAAACACACTCTGAAGTCATGGAACACACTGGCGTCACTATGTGGCTGACAGATGGAGAGCCATTATAAAATGGCTCAGTCAAATCATTAGCTAGTGGAAGAAGTGATTTTGCTTACTCGCCCTCATTAGTGTAATAATGCATCTCCTTCCCATTTGACAGCACTGCAGAGGTTCAGGAATCCATTAGCTGCACCCTTCCTCAGACAGACTACACAGGCAAATGTACTTTTCTGTCAATACATCTTCCTTCCCCCATTTACAACACCAGAGCCAGCTCAGGCATTAGAAATGTCTCAGCTCCCTGAAGGCTGAGGGGCAAGTGAGAGACTGAATGAGTGAACAACCTCGGGGTGGGAGAGTAGAGTGAGGCGTGGAAAGACAGAAGGGGTTGAGGAGCTACAGTAGGGGTCAGAGGTCAGACCCAGGGGCGCCTGAGGGATCTTATCCACAGCTGTCTGTTCATATCCTAGTGAGGAAGTAGTACTGAAAAGGATAGGGATGGTTCAGACAGGAAATAGCTTCAAATGTACTTTTAATGAGGCAGCTGCAATCTTCTCCTCGTTGACGGTTCCATAAGTGCACAGGGTGGTCCATAGGTATTAGTCGTAATGAGTGAATAAAGATGTGTGTAGTACTCTAATCCTCAGTGCTCATTAGCTAAAATGAGTTTGGAGAGGCTTGCCACAAACGTATCTACCTGAATCCGAATACAGCCTGTAGCCCTACCTTTGCGTCTCTTCTGTCTCTCGCCCCCAAGGAGACCTAGAACCCCTTGTCTTATCATTATGTCACATCCCACACGCTGGAGCCTTTCCTCCCTTCATCCTCTAAAGCTCCACTCTGAAGTTGTTCCAACTGCATGTTCCGCTGCAAACCAAAACACAGCCCTCAACTCTTTTCTTACATACAGTACTACCACAATCAGGCTGCCCCATGCCAAATACCTCAACCACAACCCTGCGTCGTTCTCACATTGCAGACTGCCAGCCCTCACCTCACTGCGCACACCCTTACCTTCACACCACATAAACCACCAGAGAGCCCCTTTAAAGTTTCCAAGGTACATACCAGAGTGGCAGGTCCTTTATGTTCCTGGTGAATCAGACAGGCAGGCAGACAACCCACTTCAGACCTCACCACTCGTGCCCTGAACTCCAGAGCCGGGCCCCAGGAAGCAGGTCAGTGAAGTGTGGAGAGAACAGAAGCAGCTGTGGGAGGCATGTCTCCACTGGTCAGATGTAACAGTTACAGTGTGGCAAGAGCTCTCCTGGTACGCTGGTGGAAGGTAAGTGATAAAAGGCCTGATATTGTTTACAATTGCAAGTTTGGCGGGGGGTTATGTGCCATTACAGATGAAGCAGTGGATGTCTACTTAAAGAGGCTGTATGGAGTCCAGCAGCAGCAGCAGATGCTGATGATAGCAGATGGTTAACGAAGATCCAGGACTGTTGTGGCTCCTCAGTCCCTCTTTGTTCTTCACCGATTAGTCTCTTTGTGCTGCCATCAGGGCAGACAAAGCAAATCAGTCTCTCCGAACAATCCAGTCAATTATAGAAAAAGGAATGGGTGTGTCAGTGCAGGGGGCCACCACTCACCCTTATCCCACCTCTCCACTAGCTGGATTGGGCCACCAAGGACGAACAGAAAGTGACTCACACACAAACGCACAGTACTTTAATTGGGTTTGTGACAGTTTATGGTTGCCAATCATAATTACAGCCTTGGTGCGAATGACTTCACCTCCTGCTTTAGTGTTACCTGCCCTACAGACAAAAGCCTGTGTGTCTCTCTGTGTTCTTTTGTGTGCTTCAGCCTGTGTGATGGTGCATACAGTCTCTTCCCAGACTGCCTCTTCAAACAAATACTTCTTAATACCTGACTCAAACTGAATAATGATTAGATGAAATAACAGATCAAGCCTTGCTTGGCAGATTTCTGCGGTTAAAGTCATTATTGCACAAATATTTGTACAAGCCCACCCAGCCCAACTGCAGACTGCTGTTTATGAACATGTTAGGCAAGCTGTGATACTGCTTATTGTGATGTCCTTAGCAGGGATTATCATGCTTGCAAAGATTCAAATTAACAGGCTTCACTTCATCTTTTTTTATTTAGCAAGGTTGACTTGAAGGTAAACAAGCAGTTGAGAAACACTAGCACATGCAAGCTGGTCAGGGGCCCAGCAAGTGTGGACCACCCCTGATGGGAGCTGTAGCAAGCTGGGCAATAGCCCAGGCTGAGCCCAGTCCTAAACTACAGGCCAGTTGGACCTGTGTTGACAGGTCACTAATTGTTTGTCCTCCAGATCGATCAAAGGGCAAGTATAGAACGAGGCCTGTACAGTCAAACATTATTGGGCGTGATGAAGCAGATTATTGTGGTTTAGATATAGCTTTAGACTGAGTGTCATGCTAATCTATGAGGATGCACAGGCAGTTTGTCCAACAACAGCAGCATCCACAGGAGTTCATTTAGGTCTGTGATAGTGAATAGGCTCTTTGCCTCAATGCATGTCTTTTGGATTCTCTTCTGTACCGTGGTTTAGTTGGATGGTTAGTTTTTCTACCAGGTGCTGGTGGGTTTTTTGGCAGTTTGTTTTGGTTGTCTGTTAGTTTGTGTAGTTTGGTTTGTTTGTATCCTCGTGTGGTTTTTATGTGTGTGTGAGTGTGCTGTGGGAGTATTCTGCTGGTTGAGGTGGGGTCGTGTTTACAGAGCGGGTCCCAGCAGAGCCCAGATCTCTGACCCTCACATTCCAGAACCGCCACTAATCGCCTCCGTCTGCTGTTCTCTGTAGAGAGACCCTTGCCGCATCTCTCTTGGCTCCATCTCTCCGTTTTTTTTTTACCCCAGCATTACTGCCCTCACCCCCATTTGTCAATTCTAGCCTCCTGGCTATGAATTTTAGCCTAGTTTTTAGTTTGACACTGTATTGATCAGCAGATGTTTAGCAATATGACTGTAGAGCGTGTCGATGAATAACTACCATCTGCCGTTCTTTTTTTGCACCCTGCCTTTAATCACTTTCTCCATAGGTTTTTTTTTTTTTCTTGCTTTTGGTTGTTGTTGTTCTCCCTGTCACAGTGAGCTCATTCTGGGCTGTGGTCATAGATGTGTAAATTAGAACCAGAAGAGTTTCTCAGAGTGAGGCACATATACCCTCTGCTTTTCCCCCCCGCCCCCCCCAGCGTCTCTCCTCCACAAACCCCGCCTTCCCAGACAGGCTCTCTCTTCCTCCTTCCCCTAGTCCATTACATTTG
>CM022470.1:9543781-9559178 GCA_011952105.1 Coreoperca whiteheadi | reverse complement strand
ACCCCTCTTCTTTCTTTCTATCCCTTTTGACTATTTGAAAGCATTCCTGCTTTGAGTGTCAGGCCCAGCGAGCAGAACATTTTGGCCTGGCTGTGTGAGCCGACCCACTCCTCCTCCTCCTTTTGGGTTCCCTCGCAGGCTTTCCTGGTCTGGCTCTTTTTTGAGCATGTCTTGGCCAGGTGCAGGCGTTTGCTCACAGCTGCCTGATAGATGATGTGAGTGTCTCTGGAGTGTTTTTGTGTCTTGTTATGAAAACTGATTTAATGTAGTTGTAAAGCATTTATGTAGACTGTGACACAGGAGCTTGTAATTTGTGTAGGATTGTGCAGATACTGAATAACTTGTGGTTTCTAGCACTATCGCTAGGCCGATGTTTTGTCTTTATTTTACAGCACTGCGAATTTGTGACACAACTCAGGTTGAAGTCAATTCGGTGGACTCATTTTATTGAAAAGCTGTGCAAACAGCTTTGCCACAGTGGAGTGATCTTTGGTTCATGGCTATTAGTGCCAAGTCTGTCCATGGACTTCATGCAAAAATGGGAAAACAACACCATCAGCATTGGCTGGCCTGAGGTAATCAAATATGCTGTTATCTGGCTCAGCACTTCATGGTTCCCATTAGACCTCCAAATGTATTGAAATGATCCCTTTGCTACTGTAACCACAGAGTGTTTGGTCCTTAATGCAGAATCTGTCCATTACATCTCTGTCAATGCAGCAAATATGGATTATGAGGGGGGACTGGCCAGATTGTGGAATCTGATGAGGACATGGATTGTATGGAAAGCATAAAATGTCTCTATTTGCCACAACATTGACCTGATTTCATCCATAGCTGTTTATTTATGGCAGAATAAATGTCAAATGCTAAACTTTATAATATTTGAACACACGAAGAACAACCCAAAATATGATTTTAATAAACACATTTCAGAAGAAAGTGCAGCATGTCAGAGTCTGTGTAAAGATGGCTTACAAAAGCCTTCATTATTTGTTGCATTGTCCACTTTTGCTCATAATGACCAGTGTTGGGAGTAACGTGTTACATAAGTAACGCAATTACAGTAATGTATTGCTTTTTGCTGTAACGCAGTAATATAATGCATTACTAATACAAATTTGTTTATATTATACCCGTTACAACGTTACAAGCATTTTAACCTGAAATTAAGTGGTGTATTTTGTTTTTAAGAATTCACCAACACTGCAAAACATTTCGCCACCGAAAAAATAACGAGTAAAAAGGTAACGTTATTTCCTGTTGCTGGAATTCAGTGGTTGAGATGATGACTCCAGAGACTGATTCTACATTTGCAAGATGGACATACTCCCATTATTTTCAGTTTGTCACATTGCCCTCCACTCGATTTATAATGAGCTGCAATAAAATAAATTTTAGCATTTTAGAATGCCAAGTCACACTTCTGCGGTTATTTTGGTGAAACTGACTCAAAAGTAACGCAAAAGTCGTGTAAAGCATTACAATTCAGAGGCCGTAATATTGTTATATACCTAATTAATCTCATATGACATTAACTAGGACTCAATAATGTATTACATTTTGGAAGTAACTTGCCCAACACTGTAAATGACACTGAAAAAAGCTGCTTTACTTATTGTATAATGAGGACTACCATTGATTATACAGTCAGTGCATTTAAACTTTTATCCTCCAATCAATGGTCAATATGTCATTATTAAGTATTACTTTTAATATTAAAATTACAGTGATTCATCCACACCCACTCAATTTGAACCAGAGATGAACCAGACCATATCACTGCAGGTCTCCACCAAGGTATGATACACACAGATAAGGGGATTACGATTAGAGATTAAGAGATGTGTGTGTATTTCATGCAGGTGGCAGAAGGGAACCAGGAAACACTCATACAGGATATTCATTTTTAAACCAACAAGAAAAAAGCACTTTCCCAAAGAATTTATCTAATACTTCAACAATTTTTGTTAATATAAACTAATCAGAATTACTTCAAGCAACCAGTTTTCTGTAATATTACTGTTCCTAAAGATATGTAATGGACTATACCTAACACTGAGAATACCTTTAGCTAGTATAATGTACAACACCACTACTAACTATGGTGGCAACACAGTGCCCACAAAATTCAACATTATAAGATTCTTTCAATAAGATTCGACTACAGAATTAATAGCAGGGTTATTTCAATGCATTGATGTTGTACCTAATACACTCATAATTGTTTGACAAGATTCAAATGGCATTTGTTATAACCAGACAATGACAGAACTTAAAAAAAGATGATGAATAGGTCCATTATCATGAATATCCTTTGTCTCAAAAAACAAATAGCACCTGTACGTGACCTGTATGTGGACGTGAGCGTTACAAGAGATACATAAGTGCGTGACTTTAAGTAGGTGTGTGCGAGGAGACGCCTATAGACGTGGCGACTGAATGAGATGAGTGAGAGATCGGGGTCAGATGAGAGGTGTTTCTCTCTCTCTCTCTCTCTCTCTCTCTCTCTCTTTGTTGGCGTCACAGCCTCTGCTATCTGCCTGCAATGTGTTTCTCTCCCTCACTTTCTTACTAAGGCCCCTCTTAAAACATATGGAAGTGGGCTGGCTTTTATCTGTGTTTTGTCTTTCTGTTAGGGCAGCATGACTTTGACTACACAATTCACAAACACACATTTTGACTAGAGTATAACGTTCTCTATCCAGGCTAGCTATGTCTCAGCTATAGTCACACAGCTGTTAAGAGTTGCCTCTTCATTTGTTTTCTGTGCTGATAGCCTTAAACCTGTAGATTATTTCCCTTCTTATCCTAGTTTATCAGTTCAGTGAACCTGGATGAGTGATAGGAGTGTTTTATAAGTGGACTGTATGGTTGTGAAAGTCAATGTGGACAAATCTTAAAGTGCACATAGTTACCTTTTAGTAGGTCAGGTATTCTCGTCCTGTTCTTTGTCAGTCAATAATTGTTGATTTTTGAAGCTTAACAACATATTTGTGTGCCATTGTTTGTGTGCGTGTGTGTGTTTATGTGTGTTGTTCCTTTTTGTGTGTATCCTGTGCACTACTCAGTCACGTACTCTGAGAGATTCCCTGGCAGGAGCAGTGTTTTGGCTTGGGTGCATTCCAGCCAACCAGCAGGCCTGGGATGACAGGAAGAGGCACAGAGGTTAATGATTAGTCCCATGTTCTCGCTGCATTCCATGGGTTGACAAGGGGACATGGGATAAGGGACAGAGAAATGGAGCAGGCCGGGCGGTCTTTTACAGGGCTATTGGCTATTAGTTTGAAGTACAACACAGAATAAAAGCTCATACCCTGTTTCAAACACACAATCTCCCTTTTTGTTATCATTAAAATGTTGCGCGACCTTTATCCAATGAAATTTCACCATCAGGGTGTGAAGTTTGTTTGCTTAAGCATGCCAGACCTTGACCACTTTTCACCTGATAGAGAGTTCTTTTAATTAGTGACCAGCCAGCAAACATAGTGAACACATACTGTATATAGGGAAATTGTAAATGTAAGATTATATGGGTTGGACTAAAGTTACTGCACTAACACAAAGTGTCATTGTTAAACAATACCTTGCCCTTCCTACAGTGGGTTTATTGTCCTCTTTTGGCACACTGAAAGGGTCTTTGTAACATGCCCTCTAATATCTTCTTCCTCCTTCCTCAAGTTAATTTTCCACTGTCATGCCGATCTCCCTGTCTGTCTGTTTTTCTGTGTCTGTCATCTCTCCTTCTCCCTGATCTTCTGATGGAAGCAGCTATGTGTGGACTGCTTCATCCTCCTGGAATCTGGAAATCATGTCACCAGATGACTGACACTCTTTAAAGCTGCTCCCCTTGTGCTCCTGTGACACAGGAGAAGGTCACCTGTATGTTAGCCTACTGAACCAACTATCTCTCTTTCTTGCTCTCTCTGTCTCTCTCTCGCTCTGTGATCATTGTTGCACAGACCACATGGTCACGGACATTCATCAAGCCATCTTTTGTTTTTTGTCTGCTTCCCCTCCCTTTCTCTGCCACTGTCTCTCATCAGCCTCCATCCCATTCTTTGCGTGCGAGTTGATGGCGTTGACTGCGTACAAGCGAGGCTTCTTCTGTGGAGACTCCAGCATCACCTATCCCTACTTGGAGAGTGAGGCCATCCCCGACGTCCTGCTCAGTGCTGGTGGTATAGCCATCACTGGTCTAGCGGTAAGACAAAGATAGCTGTTAAGTATTGGTACCGTAAGTTAGAAGTTTTGATCACTTTAATGTGGTTTAATGGAGCTTGTGTTTGTTTTAGTAAAATAAACTTTCACTGTTCCAGTGTTTGCGCAGCTGTACTGTATGACTTATGTTAACCAGTTTCTCTTGTCTTATTTCCTTCTCAGATCGCTGTAGGTGAATGCTACCGGGTGCGTTTCCGAGGTGTCCACTCGCGGGCTTTTGTGCGTAACTGCTATGTGTCGTGCCTGTACAAGGAGTTGGGAAGCTTCCTGTTTGGTTGCTGTGTGGGTCAGTCTCTCACCAATATGGCCAAGCTAAGTGTGGGACGCCTGCGACCCTACTTCATGTCTGTCTGTAACATCACCTATGCATCCATCAACTGCACTCCGGGCAACTATGTGTCCCAGGTCACCTGCAGGCAGCCTAATCAGAAAATGGTGGAGGAAGCAAGGTGTGTGCAGAGTGCTCAGAAGTGATAGGGTTTGTTTACTAAGGGTGGGGTATACTGTACAATAGCTTGACTCATGCAGTTAATCTATAACCTTTGGCACCTTTTTATTGATTTTTCCCTTTCAGGAAGTCTTTTTTTTCCGGCCATGCTTCCTTCGCAATGTACACCATGCTCTATCTGGCAGTAAGTCATCTCTCCTTTAATATACACACACACACGCACACATCTGGAATGTGACCTTCACATTCACCTGAGCTTGTGTACAGTATTTGTCGCAGGAATATTACAGCTCTCACTTTCATTTCAGTTATTAGCGACAACACCAATCCCTAGAGGCCAAGAACACGGTTTGCAACTTAACTAGATCAGCTAATTAAACATGCACAAACACACACCAAGACATGTGTTGTTAAATATATTCACACTTACTGATCGTGAGGGAGGAGATCTTTGAGAGCAGCAATTCTCCAAAGGCATCCTGCTTCAAACTGAAAGCGCTGGTAAGACAGAGAGACGGGGAGGAGGGGAGAGTGTGTGGGGGTAAGAGAATGAGGGAGAATGTTTTCCATGGGGAACATGAATAGATGAAGAGACTACGCAGACAGAGGAGGCCTTGTTGTGTGTCTCATTTAGAGGAGGGGGTGGAGGGCTGAATATGCCTGCTGAGAGATCGACAGGCTTCTTTCAGCAAGAGACACTCTCTCAACCCCCGCCCCAGTCTCCCCCATTTCTCTTTTTCTCTCACACTGCACTGCCCAGTAGTCATGGGTGCATTGTGGGAGAGAAACGACAGTTGGAGGGAGACAAAAGCACATTATTAACCATAAATTGCCCACATTCCTCATGTATTCCCCCTCATTAACCCTTAAATTATAGTTTCAGGTGACCTTAAATATTCTATTGTGTACAGCTAAAATGAATGAAATGCAGTGAGGCTGTTGCTGTGCAAAATTCAAAGAGAGGAGAAAGGAAAATCACTGCCTCTCCGTTTTGCACTTGTGCACTATATAGAAGTCCAAATAAAAAGCAGCTCCTCTGATGAGAAAGAGACAGACAAGGATGAGTAGGGGGAGACTGAATTAGAGGAATAAAAGGGTAAAGTACTGAAGGGAAGAAGTGGCCTGAGAAAAACAGTCTCAGTGTTTGATACTCCTTTTTTTCTCTCCTCTCCACATCTCACTCCATTATTTCTCCACACACACACACCGCAGGCACAAACACACAGCCTTGCATGCAAGTTTGCTGCTTGCTAGTGTTTCAGCCGACTGTAGACATCCTGGAGAGATTGTGTCAAACCTGTAGCTACATGCCACCAGGACCGTGGCCAGCTGCTAGTGTTTAAGACAGGAACAGTGACACCTGCTCTCAGTTGCTCCAGCCACCTCATAAAGCTAGCCCTGCCTCTGCATTTTTTTTTTTCCTTCTCTTTCTGTACTTTTGAATTGTGATACTGTATCATGTCATACTGGCTCTTAATCAGGTACTAATATTTTTTAAAATTTTTATTTATTTATTTGTCTGCGTTAACTGTGTGTTGAATTTGTTGGTTGTATTGTCGAAGTTGGTGGCAAATTACTTTCCCTAACGGGATAATAAAGTTTTCAATCAATTACAATCGCTCTGTGACCCTATTTTTACAGACACAAACATCTGTTCTGTACTGCAGCACTGGTGCAGGTGATGAGGATGAACAAAAAGAGGAAATGGGGTTTAGATAGTGTTAATTGACTCGTGCCAGGCTTTTCTTTCCCCTCTGGGTTAGCAGACCGAGTGGATGTCCATGTTTCACAGGGCTCCATCAGTGTTTATAGAACTTGAATTATAAGACATAATTATCAGATTATGTTTGTGGGGCATACATAAAAACACAAGCACCCACATGCATATGTTCAGTTTTCCATCGTAATTATAAAGTCAGTGACAATATAATAACAATATTTAATCTTCTTTCTTGCAGTTCTACCTGCAGGCACGGTTGTCGTGGCGAGGAGCTCGGCTGTTGCGCCCACTAATACAGTTCCTCTTAGTGATGATCGCCATCTACACCGGCCTGAACCGCATCTCTGAATACCGTCACCACCCCACTGATGTCCTCATAGGCTTCCTCCAAGGAGGCCTCACCGCATACTGGGTGGTATGTAGAAAATCACTGTTGTCCAAATAGTCTTGAATAACAGCTACCTCTGTCTTCACAGGATTTGTTTCTTAGCTTAAACAAAAGGCTCTGTCCCTCATTTTCCTCATTCTGATCTCTCATGGTGTTTATCTCTCATGGTGTTGACAGCATGTGTGGTCCGTGTATATTTCCTGACATGTTTTGTGTCTGTGCCTGCAGGCCTTCTACATTTCCTCCATGTTTAAGCCATGCGCCCGTCAAGACCTGTCTCCCACTTGCATGTCCCTCGAAAGTCCACTGTCCAGCCAGCAAACTGTCTGTTAGCAGGCACATGCAATGATTCCAGGAATCAGAAGATAAGAGAAGATGGACAGAGAAAGACAGGGAGAATGTTGGATAGCACAGGTGAAGAAAAGCGAGAAACTTTTGTTTTTAAGAAAGCGAATCAAGTGAATGATTCTATTAAAGTACAATCTAACACATGCTTGCTCTTTCGGGCATACTGATACACATGCATTCACACAGTAATCTAACATGTTCACACACTCACACGTGAAACACAAGAAGCACATTTGACTGTAAGTGAAACCCGTCCAGTGAAAAGAACTACATAGTAATATTACAGATATTTTTTTATATATGAAAAAAATAAAAATGTTGATTTTATTTTTAGAAGCTGCTAATGTTGATAGTTTCCAACTTGTTTTCTTATGTGAGTGAGGCATTTGGTCAGTGCATTTAGTTAATTTTCAAAGAAGAACTGGTCACTCTTTGGTCTTCGGCCTCCTCTTTGTTTTTGATCCTCCGCTCAGCTTGGAAAACATCACCCAACAGCTGTGAACTGAGACCATCAGACCTCAGATGTAAAGACAGCTCTGTACCAAGTGACAGAGCTAGCAGTGATAAGGAACAAGCACTGGCTTTAACTTCTAACCATCTTTACCTTCAATGACCTAATGTGCCACTGCTCTAATCAGACTGCATCACTATGAATAAACAATAACCTGTACATAAGCAAAGAAAGAAAACAGTATTTGTGCTCTAATAAGATGATATCTTACCTTTTGTGTAACCAAGGTAGTGAAAGGGAGGAATCCTACCGAGTAACTTCCCCTCCCCATCGCTACCACTTTTCTGTACTAACCACTTTGACTGTGTCTCAGACGTGGAGGTTTGACTGAATTTTATAACCTTTGACTTTTGCCCCCTGACTCTGAGCTGCACCTTGATTTATGCCACTCTGACAGGAGAGCCAAAGGGGCTGCGACCCCAGCGGCCCTCCTGTGCATCTTTATTAATAGCACTTGAACATACATAATGGAACCTTTTAATTATAATCAATATTATATTTTTTATCACAAGTTTGAATAATCAGTGTTTATTTTTTGTTAATGTCAGACTCATACACTATTTGTTTGTTTTTTCTTGACATGATAATTATTCAAATTGAATGTAAATAGCTATTTCATTTTTTAAACCCCACATAATTTCAAAAGTATTAGTTTTGGTCAGTTTATTAAGTGTTTGTATTTGTGTGTTTGTGTCGATCAGGTACGGAGAGTTACTGTATCTGTTGTAACTACTAGACTGAGCCACAGATATTATCAGAAAGCTATATTTTTTGTGTTCCCAGTTATTGTTATTTGTTTGTTTTGTCTGTGAATGCCAGATAGGCAGAAATAACCACTGTACTCAAAAAACCAAACCAATAAAATGAATGTTGAATGTTTTTAACTTCTTCTGTCTTTTTAGTGTCAGCAAACGTAAAAAGAAAAGTGATGCACCACAGTCCCTCTCATGCCTACATAATCTCAATGTCACAACATTTATGTCATCTTCAGTTGTCTCTGGCTCCTCGCAAGCAGAGTTGGTAAAGTAAGCCATTCAGCCATTTCAAAGTCAGTCAGCATACAACCATTAATTTCTTTTAGAAACAGGATATCAGACTCTGTGAGGAGGCAAGGAAATCTGGGTTGAAACAGAATGTAAACACGGAAACGATAAGTGATTTAACCTCCTTGTGTTTGGAAGCTTCCACTCCAGTGCTCTCCTAGTTTCTTTCCGTACAACTCTCTCTCTCTCTCTCCCCCCTTCACACCCTTCCTCGCTTTGCTCCTTCACTGACTGCTCTGAGTTCTTTTTGAGTGCAGTGGAGCATGATGGGCTGTTTCAGGGGGTCATGCAACCATGGAGATGCTTAGCCGGATACAGGTTGGGGCGTCTGAGGCGTTTTCTTTCATTTCTTTTTTTCTCTCTCCGATCCACTTTCAGGCAGAGGGAGGAGAAGAAAAAGCAGCCCAGATCAGACAGAGAGGGCAAATGATAGAGAGAGAGAGAGAGCTTCAGTAATGGGTTTGTGCATAACGCTGAGCTAAGGGGGACAGAAAAGCAGGAGAAGTGGTCCAGTAATGAAGGGAAGGAGTAATGGAGCAGTTGGTGGCAGATATGGGAAAGTGCGGGTTATGGGCGTGGGGTGTCAGAGTGGGAAGGAATGTGATCTTAGTTTTCCGGCCTGTTTTGTTTCATAATACTGTAACTAAGGAGACACATTTCATTCCTGAGCAACGTATATGCCTGTGCTTGTGTGACAGGTTCTTGTCTATCTGTTGCTGCCTTACTCCTTGTTATTGTCTTATGCTTAGGTGTGTGTAACTGAGCTGAGCGAGAGGTAGGCTGTTCTACTGAGCTGAGCTTACACACCCTATCAAACATGACATCTCATTTTCACTGCGACTGGCGTCCTTGCTAACCTTTTGGCCCTAATGGAAATGAATGGGGTTCGACAAGCAGAGGCACATTCTGTATGTCCAGATTACTGAGGTCCAGGCAGAACGGCCTCACTATTTACACTGCTGTGAGTGTACACACAGTAGGAACAGTAGCCCGGCACTTTGGTCATTTAAAATGGGGGATATTTGAACTCTTATCTCAACAGGTGAAAGTAATTACTGTCCGCACGCTTCACTGTGAAAGAAAACTAAACACACTTTTCCTCATACTTAACTTTGGGGAATTCTTTGATAAGATTATGATTTTTGTGAAATTGGACAGGTGCAAAAATAGCAGGAGGGATGCTAAGGAGTGCAGATCCAAATCAACAGACAGATAAGTTTGCTGCGGAAGGCACGTAGCTCACCAGCATATCTCTTCATGTCTGAGGAAAGGACGTGTATCATACATGTTTTTTGTCTGACATTGATAACATCATCAAGGCATGTGCAGCGCAGCCAAATTCCATTTATGAAGGTTTGAAGTGATGAAATAGCTCTTATAAAACATACCTCTTCCCAGTCCTCACAAAATTCAACCTATCTTTGTTTACTACCAAGTAAAACGTTCTTAAGGCTTTGAATTGATTCATCTGTGAAGAGGAAAAGAAATTTCCTTGCAAATAAATTTTTGTTAAGTAAGAGCTTTTTGATGTGGGTCTCCAAGGCATTACAAAAGTAGTCTCTGGATCTCTGCTGGCCTCTTATCCAGCTGTAGTCCAATTCTTAATAGAATTAAAAAGGATTAATGGGATCTTTAGTATGCTCAAGTTCAGGCTTGCTCCCCCAGCCTCACTGCTATGCATATTTCTAAATCTCCAATAGTAATGAAAGTTAGTGAATGCACTAGCTGCAGCCATTAGGACCGCAAGTGGGCACATTGTGTCCTGATATGAGTCTGTGAAAGTCATTAGTTTGCATGTTCCTGGTTAGATATTTTTTTTTGCTTCCCCTTTCTTATTTCTCTGCTCTTCAGGGATTAAGATGTGCCAAGCCATGTTGGCTCATTGAATAAGCAAAGAATTCAACCCCCAAACTGATCTGCTAAGGACTAAGGGAACTACAGGTGGATAGCAGCGCCACAATCATTGCCAAATGTGGAAACCTTGTTGTGTGTTTTTGTAGGTGTGTGGTGTTTGTGCATCTCTTCACATACACAGCAGTAAATGCATACCTAATTTATCAGTCCAGCACATATGTACACACCAGATAGTACACATACTATCTGATGAGGATAGCATTGTTTAAGTACCGTGGTAGTCAACTGAGGCTGGACAGTATTTTTGATGTATATTTTTTAATTTATATGAGTTGCTCATACGGGTGCACGGTGGCCGAGCGGTTAGAGCCCCTGCCTCCCAGCAAGGAGGTCGTGGGTTCAAATCCCAGACCAGACCAACATCACACGATCTCCGTGGGTGGAGTCTGCATGTCCTCCACATGTAACCGTGGGTTCTCTCTGGCCTCCTCCCACCGTCTGACTGACTGATAGTGACTTGTAGAGCTTTTGTTTTGATGAAAAACCTACCTGGAAGAATAATTCTCAAAAATATCTTTGTTACAAGATTTACAGTGGCATCAGTTAATAGACACAAGACACACATTTTCTAAGAACTAGATTTCCTGTCAGCTTTTTAAAAGAACAATCAAGTTTTTTTTGACTGCTCAGGGCTGCACATTTCCTTGGGAGACAAATATATTATATATATATATATACATTTTTTAGGTTTGTTGAAAAGCAACCATGCCTCAAAATACCCGTAAATCACTATTTTACCACCTTAGACGTCATGTTGTTGTCTTTGCAAGGGTGAGGAGGTGTTACAAAAGTACAATAAAATGGAAAAGGTTACCTGATAAGACCTGGCGCCATAATGTGTGGTGTGTTTATTTTAGTGTTAAGCTAAACGTTTTATGGCAGCGTGACCGTAGCTACCTGCAGCGTTGAGGATGAGGTGTTTACAGCCAATTATCCAGCACTTCCTCTCTCTCTGTCAACTGTAAAGTAAACCAGAAATAAACACAGTTAAATAGTCCTTCCAGGCACAAGGATAAAACCGACAGGTTCACTCAGTATCACAACAAACAAGTTGGATTTTGACATAATATTCTTCAGTAAAACAAGCTTATCTGCCAGGACCTAGACAAGACACATTGTCGATAGAGATACCAAACCACTTTGTTTGTATTGTGCGGTCTGAAGGATGAGAGATGTCTAGTGTGTGTGTGTTCATGTTGGTTCCACAACTTGCAGGCTGCTGAGGGTAGCCTGGAATGCAAAAACAAGATCATGGGAATAAAAACAATAGTCAGGATCCGTGAGGTGTCAGTGACGACTGCAGTGTGAGAGGTGGGAGGACGATCCTGGGTTCCAAGGTCAACAAGCTAAGCCTCCCGCAACACACATTCACATGCAGTGGTAATGTAATAGTGACATGACACTCAGCCCATGTTAATATAAGCCAGGGAATCATGAAAACAGCCCATTCATCACTTAAGCAAACTACAGTATATTACTCAAGTGAACCTCATAAAGTTAGATGGATACAACTGACCTCAGTGCTCACTCTGTAGCTCTAAGGAGATGACCTCCCAAGTGACTTGAGAAAATATATCTTGTGTGTGTATAAAACACTTTGTGTCAGTGTATGCCTGTGTCTTCATTTGTGTATTACCATCTGTGTGTATGTTTAAACTGTGCCCACTAGACTGCAAGTTTATGCATTAAAATGTGTGTGAGCGTGCACATACCTGTATAAACATCTGTGTGTGTGTTTGAGAGTTTTTTTTAGGCCACAAATCACACTTTCCCTTACACTTACCATTATAAACTCACATACAGTATACACCACTATACTCTCTCCCACACACACACTCACACACTCCTACATGTACCATTTCACTCTCTATTGTGATGAATGTGAGAACACTGGTCTGTGTGAGAAATACTGATGTTCTGTGCATGAGTGGGATTGCATATACAGCATGTCAAAGAGAATAGAAGAGAAAGAGAAAGAATGATAGTGTTTGTGTGAGAGAGAATAGTGGTGTGTGGACTAATTTAATGGTGTGTGTGGAAAGTATGATAATGTATGAAGTCTGACAGAAGAGTAAGAAAAAATAACACAATAACATTACAAATTGAAAAACATTGAAATACACCCTTTTCAATACTCTCAGGGGTTTTGCTGCTAGAGTCACACTTAGCCTATGGCGGCTAATGTTAGCAAAATTTAGATACATATTGCTGAAAAACTGAGTTTGTTTACTGACCTTAAAACTCTTCTCTTCTTGAGGTACTGTTTCACTACATTGCTTCATGTCTCAGATAAATATTTCAATGGTTTCATCACAAACGTAAAACAGAAAGTACAAGGCAATTCAATGTGCCATTATTCTGTAATTGCCACTTGTGGCCACAGTGGCCACTGTTTAGCAAACGTTGCATAGTCTTGCTTTAAGGACAACTTACAATTCACCCTGTTTTGCTAAAATTATGCCTTCATTTTTCTCACCTTGTCTCCTTCTTGATGTGTAAGGCTGTTGGGCGATGTGAGTATAAGAGAGAATACATTTTTGTGAGAGTGGGCATGTAAGAGTACAATGTAGTGCAGTACTGTGTGTGGGAATGGTGTTATGTACCAGACCATGATGCAGAGTGTGTCTGTGATAGTGAGGATGGTGCTATCAGTGCAGCAGTGCTCCTAAATACAGTCCTCCCCAGAAATTATCTGGAATTGCATGGAGAATTAAAAACCTTGAGGTGCTGAGGACAGACTTACAAGACTGCAGTACATTAGAGAACCAATGAAATGTACTTGTTGGAGCCCACGCAACTACTAAATACAGTGCAGGCCTCTCTCTTTCCGCTGCTGTGTACATATATGTGTATACTGTACATACTTTAATATATGCTTTTCTACATGTAAGTGCGATGATAGCTTAGTGCCAATAATTTAATGAGCATGCACACAGCAGACACCAGACAAAATTCCTCTAATTCCTAGTTCTGAATGAGGTAAACTAGCGAGTAATTTGTGTGTGAGTGTGTGTAATGCTGATCACTTTCTAAGGAGAGCTTGTGTAAATGGTAGATACAGGTAGATACAGTAAGTACGGTACAGTAAGTAAGAGATATTATGTTTAATAACAGTAATAACTCATTATTAAAACTTTTGCCATGCTTTTTCTCTTTTTCTTTTATTATGTTTCTCTTCGTATCTCTTAAAATAAATGACCTTTTTCCTGGTAGTTTAGGCCAACAGGTGGACTACAACAGCTTTTATGGTGCATTGTTTACAGTTATTTGGTGTAATTGTTGAACAATGTCAGTCTGACAGTCACTGCTACCGGCCACCATTGTTATTAGTGTTATCCTTGGGGGGTGAGTTATGGTCGCCTCTGTCCTGTAATTATGTTTCTCCTTCCCCTTGGTTGTGGTGACAGATGATAGCAGCAGTGGAAAACAGTGAAGGAAACCTCCTGTGGAAGATGAGGAATGATGGCAGTGACAGGGAGCCAATCCCAGACCTGGAACCACAGAGGTATCTACCTGTCTAGACACTGAACAGCTGTCTTCGGCTAGAACACACTGCAAAAAAGGTCCACAAGCAAGTAACCTTGTCTCAGACATCTAAAAAGTAAAGCATTTGAACAACTTAACTTGTTTAATGTGCAAATCAGCTTTATTAATGAACGTTATTGAATTGAATGCCATGATCTTCGTAGTAATTAGTTGACGGGTCAGCCTTACATCAAAGACTTGAGAGTGAAATTGTTGCACACAATAGGCCTTCTTTAATGTTTTGACTTGTGTTAGCAGGAAAATCACAGATTCAATGATTCTATACAAAATGTAATGACCGCTCCACTCAATTTGAGTGTCCCAGTAAGGTACCAGGGCCCTGGAAGTGGAACACCTAAATGGCACACAGCCATTGTTAGTGTTATTAATTTCACCTGTGGTTTTCATGCTATTATATGTCAAAATGTCCCACTGAAATTGGCCTAATGGAAAATGTAGTCATAGGTTTGAATTCAGTTTTTAAATGTGTAATAAGGTACATTTCTTGCAGTGTGCTGCTCTCCTACTCTGTTCTCCATTCCCCTCTCTCCAATTTTTCAGGTGAGTGCCTGATCGCCTCACTGATCTGCAGCACAGCCAAACACAAGGCTTTGTTTATTTAACAATAGGGCTCGGCCAAGTGTGAACAGCTACATCAGGGCTGCCTTAACAAAATATGACAGTGATAGACATACTCACTTAACTGACATTTTACAGCGCTGCAGCAACTCCCCATTTACAAATCCCTGTCCCCTAAAACTCCAGTTATGTCACTCATAGCTTTAGGTGAGACAGTGTTGGATTCTGCTGTGAGTGACAAAAAGCAGTATGCACAGAGAGCAGCTCATAAACAAAATTAACCAAAAGGGTAATTTGATGTGAATGTCTTGCATACTTTCTCATGAGTCTACTTAGTGTGCAGTACATGCCAATGCTTGCACATGTACTTGTTTGTGTGTCAGAACAAATGGTGGCGTGTGTGAGTTTGAGTTGTATTGTATGTGTGTGCATGCTGCGTGTATATTTACGTGTGAGGCTACAGAAATAACAGAGGTATAAAAAATCCTGATTGTTTCTGAGGGATTATCCTTCACAATGTAGGGCTTTATCAGAGGACCTGCACTGCTGTAACAAGACACGCTTGCCCTGGGTTCGCCCAGCCAAATTCTGAGACTTACGCCAGCAACGAATCACAGGGGGGGGGGGGGGGGGAAATGGGGAGAGTAAAAAAAAAACACACAGGGGGAAAACGAAGGCGAAGGAGACCAAGGAGCAGAGA
>CM022470.1:9396105-9543756 GCA_011952105.1 Coreoperca whiteheadi | reverse complement strand
TGGGCCCCTCAAGCTAATGCCTGCACCGGGCGACGCCGACAAAGAAGGGGGGGGGGGGGGGAGAAAATGGGGAGAGTAAAGAAAAGACACACAGGGGGAAAACGATGGCGAAGGAGCACAAGGAGCAGAGAGAGGGGGGTAGAGATGACGGGAAGAAAAGTGGAGTGAGAGAGAAAGTGGGAGAGCGAATTGTACAGAGAAAGGCAGAAGTTGAACAAGTTTAACTGGAGGCCATGCTTCAAACAGAGAGGTTTGTTTTCTGACAGAGATCCCTCTCAGGAGATTGAGCTGGAAAACAAATTAATAATAGAGGCTGTGCAAGTTGCTCTCTGATATTGCACAACATGTGCCTCAGCACCATGTGAATAAGAGCTGCTGAGCATTATACTGTACAGTGCTTTGACGTGGCTGTTTGAATGTTATAGCCTAATGTATGTCATACAACCTCACCAAGCCTTTATATTCAAAGAGTGACAGGTCCTCAGGCATGGGTTGGTCTCCAAGCAGAAATCTTTCAGATCTTTCACTTTTGACTTGGCGAAGCAGAGGTGTTTTTGGGTTGTTTTATTTGCTTCCTTTTATAAGACTTTCTCATCAGAATCAGGTTGTTGTGCCCAGGCTAACCAAGCTCTGTAAAGGGGAGCTGTGGTTTTGGAAATGAGGGGAGAGTTGGCCACCATGGAAGGGGCTTTAATATATCTGTAGGAGGAGTAGATTGGCTGGGGGTGTACATGTTAATGTGCAAGGCCCCGGGACTTCATGTATTCATATATTTCCGTGACACCTCCACTCCTAGCACTCATAAAGCATATTCTTTCAAACTAGCTAATTTACTTTTATTAGCTCTTAATTTCTTTGGTATGTAAGTGCCATAATGTAAACATATAGCATGATTGAATGTTTATGTATTACAGAACACACTGACACGTCGCTATCCAGTGAGTGAGCTGGTTGAATGCCCAGATGAATGTGATTACAGTGTACATATTTCTCTGTATGTGAGTAAGTATGTCAGTGTGTGTTGGTGTTGGTGAGCTTTCTGTGCTGGCTGCGTGTGGATGTCCCTTTGTGATATCCAGCCTGTGCCAGTGGGAGTTTCAGGCTTCACACTGAGCCGACTGGACAGACCAAAGCGTCTGTAACAGTCCCAGCACGATTTGCCGTTCTCTGCACTCACCTCTCCTTTGGTCTTGCACTCAGAATGAGGGATTATGCTTATTACCATTTTACATGAAAGCACCCCTAGTGACTCAATGCTTTTCCTAGCAAGGGATCAATCACTTTTAGGTTGGGGTTCAGGGTAAATGCCATGTGAAGGCCTGGGGCGTTCCTCTCTGCTTGCATAATGTAACGGGAAAAATTGTGATAACAACAGAGAAAGTCTAAAACACTCACTGTGAGGGTGTGAACATGATACTGTTTTCTTAAAAGGAGTCACTCCTGGCCTGTATATGCTGTTTTGGTTGCGGTCGACTTTCTACCGGGTGTATTTTGAAACCTTTGTGGAGCTACACGAACTCAAGCCAAGTAGGGTACTGAGCAGCCAGGACTATTGTTTCAGAGCTACTCAGGATTCTCAGGGTGATGCTTTCCCTCAGCTTTGACTCCAAAACTCACACTCCCTAAATGGTGCACCCAGTTTTTGTTTTAAACTGGTCATCGGTTTCAGAATAGTGAACTGCACAAACTTTATGGGGGTTCATTTAACCCTGTACTTCTTTTGTTCCTTAAAAAAACCTTGCAAATACCATAGCCAAAACTGTCTACCTTCCAACCTCTCAGAGTACTACCCTTATCCACATGGACAGAGAATGAGGGATTGAGGGGGTGGCAGTGAGACGGGAAGAGAGCTGTTTCTTTCTCATCGCAGCTCTTATGAACGGAACAAGAAGGGAAGAGCTGAGATAGATGGGAAAGGGACTCAAAAGCATCAGAATTGCAATCATTTGCCCTAAAAGCCCTCTATAGACTGTTTGGAATGTACTCCTTCTTTCAGACTACAGAACTAGATGCATAGTGATTGTGGGAGTGTGGACATGCATGTTCATAGCTTGGTGTGTGTTTTCAGCCTGTCCTGCGTCATTGCTGCTCTCTTCTGTTTATGCATTGGCCCTGTGGATATGGAGAGCGATGGTAGGACATCCAAGGGTCCCACTGTCACTTGATGTCTATGGAAAATGGATCAGATGATTGGACAAGTCCACTTCTACACAACCTCCCATCAGGGGAGCTGAGCCAAGTCCATTTCCTCTCTCATTTATGCCTGTTGTGATCTTTATTCAGTAAGGGTCTCGCCAAGGACAGATGAATCAATCAAGAATGATGCAATGTTAAACTGGTTAGCCAATCTGCTTGGCCTCAATGTCACTTTATCCATTTCTAAGCCAATGTGATAGTAATGTTTAAGGTGGAAACTTGAGAGCATGTTTTGGAAGCACTTTTTTTGCTTGACTATGCTGGTGGACTATTGCAATGCAAGAGAGACAGGGAAGGGTAAAGGAGAGGCAGAGAGGGACAGCGAGATGGAGCTAGGGAAGTAGATGGAGTTGAAGAGCTAGAGAGAGGCCCATATGGAGTGATACAGATGATGGGCTGTGTTTTCTCGGTGGACCAGAGAAGATGCAGTGTAAATGAAGCATTCTGCACCATGGCGGCTTCTGCTTTATCCTCGCACTGTGTGTGTGAGCGTGTGCATGTGTGTGAAAGAGATGGCCTCTGTTCTCCCTCTGTCCTCTCATGGTTAGAATACGTCGGGAGGACTGCCATCCTCTGTCCACGACCTATCTCCAAAGATAGCAGGAGGATGTATGCAAAACAAATGGATAAACACAAATGCATTTGCAGTACAGACTCCATACTGGGCATTTTGGAACCACAGCATTTGAAGGTATGCTATTTGTTGTCTTATCTTATTTATTTAATTTTTTTACATTTTATTTAGAATTAAATTAAAACCCTGTGGTGTTTTTGTGTCTCTTCACAGTTAGTCAGGGCAGTGTGTTCAATGTGTCTCTGACCTGTAGGACGAGGGCCTCCCCTTGTGTTCGGTGTGCACAACTACACATGCAACAGCAGGAGCATTTGGCAATATAGAAGCCTACAGTAAGTAGTTCAACCAAGAGATGTAGGGTTAAATACTTAAGTAATTAATTAATAACTCAGGATAGATAATTTGGCACAAAACATAAAGGCTCATCTTATCTTAAAAACAATAGATAAAAGAAAGTGAAAAATGACTTCCCACACTGTCTATATTGATTATTCTTATTATAATTATTATAATTATTCTTATAATATTATTATTATTATTATATTATACATAATCATTATTATATCTTTATTGTAACCCAATTGAAGAGAAGTATCCTTCCACTCCCGTTTACATTTGGTCCAACATTCAGCTTTGAGACATTTCCTGTTTCAGCTGCAGTGGCTTACTTCCTCCTTGGACAGTAATCGGTCTTGAAGGGTTTATTCTCTTGTTCGACAAAATGACCTTTCAAATGTATCGAATTCCTGCCATGATTATGCCACTCTGTATGGGAATAACACTAGGTAAGAGATGGAGCATTGTGAATATGTATGTCTCTTCTTTTCGTTCTGCTTTTTTGGATTATTTCAGCTCCTTTCTGGTAACTTCCAGCTTTGGTAATGGCATTGCTGTTATGTGTTTTAGGATGTTTGTAGAGAGCCTAAAAGTTTGTTAATGATACACTGTACAACTTTGCTGTCGCAGGATGCCCTCAGAGAAACATTTCCTGCAACGACATTAAGACTTCTGACGGATTCAAGTTCCAATATGACGGTCCTGAGGGAAGTGAGATTTTCGTGCATTATAATGAGGTATTTTGATGTGCTTTGAAACTCTGTAGTAGTCCATAGTTTTGTTTAATAAAATAATTGTGACAAAAGCTTTATGATCCTTTACTATGTGTTTTTGAAGAAAAACAGAGAGACAGAGAGAAGGGGAAAGAATAAGAGTGAAAGTGAAAGTTTTCCTGTGAGGTTGATAACTGTCCTTGTTTCTTTGTTCTGACTGCAGTCAATCAAAGTGAGCTTTTTTATTATTTCCCCAACAGACCGTGATCGCTCATGCTGTGCTTGGGAATCAATCTTTCACGTATTTTAATGAAGTGATGAAGATGGACAGCCATTCGGTCATCACAAGAGACTGCCGAGACCTGCATGTAAAATGCATAGTTCCTTATGTGAGTCTCCCGCTCTTTTAATATTTACTTATATTAACTGAATCAATAAAAATCATATTGATTTGTTTGGTTGTAAATATGAAATATGTACTCACAATATAGAGTTTCATTTTGCTTTTTAGGGCGAGCGCTATGTTAAAGAGACCTGCGTGAATTATAAAATTACTGGTAAGGCAATGAAATGTTACAAAAAACTGATTTGCTGTTGAATCTTATTTTACATTGTGGATCATAAATACATACATATATATCATGTATACATGTACACCTCTTTACACCTCTTTACCTTAAACAGAGAAAATTAAGAATCCAGGTCCCAGTGATTTGCCAACACAATGGCCCCTCATCAGTAAGTGTAGGTTTTAGAGCGCCTCACAACATTTTTGTTGGTAATACTATGCATACATTTTCTCTAAAATACCTGAAATGAATATTTGATGATAACATGTTTGCATTGTGTCTTTCATCCAGTCGGTGCACCATTTGGTGTGCTCATTGTGATCATGGGGACGCTTTGTTGTCTCCTGTCTTGGATAAAGAAACTGAAGTGAGTTCTATTCTAATTGCAGTAACAATCGACTGTCACTGCCATTTACACATGTACTTACACCGTGTCTGCCATGGATTTGTTGTTTGTTTGTTCTGCCAGGAAACAGCACGGCACAGTTACAGTTTCTCAGTTCAGGTTTTTGAGACACCTATGGACTTCCTCTTGTAGCAGAAAGGTGACTTCCCAGGCAGAGACAGGAGAGACAGAAGAAGCGTTTCACTGTTCATTTGAGCACACACTTCTTCAGTCATTAAGTTTCAATTAGATAAATTATCTTCAATGCATATCCATATCAACATTTAGTCAACCCCTAAGTCCCTAGTCCCTAGTCGAAAGTTGGTCAATGGTAAAATCTTTTTGTCTGCATAAAGTTCAAAACTTGTTTCAAATATCAGCTGTTCTAGAGAAAAAGTGAATTGGAAACAAGTAAAATGACTTCATTGACAAAAATGATCTTACTCCATTCAAGACTCAATATTAGGCTCTTTGATATTTTAACTGGACAACTAACTAACTATGTCTAAATTTCCCTTTAAGACACCACGAAGAAAGTGAACAGATCACCACAGATCAGTGGAGTTATGAATACATCCTCTTACATATTTTTTCGTCATTGTAGGCTGAGTGAAATACCTTCTGCCCCTGAGCCACGTGGAAGTGGTGAAAATGATATTGAAGAAGATGACACACTTGGAAGCGTGCATGTTCACAGGTTAGCCACATTAACAATATTCACTCTGACCTCATGTTAGCCTGCTTGTCAATACCGTCAATGTGTGTTTTTTAACAATTGGAGGTCTAGACTGTAATCTGCTAAAAGCTACCTTTGTCTCCATAGTATTGATCCTCAGGCTGATGGCAAGACTCCTCAATCCCTTAGTCTGGACCGCAACTTAAGCAACGAGGAAATCCAGCTGCCTAAAATGTGAGAAGGAGAATTGTTCCCTTTTGCTTGCGCCTGTAGCCAATTTTCCTTTGAAGATTTCTCTGAAGAGATTCAATGCCATTCTTATCTAGTATTTGTTTTTCAGTGGAGACACAAGCACCCCTGATGCTAACAATACCTCTAATCATCGAGCCATGCACAGGTAAGCTTTTGGTATTGGGTGGATTGTCTGCTTGTAGGTGTTTATTATCAATTCTTATATTTATTTATTCAACCATCACTATTATTTAACAACTATTGTATATGTCTACCTCAGGAACCTGAGGGATGATCCAGGAGGAGTGAATGACAACAAAGGAAAAGACATTGTTAGGTAAGTATTTAGTCTAATTTATTTAGACAATTGTATATACTGAAATGTTTACATTGCTGTATTATATTAATGGCTCTTTGAAGAGTTATTAGAGCATGTGAGGTGAGAGTGGGTCCTATTGAAGTATGTATATTATGTATAGCCTCCAAGAGGTTTTAATCACTTCATATTAGTGAAATATGTATTATTCATTGTATTAAATTAAATTACTTTACAGCAACCCATTAGTTATGTTAGCTTCTGTTTAGGATGTTTGCAAAATGATAAAACATAAAATAAAAAATAAAAAAAAGAGGAAATGCAAACTTCCAATGTGCGGGTGAGATGAGCTATTTAAACAGCCTGTCAATATGCCCTAACCCAAGTGTCACATTTTCATGTACTATAGCTGACAGGCAAAACTATTATTTCCTTAATATTTGAGGTGAAATTCAAACAAAACAAGCTGTCATCCTAGTAAGTCAATTAGACGACTATAGATTGATTTGAAATCTAATTTAACTTTAATTTTGGCAAAAGTGCAAAAATTGCACGTTGAAAAAAGTAAATATGAGGACAATACAACACAAACCCAAAAAGCAGAAACAGACAAAACTACACAGAACAACAGTGTCACTGCATGTGCCGCCCCACGTGAACCTGCGACCTGAAGTAGCCACCCTGGGTTTTCCTTTGCCCAGCTGTTACATTAAGATGGCTGTGAATTCATCTCCAGGATCAGGGAAATGCACAATGGACGGACTCTCGTTGATGGTGGTCCTGAAGATCATGAGAACGAAGGACAACCTCTGCTGTCGATTCAGCGGTGAGACTGCCTCTTGCTCGATGTCACTCTGCACACACAATTGTGCCCAAAGAGAAATCTCTGTCGCTTTCGAAATTCCAGTCTCCTTCATTGTTTCATTATGCTGCTTTGTGGACAACTGTCTCATGAACTGCTCCCCCCACCCCCATCCCAAACCTGAAGGGTCAATTTGAACTTCCGAACTTGTCTGACGTCTGCTCGGAAAGTCAGCATAAACCAAGCTTTGCTGTTACTGTGCACAGGTTCATGTCTTTATTCCTTCTTGTTTCTGTCTCCAGAGCTGGCATCCAAGTTTTTGACATGACAGGTGAAGCCGGAGCTTTGGTGAACAAGCGCGGCTTTGACCCAGACCAGGTCAGCGGGTGCTCTACTGCACCAGTCGGTAGGAAGCTTTCTATATATGATTTACCACCTTTTTTTCTGTTAATATGCTCTTGTTGTTTTTGAATTAGCAATTGTTTTGTTTGCTGCAGGACACTGACGTGGAGTCAACACCCAACGTGAAGCCCTAGAATACAAAAATACTTATTTATAATAATAATGATAATAGTAATAATAATAATAATAATAACCTATATATACAACATTAAGTTTTCTCACAGTCTGGGCACATTTACTGGCATGTCCTTTGTGATCAAGTCCAGCAATTTTTATAATCATTTTCAAAATAAAAAACAATGAGAATATTAAGTGCATGGCTTGACCAAAGGATGGGTGGACTGAAAACATGTCAGTAAAAGTATCACATACACAGCTGTGAGACAACTTAATATTAAAGTATTCATTATGTACTTATATAACAGGTATACTGTATAGTATAAATACAGTACCTATTTATACAATAAACAAATGAGAATTATACTGAGACATAATACTGTATGTTTTTTTTTCTTTACTATTGAAGTCTACTACATGATGTACTTTCTTATTTATCCAGTCAATTATAAGAAAGCCTGCCTTTACTCCATTATCGCTGAATAATCTAGCAACATGTTTATTCTTACTACTTGGATCACAACATCCTTTGCTTTTCACTCTGGAATTTGTGAATTCGAAGATATTATTGTGATTCTGTATTTTTCTTTCTTATGTACTCAATTGCATTGCTTTTGCTTATTAATTTATCATGTAATAATCATGACAATAGGTCTATTAAACAATTACAAATTCTTGTCATGAATTTTGAAATTAATTGTTTATCTCGCCCTGGATTTCACTGCCTGGTCATTTTTACCGGGATTTCTAAACTATTGACGACAACACTGCACCTGGAGTATTAACTTTTTACCACAAGGGGGCAGTAAGAGTCCTACAACACCTACGAGGTACATGGGCAACATAATCACACCTCAATAATGCATATTCTAGATTGCAATAGCTTCCAAACATGCTGTGCTTTACATACTGTATTTCTATGATCAAATAAATGAAGGCTCCCTTATCGTACTGTTGAGTGACGTTTGTGTGGTTCTTTTATGCAATCGGTGTCTGTTTTTTGGTTGATTTGAAGTGTGTGATTTGTGAATCAAGTTATATGTTATGTATGTTAAAGTACTTAAAATATTTGTTTCCCCTGTGGAAATTATGTATTGTAGTAATTAAAGTAACACACAAACACACAGGGGTTCGGGCTTAATTTAATACATCTCTTTTATCTGTCTCTTGGGATCTGCTGAGAGTTGCTGTGAGTCTTGGTTAGTTCATGTCTGATACTATTTTAAGCTTCCCTAAATGTGCAGTGACCTTGAAAAAAAAACCTTTTTACCTCTCAGATGGACTGAGTACCAGGAAGCCAGTGTGTCATGGGTTAGAGGCTTTGTTGCTCATGTTTGGTATGTTAGCGTGTGAAAGTGTTACTGTACCACTGGTAAAAAGAGTGTGATTGAATGGTCAAGGACTCAGAGCCTCCCCTCTCAGGGAGTTTCACTGAGGGGACACTGGGCAGATGGGTGAATGGGTAGTGGGTGAGTCATCACATGTAATCACACATGTACAGTGTACAGTATGATATGGAAAAAAGAGGTACATGGAGAGGCTAAATACTCCTAGCTCTGATGCACATAATAATTAGATAAGGATAATAATAATTAGTTACCAATCACAATCATCTGTCGATAGTATTATGAGCAGTCAAGAAAACAAAACTCAGTGGGAGTTGAACACTGATCCCACCACCATGGGCATAAGAAGGCTTAAGGAAAGCTATTTGGGCTACAATAACCCAGACACTTAGGTGCATTATCCCTAACTGATCTCTAGTTGATCACAATGTGCTTACTCTGGAGTGTGCTAAAGGCCGCCTATGGTGTGTGCTGTTGTGGCTTAACAGACAGCTCCAAGCAAATAGTGTTGCATTCAAAAGTCAGTGCGCTGCATTCATACGGCAGTTATTAAAATATTACATCGGGGATCACACCACACTCTATGATTAATTAACCTTAACGGATGCTTTGTAAAGCTGAATCCAGCTGAGCAAGTATGCCCACACGTCTGCATGTACATACAGATGCAGATGAAATGGTTGAAAGCATCTCTGTAGCTGGTCTCGCTTAATACTGACTTAGGGTCACTGTAGTGAAACAAAGCCTTGCTTTTTTTCCAGATTAGTATGGGACCAGTCCTTTCATCCCCCCCACTGCGTAAAGCTCTTACTAGTCCTGTCCAAACACCAAGAGTGTTGGGGCTCTAGGTTTTGTCTCCTAAACTGACAACTTGCTTTTTTCTGCATCTCTTTGATCACTGTGTGTAGTATGCTTTGGACACAGACCGGTGTTTGACAGAATCATCATCCCAACCAGCAGGTCAAATCTGCATATGCATTCAGTGTGTGGTTCAAAGCGGAGCTGACTCAGGAAGGGGCTGGGTTGATTGGCTTCAGTCCCCTGCTTCCCATGGTTCACAGATGAGCAGCACAATGCTGTCATAACCTGCAGGACAGCCCATGAATAAAACATAACCTATTTATTAGTGCTTAAGGATGTCTTTCATTTCCAGTTTGAATCATGAGGTAGGCATATTGAAGTTTATGGTACAGCAAAGGATAAAAAATAATTTGTGTGTGCTGTTACGCTTTTATCGCACTGGCCCATGGATAAGCACACAAGCAATTATGCTGTACATCAGCATACAACCACACACACACACACACACACACCTCAACTGAGCCCCTTCAAGAAATTCCCAGAGAAACCCTGAAGAATGAACGGTGTATATTTTCAATAGTTTTTTATTAATATGTGCTGATACAAGGTCGCTCTGACCTGCGATGACGCAAACACTCACCGAAAATCATCCCCTTTGGCCCAGACAGCTGTGAAAGCAATGACCATGAGAAAAAACTAAAATCAAATCAAACATATAAACACCATTCCTCAAAGAAAATAGAAACAGAATCAAGGTGTTATATTCATTTCAGTTTACAAATGTCTCAGTGGTACATGATAAATTATCCATTTCAAGAAAAAAATCACAGAAAGCTCTGGAAATGGTGCAGTATGTAGAACCCCACTTGGTGTTTCCACGAATGCCTACAGCCTAATATGTAAAACCACCAGCACTCGATAATTTATTCTCATAAATGTAAGCATTTCAGGGACGTCCAATACTGACCAAGTTCTACTGTACTGAGCAAATGAATACAGCCCTTAGCTGCTACTCAGAATATCTCATTCCCTCATGCTATACCCAGCTATTCAACCTCTGATGATGGACAAAGACCGTCTGGGGCAGCATTTCCTGGCCTGTCCAATGGACAATCACTACAGCCATGGACTGGCACATGCAGGTACAATTCAGCTCTTCCCCACTTTCAGAGACAGAGCATGCAGCGGAGGAAAAGGAAGAAATAAATCATGCCTACAGATTCAGCCTATGTGGAAGGATGTTAACAAGTTTACAGCAGATCCATGTCTTTCTCCACTTCAGTGTATAAAACTACCTAACCTGACTGAAGATGTGTATTGTATACTGTATGTCTGTGTGTCAAAAGATATGTTTGTTTTGGTTTTGGACCTTGGGCTCTCTATGTAGAATGGCCTTCACATGTTTAGCACTTGGAGAAACCCATCCTACATGAAAGCGCCTCTGTTGTTGGTCCCACCCTGTGCATCAAACATGGCCGCTGGCCTGAATTGCTGGCACAGCTCCATGGACACATATTCAACAGAAAAGAGAAACAGCACAATCCTTATCACTGGGTTTATGCCATACCTCTACATATTCTTAAAACTACACTATAAGTATCGTAGAGCAGTCATGTGGACATGTAACAAGAGACCAATAACAAAATAGTACTACTTGATTGTTTACATTTGCTTTTTAAAAATCTCTATAGGAAAATCCTGTCACATTTGTTAGCACTAAAATCTCAAAATCTCTAAAAATCGGGATTTAAGCGACTGATGCGGCAGTGGATTCATTTTCACATTTTTTTAAGGAAGCATCCATTAGACCAAAAAACAAACACACCATCTTTATTCCTCTACAGGCAGATTTGTTTTATTCTATGAAAGAGCTTGAGATCTGACATGCCAGCTTGATCAACTTAAACAATAAAGTGATAACCCCTGGACTGCAAACCACCAACAGAGAGCCCTCGGAAACAAAGCAGCAGATCCATCTCCTTATCTTCAGATCCAACCCTGCACAGCCTCACTGCAAACCCCCCTCACCAGTCACCCCCTCCCTTTCACTGCCCACGGCTATGAATTTGTGACATCTGTGACATCTCTGCTGCATCCCTACTCTGTCCCATCTTGGGCTGGTCTTTGCAGACATAATGACCCTCTGCTCCTCTGCTGCTGTTGAACCCCCTCCCCTCCCAAGCGCCATCCTGGTGTGATATGCGCCTTACAAATCACTGGTAAGAAAAAAAAAAAGCTCTGTTTGTGAAAGGGTCAACTGCAAGTTAACGGACTGCAGGCATACTGGGACCTCTGCTGTCTAATGATAGACTGAACAATGCCACAGCTCACTCTCCACTGACACTAAGCTGCAGGGGTGAGACAGCACTGTGTCAAAGGTTGGGCATCCCACCTTTAAAACTTCCCACCTAACCACTGGAGCACAAGAATGTCAGGCGTAGCACCAGCATGGAATTGGAATTGTGTTAAACATTTGTGGAAAGAGACAAAGAGAGCAGAAAAGAGAGTGAGGGTGAGTTCCCTGCAGCAAATTAATACCCCCAGTTTTATTCTTGTAATCAGAGGTTTGGAGGGCTTTGAATGATGGAGAAAGATCCGTTGTGTGAGCCTCCGTCCAACAGAATGGGCCGTGGACCTTCTACTGTATAATCACTATCATTTACCATAGTACAGCAAGCCTCTGTTTATTGAGATATTAATCTGGGATAAACAAAGCTTTTGACAAAACAAATTAACACTCTCAAAGAAGTGCTGCACTAATGGAGTCCATTGAGATTGATATTAAAATGTGGATGAGATGGGGGGAGAGGGAGGAAAAGAGAAGGAGCTGGGAGGTGCTGGAAAAAAAGAGAAGCAGGCCCAAGGTGACGCACATTCCTCCTCTCGTGGGGAGTGTCTGTCTAAACAGTGTTTCTCCCTGGGGCGGGTCCCAGCTAAGCAGCAGAGATCAGCCTCAGCACATTAAGTCAAATACAAAGAGGGAGGGATGGAGGTAATGATGATGGCAATGACAACGATGAGGATAAAGATGATGATGGCTGTCTTGTGTTTCCCATTAACACTTATACCCTGGAGTGAATTGTTTTATCTTCAGGCCTGCTTGTTAAAATACATTCAGTTGTCCTCAGCTGACCAATGAGTGCTGCCTCGGTACGGTGCCCCACCACCGAGCCATAAGATCCGTGGTTCACATTGTCCAGCACTGCAGCAGAGCAGAATACACGTGCATATTGTCTTTTCATTTGTAAACACAGACAGCTCCCAGGTTCAGCTGCAAATCCAAGTCATGTACCATCAAACCAGTATTGCACATGTTCCCCCTATGGCTCAAGTGATGATACCAGGGCCGTCTTTCTGAGCCTCATCGTGCTCCGCGGCCCGAACAACGTTACTTACACAAGTGATTTTAATAACAAGAATAAAGGGTGGAAAATCCTTGTAATCCCTCTCCCTTATCTGTCTTTAACCCACTCTCTCTTTCAGCCCCAGGAGCCACAGCTAAAAGCTGTCCTTTGGGTTCTCTTAGATGTGGGACAGTCAGGCCCTAGCCAAATGTCACACTGCAGTGGATGCATCTATTTTCTGCTCACGTTCTGTCCTCACATCCCATGCTTTCGTTTGGTGCAGGTTTACGAGGGAGACAGTAAAAAAAAAAAGTCATGAATAAATCAATGTGAATAAATATTCCAAAAACATACATAAAAACTGATAAATAAACCATAACAAATACCTATAAATACAGCGTAGAAGAAGGCAAACTCTCAGTTTTTTAAAGGTCAGACAGATTTCAGCTGGATGAAAGGAGCCTCATGAGCGTTTCTCTCTTGACAGCTAATTTCTCAAATGTATCGCTTGCATAAGGTGGCATATTGGAAACATGTTCCTCCCGATCGGTCAACCCTACTTGTCATTTTCATGGTATATTGTTAACTCACTTCTCCCGAGGCGGTCTGATTTTTCCTGTCCTCCTTGTACCTGAACACCACAGCAAGAGCAACTTCCATTTGAGGCTGAGAAGTAATAGGCAGCTCTCTGAGATGAGTATCCCCCTTGTCTGATGTGCATTCAAGTCATGTCACAAAAAATAGCCTTTCAAATGTGTGTGCACATACAAAAGTCTGGTGCACACCACACACACACACACACACTCACACACCGGACACTTAATACAAACAACCAGCCATTCAGACACTTTCGTACTTATGCACATGCACACAAACACATGCACACGGGAAATTAATGAATTGTCCCATTAGGCTGTGGAGGATCGCTGAAACTATCTTTAAGAAAATGCAATATTCTCTGATAGCAAAACAAATGACATTATCATACATGCTAAAACCCATGTTGTTAAAAGTATGTAATCTGCTTATATCTTCCAAATAATACAAGAACAAACCAAACCACTTTATGGATGCTGTCGTTCACCCATAATGCTTTATCGTGCCTGTGAGGCACAGTATGACATTTGACAACATCTATCTCGCTTGCCCCACACCTCCCGCCCCCGCTGCCATTGGCAATTCCACCCTGGGAATGTCAAAGGTCAAACATTAACAACATGTAACGAATTATATTACATAAAAATTGTGCCAGGATTTTTTTGTTCCATTTCTCATTTGTATAAATAAAATCTACTACACATTATAATCTGTCTCTCTCTCTGCCTTTCTCTCTCCACTGGATCACTAAGGATTTTTCACTGAATGGTACAGTGCTGGGGGACAAGAATGAAAGAGCGAGAGATCAAGCAACGGGGGAGAGAGATAGAGTGTATAATTCAGGTCACAAACTCCAAAACATTTTATTTTTTTCTTTCGATGGTTTGTTGCAGTACAAGAAGTCATTTTCATAGTATTTGTTACTTTTTGTTGCTTTTGATCATCTGGTGTCTCTATTTACATAGTAGGAATAAAGTAGATTCATGTGTGGTTCCTATGTACACGGTTATACCAATTGGTTGACCAGTGCGTTTGCGACGTTTACAGTCTTGCTTGTCACAACCACACACAGGAAACAAGTCCACTTCAACTGGCTAGGCTCTAACACCAAAGTACAGGGGGAGGGGGCGACACCAGTCCGCTCTTGCAGCCCCCAGAGGATGCAGACCCATAGTCAACAAATTGAATACTATCTTCAAAACAAGAGCAAGGCAGTCATTTAACTTTTCAAATGCCTAAAGCAAACAACCAGAGAGAACAGTGGAGATGATTGGCCAGTCTTATGGATGCAGGTTCTCCTGCTCTGGAGGGGTGGTGCAGTGCCTCCTCAGTCTCTGTCTCTGACTCTACTCCACTTCTGTACATAGTCGTTGATTCACAGCAAATGAAAATGAAGGCAACTACACTGAATCAGCTCCCACTGCCTGCTTGGAACAAAAGCTCTTGCTCCCTTTTACTTAGATGGCGTACTGTTTTCACTTTTGATGTTCAGTAATGAGCACTTCTGGATGAGTGAACGTATGTGTGTGTGTGTGTGTGTGTGGTGTGTATGTGTTTGTGTGTGTGTTTGCTTTGTGAATGTTCTAGTTTCTGTTCTGGCTCAATAAAATATATTTTTGGCAACAATGAAGAGCTTTCTGAGAGACATTTTTTAGGTTATAATAGTGTACTATATTCCCTTCTCCATAGATAACTACGCCTATCAAATGATGACTCAAAAAGACCTATGGATGGTACGAAACGGAAATGAGATCAAATATAAAATGATATTCCCATCTCTGGAGGCAGGTCTGAAGAGAAATTACATAAAAAAAACTTTAACAAAGTTTTTAAGTTTTGAAGTATCCGAAGGTAAAGGGGGTGGATTGGTACATTCAGAGTGCTGGACTTGGCCTTAGGGTACCAAAGGAACTGGGGAGGGCTGGATAGAGCCGATGAATGCTCTGCGGAAAAACACCTACCACTCATCTCCATAAGACGGAGAAGGGCTAAAGATAAAGGCTGATTCTGCAGAGTCAGCCATGACCCCCCTGAAGGTCACTCTGTTTGCTCATCTGTTAGTTAAATAAAAGTCAAGAGAAAGAAAGGCAACCAAACAAGCAGAAAGTGGAGAGACGCGAGAACGAGGTGGGCTAGGAGGCAGCACTGGCCATCACATAAGTCCCCAACTTCCTCCTTCAGGCTCCAGTCACAGGCTGGTGACCAGCTGCATCTGTGCGTCTCCCTCGTTGTGGGCAGGCTCCTGAGCCTGGTGTCCCTCCCCACTCAGTCTCCGGGGTGGTGCCTGGTAGAAGGTCTGCATGGGGGCCCCACGAGAGCCCAGGGCAGGCCTCCCAGAGCTGTAGTAAAGCTCTTCAGGGGGCTGGGCCGAACGAGGCACCACCTCCAGGGGCTCAGGACTGCTGTCGGGATAGGGTGAGTCTCGCAGGTTGGTGATGCTGGTGTACAGCGAGTCACGGGCAGGGGAGTCTGGAACTCTGTTGCCTCCCTGCCCGCCAGCACTCTGGCCACTGTGGCCACTGTGGCCCAGGCTCTCTGTGAGGTCAGCCGTGTAGCTCTCTGACTCCTCTGGATCACTTTGGTAGAGGACTGACTGGGCACGCTGCAACAGCAGGGGCTCCTCCAGAGCTTTATAGAGTAGCTCCACATCCTGTGGGGTGCGCTGCCGCCCCTCTCTCAGAAAGTCCTCGTCCTCATCCATGCTCATAGATGGCTCTGGGCCGACCCCCGTTGTCCCCCGACTAACCCCGCCGTGAGCACGACCCCTGGCCAGGCTGCCACACACCCTGTCCCCTACATCACCTCCTCCTCCGCTTCCTCCTCCAACACCACCTCTCAGGTTGTTGTGCACAAGCTCAGAGATGATCATTTTCTCAAAGGCCGCAGCATCAGAGAGGTTTCGGCGGATGCCTCCACCTCCTAGGGCCTCTGAGCCACGGGGATTGAGGAGAGGCGAGGGACTATCCCCACCACCGCCACCAAGGAAGTCACAGCTGCCCCCACCTCCAGCCCCTGGTCCACTGCGCAGGGAGTAGCTGTTGTTGAAGTTACCATTCAAGGGCAGGGTTTCCATCCCACAGGGGTCACGGGCCTTAGATAACGTGCTCTCTGGACCCAAACACAAACAGGACAGAGACAGAAAAGGGTTTTGGAATTATTGACATACAGTCAGATTCAAGTGTCAGTAAGAAAAGAAGAATAAATAGCAGATGGTAAAATGTAAGCTGGAGTATCTTACAGTGATGTGAAATGAGGTAAATTGCACTTACTTGGGTCACGGAAGGTTCCTGTGTATACCAGAGAAAGTTATGTGGAGTGAATAAAATGAAAGACACTAGTCAGTAAGTGTTCTTTAATGATGCAACATGAACTTGATGTATTCATTTTGAAGACATTTCAAAAGGGAACCATTAACAGAATAAAAAATATCCTTGTCCATCAGCTACTTTTCTCCTCTGTCTTTTTCACTCTCTTCACCCAACCGTCCAACTCTTAACCACACAAACAAACACATGCACACACAGTCACGTTAACTATGATTTATGTAGAATTAGTCCTGTTTATTTGACACCATATTCTTCCAACATTTACAACTAAGCCACATAAAATACTCTGGACATTTATTTACTACTGTCAGTGATACCTCGATACATAAATTCATACAAAACCTTGCACAGTAAAAGTGATGTTTATTTTCGCGATTTCCCTCCAACACACCAAAGATATTGTGCTTTTTCTCCCAAATTACCATCACATAGCAAAGCAAAAGCCACAGCTGCCCAAAAAAGTGAGAAGCATGTTCATTTTTTAAATTTAATGTAGTATGACTTTAATCAACGTTCTTCTTCAGTGGTGGTGTGGGTAATTATACATTCTAATGAAGTGCTCTCCCTGCTTCCTCTCCCACTCTCTTCTAAAAATGTCTTGGCTGCCAGGCCTGTGGCCATCAGGCTTGACGTATTGTGCGGAGAGACTTTAAAATATTTAACAGAAACGCCGCCTTAAATTTCAGTCCTCTGACACTGGGCCTGATACTCTGTGGGTGCACACTCAGTCAGCGACCAGCCACACAAAATCATAGTTCTCCATTACCAAGTGAATATTGGTACTGTAGTGGAGCAATTAACAGAACATGTCTAATTCAGCAGTCGCAGGCATCCGTAGAGTGGTGTGGGTAATGCCGCAATGTGATGAAACAGCCATCAGGCTGTTTAAAAAGTCCAACTCTGAGATAGAAGCAAGTATATACACATACAAACACACACAGGCAATTACAGTGAGCACTCACACCTGACCGACATACACCCAGATGGACTGTCCCTGGTCACCGAGCTGTCTGATCCCTTTCTACGACCGTCCTGATTCAAGCCAACTACGTTTTCTGTCTGGGAACAGGAAAACTGTCCTGAAGATTTCTGGCAGTCACAGCTGTAGCTAAACTTCTAATCAATTTGTGGCTGTTCTCATGAAGATTCAAGATCTGACCAGATGGCTGGTTAGGCTGTAGGCACTATTTGGCTCTGTTCTGCTCAGCCTAGTGAATCCGTCTGACAGCTACATAGTCTGAAAAAACAACACACATACAAGCTCTCTCTCTCACACACACACAGACACACACACACACACATGTGCGAGCACTCAAATACAGTAGTGAGTTTGTGTATACCGCGTCAAACTACTGGCAGCGTAATGGACAGAAAGACAGCAAGTTGAGTGCATGCTGTATACACACACATGCTGACAAGACTGCACGCTCAGACTGGAGAATTTATGAGGAGCTAACCGGTA
Source organism: Coreoperca whiteheadi (assembly GCA_011952105.1). NCBI lineage: Eukaryota > Metazoa > Chordata > Actinopteri > Centrarchiformes > Sinipercidae > Coreoperca > Coreoperca whiteheadi. Next base: position 9,525,563 of record CM022470.1, on the reverse strand, counting down.
GAGTTGAAGACGCCAGGTGAGGGCGGGGTGAAGCTCTCAGCCAGCAGAGTGTTGTAAGGGGAGGTACCAGTGCGAGTCTGTAACACCGGGTTCGTCAAAAGGTGGTTGCCCATGGTTGCTGCAAGGCACAAACATTTAAAAAATAAACATTATCAGAAATAGGCTGTTATCTTTACCTCCAATGTATGCAAAGCAAGCACAAGCAGAAACAGTGTACACAATAAGCGTAACGTTTTGAAATTCACATTTCCAGACTCAGTAATGACATCTGGAATCATAAAAATATTTACTGTTTATTCAGATGGGGCTATTTTTGTTATTCCAGGGCTTTATGGAGTAATGCATTTCACAGTGTTCTCCTCAATGTTTATGCCTGCTGATTGTAACCTTTGAGTAAAAATACAATTGCAGGGGAAAGGTACTGTTTGGAGCATTGCCATCCTTTTTTTTTTTGGCTCTTGACAATGTAGTCAGATGGGGGGGACCAGTAATGCATGCCATTATGTCGTCTAGGGGTGCAGCCATTGAAACACAGTTAATTTCCCAGTGAAATGTGAATGCCACTACAAGACAAATATAATTCAAAGAAATGGCACACTGAGAATGTTGTATAATGCCCATGTATGGCTCCAGCCTGAGGCAACTCGAACAGAAATGCCATGAAATTAAAAATAGGACAGCATGACGGAGAGTAGTCCAAGGCAAAGTGCAACCTTCAGGTCTCACGCCTACCGTTCATCACACAGCAAGGGAGCTGGGAATTCTAAAAAAATAAAATATGCACTCACACACAGCTATTTATTTGTCATTTTCCATCCTCTCACACGTCCCCTGTCCATCTTTCTGGCATAGCACACAAACCCCTCTCCCTCCATTCTCTGGCTCGTTCTGCCGTGTCTTGACTCAACCACATTTTCTCAGTTCCTCATGCCAGAATTTTTACAAACAAAACCAAATTAGTTGGGATTAGTTGTCTGAGTGTACCTCATAGGAATATCCTGTAGAAAATTAAAGAACTAGCTTTAAGTGGGGAGAGAAAGTAGGGCAAGAGGAATCATGGGAGGCTTAGAGTGTGTGTGTGAGTGTGTGCGTGTACTGCATGCCTTTTATTCTGGACACATTACTATTGTCAGGAAGAGATTGTGGTTCATAAAGAAGTGAAGTGGAGAAATCAAAGAAATCCGAGATGCCAGTGATAACGTAGCAGTGTCTCTTCTCCAGATTCGGCCTCTTTAATTACTCCTCCACGATAGCGCTTCTCTCTATAGCTCCCTTTTCCTCTCTCTCCCTCCTGCACTCCCCTTCATCTTTCACTTTCTGCCAACAGACAAACTTTTCTCAGAAGCACAGAAAATAAAGGCTTCACAGCACAGTTGCTTGTGTTTGACAGCGCAACATGGAATGATCCACCAGGCCTGGTGATTGCTCTATCGTGACGAAAAGCCCCGGAAACCGACCTGCCCGCTCACACACACACGCACGCACGCACGCACACACACACACACACACACACACACACAACACTCATCCATCCAGCTCACTCATAGCACCCCTCTTCCTCACCCCCTGCCTTGCTCCTGTCACTCTCCTCAATTAGAATAATTACCCCCTGTTCGCTCACACGCTGATCAGTTCATTAAAAATAAAATGGATGAAATTAGCATAGAGAGTTGACAGCTGATTTAGCGAGTGCCTCTGTGTCATCATCAACAAAACCCCCCTACCCTGGAACCTGAGCCAACCTTGATTGTCTCCGTGTCACTGATCGCAGCAGCAGTGACGCCACCAGTTGCTGAGGCAATCAGTGACTCCGCACACATTTTTTTTATCTTCAGGCCTTAAATCATTGCTAGTGCTCTATTCATGTGCTATGTGGAGTTCAGAGGGGGCTGCATGCATCACTGCATTCAGTCAAAGAAGACATGGACATGTATTTGTATGTGATCAATCCCATGCGAATATAAAAGGCTGAGAGGAGTTCGAACGAGGGCTGGCAATCTCAGGTTAACTCATGGTACACTGTTATTACAATATTTTAATAATTGAAAATTATTTTAATAATGATGGTATCGCAACACATTAAGTTCTATGATATATTGCTAACTTTTGTGAAAAATATCCTCCTAAATAGGTTTGTCTCAATTCTTGTCGAAATTATGTTTTTTTAATTTTATCGAAAAACTGGAAATCACAAAATAAAATGAACAAATAAAGCAACGACAGATGATTCTTATTCAGTGACAAACTATTTCACTGCAAACCATTTCTGATGGTTATTAAGACTTGGAAAAAAAGTATACTCTTTGATAGATGTGATCTAAGATGTGGTCAAATGGTGACACCTCTTTTTTGAAGTTAAATAAGTATTATTGACTTGAAAATTATAAATTCACTTAAATCTGCTTAATTACAGCAAACTTAGTTTATTGTTTAGGTTCAGTCAGGAACATGAACTCCCCAACACCAACGACACACCCACACACATATTCACATAGCGTTTAAACTCCATATTTCAGCCGCTGCTAAGTGCTTTGACTGACTAGTGGCTGCTTCTGCACTGCATACTTAAACCTACCACTCACCAACCAGCCTTCAACCATATGTTATTCAATTTAAGCTATTGCTGTTGCTAACTGCTATTGCTGACTGGCCCACTTGTTGTAACGCAATCTGAACCATTATTTAACCTTAATATACCAGGCACGTGAACATATATTTCATTATCCTATGTATGTGCACATTTAACACTTAATAACAGTGCCTTGCCTTGGCTCTGTCCACTTTATTCCCATGCTTTGTTTTGTAAATCTATATGAGTGTGTGCGTATTTGTGTGCATTTAAGCGTGCATAACTTAACGGAGGGGAAGGAGAGAAGTGATAGAGGGAGGCCTCACCGCGATTGAGTGTCGGGGTGCTATTGATATCTCCCGCCATGAAGGAAGATTCTGTCTGCTTCCGAACCGTGTCGTTCCACATCCTGCGGATCCGACTCTGGAAGAAGGAGCAGAGCGCAGTGAGTGGCAGCAAACAGACAACAATTTAAATATAGAAACTCGGCGGGTAGACTTTGTAACTCAGTGGGGCTGCTGTAATCAAAACTGTGGGGATCGCACGACTCTGCAAAGAACAATACGCAAACATGCCAGACAAAGAGATTGAGGCGTTGGGTAAAGAGGCACACAGCTATATCATGTTATCACAAGGGGGCTAATAAAATCAAGATGTGTAAGACATGATTGCAGTAGTTGATACAATTGTTATTTAGAAGCATCCTATTACATTGTGGGAAAGCTTGTTTGTTGATTGTGAGGACCAAGTCAGTGTTTGAGTACTGTATGTGTCTGTGCTATTGCGCATATGCCATCATGCACAGTATTTTCTGATGTCTTGTATGGTGCCTGTGTCTATATATAGTGCATGGACTTCAAAGGATATCTTTAATAATGAGTCATCCACTCTGGTAAGAACAGGGCTGCCAGTAAAAGATAGAAACATAAAAGTAACATTTTCACAACAGAGGTGTGCACGCTGGCTGATTAGACCAGATTTGCAACACAGGCGTCTAATGAACACTGTCACTGAGAACAAAATGTATTGTAACACTGGAGTTTCACTAGCTGCACATCTCTTTGTCATTGGCTAATAAAAACAACGTGGCTGTGGGCTGAAAAGTAAGTTAAGCAAGTAAGTCGATTCGAGTGCTTTGCAAAGTAATCAGTGAATCATTGTTATTGATCAGCAATCAAACCCCTGCAGATTCACTCATTTTGTACTTCAGAATCTTACATAACAGACCTGTTAAACAAGGGAAACATATACCAGCAGTGTGAGGAAATATCCCTTGTTTCCAAAGCTTTTTATTTAGTTTGCACACCCTTTTTGACAGTGTTCTAAAAAAAAAAGTCTGATAGTATCAAGAAATTCATTTGATTCAAGAAAATTTATGTTTCGTTTCATTCCACGGAAACAAGTTGATTTCCACTGAAAACAAGTGAAATCATCTTGCCACACAGGCAGATTTTCTTTTCATTTGTTCAAAGAAAAACACAATTTTAAAACTCCACAGTGGTCTGATTGATGTGTACAGGTGATGAACAGGTGCACCTGTATACTGCTTTGTGTGTGTCATCATTTATGTGTGTGGGTCTGTCCTGCCCGCACCTGTCTGTGGGCCGCTGCGTGGCGAGCTTGGCTGCCGCTGTAGTAGCGATTGTTGGCACGCAGGCCCGAGTTCTTCAGGGAGCCGTGGGAGCTGGTGGTGGAGGTGCGGCTGCAGCAGTAGGAGTGACGCAGACACTTACTGTACTCCTTATGGACCTGTAAAAAAATAACACCAGTGGCACAGCGGGCAGGTTTTAAAGCCACTCATAAACACAACACTTAGTTTCAATAGCTTGGACCCAATGTGAAACAACAGAGGTTTTTAACAGCAAAATGTACTTAATGCAATTACTCTGAACATGTATGCTGATTATCAATCAGACTTGCATATCCATCCATCCATCTCCACAACATTTCATCTGCATATCCATAATATAATTAACTCTTTAGAGACATGTCTCATATCATTACCTTCTTCTGCAGGGCACAGTGGAAGATGAAGATAAACATGCCCTGGAAGGCATTGAAGGTGGTGAAGAGATAGGCCATGATTACTGTGTTCTCATTGATGAAGAGGAGGCCAAAGGCCCACGTCAGCCCCAGCAGGAACAGCAGAGCAATGGCTCCCAGAGCCCATGACCTGAAGGAAGTGGACGAGGAAATGTGAACAAAAATGACTTGATACACAGAGAAACTGAATCAATTTGGAATCCATCTGACGGTGTGGTTTATTTATCATAAGTTCATGTTTCTTGAAAAAAACAACAACAACCAAACACTTGTTTCAAGTATGACTCCCATTGAATGATTTGAACTCACTTAATATTATCCAGGCGGCTGGAGTCAGGTTTGAGTGCTGAAGAGTTGCGTATCATCTTGTGTAAAGTGATCATAAGGAAAATGAGGTTGAGCTAAGGACAGAAGATAGGAAATATCAAATAAATGTGTAGTGAACTTTACAGTCTACTCCAAAAATACTGACTTTGCACTGTTAATAACCTCACAAAGCAAGCATGGTGAAATACTTTTGGTTTGACTGAAATAGAGAGGGGAATAATACTGTCTGACAGTAAAGCTAATACCATAATAACAAATGAAACGGGTCCAATGAAGCTCCAGATGAAGTAGTTATCCACTCGCAGCCAGCATCTGGAATGGCACAGAAGAGAAGAGAGAGTTACGCACAGCGCATCTTACGAACAAAGTCGCACAAACACACAGACATGTGCGCGCACGCACACAGGCAGGCATGCAGACACACACACACACAGTTTCCCTGTCAGTGGATTATCTTATGAAGGCTAATCATCAGGCTTTGGCTAAGTGTGTTCAGAAAAGCCAGTCCGCGGGGAGGTGCAAAAGCCGTTCACACAGCACTGCATATTACATTTCTAGCTGGGGGAATAGCATAATCCTACTTCTCAATCTGCAGGTGCAAAAGGCCTGTCTTCACACGTACGCTTTCTTGGTCCCATAGCTCCTGTAGTCTATGGCCGCAGAGATGCCCACCACCAGTGCGGGGAAGCAGTAGCCGCACAGATAGTAGTACTTTTTGCGGGAGTACTCGCTCTCAAAGACCTCCACCAGCATGAGATAGAGTTGCACCCCCTCCAGACACATCCAGGAGAAGGCAGCCAAGAAGAAGAAATGCAGAAGGCCAGCAAAGATGGGACAGGCAATCTGAGGATAGCAGCAAGGGAGAGAGTAGAGACAGGAGAAGAATGGAGGAATGAAAATATTAAGATGAAGGTGGAGAAACAGTTAAGATTAAGGCATATAAATGAGTGAACAGGAGAGGAAAGAACAGAGTCACTTTTGGGTAGTAGTTTTGGAAAAATGAAAAGCTGCCCCCTGGGTGACTGGCTCTGTGCATATTATTGAGTGACAATTCATTACTCCAAGCAGTAAAAGTTTTATAGAGTAACGTAATGGCACACTGTTCAATAAAGAAGTTGTCACTTGTGTTATGCTGTACTGTAATGTAATGTCATTTTCAAGTTGGAAAATATAAAAACTAACCTGATCTTGTGTGTCACTTCCATAAGGTGCGCAGGTGTGTCAACTGAGTTTTAAAAGGAGGGGATGTACTGCAGTGCAATTGTAATAGAGCAGTGAAAATCTAATCCCTATTCATGAGTGAGAACCTAACATCCTTTGCAGGTATCAGACTAACATGAGGCTACAAACTCACATGGTATTCTGTCTTGTCGATGCCGATGAGGAAGAGCAGCTCGGCAATGAAGAGGTTGATGCAGAGGTTCTTGTGGATGGTGTTGCGGTCAGTCTGCAGGCCCCGCAGGAAGCAGAAAGTGGAGATGCAGATGGCTAGACACACTAGGGAGATGACAATCCCCACCCAGGTGATCACAAACAGGATCAGTTCATGCATTCGCCCCTGGTACTGAGATCCAGGTAGTGTGGCGTAAACAAAGGTGGGGGGTTGAGAGTGTGGAGAGGAATGGGGAAAAAAGAGAGGGCAGAGGGACACAGGGACACAGATACACAGCAGAATCAGAAAAACAGTGAAGGAAAAATATAGCACAAGACGGCGGAATGGGAGATGAGGAGTACAGAAATAGATGGGAGAACAGTGCAAGGAAGAAACAATAGTGGGATAGAGAGACAGAACACGGGGGAGGGGAGAGAAAGAGCAAAATTGCTTTATTTAATATTTGTAAATATATGCAAGGAGCTAAAGTGTAGAGACAAGAGACAAGACGTCCTGAAAAAAATACATGACATTCAAATTCATGTGAATGTCAGCTAGAAGTAGCAGGACATGAATTTGTAAGCATGTGCCTCCCTGAATGTCGGAGTGAAAGAAGGAAAAGAGAAAATTCAAAACAAAGAGCTTGTCAGCCTTGAGAGGGTACATTAATGTGCATGTGTGTGAGGGTGTGTGACTGAGAGGGAGCCGACGCTAATGCTCGCACGAATGAACTTCTGCATGAATTACTTCCATTTTAACTGTGTCTGCCACGCCCTTGTTTACTTACATCGGGCTCATGGTGAGCCATGAGCACGGCGAAGTTGGTGAGGTGGCTGCAGGAGCAGGTGGTGTGTGTGTTGTTGGTGTCCAGCAGCCTGCAGCCCTGCGACGACCACTGGCCTGTCATGGAGCGCTCAGAGTAGTTCCAGAAGGAGCAATTTGGAGTGTAATAATTCTCCAGCTGCAGAAAAAAAAGAACAAATAGAGGGATGATGCAAAGTGCCACCGGGAGTCTATGTGTGAGAATGTAAATTAAGCAGATAAGGACTGAATTTGGCCACCTGTAGGTGTTTGAGTGTGAAGACCACCGGCTCAGTGAGAAACACTCTGCTGGACTCTTTGTTGATGGAGGCAGCAATTACATGGGAGTTGACCGCCAGGCGCTTCTTATCGTGGCTTGGCCCCTCCACGTCCATCTTCACTGTGGCGTTCTCGGTGGACAGGAAGGATCCCAAGTTTTTATATAGAATGAACACCACCTTGACTTGTCCTGCACATGCGGGCAGAGAAAAGAGAATGTAAGAGAGAGAATGTGAGAATGAGAGTGAAAAGGAAAGGAAGCAAAAAAGAGGCAGACGGTTTTGAAAAGGGAGATACAGACAGAGTGATAAAGGAGGAGGAGGAGGGAGGGGGAAAAAAGACCAAATACAGAAATGGGGGCATAATATGGTAATGGAAGCGAGAGTGACAGAGATAGAGAGTGGGGAGTGACAGGGTGTGCAAGAGGGAGACAGAGAGAGGGAGTTAGTGAAGGTTAGAATGATGGTAAGGACCGTTTCATTTTGACTGGTGGAAGAGAGCGAGATTTAATGTGGAGGGCAATGGAACATTCATCCCTCAAGCATTCACAGATCTCTTATTATTCCATATGAATATTTCATGTGCGTTTGTTTCAATCATTCTAATCTCGTTCCCACTGCAGAGCCGAGCGGAGACAGAAAACAGAAAAGGGTATGGGATGAGGGGCCAGGGGAGGAGGGGAGGGGGGGGGGGGGGGGGGACAGAGGGGGGGGGGGGGGGGGTTAGAAACAAGAGATATGAGAGAGTGGGATAAGATGGTGGAGAGGGAGTGAGGGAAAGGAATGGGGAAAAGAGAAGAGAGGGAGTGCTGAGATTGCTCTGTCAGGCTGGGGCTGATTGTAATCTACACGCCTCCCCAGCTATTCTATTAGGACTGCTGTTAAGAAACCATCAAGAAAAGAAATTGTCTCAGCACTTTTGTTAATCTGATTAGCCTATTATTATGAACCAATAACTTAGTCAACTGCATGCAGATTGTTTTAAGCTTGCATGAAAATGCAAATGGTAACATAAGAGCTGGGCTCCACAGGACAATACAATTTTTCAGGAGTGAGGATGGGGTGGGGTAAGGGCTGCTGACCGTTGCGACTGTACTGCTTGATAGTGGAAGCAGAAAGCTGGATGGTGCTGTCGCTGGCATAGTTCTGTGGGAAGGACAAGTCCTGCAGGTCCATCTCTGTGTTTAGAACATGTACCTCGAGATCTGATGGTGGAAACACAGCACGCAAACATTTTATGAAGACCTCTGCACTGTCAAAGATGCAAAGAAACACCCAAGAGAAATTTAAAGTCACAACCCACTGGCACAATTGCACAAACAGTGGTCCAAACTGTGGTTCATCCATACATCCACCATAATTAACACCATTCATTCTGTTTTCTTACCAATGCTGGGCGCTCTGTCAGAAAAGCGATTCCCATACATGTTGTTGGCCAGCAGGAAAGCTCCTTTTTCCAGGACGTCCAGTAGCATGGTGGCAGTGTGGGCCTGCTCCGTGCTGTTCATGTCCTGCCATGACTCCAGGGCCTCCGGACGCAGCAAGTTGTCCACTGTCTGCACCACCGCCTGCCAGGAAGCATTCATTTCTATGACCGAGGACACTTTTCAAGAAGTTATACAAAATCCCAAAGATAATTGACATCACCAAATCAGGAACTAACTGATAATTAATGAATACCTCATACTTAGTTACATATACTTATTATTTGAGCAAATGCTCTGAATAATGATGTTTTTTTTTTACTTTAAAATATTTTTAGAATATTTTCTCATCCTTGTGTCATTCGTGAACTAATAGCTCATGCCCTCTTAAAATGTAGCAGCTATATTTCAGTTGATTAGAATTGTGCTCTATTTTAAAGTACTTGAGGAGACACAAAAAATGTCAGTAATGGTGAGGCAATCAGGAAGTGAAGATGCGTATTTAGTATGATATTCTACTGCACATGAGGGGACACAAAATAACACGTTCATAATAGGGCAGTAATGATTAGTTATTAGTTGTGTGCCATTTTGTACACAATTCTGAGTAAGAAAGTGGTTAGTATGAACATTCAGAGATATTTAGTAACTAATCATTAGACACTGGTCTTTGAACACAGCAGCCTGTTCTCAGCTTTCAGGAAGTGCCATTAGCTATAAATGAACTATTCAGTAATTACCAGTTAGTACTTCATTTCTTTAGCCATTCCGTGGTAATTACTTTTTTTTTTTTTTACCATATTATTAAGTGTAAACATGTTAGTTGACCACTTCAAAGTAAAAAATCTCCTTTCCTAGAAACTCACCACTCCCCTGCACCACATTCATTACTATGCTATGTCAGACATATTACCATTCTATTTCACACTTACAATTCATTTAATGGCAATTTTGATGGTTGTACCAGCTATCCAATTTAATGTAGTAGCCTGCTTGATGAATCATGTAATTCTCTTGCTCAGGCCTCTCAAAATGAAGGATTGACTGCTGCGTGGCATAAAGAGCATTGCTGTTAACAAAATGAATTTAGCATCAGAATGCACCCTAGCCACTACACTAAAGACGGAGGGTGTTCTTGGTTTCTCCTCTGAATAGTGTAGGTATGCTGAGCTACCTTGCAGCGAGTGACAAAAAATAATAGTCAGTTACATGCTACACAGCAGCCTTTACATTCATCTTGCACCAGCAGACATCAGAAGATGTGGTGTCATATTACAATATGCTGCAGACAGGTCATGACAAACAAAAGACTGTGTGCTGCAGAGTGCCGCATTTCATCATTACAGAGAAGCATACACAGGGCCTTTTCATGATATTACATTACAGCTTTCTCAGAACCAGAGATATTGCACAAATATTGAAAAAGCACAGAAGGGTGTAGTAACACAAAATGTTGCCTTTCATACTATCGTCAAATGACATTTTCACAGAGCCACAGATATTGTATCTTATTGTCCAACACAATGAGGCCAATGCCAATACTATACAGTTAGGCTCTATAACAGTCCAACAAAGCTCAGAGTATGTCAAAAGACAGATGACTTCCACATTAGCTGAAACCATATTTCAAAGATATGTACAACACAAGCAATAGAAAAACTACAAATCAGCTTTCACTGCGCTAGGAAATACTACACCAATATTTAACTACTGTATATGATGTCTGCCAGGAGTTATACCAAAACTTACTCACACTGCTTTTCAGCACAAACCAGAAATTCTATAAGTGATGATTCCAAAGGCAATATAAATCATAATACAGAGCACTGAGCCAAAGGAATCTCATCCACAAACCCAGTCTACCCAAGGATTTATCTTCCCCCAGTTATTCTAAGTCACAGAGCAGTCCTACTCCACAGGCATGTAAAGCAGGCAGATAAAAGAGAAAAGCTACCTGAATGTAGGCTCGACAGGTCCGCTCTCGTTTCTGGAGCTAGAAGGGAGAAAACAAAGCCTGGAATTAAACAGCTAAATAAAAATAAAAAAAAGTAAATTAAAAACTCACTCGTCCCTGCATGTGCACTAGGGGGGTAAATTCGCATTAACCTCAGCGTCCTTTTCTAATGCTTGAATTAAATATAGGCGTGGGCGTGTGTGTACTTATGTGTGTGTTTACACTTTCTTCTACCTTGTTGTAGTTTCGTGCAGCTGACTCCTTGTTTCCGGGCCTCAGGGCCTGAAGCTGGGCATCCAGTATGTCCAGCAGCTGCTCAATCAGTCGCACTGACGAGCTGACATCTCCAGCCTGGATCCGACCACGGGTGTGGTTCACCAGCTCTCCAGCTATGTTGGCAGCATTCTCACCGCTCTTTATCTGCACATGAACACACACACAAACAAGTACATGTTTACATACAGTGACAGTATAAGGATGATAAAACAGATCTGCTTTAATTTGTTGGGTCATATTCAAAGCGGCTGGAAAACTCAATCTGTTAAATGTTGACATGCACACTAACATTAGAAACCACATGTTTTGAGTTAGTTTCAACACTAACAAAGATTTCAGTTTGCATGCTGTTTGTTCAGCAATCCGATTTCCCCAGACCCCCGCCAAAAAAAGATCTTTATTATCAGCCCCTCTCGCATCATTGTAAACAAAGATGGACCTTGTAGAACACATCGTGAGGTTTTTATTCTCCTTAGTGCAGTTTCAATTGCAAATCACACCCTTAACAACCGGTTTGCAATTGCAATTGATTTTTGCCAAAAGGAGAAGGTATAATGGACTCTTCCAACAATGTTACTTTTCCACGTGATGCTACTTTCCCTTCCAGGCACAGGCATACAACTTAAAAAAACCTTTAAGAAAGGGTATGCATGGCTAATTCACTCATTTATATGGACCTTTCTGAAATCTGATTACTGCCAAAATTGGGGATTGATCAGATTACTACAGTATATACTGTATATAGTATATATGTACTGTATAAGTGAGACCTAATTTTAAAAAAATAATTTCCCCTAGCTGTAATTTAAGTATATTAAGAAAAAAGAGAGTCAATTAAGTATCAAGAGCTGATGCCTTGCAATGAAGGGCCAGTTGAAATTAGTCTGTATATTAATCAGGCCAGCCTTGGAGATATGTTAATGTGTGTTTGGAGGTGGACAGGGAGGATGGTCAGGGCAGTGGGGCAGAGGAAGGGGACAGGCCCATGGCCAGGGGGTACGGGTCCAGGTCTCACCTTCTGGGCCACCTGGTTGACCCACGGGGAGGTGCAGTTACTCAGGTCAGGACCCCGCGGATTCCACGTGACCTGCTCCGCCAAGCACTGGAACGAAGCAATGCCTGGAGACGAGCAGAGGGAGAAGAAAGAGAGGAGCGGGAAGTAATGGAGAGATAATAAGCGTTAGGTGTCTGCAATTAAAGGTGAAAGTGTGGAGGAGAGGGATGAGCACAAAAAAAAGTGCGACAGAATTTTTTTTTTTACCCAAGAAAAATGGAATGAAATGAAATTTAAAAATGTAATACTCAAAGTGTTTGAAGATGAGAGGGAAGAAGGAGGGAGGAGATAGAGTAAAAAGTCTAAGAGAAAAGCCAAGGGTCAGAAGTGGAAAAGGTTAAATAATGAGTGTAGGGCAGTGAGAAAGTGAGGGAAGAGAAGGGAGGAAGAAGACGGCAGGAACAGGCTTTGATGCTCTAAAAGGAACGATTTAAAAGGAACATGTGCAGACGTACCACATAACATTTACTGAGCGCACACAGACACACACCAAAGACATCAGGTATGATCCCTCACTGTCAAATAAAAACACATGAAGGGAAGCACCTTCCACCAACTCTCATTTCCAGCTAGGCTTTTCTGTTTAGTTACAAGGGTTCAGAGAAAGGACACCATGTGGGGATGAAACCAGAGAAGGGTCTATCCGCTGCTGCTAACACAAATAACCAATATAAAGTCACAAAAACAAGGCGGAGAAAACAGGAGAATAGAGACCACAAAGAGAGAGAGCGAGAGATAGAAGCAGGACGGAAGAGCAGAGACGACAGAGACAATGCAGCAATCCTTCACAGTTGTAGAAGGATCAGAGCAGATGTGGCGTTGCATTTCATACCCCCTTTTTCTCTCTCCCACAGATTTTTTTCTCCCCTCTCCCGCTCTTCTCTATACTCTCCTCCTTCAACCAAAGATTGGGTTTGAGAGCTCTGCCAAGACACGGCAATTAAGCCAGCTGCTAATTTAATGTTACTGCTGTTTTCACAGAGAGAACATACAGAGACAGCAAAAGGCGTTGGAGAGGAAGATGGAGGGAGATGTCTTCTTTTCTGTAACTAAAGAGAGCTTTTTCATGGCTGCATGTTTAGAGCTATAGAAGCTAGCATGAAGGGAGGTGAAGCCTATGTTGTCTAGCCTTTCATTTCATTATTCGCCACTTTCAATCAGCTCTGTTTCTGTGGGAGATGTGCCTTTCATTTGTGGAGGACGGGCTTTCATCTGTGAGTCCTCAGGGACTGTGCCTGCTGGTGGGACCAGCGCAGGGACAGAAGAAGACAACAGCGGAAAATAACAAGTGTGAGAGCACAAACATGCTGATTACTTGGACACATGCACAGAGATATATTGCACACACAAACACCCACATGCATGGAGGACATACTTTGTGCGTACACTTCAACATGAAAAACCCATGTTGTTTGTTTCATGGAGTGGAAAAAAATGCACACAAGTTTAAAAATACACACATCCAGATTTCCTCACCTAGCGATCCTTTGGGACATGGGCGGTCTACTGTTTCCCCTCTCTGCGTGGTGGGCCACTGGACACCACGGACCAGCTTGGCCTCACAGACATGGGGCTCTGGGCCTTGAGGAGGGCGGGGTGGATGACGGGTGACCGGCACAGTGGCTGTGATTGGTCGAAGATCAGGGTGTTTGTTGATGGAGCCGATTGGGCGAGAAGTGGGGACCAGAGGGCGGGCGGTAGAGGGGCTGGCACTTGAGGTGAAGGGCCTGGCTGGAAGGGTGGTGGTCACTTGGGTGGTGGTCAGAGGGCCTGAGGTAACCCGGGAGTAATACAGAGAGAAGAGAAGAGTTAGAGACCTCGAATGAGACCCAGAGTGAGTGAGAGACATTGAATAACAAAGAAAATGATGCACTGTAAGGGATTTGTTAGAGAGCAGCACAACCTGACGGCAAAAGCCAAAAAAAAAAAGATCAAGAGTTTGAAGGACACATGCATATGAATGTACGATGTCTCTCAGAAGTTGAGTTCAAAAGTTAGCCCGCCGATAATTGGGGTGACAAATACTTTTTTGAGCCTCTCAAAGCCTGCACTCCAGAGAGACAAGGCGAAGCAGGGGAGGAGATGGATAGAAAGCATCATCACAAGTCAGGGAGAAGTAAATAATTGATCAAATGTATCAGAGAAGTCACCATCACTAACAACCAAACCTAATGTGAAGATAAAAGCAACACATCACAACTACAAAATCCTAAATGATCAAACGCAGGGTTGGCGCACAACTCGGAGTGCTGTCGCCCATGTGTCTCTGCCACTACTCTCTCTGGGCCTAATCCGAGCTTCATACAGGCCTTTATGCAGCTTAGATATACAATACATCCAAACTGCCATCTCATATTGATGGACTGCCAAAATGCAGGGTGGTGTTCTTATTTCATCTTCCCCCTTATCATTTCAGAAAGACTTTTTCATTATCCATGACACAGAGAAGTTGATATGAAGTGCTATAGCAGTCATACCTGAGAGGCTGATCTTTACTGTAACTATGGCTGGGGATGGAAATACAATGATCTAATATCTGAGGCACCCAAATGTCAGATAAGAAACAGTCACAAACACATTCTGCATGGGTTGTTTGAAGTGTTCCCTGATCATGCAAAAAAAGCACACTTTTTACCAAATCAATCATAAACTCTAAAAGGTTCTTCTTCATAAATTCATGTTCCGTGACTATGAAATAATCATAAGAGGAATGTAGTCATTACAAGTAACAGTACATAAGATATTTTATTGCAAGTAAATCTTGCAATTTGTAATTTCCTCAGGAAGTAAACAGTATGAGCCCTTAATATTTCTACTGAGAATATTTGCTGTATTGTCTGAGTCAAGTGTAGAGGGTTTTACTTTGTTTGAAGAGTCAAGAGTTAATATTCAACATAATGCCAACATTCAGAAGGGTTTTGCAACTTAGTCGGATGTTACTTTTTTACATAGTATCATACCGTCCAATAGTAATTCTCAATTTTAAATATTTTATGGATAAATCAATGTTAACATAATACCTTATTACAGACTTGTCTGATGTTAACCCTTGCAGGCCATTCCAGCTTGAGCTCAGCAAATACTAAAAAGCTTCCCATCTTAAGTATAATTGGGGGTAACATTAGCATACTTGTGTGATAACCTTGTAGTTTCCACCAATTTGAAAAAGCTAATGTTCCCAAGAAAGAGATGTGCATGCCACAAGCTTCTTTGCTAGTTTACACACGCACTGTGCTTCTGTGTGCTTTCTGTGGGATCACTCCTTACCGGTGGTTGGGTCTGGTGGTCCAAACTCCAGTGGGTAGCGCAGCACATTATAATTGTTCCAGACATAAAGCTGGTTGTCTCGAGGGTTGTAGTCCACAGAGGAAATATACTGATAGGGGTTGGGGAAAGGGATGTTGACAGGCTCCTCACGGGCATGGTTGGTATTGTAGGCATACATCACCAGGTCACCGCCTGCTTCACTGTCATCGTCCTGGTAGACGGACCGCACTGCGTAAAGCACACCACACGCCATGAAAGCGTTGGATGCCATCCTCTTGTCGAAACTGGTCTCCCAGGTGCCTTCAAAGCGCAGGGTGTAAGGGTTCACCTGTGGGCAAAGAGCAAATGCTGAACTGGGCCAAGGCTTAATGTTTAAATGATAATACTGGGAAGCTTGAAGAAACACCTCAAAAGTTGTGAAATACATAATTAAAATTCCAAAAATCCAAAGATGATTGTCTGGTTAACAAAACTACATGTTGTAATTGAGTATCAATAAAGTCCCTTAAAGAAGAAATGATTTGATGTAACATTTCCCATACTACTCATGTTTACACAGCAGCACAAATGGTACTTCTGAACAATAATACAAAGATTAATAAGCACTCGTAAAACCATTTTAAAAGTAATTAAACACTCACATTTGGAGAAGCAATATTTCTTAATGCAAAGCTGCTTCTGCTCAGTATACCTTCAAACTGCATGCTGAGGCATAATCCATGTGTTTGTTGCACTCTGGGTAAGTAGGAAAAATAATAAAACTCCCCAGAAACCAAATAATCCCTTGATGATAAAAATTATCACTTTCTTGTTTATTACTTTGTTGCTCCAATATTCTACACTATCATAGCAGGGTTCTCATGCAGGGATTGATATTTTAGATGGATAGTTTACTTTTACAGTTTGAAAAACAATTTCCTGTTAAGGTCAAAGATAGTGATAATAAATGCGAGCCGTCTATATGAACCACACATTCATTCAAATTCTGTTTGTGTGGAAACTTGCTGCCTGATTGCAGTTTTGTTTGTTAAGAAACAAAAAACCAACTGGTGTTAAAATAGGAATGTTCCAAGGTTTACGGTGATTGATCATGTTTAGAGTTTGTCAAGGGAACAGCACAAAGTTGTGTCACTGGATTACAGATGACAAACAGTATATGTTTAAAACAGTACGTATAGTATATGGTTCTAAACTATTGACATAGAAATGAGTAGACAGCCTAACAATGCCACATTTTTATGACTCCAAGTCATTCAATCATAGAATGTTTGAAGCCAGAAAGAAACTGGTTGTGGTGCACCTACAAAACCAATCAAATATTTACCTTACAAGTGAGGATTAGTTTTTGGATATGATGTGATTTGAAATCAGGCCTAACATTTTAAGCTGATTTTTATGTGATATTTTTTCTTGGCCTGGATCTCATTTGTCAGTGCTCTTGTGTAATCTCAATAGTAAGTCATTCATGTGTGACATATGACCTTTGTTTGACTAGTCTGATGAGATTTTGATATAATCCCCTCCTGCATTTATAATCCACTTCTCATCCCCTTCCGTGCAGCGCTGCTCTCTCACCTGGCTGACCACCAGTCGCCCGTTGTTGGCCTCAGTGGCATAGATCACCCAGAGGCCGTTCTCATCCACAGCTAGGTCAATGTCCGATTTCCCTCCCCAGCGGTAGGGCGAGGTGTCATGGTAGTTGGCGTTTGTGATAATGGCCTCGCCGCTCTTAATGCGCGTCCGTAGGTCATACTTGACTATATTTCGTGTTCGTTCTTTGTTGTAAAATACTGCACCATCGTATACAACAAACCCTGTACCATCAACTCTGTTGGGCAACCTGTTGAGAGAGAATCACATGAGTGGTGAAGAAATCCAGGAGAACAAGTCAATTCATCTACTCTGCATGACACAATCCTACAAGATGGCCTCACTGTGAGCAAGCTGACACCACAGTGGGACCGTTCTGCTATCACCATCCATATCCACATCAAAAGCCAATAAATCAATACAGCAGCAGATGCTATTTGATCATCCAGGACAGTGGGAGGCGCCCTCACTTGTAGGTGGTGGTGGCTCGGTTCTGTTTGAAGTCTTCCCAGGAGGCATACTCATACAGCATGTCGGTGCGATAGGGGGTCCAGGGCATGACGTACAGACGGTCTCCAGACTGCAGTGGGTCCTTACACCACGCCCCTGCCTGGTGCTCCGCCTCCTGGAGAGAGCTGGCCGCCTGCACCCGCAGCAGAGTCCCCGGACACACAAAGACTGGCGCAGAGAGGAGGAGAAGAAGGCAAAAAGGAAGAGATAGAAAATTAAAACAAAGCATTGTAAAAATGAAAGATATCATGAAGATGGCAGGGGAGGGAGAGGAAATGGGAGAAGGCCAAAGACCATGGAATGTAGAACAGGAGAGAGACATGGAGGGGACGGAAGAGAGATGTGAGTAGATAAAAGTAAGTTGAGAATTGAAAAAGAAGACAAAGAGTTGAGAACAATGGGAGAGAAGTGGGGGGGTGGGGGGGGTGAGGTACAATATCAGATTTAAAATGAAGGAACACATAATAGCTCATTTGTAGAACATCAGCATTGTGGTCGGAAAGCGTCTGGATATGATAAATGGGAGATTTCTGGCTGCCGCCGCGGCTTAGATGTAGTCTCTAATCTAATTTATCTTGGCCTACTTTTTATTTGATTGTGCATTTTCTATTTCAAAGACCTCTGCTTCTCTACTCTGCTACTGGGTGGTAAAGCAGTAATTGTGGAGCTTGTTTTATTAGGACTCAAATTTGGCTCTCAGTCAAGAGTAATGCCTCAAAGAAAAAAGCATTCTGGGGTAAAGATGTGAGGTTGGCCAGGCCTCCCCTTCCTCAGCAACTGCAACTCTGCTTCACACACCCACACGCATACCACACGCACAAATACAGACACAAACAACAGTCCCTATTTCAAACAGACACATTTTGCAAACATAAAAATACATTGGAACACTTACACACAATCCATATACCAAACAAGCGGGCACACACGCACACACACTGAGGATGCTTGCTTAAAGCAGGTGGAGGTCATACACTGGGGAGTGGTGTAAATTGGCTGGCTGTGTTACCCCTGCCTGACAGAGAGAGTGCCCTGGGACCACCAGGCGTGTCAGGTGATCTATAAAGAAAGCTGCTGGCATCATCGCCACACTGACATCACAGGGGCACCGGCGACAGAGAGAGAGAGAGAGAGAGAGAGAGAGAGAGAGAGAGAGAGAAATAGAGAGAGTTGGAGGTGCTACAGGATAAAACCGCGGAGGTGTCCCCACGTCTCCTCTGCCAGTTTATTTATGTGGCTCTCTGGCTTGGGGTTGTGACAGAACCCGACACCTGCTGATCACCTCATGATTCAATGCTTCTCTGAACTAATTGGACGCTGCAGGGGCATTTGGACACAGATGACATACAGCACACACGGATGCACAGACACACACAAAAAAACAACCAAATACACATGAGGGTAGTACATGACATGCATGCACACACCAACATGCATTCATACACTGTCACAGAGTGACTGTTAGAGTGATGGATCAGTCTAGGCTCAAACTGTCTTGAATATTGCATGGAGTCTGGAGCAGGAGGAGAATCATAATAGAGAGATGGAGGAGTTACTTCAGGCTTTTGGAAATCCAGCTTTCTCTTATTTGCTGTGTGTCGTGCTGTTGTTGATAGTGGCTGGTGATCTGTGGTGCTGGGCCACTTAGGAATTAGCCTGTTCTGTCTGAGGGGGTCCAAAAAGGATTGAGACTGGCAGCCCAACAGGAATCTAATCAAGCTCAGGCATAAACAAACACTGTGAATACATACTCTTCACAGGGAGGAGGCTTGTCATGCTCCATTGTCGAACCAAAATGCTCCCTCGAAAGCCTGAGGTGTTTGCTTTGCAAATATGAACGTGGGTGACTGAAATATGCAAAACAATGTTCAGAGCAATGGTTAAATCTGGCACTTTCAGACAGCTGAACAATGAATTTCTTGACTAACATCTATGCCAGCTCTCCCTCACACCACAATCAAATGACATCTTTATCAATCCAGACACAGCATGATGCACTGCAAATAAACGGAAGTTGTGCTCCAAAATATTACAAATAAGGCCTTAAAGGGCAAGGTATTATCGGAGCAGAAAGCTATAGAGTGGGAAAAAAAACAACCACTAAAAGTAGGACACTGCCTCAAAAGTACAATGCTACTGTAAATAGAGAAATAAACAGAATGCAGAAAGCAATGTAGCGGCTCTGCATGTAGGTGACCCATAAACAAAGCCAGGAACACTCTGCCTCAAGGTAGAATAAAGGACAAAGAAACACAAACATGCAAGCCTCTTCTCTACAGTCACAAAAAGGACGAGCAATCAGAAAAGCATGCATTAATGTGCACGCTAGCATCCAACGCAACAACCATGATACCGTGAAACAGAGCAAACTCTGTAATGCCGCTATGGAAAAATTTGCTTCGTGGTCACTAATAAAACACATCAATCTTACATACAAAAAATTACAAAATTGTACAGCAACAGGATGACTTAATGAGAGCAAATCAGAACTAGTTTGGATTCCACTGGATTACATAATGTACATTAGCTGTATAGCCAGTATGACACAAAAGCCTCCATATGTGTTGGCGTGCCACTGCAGTGAAGGCTGAATCTATGGCTTATGGGAGTGAATAGAATTTATCATAAAGAGGGTAATAGAAGAAAGAACCTAGAATACAGAGTATGATATTACTGGTTTCAGTGCATGTACATGTAAACATTGTGGTACATGATTCACCTTTGCTGGTGTTGTCTTTATCAATTTGTACAGGTATGACCTATCTAGCTTATTAACATTGCTCAGTAGAAAAAAAAAGCACAACCTAACCATTCTAAATGTACCAGTTTTTCTATTTTCTGATACAATACTATAAGTATAAGTATTAGCATTATATGAGTTTAATTTTTGGATACCGGCTTTAACTGTGCTTCACAATTTTAAGATCCTGTTAGACACACAGTATGACATTCATATATATCATGTCCAGATTAAATCTACTGATAGCACAATAATAAAAGTTTAGGATTGGATCCAGAGCTTTGGAGGAGGAGGGATGCTGTACTGAGTTGTGACTGGCTATAATATGCAGGTAAGAGACAGAGAAGAATGCACTATACCCATCACGGCTCCAAAATAGTTGTTGTCTGCAAAACAATTTACTCTCACTACATTGATACTATGTGAATCTGTTCATTACTGCACCCAACCTTCCAGCTCTGTCCTAAATTGGTAGCAGCCTGTACTCTATTGGACTGATCATCACAATAACACTGCGGCGCATCATAGACTAACAGTCTGTCATCCTCTGCCTTCCTCCTCCATGTTCCTCTCTCTTCCCTCCTCTCCCATACAAACCCTTCCGGCTGCCAATCAGTGAGCCTCGGTTTATTCTAATGAACTGGTCATTGGGTGGGCCCGGTGTCAAAGAGGCTCATCAAAGGCCTCCAGGCTGTACACACACACCATGAGGAGACATACACAGACATACACACACAGACATTCACAGGCCAAACAAAAACAGTGGCCATGCTTCACACCCTGCAAATCCTGCCTAGGGGACACATGTTTACCAGCTTGCTCTGCCTCCCTCTCAACTTCTTTTTTTTTGTTCAAGTATTTTTTGGGGCATTTTTTTGGCCTTTATTTGATAGTGACAGAGAGACAGGAAATGTGGGCGAGAGAGGGGGGTGGATATGCAGAAATCGCCGTGGGTCAGACTCGAACCCAGGTTGCTGTGGTGAGGATTCAGCCCCACTTTCCTGCCTGAGCTACTGGGTGCCCCTCCTTCTCTCTCTCTCTCTCTCTCTCTCTCTCTCTCTCTCTCTCTCTATAACTATGAAGGGTGATTGTAGCAGCCAAACCCTAGCCGTAAAGTCTATAGTACAAGAGGCTATTATGAGCACAGTATGAATGAGGTATTAGGCATTAGGCATTAAGCATTAGGCGTAAATCTTGAGATTAGGCATTATCCTAGTCTGGCTAGAGCAGTTAGCTGGAGTAAGAGCCATCTGGGATTACGGGAGATAGTTAGATTAATAGATTAATTCCTGTTTTGGTGCGGATGGAAATCTTGCAGTCATGATCATCCCTGTGAAGTCACCAGGCAGCACAGACACAACACTTCTTTACCCTACAAACTAGCCAGATGGCTAATGAAACTTACCTTATCAGGGATTAAAACCCAGGCTGTAGCTATCATACTCTAGCATGCCAATTACTGCCACACACACAGGGAAATACTGCTGTAATAATTGACTATTTATCTCCATAATCCCTTTCCCAGGCACAGGTCAGCTGTTACTTGTCAATATGAGGCAGCAGTATAAAATGATAAAAGCACCAGAACTTTCCTGCAAATGACAGTAAATATCTCCCATTAGTGTCTAGCAGAAATTTGTGATCGACTGGTAACACAATTAAAAGTGAGCGCTGACAGCTTTAGGCTAAATTTAGACTTTTCATTTTGCTTGTCTTCTGCAATCCATGGTGTTTTCATCTTTGATGTGACAGCATCATGGTGATGGTTAATGTACGACTTTGATGATCTAAACACCCCCTGCCAATGGTTGGCAGCTGTTTCTAAAGTGGTGTCCTTGTGGTGTTTGTGTTTTTATTTTTTTGCTTTTAGCTACAGGGATCTGAGGGCTCTCCTGGCCCAAGACTTTGCCCAGTCCACAGTCATGGCCTACTCACTGGACTGACTGCTGAGAGCATGCTGGTCTAATTGAATCGCACACCTGTTACTGGCAGGTGCAGCACATAAGCAGCAGGGGGCAGAATGGAGCATAGTATGGTACCCCACGTCCATGCTGGACAGTGGGCTTTAAGGTCTAGTATGTGTGCATGTGTGCAGTGAGTCTCCTGATGGTATGTTGATGCCCATTCATCAGCCCATTAGTGTGTGTAGTTATGTCTTAATGTGTAGTTGTATGTCTGTGTGTGTGTGTGTGTGTGTGTGTGTGTGTGCGTGTGTAGGCATGCATGTGTGCAGTTCAGAGAGACAGAGAGGCAGAAAGAGAGAAGAAAGCGTGAAGAAGGATGTGAGCGTGTTCTGTGTGTGCAAACAAGAAGAGAGAGAGGAGTGGAGTAAGAAAGAGTAAATAAGTTATTTCCTGTGAAATGAGAACTGGGAGTGAGTTAATCTGCTGAGGAGTGACATGTAGTGACAGAGAGAAGAAGAGAGAAATAAGGAAGGAGGAGGGAGGGGCTCCCATTGTGTTTCCGTTTCCTTTTAGACTACAAGGGAGTCAAGTCATGGGAGTAAAAACACAATATAGTACAAACAGCCGTGCGCAGACATACAGTACACACAGACACCCTTAGGGACACACACAAACGCTCAGACAATGCACACAAGTACACACTGCATAGACAGTGGAAGAGGTAGGTGTCAAACTGGCACCTTTATCAACCCAAACATTCACCCCAGAGAACACCCTTCACTGAGACCAAAAGCTGGCAACGGCTAGAGATAGTGTCCATTGAAAACGAATCCTCAGAGTGAACTTGACACTGAGTGACAGGAAAGTTGGTCGGGACATGGATGCAGAGGCTACAGGCTGCAGACACAGTAGATGACAGAGGGGCATACCCTATACTGACTGACAGAGGCTTGAGCAACGGGGTAACAGTAAGCCTTGCATGGCTGTAACATTAGCCTAGCCTAGCCTGCCACCACCCTGCATGTTCCTCTCTCTTCCCTCGCGGCTCTGAATCAGGCCTCCCAGAGTTTCTGTCTCTCCATAAAAGGTCCTGAAACCAGAGGCTGTGATTTGTATCCATGACCACCTGCCTCATTCACTCACCTCTCTGTTCTTTGGCTCTAACATTGCATGACTTCTTAATGTACAGTCAATCCTCACACTCTTTCCAATCTCCCTGTGTCACTGAATGGGGTGTCTGCACTGCCTCGGTCACATGACTGTGGTTGTGTGTGGTGGGTCATTCCTAATGAGGCGATGCTGCCTGACTCATCGTCTCTATAGCGACCGCTCTCCCTCTCTTTCTCCATTTGCAGTCACTTTGTGGTTTCCTGTCACACAATGCAGTGGTTTCTCACACATTCCCTCTCACTTTTCCAAATCACAGGTAGAGAGCTGTTTGTGTGAGCGATGGTTCTGTCCTTGTATGCTCCCCCACCCCACCCTCCATGGAAATACCAGGATTGTTCACAGTAGTCTAAAACTGCTTCCTTTTCTTGCCTCTTTTCCTTTAGAAGCAAACAGACTGGGGGTGAGAAAAATATGGCCGACACTTGTTTGGTCCTGTCAGCAGTGATAAAGGAAATACTGTGATGATGTGGGTAGTGTACTCTATGAGACCGTCAGTGAAAAGGGTGAGAAAAGGGACAGAGGGAGAGGTGGCTAACACTGAAATAGACTTAAAATAGCCTAACAGTAGGTATATTGACAAAGTGTTGACCATTCATTGAACAGGATCCCCTGTATGTGACATCATCGCCGCGCTGTGCACATCATCCCAATCCAAATCTGTCAATCAGCTGATCAGTCAATGAGGATTAGTTTTACAGACACAGGCAACATACAAGTCGAAAATGTTAATAATTCAGCCATAAACAAAAACGGGTGTGTTTAGCAGCGGTGGACAGATGGATTAAGGTGGGCAAGGGCAGGAGTGCAGACAGAGGAAAGGGGTATTCATCTTAGTGTTAGTGGGAGGAAGAGTAGTAAATAAAAATAACCAGTTGGGTGAGGTGGAAGCGGGAGGAGGAGGAGGAGGAGGATGGTTTTGTTGCTTGCTATTCCACCACAAGCAGGGAGAGTGAGCTAAAATGGCTGCTTGAGGTGGGAGAAAAATGTGAGACACGGATCCATGGTAATGAAAAGCCATGGGCACGACAACAGACAAAGGGGTCTATAAACCAGTTAATGGCAACCTCTATAGGAGTTAATTCCTCCAACATATGGATCCAGTCATGGGCCCAGAAAGGGAAATGGCTGAGGCTGAAGCAGATGTAAGTAGGGGGGTTCAGAGAGAGTTGAGGAGGGTGGAACTAATGACCATGACTCTCACTGTGACCTTGGGTATGGGTCAGGTCTATCTCTCCTCTTTAAGAAGCTGGTGATTGAGGTGCCTGGCCATGCTGATTGGAGCTCTTTAGGAGTGCTTGTGCCCTGCTTTATCAGAGGGGCCATGACAAGAAGTTGGAGCACTCCCTACGGGGGATACACCACCCTCCCCCATCCCCTGCCCTCTCTTCCCCCTCTGGCGCATCTTTGAAAACATAAGGAACCAGGAGGGATTCACAGATGTGGACGGGTATTGGGGGGCTCAAGTTCACAGTGCATGTGCAATAAAGAAAGCAGAAATGTGGTAGTGACAAACTGTAGAAACAGAGGGAGAGAGGGAGAAGAAAGGAGGAGGAAGAGGAGTGTAAGAGAAGCTCAGAAGAGCCTGCAGCTGCTTGTGATGGCCAGATGTGATCTGAGAGATAAACCATTCAGAGAAAGGTGGGAGAAAGAGAACAATAGATTGAAAGGATGACAAACACAACAGAGAAAAATAAGCAGAGATAAGTAAGCGAATAGTGAGAGAAAGAGAGTTAAATGGAAGTGTGATTAATTGAAAAAGGAAGAGAGAGAGAATGAGAGAAGGACACTGAAGCACCTGGAAATGGGATACTGTAAAAATGATACTGAGAGCAACTTTGGCCAGATACTGTGTTATCTTAACACAATGTTTTGCTTCGAGATTACAGCAACAACAAACTTTGAATCAGTCCTGAGAAACTAAAAAAGAAGGGAAGAGATACAGTATGGAGAAAAGGAAGCAGCTGAGTAATATAAAGAGAGAGAGCAGAATTTTTTTAGATCTGAAGGTATAAATAAATCGTAGTAGTGAAATGAATGGAACAATACTGGAGAAATGTAATGAGAAATGTGAATTGTCAGGTGTATGTGAGGCAACAGTGTGAAGAGGAAGATGGGGATGGAAAAAGAGGAGAGATTTGCCATCCATGAGGTGATATGAATGTATGTTGTCTGTAAGTTTAGGCTGAGATGTGCTACTTCGTACAGGAAAAGAATGAAGTTAATCTCTCGTTTATCTCTCATAGATACTGGACTGACCTCCCATAATGCCTTTTTGTGTGTCTGTGCGAGTGGGTGTGTGTGCGTGCGTGCAGGTCATCAGAACGAAGGAGGAAATCTAGAAGGATTTTAGAGTTTTGGTTATAGTTCAAAGAGAGATAGAAAGAGAAAGGCAGAGGAGGCGATTAGAGTTCGAGAAAGAAAAGGGAGGGATATCAACATCAAACATGACCACTACACAAGGTGCTGGGTTAGGAGGGGGTATGGGGGGAGGAGGGGAGACAAGGGCGGAGGAGAAGGGAGGAAGGGGCGAGCTGTGGTTGTTATGTTCATTGTGGTCTTTACCTTTTTGATCCACTTCTATTCAAGCATCGGAAAAAGGAGAAAGAAGGAGATAGAAAGATAAAAGAGAAAGACAGTAAGGGAGAGAGAGAGGGAAAGTAAAGAGAACGAAAGAAAAACAGGTGCAGGAAAAAAGAGAAAATTGAGATTAAATAAAACGCTGTCCTTTCTCTCGCTCTTTTTTTAAAGCAAGTTATCTGTCTGTGTTATGGCTGGCTACTCAGAGAAAGGATGGCTCAAATGGAAAATGAGGAGGGGAAAATGGCCTGACCTGGGTTTAAATCCATTTCCATTTCATTTCAGCTTTATCAATAACCCCCAACAACACAACCCACCCGCCCCAACCACACACTCTCGACCCCATCTCCACCCCTCTTATTGCCACATCCCTCCCTCTCTCCCTCCCACTTTCCCTTACACCCAAAGTGCAGCTCCAGAAACCTGTTGGAGAGAGAAACCGAGGGAGATCATCTTTGCACGGTAGTCCTCTTCAGCTGTGGAAGTAAACAAAGAGTGGGAAAAGAAGAGAAAGAGATGGGGGGATGGTACATGGAAAGGTGCCGATGAGAATGTCTCTTTTCTGTGGCTAGTTGTCTTCAGAGGGACCGCTGAATTCCTCTCTCCTCCTCTCTCTCCACGTATATACTGTGTTGGCATTAGAACGGCCCCTTGATCTAAAGAAAGCGGTGCTTTTGGCTTTGCTCAATTTACAGAGTCAGGATGCTCGCTATAGAAGCCAGCAAAAACACTCAACCCATCGACCGACCAATCAATGGGGAGCTGCCGGCTTGCCTGGCCGAGGCTGGCTCATCAAAGAAAAAGAGAACAAACAACAGGGGAAAGGGAGGGCTTGACAGAGTGGAACGCCTCAGAAACACAGAGAGAAACCAAGAGACATGGTCGAGGGGGAGGGGAAGAAAAAAAGAGGGTAGAAACAAAAGAGAGATGAGAGAAATGTCTACAGCGGGCTCATCACACACAAATCAATAGGTTGGTGTGTTGAGTCACACCAAGGGCTCAGCTGACACGAGCAGGTAAGGCGTGGCGCCCTCGACATACATGATGCTGTTTGGTACCTGCTTGTGTCGCCGCATCTGGGGAGGTCCGTGAGGAGCTCGAGACTTGAGGAGAAGCTAGCAAGGATCTCAGCTCGCCTTTCCCATTACAGTGCTGGCACACGCCTTTACTCTGTGTTTGCTGAGGCAAAAGTGGAGTGCAAGTGGATCGTCTTGTCTCTCGGGAAGTAATGTGTCAAAAGGCACATGGCTGGTGGACCACCACTGTGAGCGTGATTGTCGTGTATGTGCTGCGGGAAGTCTGATGTCCCCGGAGAGCCCTGTGAAATTGTCATGACACTTTGCAGGGTTGCCCGCAAAAAAAGAAAAAAGGTGAGAGAGAGAGCAAGAGAGAGGGGTATGTAAAGAGACAAATAGCAAGAAAAATAAAAAGGAAAAACGGAGTGTTAGCAGCAGTAGCCTGATCTGTGTGGGGGATGGCCTTGCATCTTGGCAGCGGCACAGCAGAGGCAGCATCAGTATCAGCAGCAACACTGATAATTTATCATCTTGTGCCAAGATCAAACTGGACAAACAACCTCCATGAAGACCTGGGGAATGGTAGCCATTTTCAGCCTAGAGGGGTAAACATGGCAAAGCTATGAATGCAAGTCCTGTGAAGCTGGGGCAGGGGGCAAGAAAGCATTACATCCCCGCCACCAACTGCGAGTGCAATCATTAGCTCCAAGGTTAGGGGAGGGAGAGACTGGCCAGAGAACATCCAGAGCTTTCATCCTCACTGAAACAACTGCAGGGGGGGTGGATGGGGACACCAGGATTCAGCAGCTCGAACATATGGAGTTTTTTCATGGAGGCATCTACCAACAGCAGAGCTTGTCCGCTTCAGTGTGAGGTTACAGTCCTCAAAATGCAATATATACTAAATGCAATGTTATAAATGGACCACTGAAAATGATGTGTGTGATGCATAGCATTGGCATGTAGAGAGAGAGAGAAAGAGAAAAGAAAGAAAACGACTTCAATGCTGCAGAAAGGGAGAAGAAGAATAGGGTAGGTGCAAGACTTCTGGTGACTCCATTTCTTCTGCTCTTCGTTGTCCTGAAATATAGACACTAAGCACAGACACACACCAGATCATCACACAAAACTAAGGGTGTACACACACAAACACAGAGAAAAGAGACAGAAACTCATCAAACTGTCCTCACAGTGAGCAGGAGGTTAGTTTAAGGCCACCTTGGCTGTTTGTCTGATTCATTCAGCATTTCTCTTTCAGGGCCCTTTTGAGAAATAAGCCACTGCCCTCTCTCCCCTTAATCACTCTGCTCAGCGCTCTCTACAACCCTATCAATTACTCCCACACTAATGAGTACAGCTAGAAACACACACTCTCAAATACACACACACACACACACACACACACACACACACACTTTGTTGGAGTACTGCAGGACAACTTAGCCTCCTCTGTCTCTTTCACAGTGCTGAGAGATAGTGTGTCCTCTCCAGCTTCTTCCGTCCTCTCCCCTCTCCATTTTCTCCTTCTCTCACTTTACATTTTTCACAGAAAAGAGCCAACCCCTTTCCACGACCTGAGCGAAGCCTCCTGCTTCTCAATCACCAAACATTTATGAGCCCCATGTTTAATGGTGCCCCTATACATATTAATACAATTTCATTTTCACCTACATCAAAGTGTTTCCTCTCCTTCCCTGGAAACATGTCACATTACAATGCCATTATTCCTTCTACTGACAAACTCTTCCCAACAAGTCAACTATCATTTCCTGTGGCTTTGTGTCCAAAAAGTGATGTTTCGTAATAAATAGGCAGTGCTGAATACATTTACGGGGGAAGAATCAATTTTATAAAGGGAAACAGTGGCAGAGCCATAAAATATGAAGGTGAAAGTGAAGAATATGGAGTTACCTAAGAAGCTCTACAGAATCTCTACTGTATAGCCTGAGTAGGCGCTTTTAAAGCCAGTTCTTCAGCTACCTGCACTGTGCATATTAACAAGATAAATCACAGCTGATGAAATAGGAGAGGCACAACACTCGGTCTAATAGCTCTGGCATGGCTAGCATGGATGTCCCAAACAGAGAGCATTAGGAGTCAATAATGATGTAGCACTGTGTCCTGGAGGAGGAGGGAGGCAGATTTCCCTCGCAGGGTAGATTTACTTTGCCTTAGTGTACATCTGTGTTAAGACTGCAGTGTTAGGGTTTCCACTGCAGTAAATACATGCTGCAGTTATGTGTATGGCTCTGTGATGTCTTAATGGAATTCAGCAGTCTACAGCAGGCTGTGACAGTGCAAAATGAGAGTTCAGTTGAGCCGTTTTGTCTTGCTCTGTTCCGGCTGGCAAAAACAATGCAATGTGGCGGGGAGGCCTCGCAGGGCTATTTGGCTCGATGAGATATGATTTGACTTGTTGGCGGATGTTGTATTTTGCCAAGGCGATCCCACGCTCAGCAACACACACACACACACACGTTCCGGACACTTGTCGACAGAGGTGTGTGTGTCAGCTCGGCTCTGGCTGTCACGTTGCCGTTTCAGGTGACCGGTAACATGGCGGCTCTATGACATGCACATAGAGGACCCTGTCAGGCACAAACATCACACACAGCCATCAACATCGCTGCACACCATCTCAGCTGCTATGACACACAACCTTTACATATCATCTCTCCATTATTCACCTTTTTGTCGAGACAACCGATGGAAAACATGCGTCAGCCTTAGATGATGCCAGAATAGCCCAGCGTTCCCAGCCAGACATGAACGATGGTGCATTACCAGAGCGATTAGCAGCAGCAAATTCAATTAATCTTAACAAATCTCTGCTGAGGCAGAACTGAAGAGAGCAACGCGCCCCCTCTCCTGGTAATTAAAAGTGGCCAAGTTGAGTGGCGTGTGGTGCGACGGTGACTAGGTTTTGGGATGAACAGTTGCAGCTCTGAGTCTGAATGTGTCAGGTCATATTTGCTTTGTCAAATGAGCACAAACACGTAGAGCAGCCCACAGTATGAGTTTTGTGCATAAGCGTGCGTGCATACTATTTCTGGTGGGTGTGAGTGAGCGAGTGTAGCGTGGTTGTGTTACTCTAGCGGAGGAGAGTGGCAGAGGACAGGGGTAATTGGCTCTTCTATGTTACCTCAGACAGGGACTTTCCATCATAGAGGGATCAGCTCTCAATTTTCTAAGCCATGCCATACTTCAGATGCAATCAACAAAGTTTTTTCCAAACATGGCGTGGAAAAATGCAAGTCAGCAGCTATTTAATTATCCCTTTGATTGCTTTGCAGAGAGAGAACAAGCTCCTTTGTGCAGTCAGAGGGAAATAGGCATGGTTAAAATGCATGAGGAGAAGAAGGCAGGTACAACTAAGCAATGCTAACATGACCCTCTATGGACAATACAATACAATACAGGAGACCAAGCCACATCACAGAACTACCAGAGAACTTACAATCATACGCCTGGAGAGGGTCAATCTGACTACAGATAACACTGACTGAAAGACAGGTGAACAGAGGGCAGAGGAGACTTGAGAAGAAAACTTGTTGGCACTAGAAAGGCTCTGAAGAAGATATTCACACCAGAGAACAATCCCCAATGGCAAGAAACCCAATTAACTTTTTTTAATCTGTGACTGTGGCTGCAACCTGACTCAACAAAGTCTCTCAAAAGGTAAACTGAGGGCAGAAAAGCACTGAGCAGAGGAAGGGCTAAGACTGAAAGAGGTGCTTGGAAGTCCCTGAGTTTGTCTGTGCCTCTCAATCAGAGCTGGATGTTTGGATATTTGAATATTTGTCCCACCTGTAAAAGAAAAAAACAACAGAGACAGCGGAAGAGATAGAATAGATTGATACTGTGGCAGACTGAGGGACAAAGAGTGAAAATAGAAGAATGAGAGAAATGGCACAATGGATGACGATTAAAGACCTTCGAGTGTAGATGGGAGGTGAAAGAGAGAAAAGCAGACTGTGAGGGATTTTAAGCAAAGGGAGGATGAGTCAGCGACCTCAGTGAGAAGAGATGAGCAGGAAGAAGGAGAAGAAGAGGAAGAAGAGAGCAAAGGTGGTTAGCTGCTTGTTGTCTACTCGAACCCGTGGCTCGCCACAACATCTGTGCCTGAAGGAAAAAGCAGAGAGAATCAACCCACCCTGATCAACCAAACAGCCCCTGCACCCTAAGAAGAACCATGTCTCCTAGTCTCCCACCACCCCAACACCCTCAATTGTCCTTCCACCCATTCCTGCACCCCAATTCTGCTTCTGCCCGGTGGAGGGGAGCGCCACTGCCCCTCCCCTCCAGCCAGGTGATCCTGCACAGTGAGGGGATCAATGCTGAGAGTAATAACACATGAGAGGGAGGAGGGGAGACTGGGTGGAGATTTTCAAATGAACGAGGATCAGCACAACACCATATAATCCTTTCTGTGTCTGCTCCTTTGGCGGTGTGTGTGCTCTTATTTGTGTGTGCATGCTTGCTCAGAGGAGGAAGAGTCAGAGAGAGAGAGAAAGAGAGCAACTCTGTGTCCCCCTTTTGCGAGTGTGAGGTAGCCTTGTGTGTGTGTGTGTATGTGTGCGTGTGTGCAGGCATGTGTGTATGTCACACCTGCCACGGAGCTCTGAGCAGTGCCGTGAGGAAGTCAGCCGTTACCATGGGGACATAAAAATGTGTGGTGCTCCAGGTCATGTGGTCTAAAATAAGCCCTCTGCTGTTCGTGTTAACATTCCTATTGTGAGGTGCGACATACAAACAACGCCCCCTGCCTCCCAGTCTCACTGCGCCCAATTTTAATTTTTTTTTATAATCAGAGGGACAGCAAAGGTGTTTGGCACCAGATAAAGGCAGTGGCCTGCCCCTGGGTCAATCAGTGTGTGAGTGTGGGGCAGTGTGTGTTACACTGCTGTGATCGCCAATAAAGGCTGACCCCACATTTGCAGTGGGTGTGCGTCAAGTGCTTATCAGACCCTGTGTTTGTGGAGCACCTTCCCCCATGCGAAAATCTCTCTCAGCTACTGGTGCGTCGCTCTGTCGATGAAGAAAAAAGGTTTAGCGCTCTGTGTCAGTGTGTGCATGTGTGTGTTTGTGTATTGTAAGTGTATGAGAGAAACAGAGAGAGAGAAAGCAGGTGAGGATGACTGTCTGTCTTGTTTTGTTTGTGTTTAAAAAAGCCACAGAGAGCAAGTGTGCACCTGTGAGTTTCATTTGTTGAGGGTTTTTGGGGGTTGAAGAGGGGGTAGGAGGTTCAGGTGGGGGAGTAAAGGAAGGGATGGGAGGGGCGGTGAATGGGGGTGGGAGGGGGTGACAGTTTCTCAGTACTCACTGTAGGGGACACACTCGTACTGGATCTCCAGATACTTGTAGGTCCCTGGGCAGGGGTCTGGGAACACGTCCGACCCCGCTACCACCACACACTGGGTGCGATTATTACACCTGCGAGAGGAGACAGACGGGAAAAGGAAAGGAGAAACGAGAGAGAGAAGGAAGGAAGTAAGTGATAAAAAAAAATAACGAGTGCCATTGTAAGAGAGACAAAGAGGAGTGGGTACAAAAAAAAACATCTTCAGGCTCTCAAAGACGGAGGGAACGGTAGGGAAGGGACTAATTTCACACTAGACTAGATCATGTGACAGCTGCACCCAAGGGGAGGATGGAAACAGAGAGGGAGGGAGGGGGGAAAGGAGTGGGATGAAGGATAGAGAGAAGGAAGGAGGGAGATAAGAGGCAGAGAGAGGGCGAGTGACGTAAGAGGCTCCTCTCCTGGGGGATTTTGAGTGGGAGCAATTAGAGGTGAGAGAACAGGGAAGGACGAGGGGGGCTAAGGCAAATACTCTAAACCACACGCAGAGGGAAAACATTCATATGCACATAATACCTACATCTACACCGCATCTCCGCATGCCTTCTCACATATACACACCCTGAGAAACACACACACACATTCACTCATTCTCATCACATAATCCTTCTGTATCCAGCTTTTAGCATATCTCCCCTGTGCTGTCTCTCACTCCCTTCATATCTCAAATCTCTGCAGAACTCACTCTATCATCCCATCATTTCTAGCAGTCTCTCCCCTTCCTTTACCCCCTCACTTCTCTCCTCCACCCCCTGCCACGTCCCCCCCTTCCTTGCTCTCTCCCCAAGCTAGCACCCAGTGCCTCCATTACATGTGTGATGGATAGCTGGGAGAGGGCTTCCATTGATCTGAGCTCAGAGTATGCAGACGCTGAGCAAAAAGCACAGAGAGCAGCTGTAGGAAGCCCTACAAACACTCTTGCAACAATCGAAAACATACGCATTCACATACACACACTCGTACACCCAGCTAAAACACCCACATATACATCACCATACACATGCACATCTCGCCAAAATGCAGTGGTGTTCTGCACAGGACAAGGATGCTGACTTCAGTATTTCACACAAGATATCAACACCTAAGGAGGAAAAGCAGTGAATTCTGGACAAATTTTGTTGTGGAATAGTATCTTGTTTCCTTGGCCAATAACAGGCTCTGTCTCTGTATAAACACATACACAAGATCCAAACAGATCAATAGTTACCTCTGTGACATTATCTTGAAGGCGTCAGGCAGGTAGCACTGTACATTCTCCATCTGGAAGGGGTCTGCATCACAGATCTTGTCATCGGTGCGGCCGTAGTTGGCCGTCTCAATCATGATGACATCACTTCCAGGGCAGCGCAGCTCGATCGGGTAGCCTTCACACGCCAGCTCTCGACGCATCAAGCCAAAGGGCATCATTGACCGGCTCAGAGCTGGAGTGGAAAGAGGGAGAGAGGTAAAGTTATTGATAATTCAATGAACCTTAATACTTTTAGGAGGCACTTTATTATTCGACCACATTGTAAATATGATGTAAAGTATTTGACAAGAGCTGGCGGAACGGAAGTGGTTCCTATTGTCCTGATGTAAAACACAAAGCAATCGCCTTCACTGAACAGTATTTTTTTCAGTTCTGTTGATGCACAGCCTGGCAATCCAGTTTTCACATTGGAACATCACAGATCACAAATTGGCATGAAGGATTTGCTGCCGTACCAGCTTCTCCAATAAGATATTGCACCACTTGTGAAACAAACTGTGAGTTTCAAATGTTAACAAACTCCTACACATAGCCAGGCAGCAGCTGATCATACTCATCCCCACACCAGAGGAGATGCGTGTGTCCTTCCCAGCATCCTTTAGTCTATTCCACCTCAACAAGGTGTCAGAGCAGCACCTTAGGATTTACTCTGAATAAGAGAGAGAGTAATGGTAAACAAGCAAAAAACACCCACTGCCGCTAATCAGCCATTTGAGTGGCATGTCAATGTACTGCTGTGGCCAGCAACGGAGCTCTGTGTGGAGAAGGGTCAGCAGGGACAGCAGGGTACTCAGGGTTAATCGCTGAGCCAGGCTGAGAGGCATGAAAGAGGGCTGCAAAGAGGTGCTGAGAGATACACTCACTGTCTCTCCAGCTCTCTCCATAACTGCATACTTTTCCAACTGCCTCTACATTCAGCCTCACACACACACACACACACACACACACACACACAAATAACAAAATGGATGTCGGCTTCCTTTACAGCCCAGGTGGAGGCAGGGGCACAGAAACAGAATAGAAGTAGTGACAGAGGGAGTGATCTGGCAGTGAAGTTTTTTGGGGCACTGAAGGACTATTTGTCTGTGCCAGTGACTGTGAGAGGTGCTGTCCACGGTCCTGAACTGACAACTTCTTTTGGGAAAATAACATCCCAAGTTTTGGAGCTGAATCAGAGCCTGGTAGGTGTGGAGCTGTCCGTTGTCCTGAAGAAGTGGAGGGCTTTGACTGAGCTCTCGTCTGAATTGTCAGTAGGGAGGACATGGCACATATTTGGCCAATGGAGAGCATACTGTCAAATCTAAATTGACCAGTGCTAGCACTACTTAAGCACACTGGAATTTGGAAGTTCTTTATAAACTGAGGCTCTCACTGCACAACATTTCCCCTGCCAGACAGGCTCAGCAATAGACAAGGGCACCGAGTCAGCCCCTCTCCCCGACTACTGTTAGTGCTGAAACCCACAGAGCGGGGCTGTTTTTCCTTCCTGACACTGAGCTAGCACTGCTTAGGTTTCAGCTGCTGTCCATTCAGGAGGAGTGCCCATCTGGGTCAATGTCAATGTCTGTCATCCCAGACATGCTCTGTAGCGATGCGCTACATGATTCACTGCCATCGGACTTGCTCATATTTCTAAATGCCACCCATTTATGCAGCGGGGACTTCAGTTCAGTTGTGTAACTAACGCCATTAAGGCTGAATGACTAGCACAGACAGACTTCAAATCTTTTATGCCTCGCCAGCATGCAGTGCCAGTGCCAAATCACAAAGGCCTAGATGCAAAAGCGCATACTAATTAAAGCACACGGAGATGCAAACAGCAGGCGAGGCCAGACAAACAAATCCACACACAAATGCAAAAACCCACACAAGCAAATTAGCATATACACAGATGTACAGGTCAGACGAATATGCACGTTCACAGTCAAGTATACACATACTTGCATGCATGCAATCACACATACACACACAGAGTCCTGGTGTCACAGTGGGATTACAATGCATAGTGTCAGTGTGTGGCCTTGTTCTCTTAACTACCCTGTGGTGTAAGTACACAGCAGTGTACAGCTGGCCAGCGATTAGAACCACACAGTGAGCCAAGAGGAGAGTAAAACTGAAGAGGGCCACCAGGAGTGATCACACTCAGTCCACTTACACTATGGACCAACACAACAGGAAAGTTAACCCTTTTCAGAGGGGGCAGACCACACGGTAAACATACTTTACATACCAAACACACTTTATATGGTAAATCAGTCAGTCAGTCAGTCAGTCAGTCATTTTCTACCGCTTGTTCCCGTTCGGGGTCGCGGGTGTCTGGAGCCTATCCCAGTGGCTTCGGGCCTTAGGCGGGGTACACCCTGGACAGTGGCCAACTCGTCGCAGGGACACAGAGACAGACAACCATTCACGCACACATTCATCCACTAGGGACAATTTTAGAGTCACCAATTAACCTAATGCATGTCTTTGGTAAATATTTCTGGCTATTCAGGGCCACCTACTGCCATGCCAATGAGCACTAATACAAATAACAACAGTGTGAAGGCCTCAGCTCTTGGGCAAAACAGCCCAAAGAGCAGTTGATTACATTTCTTGGCTGTTGGTTGGGTTAGAACTAGACTGTTTTGACAGTTATGAATAAATGCAGATAATTTCTGCATTGTTTTTGATCACTGATGGGCAATTTCTTTTCTGGTACTTCTGCTTTTGTATTTGTGTAGATGATTTCAGCTTGTTACCATTACTGTTATGTCTGGTAGGTCTATATCACCTGTAACTCGCTGACTAGATAGTGACATGCCAAGTGTTAATTTAGTCAAACTGAGCTAACTCTTATCAAGATGTGTTTTCGAGTAAAGGTTAAAACAAAATATAATGAGTCTATTTTATTACAATGATGTAAACTTGGTAAAGCAACAATCACCAGTCTAGAATGTGATGTATGCGCCTAAAGCCCTTGTCTTTTCCAGGTATTTCTTTTTCTGGCCCAGCTGTTACAGTATAGTTAGCCATAATTGAGCACAGCCATTATTGAGCCAATACACTTCAATAGTGGCAGCAACCATGATAACTAGCCTATTTCTGGCACCACTGCAAATCTCTACTTCTGCCATATTGTATCGTATTTAACACCTACATTATTTCACGGCCACTGTTTGACAAGTTCCAGATTTAAGGTGGAATTAACCGGGTAAATAAAGCAGGATGCACCTTACATACCAATTTACGCAGAGATTTTTGAATGGTGTATTCACAAACAAGTGTGGAACTTAACTTCAGGGATTCAGTGTGTGTGTGTGTGAGTGTGTGTGTGTGTGTGTATGTGGTTGTGTGTCAGCCAGATGGCCTGAGGCCTAGCTGGAGCTGTGGCTGGCTTTGAGCTGAGCTGAGATGAGATGAGCAGAGGATAAGCTTGGACTGGCCATGGGCTACGATTGTCCTTCACTCTGCAGGAATCCATTAAGGTTTCAGGGTCTCTTCAGCCAGCACACACATAGACACACACACATACACATATGGCCATTTAGTCGTGCCTGTCAGACTCATAATAGCTGGATGACAAAGTGTCCTTCTCAGCAGCAGCCATATGTATAGGTGGATCTAATCCCTCGTAGTGAGACTATGACTCATCTACCGTGGTATATAAAACTGTGTTAATATCTGTCATTTGGAAGAGACTGGAAGAGGTTACCAATTGTCACACATGCTGATGATGATGATATGAGCCAATTCGATAATTATACAAGCTGATTTGCATGGTTGTGGCGGTGTGCAAGAGACAGAGATCACACACACACACACACACACACACGCACACCAGACAGGGACCTGGTGTCACTCCAGGGCAGCTGGTGTGAGGGGCTGAAGCGGTTGGCTTCATAATAGAAACTCCATACAAATTAAGAGCAAGAGAGAGAACTGATTGGATTTGACTCATTATCCTCACACAGTAATTAAAGCCTGAGGGTGGCTAGATGCTTGGACCCTCAGACAAGAACATAGTTTTGCAGAAGCTAAGCTAGTCTTTGCACACTCTCAGTCTTTCTCTACCATTATAAGTCTCTACATCTATTCTCACTCTCTCTCTCACACACACACACACACATACACACAAATGTTTGCAAAGAGCCAAAATCATTTGTAGGTGAGGAGCCCTGACCTGAGAGACTACATTCAGAACTCTGAAAAGTTCACAGTATGAATAGACAAAGATTTCTCTTCATTAAAACCATACCACAAACGTTCCATCATCAGTGACGTCTCTGACAATGTGACCTTGGACTGTGTTATCGCTGACGCTCTATAGTGTGTTTTCTTAGAAATAATCGAGTGAGCAGGTTATGACTTGCAGGAAGCCAAGAGACTGTGATAGTGACTATGCAATTGAGTCACAATAGGAGATTATACATGTGAAGCTCTGTGGCCCTGGGGCTGACTTGTTAGCTGGATGGCTGACGGTCTTTCAGGGGCCGAAATGTGATCAGCCCCTCTTAGCCCCTCTGTCTGTTCCAGCAGTCATCTCCTAATGCTACTCATTAGCATAGCACTGAAGCATAGTGCCAGAGAACATTCTTGCCAAGCAGTATTGTTAGTTGAAAAACTAGGCATGCTGCTGATGAGGTGGGATTCTTGTTATATCACCATCTTTAAAATGAACTTTAAGTGACATTAAGGCTAATAGGTGAGTATGATCTTTTTGCCCACAGATCGCAGTGGAATTTTAAAAGCATACTGCATACATTTAGTCTACATATGCCCTCAAATTCAGTTCTGGCCAAAGAGCTAACTCCCTCATGATTTTCAGGTTAGTTCCTTAGTAAAGCTGGTGAAGAAGAACAAGTAATTTTACAGTCATTGGACAGAACTAAGAGGTCTCAGTGATGGGAATCCCTTTTTAGCAGTGAATCATCCCAACCAATTTCTCCAGTACTTTATCAGCTTAGCACTGCGAGTTAGCGTAATGACTCGCTGGGGCATGGCCTGTCAACACAGACAAGCTGAGGCGATGCGGCCAGAGCTGTCACATCCAGGCAGCCTTCAAGCTGAGACGTTGTGACAAAGTGACATCCTGAGACAAACCTAAAGGCCTAACATGAGGGTGCAGGGGGTGGGGGCTGCTTGTGGGACAGTGTGTGTGTGTGTGTGTGTGTGTGTGTGTGTGTGTGTGTGTGTGTGTGTGTGTGTATAGATGGGAGGGGGTAACACTGGCCTCAAAGCTAGGATAATATCTCATCTCCTCTAACTCCTCCGCCTGGCGAAGGAGACAGAGGAGATGAGATGAGGAGCGATGTATGGGGAGTCACCAGCCATGTTATAAGGTCAGAACACAAAGCAGCGCCAAAATGACACACATCCACTGTGATGGAGTCGAGTCAAGCTAACACACAGGGAAGGAGAAATGGAATAACAGAGCAAATTAGCAAGGATTACAATAGAAAAAGACAGAAAGCATCAAACTAGATGCTGGCAGAAGATGAACATGATGACCGTTCTTTGTGGAGGCACAAGGTCACTTACATAAAAGGAGTAAGAGAGACAGATTTGTGGGAGAGAGGACCTCCTATTGTTCTGATCTGCTCAGCACAGACAGCCTCTCTCCTCAGCAGCCCAGTCCTCTAACTGAACTGAGTTACAGCACAGCCCATAACATTACATCATTCATAAGAGAATTAAACGTGCCCCCGCTGGAAATGGGATACACACACCCTCACACAACACATACTCATGCATTTGCCATGATGCACACACATACCAAAATTCTTGCGGGCAGACACACAAGCTCTAACCCTCATCCATCCTCAACCTCGAGAACTCTCAGTGTGTGTTGACAAACTTTGCTGTGGGGGGAACTAGCAGGCATAGCAGAGAGATTAAGATAGGCGGTTAAAAAGCCACTGAGACACAGACACAAACTTGAGGAGGGAGGAGAGACGGGACGTGCTCATACTGTCAAACCACTTCATTGCTGGCCCTGGCGCCTAATTATGCAATAAAAGCGCCTCAGCGGGGGGAAACGACATAGCCCAAAATAAAAGTCAGCCTGCCTAAAAACTAGGAGATTCACCCGGTGTAAAATATCCTCCACCTCCCCAGGGACGGAAGCTGTGCTACAGGCCCAACACAACACTTTTCTGTTTCCAGCACATATCACAAGGCAGGCCAGCCGACAGTGAGTCAGACCTAGATTCATATAAACATTGTGGTGGAGTAAAACTGCAGGTGATGCAGGGAAACAGCCACAGGGGTGAGGGGAGAATGAAGCAGAGACAAAGAAGCGGAGAGAGAGGAAAGTGAGAAAGGTGGTGAGGAACCATGCAAGGCCTGCTGTCAGAAAGATGTGTGCATTTGGAAAAGCTGCATGTCACATCCAGAGACTTGTTAGGAAAGATGAGTGTCAAACCCCAACCCTGCCACCGCATTAGACACTTAATTAGCTTCCTTATACGCTAAGCAAAGGCTTGGGTA
The DNA here is from genome assembly GCA_011952105.1 of Coreoperca whiteheadi. Lineage (NCBI taxonomy): Eukaryota > Metazoa > Chordata > Actinopteri > Centrarchiformes > Sinipercidae > Coreoperca > Coreoperca whiteheadi. The sequence goes on along the minus strand of CM022470.1, from coordinate 9,485,615 downwards.
TGTGGACAGAGTGTGTGTCTGTGTGTATTTTTACTGTGCATGTTTATGAGCTGATCGATTTGTTTGCAGGTATTTGTAGGTAGCTAGAGCACGCAGCATTTCAGATGCTCCTGTTCCTTTATGTTTGATATCTATGAATTAGAAATGGATTTGGCTGTAAAACTCTACTGAATCCCTCTTATCCTTGTATGCCATCTTGTTCACCTGCAGTGCAATGAACATACTGTATGTTTCCTCCTCTCTTTGTGTTTTTGCTTTTTCACCTCAGTGCCATCCCTCGATCCCTCATCCAATTTCATCCACCCAGAAACTCTCATTTACCCTCCCCACCCGTCCTCTTTACCCTTCCCTTGTTCTCTCCATTTCTTCATTCCTCCCTCTTGTCCTGACCCTTCACTTCCAGTTTTCCCCTCTTCCCTTCCCAGTGTTTCCGTTATATACATTTTGCAGTCCACCCCCCCCCAAAAAAATGATTGCCGCCACTGCTTGGGAATTTTATGAAAAGTCACAATTATATGACTGCAGACCGCTCCACTGAACTCAAACAAACGGCTGTACCGCTCTCTCTCCACTTTGAGGATGAGCAACTGGAACAGTAACAGGACGTCAATCACTTGCGAAGTCATGACAACCAAATAAACAACAGCACATGTACAGCATTTTCTCCTCAGGCAGAGTGACAAACAGGGCATAGCATTCGGACTGGCCATCGGGAGTACCAGGAGAAATCCCAGTAGGCCGGTCGCTCTGTGAGCTGCCTGAGCAGCCCATTATACAAAAACAAGATCGAGAGAGATGCATCATTGGCCCACTGAGATTAGGCATCAGCACACATCCTCCTCCTCAAGATCCTCAATAGCAGTTCAAGTGTTAGTCAAGGTTTTGGAGCTGAAGCAGTAAGACAGAAGACAATAGGGATAAGATAACCAAGATTTGGGTTTGGCTGGCTTTTTAGCTATATCGGGTGCCTTTTGTTGAATCATGTTCAACTTTTCATAAAGTCGATGCGCTCGTCGTTTTCACTTTTCGTGAACCGACCAATCACAGCCTGGATGAGGCAGGGTATTAAAAAAAAGTTTGACATGCTACAGTAAACTACCAAAATGTTTAACTCATTGTTTTGCATGATGGGTTATGGTTATTGACAAGTTAATACTCAGCATTACCAAATTAGAGACTAAACACCCAGGTACAACCAAACGCTTTTCCCCTGCTGCTGAAAAAATTGCTTCCCATCCCTTTCTCCTTCTTTCCCCCTCTCTGTGTTTTACCAGCCTCTGCACTCATCCATCTCTCTCCCTGCATTTCTCTCTCACCCCCTCTGTATTCTCTATGCCCTTGGCTGCGAGCCGTAAACTGCTGCTAGTAATTATCAATCTGTAGTCCACATAACAGACGAATTGCAAATGCACACATTCGCAAGCACGACATGCTTGACACACACACCAGCACTTCTGCACACACTCACAAACCAGCACTCCCAGATACACACACACACACACGCACACACAAACACAGTCCTTCATGGCTACAAAGCCTCAAAGTTACGCAGCTAGGCCCTGAGAGAAAAGAGGCTGCTATCACACAACTGCACAAACAGGAACACAGTCCCCAATCCTTTATGTAGGAGCTTGTTTGCGGTACACAAATCAATGTACACAAACTAACATACCCCGACGCACACAACTACAAGCAAACACAAACAAAATGGGCACACACACGCAAAAACACACGTACACCAACACTGTGAACCAATGAATAAACAAAAAGCACAGCCCCACATGAGAGCGGAGGACGTCATCTTCAAAGGGAGGTTTAAAAGAACACACCGCCACTCCGCCCCGGTCTCTCCCTCCTTCTCCCGCCCGCCCCCGACTACCAATATATGTTCAAAGGCCATCCATTAACCTTTCACTCACACAGGCGTCTCTGTGATCTACTGCTCTCAGCCAAGGGCTTTGAAGAGCACAGCAACCCCCAGCACCGGGGAGGGAGCAAGGGAGGAAGGAAACAAGAGACAAGAGAAAGATAGAAAGAGGCAAGAGAGTGAAAGGAAAGGAAAAGGAGGGAATGACATCGACAAGAGATGTGCACTGTTAACAGATAGTAGGCAGAGAGTAAGGAAAGGAAAACAGAGCCAGGGGGGTGATACTCCATGAGGAAGGTTGGACAGAAAGTGGGGAAGGGGATGGGCAGAAGAGGAAGGAGGTGAAAGAGAAAACATGGTGGGAAATAGAAAGAGGGTCGAAGAGAGAGAAAGAAGGATACGCAGAGCGTAATAGCTGAGCTTTTAGGGGCGACAAAGCAGAGATTGGATGAAAATGAGAGGCAAGTGAGAAAAGTGAGAAGCACCGACTATTGCTAATAAGATGGGGAAGCAACAAAAGCTTGAAAAACACGTACACGAGAGGCAAAGAGAGAAACGGGGAAAAAAGGCTTTATAGCAGTTCTTTATTGCTAAATCCAGATGATGCGCAGCAATATTCACAAGCCGCTAGATTAGCAATTAGTGTCAGTGAAGCCTGTGGATTTTAGCTTTATGGCAGACAAAAAACATGGTAAAACATATTCAAAAGTCATTTTCAGACTAAATGAGAGCATTTACTTGTCTCTAAAAACACATACATAACCAGCCGGCTCTCATAGCATTGGCCTTTAAACACAAAACTATTAGAAACTTGAAAATACAAGTTGTCTGTAAGTTCCTTAATTAAACCATTGAAGTCTGGAGTAAGTCATCTGTCAGTCTATGATTCTGCAACTGATACTTATGTCAAAGGAAACTGAGCGATTTGTAGTAGCACATGGTTGTGCTGTTGTATTTGGTAAATAAATAACTTCCCAGGGTACTTCCCAATTAATTCACCGTATGATTACAGTTTTTCTTGATTGCTTTGACCGGGTTAGAGAAACTAGGATCCACTCAGTTTTCATCATCACTATCTCAGCAGAGCAGAAGACACGTCTTGCAAATGTGTTTTTCTCACCCTTTTGCAAAACAGTTAACACGGATGTCATTCAAGCAGTACAAACTCCATTGTTTTGGCTATGGTAACCAAACATAAACCATTTATTCCTAACTATTAGAAACTACTTAGATTAGTATGAACTCACTGAAGCACCTGTTTCACACTCCTTCACACAAATCTTCAATTAGCTTCAAAGCATTTCTTATTCTGAATCCAATTATTTGCAAAAAGCCACATTTGACACAGCCTATATAGAAAGGCAACAAATGGCACTGGAAATAGGCTACAATGACAAGCAATTGTACACTGATTCGCACTGAGTTCTCTATTTTGTATTTTGTTGTCCATTGTGTAATGATTGACTGAAAGAGCTCATATACTTGTTTGAAAGTTGTGTTTGAAGGAAAAATTTGCTTTTGTTGCATATTTGAAATGTTTCGGCACGGTTAGAGCCTTTTGCAAACAAAATGTGTCATTTTGACCATGAGTGCCACTGTTTAGGCCTGTGTGTTAAATGTTTTGAAATGCGGAGTTTGAGTTGACGGCTGCATCAAAGCGATCAAGAAAAACTGTAATAAGAAACCAAATAATTCATCACAACAGCAGCAGGTGCAGTAAGGTAGGAGCAATGAGAAGAGTGTGAGCCTTCCAGGTTATAAAGTTTACCTCATTGACTTGTTTGAATAAATTATTCTAGTGTCAACGGATTCTGTGTACAAAGAGTTTACAAACATACATTAAAGCAATACAATATGCTGTTCATCAAATTATTCAACAACAAGAAGCCAAGTGCACATAGCAAGGTTAACTGCGCTGACGCTTTATTGCCTCCTCTCGAAATATTATTGCTACAAGCCTGTCAGAAAATTAATTCTTGTGAATTAGTAAGTAGATTGCAGGATTGAACGTCTACTCTCAGAGCAAAAATTCAATATTGGATGTGGTTTCAGGTCAAGTCTTTTTTGAGATCTTTACTCAGAATTTTAAATCTAGGGTTGAGCAACACTTAGACCCAAAATAACTGTCAACTCGTTCATAAAAAAGCATCTGGCTTTCAAAGGCATAGTGAATTCTTCATGTGGCCCTCCATGAAAAATAACTACCCACTCCTGCATTATAGGAAGCAAAATATTGCATTGAGATCCGTCCCCATTCAGACATTCTGTCACCATCCAAGGACAGTCGAGAGACTAAAGCACTTTGTTGAGAAGATGTGTAAAAACAGCTAGTCCCCCATCCTTAAATAATAACTACCGTTCAGGGTAGAAGGCACAGAAGAAGAAAGCTGGAGAGAGGAGGCGAAGACAGATAAAAATGTCTGCGTGTGCACTAAAGGACCAGGGGCCTTTCCACGCGACTGATCTGAGAGCAAAGGCTTAAATACAGGGGAGATGAGAACAGATTCCACCAGTCAGCTGGCACTGGCGTCCTGATATGAATGGCACACACACACACACTCGCATAAATGCTCATACACACACCCATCTGGACATGTGAACACACTCATGTAAGCACAAAAACGCATATGTACACTGCACGTACACATCACTGTGCACTCATACACATACAGTATGTCCATACTTGCAAATTCTCAAACCTCACATGTATTACAGATTGAAAGCGCCTACAAGTATGTTATAATTATAATGTTATATATATATATATAAGTTATATTGGTCTGGCTGCCACTACTGGTGCACAGAACACGAACAGACACATGCACACACCGATGCTTGTGCTGTGCTAAATGAAAGCTCTGTGTCAGGGCTTCATCACGTACGGCGCAGCTGCCTGCAATGCCTGCCACATTAAGCAAGCCTAATGGGCTTTCAGAGCAACAACACTGCGTATGAAGAGTTGTACATTCTCGAGCATTCTGTGGAATCAGCGGGACACCCTGTTTGTCAGGGTACACACATCAGTCTGTCAGGGAGTCTGCCGGGATCGGGTGGTGGAGGGGTTTTGTATACACTGTTAGGAACATGACTTTATTTGCCTAGGTTTGTATGAGTTTCACAGATTAAAATGTTGTTTTTTGTTTCACAAAGCCACTGCATTTTAAAGAGAAATGGAGAGGTGCATAGTGATTTAACAAGATAAATATTCACCGTGTGAAATAGGCAGGTGAGTGAGAATTGTGGGACAGAACAGGAAAGAAGAATGTGTACAAAGCTTATGCTGGTTGAAATATTTGCGTTAAAGAGCTGGTTTCAGAGGAGAATAAATGTGTGAGTGTTGGGGGTAAATATTTGAATGTGCAGCCAGGACTAGAGTGAAGTTAAAAGCATGGTAGATTAGTCGGGAGGACCACTGAGGAGGAGCAGGGGTACACATTAGACTGTGAAGCCATGTGTGATGATCCTGCAGGTTTCTAAATGAGCTCTGATTAGCTTGAGAGTGATTTCAGCAGCTCTCGTCACATCAAAACCCTACCCTCTTCCTTTAAATTGTACCTGACTTTTCTTTTTCTCTCCTGGTCCTCTGGTCACACTACAGTAAAATAAAGAGAATACATTTCGGCTAACATTCAGCTGCCAAAATTATGAGCACCAACACGGTGTGGATGTGGGTGTGCTTGTGTGCCTGATTCCAAAAGAAACAGAAATGGTTTTCTTAATTTCATCAAACCAAATGTTGCGCCAGTGCCTTGGGGCTGAATACAGATAACAGTCAATTGATTATTAATGCATTATTAATATCCCAAGTTCCAGGTCACACAGATAGTTGGAGGCTTATTTTCACACAAATACACACACCCACACAAACACAAAGCAACATAGCGCCAGAGGCCAAATGTGTCCAATGGAACAGAACGTACGCTACACAAATCCAAAGCTACAAAACCAGCCAAATTAGGATGGAAGAAAAACAGCACCTACTCAAATTAGAACCGCACCTGGCCAATCAGAGCTTACACAGAGGGGTTGCTAAAACCAATGCTGACACAGGCGTACACACGCACATTTTACCCTCTCTCCCTTGGTTTCTTCGATTCCTCCTGTTCATCACTAGCCCCTCCCTGTGGCGACTGTGTCTCTCCCTGATGCTCCTCCTCCTCGTCGTAGCTGTCCATCACCCAGCGGCTTGTTGGCACGGAGCTGACTGAGAGCATACAGCAGATGGTGTGCTGCTGTCTGTGTGGCAGGCCACTAGCAGGATACCCAACAGCCCCTCCTTTCCCTCCTCTGCCCTCTGCCTCCCCCTGCAATCCCTGCTCCTTCCCTACACATCTTCCAGCACACACACACACACACACACACACACACACACACACACACACACACCCTCCAGCATCACTTGAGCCCAACCAGGTCACCTACTGCCAGGCTTACAACAGCTATCACACACACAAATACACACAAACACAAAATAAAATATCTTATGGTACATGGCACATTCAAGGAGGTCACACATATGGCACCATTACATGCACGGATTCCCTCTTATATTCTTGCCATGCTCCAACTAACATCAAGATGACAAGAAATTTTATTGACATTCACACATGCACTCTCTACCTCGCTCACACACTCTGTCTCTCTGTCTCCGGTAGAGACTGTTTCGTTAATCGAGTGCAGTGTCTCTAGCCTGATCAGCAAGTCAATATACTTACAACCTTCATCAAATAGCTAATTGATAAATATTACATCCTCATTTGCAATAACCTGGTCAGGCCAGTAACAGGGCACAGTGAAACCAAAAGCCATATACGTGCAAAATTACAAGTTGGCTCAGTGAAGCAAATCAAAACTATACATGTAGTATATACTGTATTTATAAATGAACAGTGAACATACAGTATGAATACTGAATGCAAAAAGACATGAGTTTAGTTATTTCTAATGTAATGTAACCATATAAAAAATACCACACAATGTTGATATTTATTACGTACCTTGCGAGGATGGAGGAATGTTGCTGAAAGCCACAGCGCAGGTGAAGATGATCCAGACTGCTAGAGCCATGTTGGAGGCTGACCAGGGGGCAGGGCAAGGGTTGGGGCTAAAGCGTAGAGGTGTTCAGCAGGCACAGGTGAGTGGGGCGGTACTTCCTCAGCTTACACCCTCCCTGAGGGTGATCCTGCTGGCAAAGAGGGATAGAAATAACAGAGAGGTAAGTACCTTATAAATATTTGTTTGCAACTACTGCTTCTACTGTTCCGTTTTTAATTTTTCAACCCTCTGTATGGCATTTGAATTAGACAGTCTTGACTAATTTATTCAGCATTTATCACTGGAATATGTGATAATAACTCTGCACAAAACTGAGTGGCTTACGACTGGTACAGCATACTAAATTGTATCAGAGCAAGCGAAGGGGAGGAAAGGAAAGGAGAGAGGCTCCCCCTGTGGTGGTCAGGTAAAATGATCAGACAGGGATATCTGAGGCCATTTTGTGCAGGATAGCCACCAGCTTATCACTCTACAGTGTTTGAACCGTGAACACTTGATTGAATCAGAAATGCTGCATTTGTATAGAAGCTATATTCAACATGTGGACAAATACATGTCTTCTGTGTGTGTTTGTGTTTGTGTTTGTTTGTGTTTGCATATGGGCACACACAAAGTGAGACAGTAAAAAGTGGTGACTCAGTCAGCAGTGCTGTAGGGCTCACACATCTCATTTGCCTAATGAAATAAATCACAATCTGGAACTTTAGCTCTGATTTTTTGAGAGTAGAAACTGATCTGCCCCTCCAGGGGCTGAAAGACAGAAAGCAGAAGAGACAGTATTGTTAGAGCTAATACTCCTCCTGCTGAGCTTGCTGATGAAACAGACAGATTGGAATGTGTCTCTCTGTATCTGTGTGTGCAATTTTTTATTTTATTTTTTTTTTGGGGGGGGGTCCTTTGATCTCTCCAACCTTATACCAGCTTTATTTTATATTATGCCCTCCTATTTACTGTAAGGCATAATATAATAGATTAAGCATACATGTACTCACACACAGGTTCAGCTGCTATGCAGTACTTGTGATGACTTTTCAATGACTCCATTCATTTCCGAAGTCTGAGCCCTATAGCAAATTTGTGTTAGGTTGACTAATCTTTTAAAACTTCAGCAATTCTTTTCAAGAGCCAAAAGTTTCCAATTATAGCAAATATGTCCTGCTTAATCACACAAAAAACAGTAAACAAAGGATGCAGAAGACATCTAAGTTGTTTCTATTTCATATGTTTCAGCCATAAAAAGAGATAAAATGTGATAAAGCTTAAAGGTGGTGGATTAAGATTGGAGCAGAATATGTGATGTCCTCAAACAGTTTGGATAAAATGTATATCTTACTCTGAAAATATTTAAGCAAAATTACAAAGTAAATATTGGGAACAATAAGTGTGGAATTTTTAACCCTAATTCTAATCTTCATTCTAAATGTTGACCCAAAACATAAATCAGGCACTTATCAAACTGTCGCTACATTTTTCATTTTTGTAATCTTTTCATCCTTGCATATTTTCTCAACAACACACACAAGAACTTGCAGGCATGTCCAAGCTCTCTTCTCCTGGCAGCCAAGATGGCAGATCCTGAGTGACTTCACCCCCTCTCTTCATCATTACTGATTTGGCTTTCTCTACATCTCTCCAGCCCCTCCTCTTCCTGACCTTCTCTGATATTTACCCTCCTCCCCAGTGGCTACACCCAGCCCACAGCCACCCACCTGCCTGGGTGTCGCTGTGTGGATTAGCATGTTGGATGTCGTAGGGTACGAGCAAGACAGAGTGAGAGAAGAGGGGAGGGCAAACAGCGAAGAGGGAGAGAGAACGAAAGCAGGACACAGAGTACAAAGCACATCCACAGCAGCTGCTTTTTACACCAGTGTTTCTATTTTTTATCATATGCGCAACACACAAACACATGCACACAACCTCTGCACTAGTGCAGCCTGTGCCTTGAGTTTGTTTGCGACCACCCTCTATGATCAGCAGCTGAGAGAAAAGGACACGCTCAGAGGGAGGGTAGGACAGACAAAGAAAGAGTAGAAAAGCAGTAAACAAATAGCAATAGACATGTGATGTGGTACTGTAGAAGCCTTGGCTGCTCCACTCTCTCTCACGGCCTTTCCTCTCCCGCCCCCGATCTCCACTGTATTATTAATGGTCAAAAAGTGATCCCCTCCTGTGCAGTGACAGGCCATTGGTTTTTTCTCTAACTTTTGTGGTTTAATAAGAGAAATCTGTCGTTCCTCTTGTTTCTTTTGACTGTGCTTCAGTACTTTTCAACAATAGCTCTCCTGTGGTCTCAGAAGATGAGGTGGGCCAGAGAATGAGGGCAGGGAGGGAGGGAGAGAAAAGTGCAGGGTGGATAAATTGATGTTATTTTGTGACAAAAAGAAAGCTAGCCTTACACAACATTCCATTTCAATGTGTTAGAAAATGAGAACAGAAGGAATAGATGGAAGAAGGATGGAGGGAAGGTCTCAATGAAGGAAAAGAAGAAACAAAGGAATGAGGGAATGATGGAACAAAACAAAGATAAGAGCAGCATGCAGCCTGAGTAACTAATAAAACAAGGAACAGAAGGAGCAGAGGAAATAAGGAACGAGCAAAGTTGAGTCTGGAATCCTGATAGGTACAACTGGCGTGCCACAGGGATCTATTCTGGGCCCTGTCCTGTTCATTATTAACATCCATGAAATTGTCTCTGCCTTGCATGGTTGCCAAATTCATCTTTACGTGGACAATACTTTTTTGTACTGTTTTGCTGATTCTGTTCAATTAGCCTGTGAGAAACTGCAACTCTCCTTTACATTCTCATATTAATCTTAAACTGATACTTAATGCAAATAAAATGAAATGACTACTATATTTTGCATATCTCTACTGTCAATGGTTCAAATATCGAAAGGGTTACAGAATACTAGTATCTTGCATCTAGCTCGACGACAAATGTACATTGATATACCACATCAGAATTCTTGTTGTTAAATTACGACAAAAGATTGGCTTTTTATACAGGAATAAAACCAGCTTTCCTTTGATTTGTAGGAAGACGATTCTTGAATCAACTTTCTTTACAGTTCTGGACTATGGGGATGTAATTTACAGACACACTACTGCCTCCACACTTAGGCCCTTAGATTCTGTTTACCTCTCAGCCCTGAGGTTTAATACTGGTGATAGCTACAATATTCACCACTGTATCCTCTATGATAAAGCTGGTTGGTCTTCTCTGACTGAGACCAAATAATCATTTGTGTCTGTATAGCTATAAAGCTCTGGTCGGAAAATTACCATCATACATCACATGTATGTTAAACTGCAACCCTGGTCCACATTTAACTCACTCCAGCGACTGTGTACTGTAACTATTTTAACCTATTTTGTTTGTTGATTTTGTATGTTTGTATTTTCCATGGTGTAGTCTTAGCATCAGTGAAAATGAGAGTCACCCTTAATGATTTTGCCAAGAATTTTAAATAAAAAGTTGAATTAAAAAAGTGGGAAGGGTGACTTTCTGTATAATGAGAATAAATAAAAGAGAGTGGAGGGGAAACTGCTGAAAATAGCCAAGTGAGAACAGCAAAGGAATAGTAAGAAAGCAGGAAGTAATGGCAAAGGAGAATTTATTTCTTCTGCCTGTGTCCATGAGTCACTCTGCCTCTGGGTGGAGGAAGGTTAGGAGACTTTGGAGGGTGTGAGATGGGTGTCTTCGCCCTCTATCCTCTCCCTACTTGGAGGATGTTACACCCCCAAGGCCAGAGGCTGACCTTTTGCACTGATCACATCCACCATTATTATCATCACTGTTTCTCTTCTAATAGAGTGGAAAATCATATCCCTATGAGACTGGATCCCACAAAATGGGAGAATGGACAGCAATTTCACTGCACTGGTGGAAAGGTGAGGAGGGTGAGCAGGACAAAAAGTGGGAGCCAGGGCAAATGACAGCACAAAGACATGCAGCTGTCTACACAAACTAGACACAGAGTGTCTGTCATCTTGTTTGGAATGCTGCCCTACATTTCTTCAGCTATTAATTTACAGGCTGCCTTGATCCAAAGCAAATAACCTCATTATCCACTTCTATTGGATCATTACGATAATCACCATGATCATTAAGATCTGTTTGCTTTAGCAGACATGCTCATCAAGAACAGGGTGTCACAAGTCCTTTTTATATGGGGAGGGGGGGTAGTGTTAAAAACTGTGATCGTCTGTCACGAGAATCATTCATGTTTACCCCATCACGCAAATAATTTCTGTACAGAAGAAAGAGGCATTTACGAACATTACCCGACCAAAATTTAACAGGGGGGAGAACAAAGAGTTTGGTTAGACAGTTTTTGCTGCATAATTAGAAAACCTGGTACTCTCAGAACTGCTACAGCTTTAGGCTTTCTCGCTTCTGTTTTTTTTCCCCCACTGAGGGGAATCTGATATCAAGGTGAGAATGACAAGTATGATAAGTGTGAGTCGACTCGGTGTGTGTCTGTGCGTTTGTGTGTATGACTGAGCAGCTCGTGGTCAGAAGGTTATAGATCCACGCCGCTGATTGGACTAAACTGCAGCTTTAAAAGTAAATTTTCTCCTAAGAGCTTGCCAAAAATGCTTTGCATACATAAAGTGCTCTGACAACTGTTAACATCTTAATTAGCATTTCAATATATTTGAAGATGAGGTATGTTGTGTGAACAAGTGAAAATCATGCAGGCCAATGGGGGGCAGAGCGGGGAGCAGGAAAACATAAACACACAATTTTATTCACTTAGAAAAACACTCGTGATTGATTTAAAGATTTGATAGTCATAACTTCTGACGGTCTGTTGCTCTATGCATGTCTTTGCATCTTAAGATGAAGCATGCTATTAGGATTGATGTTTATGCCTCAGATGCTTCAACAACAAATAGTTGTTTCAGTAGCAAAGCTCCTGCTATGAAGCAAATGACTGCCTCCTAGCAACCGACAGTCGAGCAAGCAAAGCTGAATGGCAATCACATCTCACTTACAAATCAGAAAGTGATGCAAACTGCTGCATTAAATATTTGTAATCATGTAAAATTTCAGTTCAAATAAACTTCCAACATCCACTCAAATTGGAATAAATTGAAAACAACAAAAAAAATTTACTCAGTGATGTTGGGGTTTGGTTTTAGTCAGGTCTGAGACAGGCACTTTATTTCAGAGGAAAGTATCACTAGACTCAGTGAAGGCTAGCCATGTAGTATTAGAGTTTGATGAGACTGCAGAGAACGACAAAAACGTATGCTTCGCCTGGGGGCCTCTAAGTAATTCTCCCTCTGACTCATTGGTGCTGAAGCTTTGTCACACTCGATACTCTTTTGTACTCTCTTGAGTTAGGCAAGAGGGAGCAATACAAGGGAGTGTAACAATAAATGAGGATGAGATGGAATTCATTAATTACTTTTTCACCTCCATAAAACTAATCACTCGCCAAAGTGAATATAATTATCCTACTTTTCCTTTCGAAACGTAACAGACATACCATGAAATATCATTACCATCACCATCTGCGATAGAGCTTTGCTGAGTGGGAGGCTGTGTTTTTACTGTCAAACCTGCTTTCCAGGATGCTGAGGTATGACAGTTGAATTTATTTCAATGATTATTCAAATTAGCCAAAGTGATGATTTGGACAGACTTCCACTTGCACTGTGTGTGTTAAAGGCCCCTATTAATTGAACATTTGCAATCAGATCATTCTGATTATGAGAAAGAGTTTGCTTCAACCACTGTGCTAAAAGTGATATCAATGGCAAGGCCTAGCTGGTACAATCTGACACCATTATCTTTCAAATTCAAAACCATAGGAAATATGCCCTTTTAGTATTTAATGTCCTAAAACTCTAAACTTAAAAAATATCATAATTTTCTACACATTTTACAATCCCACATCTGTACTCTTAACAACTCCCAAAATAAGATCGAATCAATGTCACAAAAAAAGACAAAGATACTAGATTGCATAAACCGCCACCCTCCCTCCCCATTCATTGTTATCTTCCAGTCAGGCCTATCGCTAATCTCCCTAATCCTTTTTGGTGAGGCTATTGCTAGCAAAGACAACATAATAACATTAGGTATTATTCCTACACAACAACCTGATTCTATTACATTTGCATTGATGCTCAAAAGCCCACACGGGTCATAGTGAGAACTGATAGCCTACTGTTAACACTAGAGCATTCATTCAGGATGGATAATGTTGTTAAGCTAGCAGCGGCTACACAAGCACATTCAGGTCAGATCATCCCAACACTTGTCTATTTACTGGGGTAGGTCAGTTAAGGCCGGGACTCTGGTGTGGTAGTATCTCGCTGGCCGCAGCAGCAGCGTTGTTTATATAATGACACCATTGTGCCGGCTGTGTGCAGATGGAACATCAGAGCTCTTGTAATGGCCTGTATATTAGGGCCAATGTGTTTGATTACTGACTCAGGGAGAGCGGGGATAGGCTGTGTAGTCAATAGGGAATAAGGCTCCCTCCAAAACAGCAACCCAGGGAAAAAAGAACTGTATAAAGAAACAGAAGGAATGAAGAAAGAGACAAAAACAGGGAGAGACTTTAATGGAAGTGTGCTTTAAGGGAATGCAAATGAGACAAGGGAATCTGCAGAGCTGCAGAACACAGCGGAGGGATATCAAACAGGGCTAGTGTGGCTGTCAAATAGGTAAAGGCAAGGGGGGGGCTCACTTTATTCAATAGACACTCCTGTACCACTTTTTTCAGCATCCGCCCTCGGCTGCAGCTCTCCACACACCCCAACCCACACACCTCCTCATCTCTAGAGTCTACACTTTTAACTGTTATATGTTTCCGAAACAGTAGTAGTTCTAAAATAAAAAAAAGCCTCACTGCCTATAAAGCAGCCAGTAAGAGCTCAATATTTGTGAGTGAGAGTTGTACATGCTAATCAGAGCGCACAAATATCGGAAGGGGACTGACTATGTGTGATAACAGTGATACATCTGTGAATGAGTGATAGTCTGCCCCTAGCCAGCCAGCCAGCCAGCCAGGCAGTCTGTTTGTCAGCACTGACACCATGCAGCAGAGAGAGAGCATGCTCCCTGGCCTGGTATTCAGTGTCTCCAGTGTGGCTTGTGATTTATTGTGGCGGCGGAGAGCTTGTCACTGTTCATTATTACTGATGCAACAGGAGGCAATGCCACCACCCATCAACGCTTGCCCTGTGATGCCCGCCACAGCTGCCAGAGGAAGTGACCTCAGCACCCACCTGTCTTCTCACACAAACACTGGCTGCAGCCCCGCTCTAATGGGCTCAAATACATTGGAACCTCTGACCCAATTTGGCAGCCACTTAACCAACCGCTAACCAGTGGAAAATTATACATTAATTCAGTCTGAACATTTGCAATGGCAAAGGTCAGAGGCCTCATGTTTGTAATCTTAATACATAGAAATCTATAAAAAAAAACACAGAAAGTTGACTAGCACAATTTGTGCCACATCTGTCTGCACTGAGACATAATCATCTCTTTTCTGGCTTTTGACTTTTTCTCTCACACTTTCTACTCCATTTCTTTCCCCCTGCTTCCCAACTTCACAATTAAATCAGATATACTCTATATCAGTCAACCTGCGCTGTCAACTTTGTCAGCATGAGTTGCATTGCAAATCAATAGGAGGAAATGAATAATTCACTGTGACCATTACGTCTACACAACAAGAGTGATAACTGCCAGCTCTGACATTAATCTTATGAGCCACCAACAATGGATTATGATATAACATGATAATGTTATGAAATTGTACTCTCTGGTGAATCTTGGTCCCTCCCTCCCACCCTTTCCATTGAGCTGTTCCCAGATGTCACTTGGCTGTGACTGGCAGGCTGCCACCCCGAGTGCCTGTGCACCGCCAGGCCCGTCTAGATCCATCTTCATTAAGGACAGAAGCGCTGTGAGTTGTGTGTTATTATCAGTGTCTATTAATCTGAAAGCTCCAGCAGGGCAACCCCTGCCTCACTGTTGCACTACAATACACCATAGCTAAGAATACACTATGTACAAACACACTACGGATTTACACCACAGAGACGAACACATGCAAAGTTTGTATGCATCTACACACACAACCCTTTTACACTCCAGCCTGCAGCTCTCTGAAATAATGAGCACAGCAACAGACTTGAACAATTTGCAGATAATGCATGCTCACTCTTAATTGGGGACGATAGACAATAATTACGTGTGGCATAAACTCACTCGTAATTGTATAGCAACCACTGGGATTCACTCAAGGCATAGTGTAGACATCCCATCCTAAGCGTTGGTGTCGGCGTATGGTAAGACGTGCACATCATGGCTTGAAACATTTATACACATGTTCACACACAGTCACACATTTACGCACGCAGAAGAGCCCACATGTGATGTTGACCCAGTTTAGATCTGTGGCACAAAGTAGAGCAGGGATTCAGAACAAAAAGAGACAGTGACATTTAAAAATAGGTTGACATTCTTTTCATCTCATTGCTGAGACCCATACAATGGAAGTATCCATCTTTTGTGACAGTGGCACCATCAACTAATTATTCCATCACATCTTCAACTTGCCACTTCACAGATCCACTCTCTATACAGGTGTAGGTACGGTTTCAGTGAGGCTAGTTGGAGTCAGGAGGGTCCAAAAGACCAAAAACCAAACTAAAATATACATTTTACTTTAGAACACCTCAATGAAATTGATCGATGCTGACAATAACTATTTATTTCTAATTTACGGTGACATGTATGAGGTGGTGTGACCGTGAGGTGAGCCCAGAAGCTGGAACATCTGAGTGAAATGTGCTGATCTCGTGTTTTGTATTTAACTCGCTCAAATGAATTGTTTTCCTTCTCTTTACTTCATACTGGGTTTTAAAATGTTTCATCACTTTCAATAAATTTGGTTTAAAAAGTGCACTGCAGTCTGCTCGTTGAATGTAAAACCGACATTGTCATTGTGATGTTCGGTTTCCAAGTCTTGGCAGTCAACTGATAAAGATAGGCCTTTTAATTGATAAAAAAGCTATGATATCCTTTTGACAACATCAGTGTTTATTTTTGTTTTCAGGGTTTGGATTTCTGACATAATAGCTTGAGAGTGATGTTAATTAGCAATACTAATGTCAGAGCTTCATACTGGCATGTAAATAACCCACACACACACGGCACAGAGCAGTTTGCATTCTGAGCGCTTCATGAGCATATGCTTCTAGCCTTTAATGTGAGTGCACATTAATTAAACCTCAGATGAGTGTATCTGGACTTTTATCAACCCAGTGCATTCTCTCATAGTGGCAGCTAGGCAGTAGAGAACTCAATTTAGGCCGATTTTAGCAATTCTAAACTCCAACTTTGAGTGTATTTTCCTTGACCCTTTAAATCTGTCTGAAGTTATCCAAATGATTCTGTTGTGCATCGCAAGAGCACAGAGGGTAGGAGTTTGCCTGTTTATGTGCATGCAAACATGGCTACCTTTTCCAAATGCACGTCGGAGTGATTTGTGTTGTGCAACGGTGTGTGTATGCCTGTGTGTGTGTGTGTATGTGAGTGATGTATCTAATTTGATAGTGGTGACCCCAATCTGCCTACCAAGGTTATCCAGCTTTAGGATGGGCAGAGTGGGCATCAGGAGATTCTGACACAGCAGGCCTGGCTGACATGCCCCAATTCTAGAACATGGCTGTCACTCACTTCCTCTCTCTGTCCGCCATTGTCACACACACACACACACACACACACACACACACACGAAGGCACACTGACACTGTCCCACATACAGCACAGTAGCAGCTTTTATAGGTACTAAGGAATAACTGAGGTTTGCGCACATGCAAACACAAGCATGCAGTCATCTTATTCAGCTAAATCTCAACTTAATGCTGAAAATCCCTCATTTATTTATTTATTTATTTATATCATCTTCAATTTCAAACAACTGTGACAGAGAAATTGCAGGTGTTTGTATAAATACATCAGAACACAAGTGGCAAAAAAAGACCATTGACATCGTCACACATTTTTCTGTTGCTCAGCCGTCTAGGAACAGGACAGATAAATAAATGTTTGACACTAGCGTGCATATTTGCTGGAAATCAGAAACAGCTTTATTACCAAGTAGGTTTGCACATATGAGGAATCTGCTTTGATGTTTTGGTGCAAAACAATAAAAATAATTGGAATATAAAGAAGTATAAAGAAAAATATAAGTTCTGCAGGTTAAGAATCCTAACTATAAAATTTAAATAACCCTCATAAACACACAGAGAGTCTCAAGCTATGAGTAGAGCTACTGAAATTACTACTGAAATGATTGTAGAATCTTTTCTTCTTTGTCCCTACCTCCTCTTAATCCGCCTCTTTTTTCTTGTTTTGAACAACACATGTAATCACACAAACACACAAGTGCATACATTCATGCTGTGAAGTCCCAGAGGAGGGATGGGCGGTGGCGGTCTGATTATTAGAGAGGAGCAGTGGGAGACACAGCCCAAAGCCCAGAGCTCAGGGCCTCAGTCAGTCAGGCTGTAACAGGTGCTGCTTTCCACTACCTGCTTCTGTTAATTATCAACAGCGCAATGTTGGAAACGCTTTGCCGAGATCCACACCAGGTGAACACCCATTAGTGCATGGAGAGGATCCAGAGGGTCTGTGCGGACCCCACTCCACCCCCACCCCCCACTACTCAAAGACTGAAACTAAGCAAGTACACACACACACACGTACACACAGAAAAAAACATGCCATATATTTTTCTATTGTTATGCATGCTGGTGTAATGATTACGCCGAGACATGTACACCCAGACAACACCTTCATATGTGCACACAGACATAGCTCTGCCTCTACCCACAGTATTTTTCTTTCTTTTCAAATACTAATTTTTCCCTCTATCTCCTCTTGTCCACGGAGGCCTGAGTACATCAGTTCATCGACACGTTTCATTCTGGTCAGTGGTCTCCATGGTGCCTCCTGTTTCATGTGACCTTTCTCCCCCTCCGTTCCGGGAGTCTCGGGCGTCTGGTCACTCTGAATCACTCCCTCCGTCTGCCTTTGTTCGGGTAAAAAGGTTGGGCAGAGAAAGGGAATCAACCGCATAAAGGGAGATGAATCAACAGACATCTCATGGCGCCTGCTGCTGCTATCCAAGTGAAGGATAGTACTATTTGTACTCATCCACCTTATCACCCCTCCCCCTCTACATTTCTCTCCCCACATCTCTGCCCCTCCACATCCCCCATTGCCCCTGTTTTGTACTCAAATGATCTCTCCATCCCTCTGCAGTTCTCATCCTATTTTCACATCTCATCATCAGATCCCAGTTTGCTTCATTCCCATCAATAATGGAAGAGTTTTTCACTGGGTGAAAATAAACAACTCTCAGCCAATCAAGGGAGGCCTTACAGGCATTCCACTAGCTGCTGTCAGCCAATGGGAAAGAGCTTTGGTGGCTCAAATGAGATCAGAAGTGATCCCACTGAAAGGAAAAGTAAATTATTCAGGTGCGATTTCTCCTTAAACTAGCACAACCATTTTTGCTCTGTGGGGGAAACCAGTGCATCAGAGGAAACACTGTTTTTTTCCACACAGTGAAAGATTTAAATGCAAATAGGCATTCACTGACAGCAACACTCAGTTATAAATTGAAACACCCTTAAAGATAACTAAACACATGCAAATGAGGTGATTAACTGAATATGCAAATTAATTCATTATTTATAGAAGGCATTTATATGTTAATTGACATGGTGGCTCACAGTAGATTAATTATATATATTAAACATTAAGTGTAGAATAATCTATAGCAATGGATACAGATAAAAAGATAAGGACAACAATTAGTTGCCGTTAGTACATCTCTTTCACTCACATTGATCTGACATATGGCACCGACCCAAGTTAGAAATTGAAGAAATCTCATTCTAATGTTCATGAAGCTGAGTAGAGCTTCTCTGAATATCCACGTCAAAGCAGAACGCTGGCTCTGCATTCAGAACGAATGGGTGGGGGTGGGGATGGGAGCACTGCTAGCTGTAAGCTCTGTAGGTTTCTATCTCTCTCTCTAGCTCTCTTTTACTGTCTCTCATTCCCCTCTGTCTCTTGGCCCTCTGACCTGTGCAGGTCTCACGTTCCTGACTCCTCTCTCAGCAAGCAGCCGATCGATAGATGGATCTGACTTTACCCTGACTCAATAACCCCTCATGCACATCCTCTTCCTCTGAGGAAGTGTGCATGTGTGTGTTTGAGTGTGTGTGCCAGTAGAGGAACGGTATGGGTATGCATGGGCAAGTTTGTGCTTGCAAGGCATGGTTTTGGGTGTTTTTGGCAGAGCTGGGCGTGTGTGTGTGTGTGTACGTGTGTGTGTGTGTGTGTGTCTGCCAGCTCCAGTCTCTCACCCCAGGGCCTAGAAGTCACGGCAGTGAGAAAACAGATTGATTTCTCCCCTCCCACGCACAAACAATTAACTACACAGCGCTCAATTAGACACACGCTGGAGACGCCTTCAGACAAGCCTTTGCCTTGACCTGGGATCTGTTTCCTTCAAACCAACCTATAGTAATTCTTCATTCCTCCAACCAAGCATCAGAGGTGTGGAGTGTGGTGGGAGCCAGTGAGAAGATAGTACGAAGGTGTTTATGTGCCCTGGTCTGACAAAATTAGCTCTTCCTGTTGTTCGCAGCATCTTCCTAGGATTATATGTCCCAGCACAAAATGAGCCAAGATTATCTTTAATGATGTCGACGGTGTGCTTTTTCATTATCGCCAGTGTTCACACACTGCTCCACAGCTTGTGCCGCTAGCTGAGTAAGCGGAGTTAGAATGCTAATTTAAAGGCGGGGGAATACCAGTGGAGCGTGGAACCCTCTGTATCAGCCGCCCCATGTCCACCTTGGGGACCCATATCCACGTAACACATGTTGATCATCCAGTAAAGGACAAACAAGGTTGTCATCCCTCCGTCAGTTTTCTGTCACTTTTCATTTTTCCATGTGAAACACTCCAGTGAGCATGTCTTTCTCTGCATTTCTCTCCCTTTCCTTGAGCCAAGACGAATTGTCAGAATTTCAACAGTCTCCTACTACTGCGTCAGTAAACCGGGCTCTGTTTGTAGACTGCCTCAAAAATGAATGTCTATTACCTATGTAAGGAAATAAAATGCCACTGCTATTTACTATCCTTGTTTCGTATTCTACTGTCTGATTAATCCAACTGCGAAAGTAATTAATCTCACATCTATCATTCCATTTTCACCTTTTTGATCATTCCTTTTTGAAAATACGGTTGCTATCAACTGATTCTCGCAATTCTAATGAATAATCAAATTTGCAACAAATGCACTGCACAAATGAATAATCCTATGTCCAGATACATGTGAATTTTTAAAAGTATTTCTTATTAAAAGTAGGAAAAAACGGGTCATCAGCACATTAAAATTGAGCTGTGACAATTATTTCCACAGATGCTGGCGTTGACGTTAATTGTGATTCACTGCCGCATGGGCAAGTCATTCCAGGCTTTAAGTGTGTCATTCATAACACGGGTTAAGGGAGATAATAGAATTCGAGAGTGTGTATGTGTGTGTGTGTGTTTATGAAAGACAGACAGGAGAAAGAGCAAATGGGAGAGAGAGAGAAAGAAACTGAGAATTCATAGAAGTACAAGCTCCAGTGAGTGTTAACATTTCTAATTATCTCACTGTCACGTCTGGAGGGTAAGAAGATAACCTGAAGTCACCAGGGCGGCAGAGTGGGCATACACACATACAAAGTACACACACACTCACACACAAACAGTTCCACAAGCTCACACAGCTCCCACCTCTTCAACCTCCATGCTAGGCCCTCAGATTTGTCTCTCTCTGCATGATTGCCTCCACCTCTCCCTCTTCTTTTTCTATCTTTCCCTAATTTTTATTCTCCCTCTTTGTTGCACTCACACTCTCTGTGTGAAGTATATGTGAGGTCCAGCTTGTGGACTCTCCCCTGTTTACTTACGTATGCAGTGATGTCAAGGCACTGTGCTCGTCTCACCCCTGCTGCACTTATGCAGGCAAGGCCAGCAATACGTTGCGTGTTTCCACTGATGTTTATCCTTGTCATGCCTATTGAAAACGGCTTATGGCCTGTGTTTGATATTAAATCCCATGCTGAGGGGCTAGCTGGTTGCTTCACTGATCAGATAAGCATCAGAGGGAAGGAGGATGGATTTAACTGGTTTTAGTAATCACAACAGTCCACCCCATCTCCTCTATCCATGCTACTGTACATCCCAACTGAGGGATTTCCATTAATACTGTAGGCTACTTTGGACTCTGCTACCATATAAATGTAAAACCTTTTTTCTATATAGCTTGAGACATAATATGAGATTTCACAGTATAGCACTGAATTACTACTATAGCTATAACACCATCACCAACCTGCTATATTCTACAACTCGCTTAAGGGCTGATGAAATATTCACAGACCTGAGTGTTACAGCAATATCTGGTGCTCTGAAGCTTTTTAAGGTCAACTTTCACTGAGACTCTCTCTTGGCAACCTGTCCTGTTTCCCCTCTGATGCCCTGCAGAGGGCCTTTCGGTAGTGACAGCCATTCTCCTGAGACATCCTTCTCTCTGTCACCAAGCCATCCGCCATCCGCCACCCCTCTGGCCTGTTAACCACAAGTGATGTTAAAGCTGGGAACATTTCAACTATAGGTCTGGGTCAGGGTGACTCACTGGGTGCTAGAGACCTAGCTTGTGCTCTTCGAGACTGTTTAAAATTATAAAGGCATTCACACGGAGGAAAACCTTGAAATATTAATCACAATAGAATTAACAGAGCTGTCAATCACACCAGATACAGTACATTGCCCTCGTGCCCTAATTGCGTGGGCTCCAGTGTCGCTGCCATCATCTGCAAAGTGAAACAAAGACAGAAATGCCAATTTTCTCCACAAGACATCTATAGTAAACACACTGAAAGCAAAGATATGTGTACTAGACTGCTCGGCCATGAATAAAGAAGGAACTTGTCTACAAGCCAACAATTCCCGCTTGTCAGTGACGAAGCACAAACACAACACTTCCCACATTTACAGCCACACAAATCACACCAGCCTGGTTTCAATGACCCAGGATCCTGGTCAACAGCACAGTTTGTCTCCTCATGCCTCATCATCCAATCCGCTGATGCTCACATAGCTATGGCCTGATAGTCTGCTCTGTGGCCCAACTACCCAGTTTTACCAGCACAGAGTTCCAATGTGATTCATGGCATTTACCCCTCCCATAGAACCCAAAGTTCTATTGCTGTGACATCACAGCCAGGGCCCTGATTGGTCACCAGATGGCTGCCCTGACTGGATTCTGGCCCAAACTGAGCGGGCTGAATCACTGGCTTAGTGCTGCTCTGGATACTGATCCAGCCCACCTGCGCTGCCCAGCAAACACACACATACACATACAGCTCACACTTGCAGACGTGGACACATGCACATATGCAAAGACACACTCAGAACAAGTATCAATGACATTCAATTAAACATGCTCATTCATAAAAATAAGTCACTTAACTGCCAACAACTACAGCTTCCTCCTCTCAATCTGTCTTTACCTTTTATATGTCTTGTCAATTGATTTTAAAGCGCCCCTTTTTGAAGATTATGGCCCTTTAAAATCTAAGTGCCCTTGTTTAACTTAGCTTAAACGACTCTCTCTCTTTGCTTCGTGGGTTAGGCCCCATTTCAACATTTCTGAGCACCGTCCTGGGAGACATAAAGTGAATGAGAAGGCAAGGGCATTCAAAGAGAGAGAGAGAAAGAGGTTTGCTGTGCTATGTGTCAGTCTCTGAGTGTACCAAGGCTTTTATGCATGTATCTACTTTCCCTCACTGTCTCTGTTTGGCTACGTGAAGCAATAAGTAGCCCTTAAGTGCAGGCATTCTCTTTTAAATACACTACAAATGGACGTTAGCTTCTACTTGAGCCTTGAGAGGCACTCCTGAAGCTTTCCTGATTGAGACATGAAACCAGAGCACTCCTCTATTCCCTACCCTTCCTGCATTCCCAAAAGGATGCCTGCAGCGGGTCTCAAAAGATACCCCTGGCACACACATCCACACCAAACACAGTTCCCTGAAGACAGCTGCAGGCATATTGCCGTGTCCGTCCGTACAACCAGACCTCCACTCCATTTCTGGTGAGTCCCAGAGCTGCACAACACTTTTTAAACAGTCGCATCACTGTTGTCACTTATTTTAGTCCTGCAAAATCCTCATCCTTCCATTTTTCTTCTCTGTTGTTTTCTTTATGCACTTTAGTCTCACACTCTCCCCTGTTTCCTGTTGTATCGGCAGGCTGCTCAAACACTTACATCTGCAGCTTTTTCAATCCCTCCAAAGCTACACAACCCTCTCATAAGCCCAAAGGAAACAGAAACACAACATTTGGCAGTGGGACAGACCCCCTGCTGCACCTGTGCCCGTTCAGGCAGATCAGTATTTAGCTGGGGCCGCCTGTTGCCCCGGGGACAATGAGAGGGGATGGACGGATGGACTGAGGATTTGAGAGGAGGACTTGGACACCGTTCCCCACCCTGTGTGCCAGCGTTACAGGTCGAGTGGACCAAATGTCTACTCACTGGAACTAACACACAGCTGTTTGGTGATCTGCCTTTGGGCCAGCCCCACACAGACACACACACACACACACACAAACACACACACACACACCAAGAGGAACACATTAAACATTTTGTCCAGCATTGCCATCTACACTTTTTCTCTAGATAATACAAGAAGAAAGGGGAAAAGGGAGGGTGTATAGGGAGGGAAATTATGGCCACAGTTAACAAGCACTTGTAATTAACAGACAGTGTTTGATTTGAAATAGCTACATGCAGGAAATAACAGAGCAGAAACTGTAACTTCTACAATGTGTTTTGCAACTGTACCTCCATCAACACCACCTTGCTTTGCATTTCAGTGCATGCTGGCAAGGCTTCAGACTTGTCTCACTCTCTTTCCCCAAGGTCGTCATTACAACAGAACAAGCTTCGCTCTAAATTCAGAGAGAAACCAGCCCTCCTGGTGCCAAACAGTCCCTCATCCCTCCCCTCTAATATTTTAGAAAGCTGTT
This sequence comes from Coreoperca whiteheadi, assembly GCA_011952105.1. Taxonomy (NCBI): domain Eukaryota; kingdom Metazoa; phylum Chordata; class Actinopteri; order Centrarchiformes; family Sinipercidae; genus Coreoperca; species Coreoperca whiteheadi. The sequence goes on along the minus strand of CM022470.1, from coordinate 9,461,556 downwards.
GATCACACCTGTTCCCCCTCCATCATTGGATGTGGGAATCACGAAGAAGGGAATGGCACTAAATGTGTTATCGGCTTAGGAGCTGTGACGCAGCGTTTCTATGGAAACACTCCACCCGGTGTTACAGTCACTTTGCTGTCTTTTCTTTCACTGCCAGCTATTCTTCGAGACAGACTGGGTCCTGTAAAAAGGGCCAACAGGAGTGGACTAAGGAAAGGGAGCTAGGAAAAGAGGGAATGCTCAAGTCTCCCATGTAGGCACATGATATTGTTTTGTATGAGTATATTTTCCCCTAATGATTTGTTCTCTGTCTCTCACCTTTGCTATTAAGGCTAACGAATTTGGGGATGTACCCCTGCTGTTCGATACCCATGTTCAAAGCATAGTATTCACAAAGGAAGATTCAATTCATGAATCCATTCTCCTATTGACTAAATGCTATGTTCACCTAATAATGCACAAAACAGACATTCATCAGAGTGGCATTTGTTCGTGCCTGTATGTTTCCTCTTGAATAAATGAACATAGGAGCCTGTGGTGAGGCACTAACACCCTCCGCTGGGAGTCTGGTCTCCAGCAGGGACTTCAAACTGCATGGTGACAAACTGTTGTTCCGATCAATACAGCACATTATTGATCATTCGCTGATGATCAATGTCTCCTCCTTGTCTGTATCATTATTGCAACAAGTGACAGTAATGAGCCCTGGTGCTCCCATTATCCCAGCTTATATGTAATCTCACTCTCACACCTTTTATTTTGCACTCACACATACTGTATGCTCTCAGGCACACAGAGGGAGTTATGATACCTAATGTGTCTTTTACTTAATTAGATCATGACGTGCAAGAAATAACACACACACACACACGTGCATGATTGCACAAACGGTAGAAATCTTGCCGTGGAGTCTAGCAGAATGATAAACTGGACCTTTGTCCACACAGGGGAGAGATGGAGAGTGAGAGCAACAGAAGGAGAGGCAAGATGAGAAGGGAGGCGAGAGAATAAAAGACTGGTGGAGATGTACACTAGCTATATCACTCTCCCTCTCTCTCGCTCTGAAGCTTTGCTGGAGAAAGGGGAAGGAGAAGGAGTGTGCGTGAATGAGAGTCAGAGACGAGAGACTGACCAGTTTCTGATGCTACAAATGGCTAAGTGGGAATGGGGATGCAGTAAAAAGGCAAAGCTGGGCACAGACGACCACCTTACCAACTCCTTTCCCTTTATAACTCCACCACTGCATACAAACACATACACAGACATACTGAGGGAGTAAAACAGACAGTGATGGAGACATGAGGAGAAAAGACAACAGAGACAGAAGCGCAGAGGGGAGCCTGATGGGAAAAGACAAAGAGGAGGGGAGGGAGGGTGGATGAGTAGGGAGATCGAGCACATAAAAGAGTTGTAATTTGCCTAACGAAAGAAGAGAGTGACAGATAGTAGAAAATGAGTAGGTTGAGGGGAGGAGAAAATGATGGGCTAGGGAGTGTGTTGGTGGGTTAGAAAAGGCGTTAGGAGAAACAGAGCACAGATGAAAATGGGAGAAGGTCAGCGATGCAAATGCAAGAGGAGACAGAGACAAGACAGCGAGAATAGTGTGTGAATGTGAGAGCTGTTGGGCCTGGGAGGAAACTCAAAGGGACGTAACCAGGGAGATAGGAAGATGGCAGCACAGAGTGAAAGGGGAGCTGATGAAGATGGAGGAGGGCCGGAGTGGGGAGGTGGTGGTCTTTAATCAAAATGTTTTTCAATTAATTTTACAATTAGGGCGCTGCTCGTTAGCTTTGGCACACACAAGAGATGACATTGGTAGCAGTGCTATGCGTGTCATTAATATAATGATGACAGATTGGCACTCCTGTGGGACTGCCTCTACTGCGTGACAGCTGGGCCCTCCAAACAACGTCACCTGACCGGCATGACATCACCTAACCTCATTCAACATGGCTGCCAGTGGTACACGGGACATGGCCAGTACACAACAGCTACTGCACACCCACTTGGCTCTGCCAGGAAGGGCAATGACACAGACAGAAAAGCTGCTCCTTTCCTTCTCCCTTCCACCATCCCTCCCTTCGTCATTCATACAAGAACATATACGACCAAACAAACAGTGAAAGGAAATAAACTCCCGCCCACCTTTTTACAAAAAATGTCCAAGGTGCAATTGCATTACAGTATCGTACTGTATATTTGCCCATAGACAATCAATTACTTAAGGAGCAGAGCACACGTACACACATCCACATACCACACACTCTGCTGGAGCCTGCATGACTCTCTTATACACTGTTGTCATGGCAACACTATTAAGGGAGGACACTCAGGCTGCAACTCCGGTGAAATCAGCCTGTTTCTCTTTTACCTCTCCCTCTCTTTCTTTCACACACACACCTTCCTTTTCCTTCACTGTTAGCCATTTCTATTTGTCTCCCTCCTTTACTTTCTCTCCCTTGCCCATTGTCCTTCTCCTTCTATCCTTGCATCACCCTTGGCGCACCTCTCTGCCTGTCTCTCCATTACTGTGTTACGTGTTCATCTTCTCACCCTCCCACTTCCAGGCGAATGTAAATATGCCATCACACTTCTCAAACCCTCATCGTGTTTATATCTCTGACTTTTGTCTGGTCTCCCCCGACACATTCTAACCTCTCCGTCTGTCTGTCTGTCTGTCTGCCTCTCTGTTTCTCTGCCTCTCTCTCTCTCTCTCTCTCTCTCCCATCCACCCTTAGAGACCTAGAATACATTTGAGGCAGTACCTCTCTTCTTATGCCCTCTACAATTAAAGGGGAGATTTACAGGGGGAATCAGTCAGAGGGCAGCCTTGGAGGACAGCTTTAATAAGGGCTCCGTGCTGCACTGCTCTCTTTTTCATGCTCTCTCTCCCTCTACCTTAGGAAGATGGCTTGCCATTTAGCAGGTGCAAGGACAGGAAACAGGAGAAACAGGTTACATGATAACCCCTCTCTGACAGGAACATTAAACAGTGTCCCAGCTTTTAAAAGCCAGCCAACCAACCATGATCAATGTCAATTTGCGGATGCCCCACCACAGTTAAAATAATCACATAAAAGCAAGCTCTAGAAGCTGCTAAGCCAGACATTATTCAAGCTCATGCCTTGAGACTCAGCTGCCACATTAGTTCCAGCAGCCATCCCATCCATCTTGTAGCTCACTAGCGGTTGGTGGGCCCAATGTGTAGCTTCACAACTTCATGATATTAATGGCACGCCTTAACAAATAATGGTTTGTAGTTTAGAAACCTGCCAGTTCAGAAAGACTGCTATAGAAACACTACCATCCTCCTATGCCTTCGTACTTATTTCTGTTTGTGCTTGTCCCTATGGGCCACCTGTTTGCCACAAGTCAGCGCATTAGGCCTTAACCCCCACCCATCCTGATCCACTCCAACCCACTTGATGAGCTATATAACACAGTACAGTGGAAAGCACACGCAGGATGCCTCACAGAAAAATAATCTGGAGATGCAATGAGCAAATACAGAGGATAAGTAGCAGCTCCCAGGGCTTGCACGCAGCCTGCATGATGAGAAGCGAAGGAGAATAAACGAAAGAGGGACAGAGATGGAGAGAAAAAGAGAACTGGAGACAACAGGGAGTGAGTAAAGGAAGGGGAGGTGGCTAAATGAAAAGGAGATTGAGAGGGAAGGGTAGAGCAAGTGGGGGTAGTCTTCATTAAAGGAGGCAGAAAGAAGAGAGCAAAAGAGAGGGATGTGAGATGTAGGGAGTGAGTAGGTGGTAGGATGTGAGGGGATAAGGGTGGAGAGGAGCGGGCATTACAGGGAGACTGAGGAATCTGCTGTTGCTCCACATGGATGTTTATCCAGCCTGTGGCTTCCTGAGAGACACATAGTAGATCTTCTCTCCCCAGAAGCTACCTCTCACATCACTCTGTGGGCCTGCGTGTTTGTGTGTGCACAGAAGTCCATATACATTTCTGTGCTTGACAGTTTTTATGTGTATTACGCAATGGCCCAGTATGTATGCCGGTGGTATGCTTGCGCCTGTCTAAGTATAGCATCAGTGTCTCTTTTGCATGTGTGCTAGTTTGCTCTTCCCCGGCTCTGGTTGGGTTTCACTGTAGTGTAAAGCAGCACGACCCCTTTAGCAGGCTGGTGGTTGTGCTCAGCCCTGGGTGAGGGGGAGGGTTGGAAGTAGATGGGGGGGATGGCAAACAGAAAGGATGAGTGTTTAAATTTAGCTCCATTTACAATCACTTGGGAGGCCAGAGTGAAGATTCAAAACACTGCACTACAGTAAATACTATTAATACACACCGACCAGAGTAGTTGACTCGGAGCACAGAAACCGTGTTCAGGCTAACAGCAGCTACGGCATGAGAATTGCAAAATGGAGAGGCTGCAACACAGAGGAGAGAGTTCTGTTCTCTGCTCTGTGTTACAGCGTGGCTGTTATGAATATTTGAAACAGCCATATCGCTAGGCTCCTGGTTGTTGCTCGAGGGGGGAAACATGGGCGCGGGCACAGAGTGGTTGGCAGTGCACAGAGGCTGGGATGGAGGGAGGTGGCGGGCAGTGGCCGAGGCAGCGGCCCGTCCTGAGGCTGGCAGCAGGCGGCTCAGTGAATGAAAGCAGGACAGGTCATGTGTGGGTGGGGAGGCGGGACTCTCCTGCTGCTGAGACAGATGCCACGGTTGTTAGGCTTAATTTCTTCTGCCAAGCACCACCCAGCACTGGCCAAAAACAAACTCAAATGCTTGTGGCTAGTGTGTGTGTCTGTTTGTGTCTCTGTGTGTGTGTGTCAATAGAGAGAAAGAGCACTGTTAGATTCGGTATCAGGCTCTACCAGGAGCACACACAAGCAGCGCAGTAATCGTTTACTGTTCAATCCCGTCCACCTTCCATCTCCTCCTCTGTTCTCTGAGTCTCTTTCCCAGTCCTTTCTCCATTTCTCACCATCCATCTTCCTGACTCTTTCTAGTCTGTCTTTCTTTTCTTTCTATCTTTACTCCATCTTTCTCTCTGCAGCAAAGCTGGCTCCCACTGCAGTGAAAGGGGGGAAGGCAGAGAGAGGGTGGGGGACAGAGAGAGACTGAGAGAGAGAAAGAGAAGTAAGAGATGAAGAAATAGGAGTGTGGTATTTGGCTCAGTGTTGCATTATTGGCTCTGGTTGATCTGATCTGAGCAGATTACAGGAATACAATACTAACAAATCACCGTTCTGCCTCTTGAGCCTCACACCCAGTCACTCGCAGGCAAATACAACACACAAATGCTGACTTTCTCGCACACACAAACTCACACCCTCCTCTAAGCCGATACCCACACCTGTGGCCTGTCTAGCCATTCTGTAGTTGCTGCTCTTTATACCTAACATAACATACAAAACCTCATTCACCACACCGCTGCCTTCCTTGACAAGAGGCATCACCCATGCAGCAAGACATAATTACCTCTCTATTAATAATTACTAAAATTAATACAGCAGCAAAAATGAAAGATTCTAAAAGCAGAATGCATTCCAATTTACCGCCATAATGTGTTCATTATAAATGAACACTTATTTCTTCTCCTCCACACGCTCTATTGCTCTCTTTCTCTTCATTCCCCTCTTGACTTCTCTCAGCCTAGCTGTGTTGGAAGCTGTTGGGGTGGGGGCTGGGTGGCAGCCTGTGCCAAGGCCCGTGCGACATGTTTTGACTCTTTACTTACACATTAATTAAAGTATTGATTATGTTTCTGTTAAGCGCGAGGAAAAAGAGAGAAGGGAAATCAGAAAAACCCCAAACTGAATTCATCAACAATTCAACCATTGCCATTCAGAAAACAAAAATGCTGCTTGCACACAAGCATGCACACACACACTGGCAAACACCCCTCAACTCCCAAGGATTTGCACATAGACAAATTCAAAGCATCATAGCAGCCTCCAAACCGAGCTCCCATCCCATCTTACTGACAGACACACAGACTGACACACGCACACAACCACCACCACACTCATTTCATCGGCAGCTCAGCAGGTCTTTGGATGCCAATCCATAAACATTGATTCACACTTTGACAGTACTTATTCATTTATCTATTTACTCATTCATTTGCTTATACATTTCACACCAAAGTGCCAGCTGTTAACTGATTGACTAATGAAGGATTTCTTTTTCTTTTTCACTCAAAGTTTCTACTGTTTGTTATGGAAGACTGTGCTGCTCCTGTGTATTTTTCCATCAATCACAAAAAAGCACTCTCCATCTCCTGCTGTATTATGGATTGAGGCATTGACCACTTACAGTCTCAACTGTAAATTGTCAATCTAAGGCTTTCTTGAATAAAACGGCGCGAACCTGCAGAACAATTGCATTACAGTGCTTTGAAAAACAAAGAAAGTGTTGCACATGTGCATCACATTACAAATGCTACACTTGCCATTGTGCAGCACAGCAGTAATCTCTCTCTCACACACACAAAACACAATGGTGAAAGCATTACCAAAGCACGTCATGGTGTCTGGGTGGTAGACAGGCTTCGGAGACAACAACGGTGAAAATTAAATTCCATTTAAGGCTAATCCCATTTCCAACCTCTGCAGAGTCTCACTGCTATTGTGACAGTCAAGGGAATCTGTCTCAATTGTTCCATTGCGGGAATTGATGGTGAAACACGATACAGCATAAATAATGGAGCTTGATCACCAAGAGACAGGACCTGAAGGAGACTACGACAGGGTTAGACAAGCATGCCACAGCCAAGGGTGGTGGAGAGGACATGAGACAGAGCCATGCCAGACAAGAAGGTGAGAGAGACAAGCAAAAGGCTGGGAGAGAAGAGGGGACAGTAAACAATGTGTGTGCATTTATGCTGTACTAATTCTCTTGACATTTCATGGGCAGTATTGTTTTGCTGCTGCCATTACTGACAGAGATGAGGTGAGAGGGGGGAAGGATTTGAGTGTAGCACAGACTGCAGGACTGACAATAGCCTTGTCCCACATGTCCCTACATCAACACGCTGCTAGTGTCACACGAATAAATAATCGTACACACACACTTACTGGCGTTGAAAGTGAATCCACCATTGGCATCCCAAAGGAAAGCGAGCAATAATAAATTATCTTGCTGCTGTCTAGTAATAGCTCCTCTCTAATCGAGCACTGGCATCGCTTAGTGTTCCTCTCCTGACGAAAGTAAATATACTCATTTATTACATGAAACAAAATGGTTCCCAGTTACAGCATGCCAAGAAGTTAAATCTGAACTAAAAATACAAACCTTAATTTTGGTACCCTGATGATGACAAGAGACAAGGATAGAGGAAAATATAACACAGCGCAATCCCACTTGCTATAATTACACAGAACATGAAATGAGGTTTTCAAATGTGCCAAAGAGACTGGAGAGATGCTCATCCCCCAGGCTCATCTAAAATGATGTTGAAACGACAGGAGACTGACACATAGAGATAGATGCACAAACACTATCCACCTACTTTTCAAATTTGCATTCATTTCACATCCAACTCGAAATTCACATCCAATTTTACAGTCAGTTCACGTCCAAGCTGGCACTCAAAATCAGCCACTTGTGAATGCAGCCTGTATTCGCGGGTCAGTGTGGTTAAAGCTGACACTTTCTGTCAACACACCCATCACTAACCCCCATTACTCGCTCACTTAGTCTCTTCCATCATGCCTCACTCATTAATTTGCCCACATGCGCAGACGTGCACCAGCGTCGCCGCAATCTGCTTAAACACGCAGAAACGCACAGTCATCACACACTTGTTTGTTCAGCAATTTGTTCTTTTGCTCAGACCTTCACTTGATTACACTATTCTCACCCACTCATTTGACATTCGTTCATGGTCCCAGCCACTTGTGCTCTCATCTGGTCCCCCCGATCTCTGCCACCATCTCAGTCACATGCGCGTTCTTTCTCTCACCCACTCGCTCCATCTACTTCTCACCCATTGTTCCCAGTCACACACTTTCTCTTCCTCTCTTGCTGACTCTGTCACATATTCCACATCCAGTCTGTCTCTCCCCTTCATTAACCCCCTGGATGACATTGTCCCTCACCCCACCTCTCTGTTCATCCTCCATAACTCTTTCTGGCTAAGACTGTTGTCTCCTTCTCATTATAGATTGCCTCCACCCATTCCAATAAAAGATTTAAGAGCTCCTTTAAGTGCTAATCAGGTTGTCATCCGTGCAGCCAAAATCAGAGGCTTGATAAATAAAGGCTTGTCTCTGTTGGCTAGCAGCTCACTGTGTTTAAATAGGTGACACCGGAGTGCATTCTGAGCACACCAGATCGATGCCAGAACCCCTGGGGTCCCCTGAAACGGTGAACAGAGACAAAGCTTAGTGCTCGCTAATAACACAGGGATAGGCAGCTTGCTCCCTATTTTCAGAGGAACTCTCCCTGGGCTTGCCCTCCACTCCCCTCGCTCTTTTTTTCCTGTTTTCTCTCATCACGACAGGCCTTTTCAACTCACCAGTTGGCAGAATTGCATCAACATAGAGACCTAAAACCTTTATTTTCGTACATTACACAGAAGGTTAAGCTGTTGTGCTGAGTGAAGTGCATTAAACAATATCAACAGACAACAATCACTCCTATCTTCAATCCCCAACCAGCACACTCTCTGCTGTCCAATCATCCCGTCACATCCCGCTACGGCCAATTTGCCACTATGCCCAATCTCTCCTCTGCAGTCAAACTGTTTGCCGTCACTCGAAATACAATATCACCAGCCCTCGCTATCACAAGCCAAGCCATATCACCAAAACTCCTGCCCTCGTCCAATATATCCAGCACCAACCGTAGCTCGACAGACATGTGCTATCACTGACCCATGCCTACACACTACTGCAACACAAAGCTGCTGCTCTCCTCAGCCCCCTACCTCATCTCACCTTGTATTCACTTACATTACCTCCCATGAAAGCTCTACACCCTGCGATGGCAATATAAAGGCCCACCTTTCTCTTGGCGGTTCTTTACCTCGCTTTGATTTTCTGTCCATCAAGGGGGCGTGGATTAGCAGTCTCTTGTTTATCTGCTCGTCAGTTTTATCTATCTATCACTAAGCCATCCGCTGTGCTGCAGCGGCCTTAGCTCTGCATTAATCCCCTATCAGCCAGCCAGCCATCCATCACCCCGCTGTCTTTCACGTCAGATCCATCATCCGCCCATCTGTCTCACACTGCCCATGCTCGGAGATGATCTCCTCAGAGAGCCCCACCAGCGAGTCACAGAGGGTGGAGGGGACAGCGGGGCAGGAGGAAATTGGAGGGAAATGCAGAAACAGAAGACAGGGGAGAGGGAGAGAAAATTATACCCTGCCCTTCCCTTCCCTCTCTGAGCCTGCATCCTGCTGAAAGCATTCTCTTCATGTCACTACATGCTTATTAGCTGTTATGTTTGTTTCCTTGTAATTTGTTTGTTTTCCTTGCCTGCTAATTCTAACCAGTGGGAGAAGTGCCAGTAGAGGGAGAGATAGCTGCTGGGGACGGGGGTCATAAATCCCATAAAACTCCAATGTAGTGAGAAACCCTGGCCCCTCCTTCTCCAGCACGCTGAAGCAAGGAGGGGATATTGTCTTAAGCCTCCAGCTTTAAAACAGCTCAATATCTGGGTTCATCAGGGGTCATTTGTATTTCCATCTATATCTGCTAACATCGGAAGGTGAGTGAGGGGGATACATGAGCAGGCGAGAAGGTGAGTGTAGGGCAAACGTTAGTATACTCGCAAAGGAAGGGGAGTCCACACAGGTGCATATAAGTGCAGGGTGCAGGGGCAAGAAAGTGCAAACAGGCACATATTAGGAGAACCAGTGACCACATAGACATTTGGGTCTGTAAACTACAAATGGTAGGTGAGCAAGCAGGTATGAATGTGGACTGAAGCACCATAATTATTTAGACGAGTTGACAAATAGAGTCTGTGAGGGCAGAACAAATTGTTTAGAGGGTAACAGAAAGAGCACAGAAAAAGAGGTTACTGTAGATTCTTTCAGACTGCTAGAGCAGAGAATAACAACCAGGTTTATGGAAAGAGGAAGTTTAATATGCAGTGTAGCAGCTTTGCAGAGACCAAAAGCAGTAGCTCTATGTGAAACAATTCATTTAAATACACACTATAACCTGTTTACTGTGAAAAACCATCTCAAGGTGATTGTATGTTTATGGATTACAGTAACCCAATTTCCTCAATAGCCAGTGTTTACAGATGTGTTTGATGCAAAGTAGCCAAATAAAACATATTTTTAGCACCACAAGGACAGTGCCTATGTTTTGTTGTGATGATGAATTTACAGAACTCCATAATACACACTCTGTCACTCGCAGAGTTAGTTGTAACATGAAAGCCACTTTGCGGTCGCCCACCAAAAATGCCTGTTTTGCTTTGTTTTCCATTGCTAGCCTTGCAGGTGTTTGTGTAGAAACACCACTTTGCACAGAATCAAAATACAAAAATAATTCAGGATTGTATGTAAGTGTATGCCATAGTACAGAAAAATATTGATTTCAAGGTCAGACAATTGACTTATCCTTTCTTCAGTTCTGGCTTTAATTCAACTAAAATAATCTAGTTAACATGTTTACAGAAGAAGTGCAATAATTTCAGTACTGCCTTAATCTGGTTATAAGCAAGTTACTGGCATTTGTGTAACCTCTCTGAGTGGAAAGTAGTTCGGTGAAAATGCTGCATAGTACTGAAGGCTAGCATTTCCATGCACGTCTTTAAATGCAGGTAAGAAGTTTCAGACATCAACACAGTATACTTTCTAGCAACATTACATGGCTCTTGTTGAAAACCACAGACAATACACATTAACTGACATTTCTTACAAAATGGAAGTACCTCCCCATCCAATTTGCTTGTAAACCTAAGGATCATTCCCACAGTATCTTTAGTCGTCCATCTTAAAAACTATATACAGTGTAATGTAATGCACAGCAGAAATGCCAGTAGATTACAGAGTGCGGCTCTTTGCATTTGTTTGAACTTGTATGGTAATTTTGACCTGAGCTACGGTCCATGTCATATGATTAAATAAACACATGGAGTAGGAGTTCTCATGTCTGCTTTATTTTATTACATGAGTTTATCCTCCAGTAACAGGCTACCACTGTTCTCACTGGATTTTCTCTACAGTAGTATAATAGCATACAGTATTAGGATGCTACTGTACACTTACATGCCAAGCCTCAGAAATTCCTGATTTTCTTTGCTGATGATCTCTCTATTTCAGTCAATTGTTTTTAACCCTATGTACTCATAGCCTTGTAGCCTTGTAGCCTTCTAGGATTACAGCTAGGACTGCACAATGTCTTGTAAATAGAACTAGCTCTATGAATGTGGCAGCCAACTGACAGCTGAGATTCTCTTCTGTGTATTATCAAAATCAGTGGTCCTCCATTACACATGGAATAGGAGGAAAGAGATGTGTGAAGCTTCTGCTTTTATCCATAATGAGCCTAAACAAACATCTCCAAACAAATGTTCTTCTTCCACATGCAGCTGAATCAGATGAGACAGCTGTCAGAAAGCATCCATATCTATTCTGAGTTAGCTCTAATTGGAGAACTACTCTCCCTCCTCTGGCTCTATTTGACAGATACTGCTCAATCACCATACCGGTGCTCTAGCCCTACAATTACAATGCATACTGCTGTTACACACTCAAACAATACACACATCCGAGTACAATACTCATACATGCACATACTTTACTTTGGTGTGTTTGTGTGTGCTTGCGTGTTTGTATGTGCATTAATGCTGAACGTGCATGGGCTGAGCCTGCATGTGATGTGTAATTTTCTAACATACAGTAGCAGCATGCTTCTCTGTGTACAGAAAAGAAAAGGTATACATTGTAATTGCTGCTTTTCCAATACACGGGTGAAACCTGCAGTCCATAACAGATACAATTAACAGTTATACAAATACAGAGAGAGAGAGGGAGAACACACAAACATACACACTAGCACAGCCTCATAAACACATACCTACATTATTTCGTACACACTGAATTAATCAGCTCTTAGACAAATAGCTGAATAAATACTGTGGATAACCAGATCAATATTGTACACTCAATTCATCTGAGTTCACAGAGATGTCAAATTCTGCATAGTTCCATAGCACACTGATTAAACTGGCACCACATTAATTCAGTAAATCAATAAAACCAATCTTTCAAATAAATCAAGTCGCATGGACTGCTAGAGCCAATTGGAGGGCAAGAACACATTAAAATTCCCTTGCTCCAACTGCGTATCTATGTCAAGCAGGCAGCACACTGATTTGCTATGTGGATTCCACAATTTGTGGAATGAAAACGATTAATCCATGAAACAATAACCAGGGTGCCAAGAAGGCACATGGTAATTCTATAATGATCAAAGACTCAATTAAATCCTTTTCCATTCTGTTCCCTAAATGCCTCATGTCTGTGGCTGCGGAGGAAATGTATGTGTGTGTGTGTATGGGGGGGGGGGGTCTTTTGGTGGTCAGTATATGTTGTGTGTGTGTCTTCTTTGTGTTGTCTTGGGGCTGTGAGGTGACCAGAGGATAAGAAGTGGTCTGATAAGTGTATTTTGTGGTCAGATGACATGACATGTGGTTGATGTTCATACTCGCACTACAGGATGTGCGACAAGTGGTGTGATAGTAATAGTTATTGGATTATAAGCGCATTCATATCCTGACTGACAAGCCAGTGTATTTTATTAGAAATGTGTCCTTCACCAGCCAACATGTAGCCTTTAATGGTCTCCATCAATTAGATTTTTTTTGTTTTACAAAACATAAGCGGATGGATGGATGGAAAACATTCCCCATTTTTTTTGTCCCTGTTTCAAATGAAAGTAGCAAAGCACGCAGTTGCTAAAAATTGCTGCAATGCACTATAGTTTTTAGAAACAAACAAGCAAAAACAAAAGATACATAATCAGGAAGGGTTTGCTGAGCATGCATGGTCATTTTTAGCAGCATCTTACTTCACATTGATACTGTTAAATACATACTTGGGTGCCAGTTGTTGACCAGAGTGCAGCTTCACTGGAAAACACTAGGCTCCATCCCCTTAATGTAATGGGACATCACAACCTCAATCCTATTTTAGTAATTCCATCTGCTGCCTGTGTCTCCATAGCTCACCAAAGGCTTTATTTATCACTTTATTTAGTAGTTTGAACTCCAAGGGAGAACTCCAAGAGAGATCCAAGATGTCCCCAAAATCGGACAATCGGACAACCATGATATCGTTCTGCCATCTTTTTTTCTCACTAGTAGCCTATTGGAAGCATGGCTTGACATTAACTTTTTTGCTCACCAGCCACTGTGGCTAGTGGGTTTCCAAAGTTACTTCCCACTCATCAAAGTTACTAGCCACTATGCCTATATATTGTGTTATAGTGTAATAATTTGCTCTGATTTTGCTAAGATGCATAAACATTTCCTGTAGGGAGTGGTTGCTAAATTGTTGATGCTGTTAAGTTGGTAACTGTGTGTTGTGTGCTCTAAGTGCAGCAGGATGTGCAACACTCATCCACTGACAGTTTGATATTGTGGTTTTATAAACGCTTCAAGACAAGAACAAAGCCCCCTGAGTGAGCAAAATAAAAAACCTGATTAGACCAGCTGTGAGATAAGAAAGTCACATTATTTAGAGGAAAGGTTAAAAGTAAGACAGAGTGACAGAGTAGTGCAGGTGTGTTTTCTTTCAGGGAGCTGTCCTCTTCGATTGGATGAAGAATGACGTCACCACGCTGTGAGCCAACAAGGGAGAGCTAAGTCTAAAACTATGGCTCATCCCCAACTGTTTTGAACCAATTAGATAGTGGCACTTTCTCATTTAAAACTCTGTGTAATGCTAAGACAGACTATCTCTCTCTTTTGGGAAGTTGGTTGCAGCTACGTAACTGCTTGCTACCAACAGGAGAACAGGAGAGATCCATATACATGTTTATTTTGATCTTCTAATTACATTAAATGAACTGAATTGAGGATTAAGTCTCTGTTTGTTTTCTGTCCTGCAAGTAAAAGAACACGCTTACAATTGCTCATTACATCACTATATAAATATATAGTGGCTGTTAAATATGAAGATTTTTACCAGACTACCTGCCAATCAATATCACCCTACATGAGCCTTTTGTCATCATCTGTGATGTGAAAACATCAGATTTCCCCAGTCAGAGAAAATAAAAGTGTACGTCCTGCTCGTAGTTCAGTTATAAAATCCCAGCGCACCCGGACTGTCTCTCCTGCTGGGCTGCTGACAGCGCTGTCAGCCAAAGAGTCAATCAGTGGACGGCAATAGAAGAGGTTCTACCACCGTCTGCTTCAAAAGTGGTTTAGCGACTTCACTGACAGTCATCACTGGAGCAGAGAGTGTCAGTGTAGCCAGACTGGATTCGTGCTGCCCTGCAACAGCTGTCCAGCGTCATGCTGCCCTCTGTTTCCATCACAGTTAGTTTTGTGGTTCATGGTCATTTTGATACTTGGTTTCATGATTTTTAGGGGGTAGTCCTAGAATGCCACCCGCCAAGTGGCTAGTAATAGTGACTATGTTAAACTCCAATGCTGAATTCTATGCACATTTGGTGGGTTGGCGGGTACTAATGTCAACCCCTGATTGGAAGGTAAAATAGGTCATGGACAATGTGCCTGATAGTAATATTCTAGAGTATATGGACAAAAATACTAATGTAACCTGTGATAAAACATTTAGTGTTACACCACAGCAATGGGTGCTCTGCCAGTGATTTTACAATGTAACATTTGCAATAAATACTGGGTATTGTAGGAACCGTTGCAAGTAATCAAAGGAGTCTTAAAAAGGTTGCATATTAAAAATATGCTTCTTTAAGCTGCTCTAATAAATAGTTTCATTAACAATGGATCACATGACTAAGTGTAATGTTAAAAATGTCCTGTTTTGGTTTGGTCTCAACATTCTCATCAACCCCATGTCCAGTTAGAGCAGGAACCTGTTTATGTGGAAAAGCTCTGATATACCTACTGCACACTACCTGCTCAGCAGACAAAAAAGTTAGTGATTAATGAAAATACTGCAGCATTTAACAGCTAAAGAGCCAGACACTTTTCTCAGGCTACATCGTTTTCCTTTCGGTCCCGTTTCCGAAAAAATCTCGGTCCATACTATTAAGACTCAAAACGGATATCACATGACTAATCATGTACACTGGGCATGCGTGTGCAGGACAAAAATAATGAGACAGAAAAACGTGACTGCTCTTCACAAAATCTTACCGGATTGTTTTTATTAAAACATTGTCGATAGCATTTTTTTGGCATTTTTTCCATCCATCCATCTTCTTCCATCTTTTTTTCCATCATTGTATTTTCAAAATCCTTTTGTGTCTTTCTAAATACAGACAATATAACATCCATTCCGTCAATGTAGAAACTCAAATACTCCGCAATATCATAGCACATACTCACAATTGCCAATGATGCATGTAGCCTAACATTAGATAACGCTAAAAATTGATCAAAACGAATCCATAATTGACAACAACATCCATGAAACGTTACTTGTAGTCACAGCGCTCGTACATTCAAAGAATGTTTCAGTTTCTGTTGATGTAGTCTGTGGATTAGCATTGTGGCATAAATTCAGGCTCTGTACTCTGTGTTTTGATGCTCCTCCAACATCTGGACATCTAAATGTTTTCTTGCCATTTCCCAGGAACCACAATATCATTAATAGAATTATACCACCAGGCACTGGTTCTTCAACCAAAACCGGTCATGTAGGGATGATAACACCATGGGATTTGGGAATTCTCACAAATCCCTTGAATAGTAGTTGCAGTAGTGGCATTATAAAAAGCAGAATTTAACTGCACAAAAGCTGCTAGCATATGCTGCAAGGTCAGCAACGCCTGTAATTCATTATCCATGTTGAATTAGCCATGCAAAAAATACTCGACCCATCCATCTCTGGCCATGCTTTGTGTTTGTTTTCTGCTGGAACACGTGACGGGGGGGCATGACGAATCAGGGAATGACACGTAGTGACTGATATGACCCAATCAAGAAGTGAACTAGAGCGTTCGCTTCATTGTTTCCAAAAGGCTCCGTTTTTAAACGTCCAGACTACAACACAACCCTGGAGTTTTCAAACAAATATGGGACCAGCTGCATTTTGGTTCACCATATCAACTTTATAAGGTGATATGTCAATATTGTATGTGCAGCTTGTTCCACTGCCCCCTAGTGACTGAAAAATGTATTAATGCAGGTTAAAAATAAATTGCTCTTTAACGCCAGTAAGTGGTATTCACAAATCTCTAACTTAATTTCCCCAACCAGATTTCAGCCAGCGTTCATCTGACCACAAACCTATTTATACCTCAAGGTAAGCCTTGTACTCTGACAATTTGCAGCACACGGATTAACTTGGCACATTTACAACATGAATAGAGACTAACATTATAAGACTGGTGTTAGCAAAAAGGTTAATATGCTGTTGCGCTCATTCACTTTTCTGCACAGTGTCAGAGAGGTGAACCTATGATACCGCAAGTGTGGGTAGTATTTTCCCGTGGTTTGTGTCCATATGTGCAGAGGAGCAGAGGGCATGAGGATTGGAGAGGAGCGCCACAGGGCAGTCTCAGGTGAGCCACGCATAGTCCCAACATAATTATAATCCTTAATTAATCCACTCCGGATGCTCTCTCTCTCTCTCTCTCTCTCTCTCTCTCTCTCTCTCTCTCTCTATTTCTCTCTTTCGAAGTTCATTGCTCTAGGTGTTTATGGACTTTTTCCATCATGATGCACCTCCCCCCTTTCTGTCTCATCTGGCATCTGCCTACTGTATGTATTATGCTCTAGGTGTTTTTGCAGCTGTTTATGAATATACGTGCCCTTTCACACCTCTGTCTAGAAGCTTCATCTCGCATCCCCCTCCTCCCCTACCTCTCTTTTTTTTCTTTTCTCTACCTGCTTCCCTCCATCTCCCTCTTGGGACCATAAGAAGCTGTTTGTTTGCTTGTCTGCCATGTTGTTTTTTGGTGTTGCCTCTTCTCACAGCCCACAGCATGGACACACACATACACAAATGCACATACACAAACATGCTCACACCAGTCCAACACCATATACTCCTAGGGAAGTACTGCTGACACAAATACGAACCCACCAGAGCCAACCTCTGTGGAATGACTCAGGTGAGTCTCAGGTGAGCATCACAGCTTGTAAAGTCCTGGCAGCCAGACACAAACACACACACAAGCACAGACAGACAGAGTTTTTGTTTATGTACATGTCTCTCCTAATTCTGCTGCCTGACCAAATGTGTTGATAGCTTAGACAATGTCGAGTAATTCCTGTATTAGTCATTGAGTGTGAGGGGTCAGTGGCAGAAAGCGAGAAGTGGATTGTGTAAACGGAGGTGTAATGAAGGAACACTGGACTCCTACAGCGGCAAATGAAGGGTCTGTACATGGCACTAAGTTGAAGGTAATGAGGACAAAGGTGTCGTTACTGACGCTGGCAGAGTGAGAGCACCAGGTATGAGGAGGGGCGACGACACCTCCTGCCATTTCCATTTAGCCTCCTCCACTCTGCCCACTCTGGCCGAGCCAATTAGAACGGCTCATCCGCCACCCTGGTCCGTACCCTCTGTCAAGCTATCAGAAAAACATAAGGATTGATTGGACAAGGTATTAGGTCAATTGATCCCTGTTTCCTTTCATCTGTGTGCTCCCTCTTTTTCAGATGGACAGATTGGATGTGGAAAGCTACTCCAATTACCTGAAGACAAGGGTTTAACTAAGATGACCTGATGGACCTTCTCTCCATCTTTCGTTTTGTGTGAGGTTTTTATCCTAAGTTTCTCCCTACCACTCTTCAGTGATTTTAGTTTTCCTGTAAATTTAGCACTAATTTTCAAAAGAGATCATAATCCTGCGGAAATATAGTTATTCAGTGGTTCTGAACATGTGTTTGTGTTTGTTTCCTATACCTCTATGGCATATACCAGCAGTGTATTGTATGTGTGGTTTGCTATAGGTGGAGAATTGATCTCACAGTGTTAAGAGCCCCACTGTCATTATAAACCCTTGGCAGAAGCTGCCATAACTGATTTCCTAAAATGCCAGACAACCAGCAGAGCAAGATTATATTGATTTATGATCATTATTCTCAAGTACCTTCAAAATTGTATCTTGGCACAGGGCCTTGACAACCTATTAAATACATGTTAAAAAAAGACAAACAAAGAGTGAGCTGATATTTGGTATTTGAAGTTCCTTTTATCAACATGAATAGGAAAATCAGGCGAGCTCAAAAGGGCAATCAAAGCCGACCATTACAAATAGCCGTTAGAATTTGGTCGTCGAAACTGCAGTGACGCACTTTTTAAACATCAATTCAGAGTCCCCTTCCCCAGGACAAATCTGTGTAAAACCGAATGAATTGCTGGTAAGGCTAATTGGTCACATTGATTGAGCGTCACTGAGTCTTTTCACTGCTGAACACCAAGTCGTCTCTCAGTCGATAGACACAACCCAAATACACCAGGCACTCAATCCAATGTGTTGCTACATGGGCCCATCCAGCTAATTTAACACCCACTCCATTTATGAAAAAGAGTCCTCATCGATTTTTTATGTTCATGTGCTCTTGTTGCTCCTGTTCATTTTCGCCATGCCGGCGCCTACATGTGCGCAAGGCTGGCAGCAACTGAATTGAATTAGTGTGTGGTAAGGTTCCTGTAAGATTGACTTCTCAAAGCTCACACCTTCAGTCTTTCTCCTGATGTACCAGAGACCACAGAGCCAGGAGCCTGCAGTTACAGGCTGCTGCTTGCATGGCTACATTCACAGAGAACTCTACAGCACAAAGGCCATGAGCTTCAAAATGGACGCACACTGCCCATCGCTTTTGCACCTCAGCACCACAGCAAAGACAATTTCTGCTTGTTGCCTATTATGTACCTGTCCCCCTCTGCTATTGCACTCTGTACACTTTGCCCTATTCTATTTTCTTCCCCTCTCTTTCCAATCCATTACTGCATGTTCATGCTCCCAAAATGTAATCTAGCATTTAAGGGGAAAACAGCCAACACATTATGAATAGCCTTAGAAAACATAATAGGGTAGTTTTGATTGCAATAATTAGTCCAACAACAGCTGTTTAAAACCATTTTCAGTGTTTTGTCGACAGTGGCAAAACACTGAACCACAATAACTGTCATTATAATCATAATGGCTTTCCTGTCAGGACAAGTCTTATCAGGCTGGTGACAACCACAGAGCTGCCACTGCCAGGTAAACAGTGCTGCCTACGAAGGGAAGCAGCGAGGAAACGGTACCTGGCACTACACAATAAACTGTTTCTAAGTCAGTCCAGTCAAAAGTGACCTGAGGAGACATAGCATTTTATACAGAAATGAAAAGGGCATAAATGATTAGCCTTTGTCTATGCACAAGGGGTGAAAAGGTACAAATCAGCATCTCATGACACACTATAAAAAAGAGCATTCATCCTAGTACTGCCACATTCATCACTGGATACCTCCACCTTAATGAGATGGAATAGGTTGAAGCGATCCCACTATGCATCCACTAAATTAAAACTACAATAGACAAGTTGAATCTTCAACCCATTCTGATAATAGCATCATCACATGCATATCGATTTTGTTGCAAATGTCAGAATCATGTAATGATGGGGTGGCAATTGGTGTTCCAAAATTGTTGTGGTAAAGGTCGCAACTTGTAGTCCAGTTGTCAACATGATTTTGAGTGCAATGTCAAAATGACATTTTGAAAACAAAATAAAAGGTCAGAGATTGACGTCCAGATACAATTCCATTTTGTTTTGAATGGATTGTAATTGCAAACATTTTCAGAATTACAATAAATCAGTATGGAACATAAACATGATTTTTCTAAATTCATTCCCCCATACAATGGACCATGAGAAGCCAGGGACCGGCAGACTATCTTGCAAAGCTTGTAGTTCTAATCTTTTGGTAGTATTCGGATATCATATCTAGGAGGCAACGATAACAATGAGATTAAGTTTGTCATCAGAATATACTACAATGCCAGTGTAGAAATCCTCTGTTCTGTACTGGCACTAAAGATTCTCCAATAATTCCCTCCTGGAGGTTGAACAAGTGTAATGTGGCAGCATGTGTGTACAGTAAAGTGTGTGTTAAGCATGTGTTAAGACTACATCACCAAACATCTGGATATGCTAAACATATGGAGGTACAACGATTTTAACTTCACATCAAAATTAGAAAATTATTCGATATCTACTGTTAAACATAGGCACAGGATCGATACTTTCACTGTGTCAGAGTTGAAAAACGACTGCAATCCCAAACCTACTCATCCAAGATTTCTCACAAGAACAACAAAAAGGTACCTTGAAAAAGTAAAATCACTACATATTTTGAGCTGTGTTGTTGTAGCTTAGGTTTATATTTATTCATTGTTCTTTTTGTATTGTGTGCTAAAATTTAACTGGAGCCCGTTTTTTCACTTAATGGACATTTTGCATTGTTGTGCATAAGACTTTTTGAAAATCCTTATCTTGACTACTTACATTTTTTTCTTTATTTTAATTTTTGAATTTTCTGAAAACAGCAGTAGCTACAGTTTAATCGTCTGCTGAGATCAGAATCAGAATCAAGTTTATTGCCAAGTAGGTGTTCACATACAAGGGATTTGCTTTGGTATTTTGGTGCATAACAGTCACAATAAACATAGTAAGAGAAAATAAAAATAAACAAGCACTGCAAGTTAAGAGTCTTAAATTTAAAATAGAAATTTAGAATAAGAAATATGTAAAATATGTCAGTTTAAAAATTAGAAAAGCTGCACAGTGTTTAAAACAGAGGATGGAGTGTGCAAAATACTGACAAAGCAGTGTGAAAATATCCATAGTTTTAAGAATATGTTCAATAAACATTTGCCTTAATGTAACGCGTCAAGTAAGAAATTGAAGATGAGGGACAAAATAGAAAACTAAAGACAATTTTAATCTCAAAATTGAAAATATATTTAAATCATAGATTTGGGGAATTCTTACAGCCATGTTACATGGTCTGTTTTTGTCTGCCTTTTGAATTATGTAATTTGGTTCCACAAAGTCAACTGCACAATAATGTGCTGCTACTAAA
The DNA here is from genome assembly GCA_011952105.1 of Coreoperca whiteheadi. Taxonomy (NCBI): domain Eukaryota; kingdom Metazoa; phylum Chordata; class Actinopteri; order Centrarchiformes; family Sinipercidae; genus Coreoperca; species Coreoperca whiteheadi. Next base: position 9,440,396 of record CM022470.1, on the reverse strand, counting down.
AGCCATTTTTTTCATTTCACCATTCTGAGTGACGAAGATGTCAGTCTCCTTGACAGGTTAAGGACAAATCTCCATACAGTGTCAAAATCATCAATCCTTTATTGACATGTAGCATTCAATATGTGTCCCTTGTTGTAATTTGTGAAATGTTATCATGATAACAAAAGCGTTCAACATCTTTTAAGGTGAATGTTATGCTCACATTATCCTTTGAACCAGCATAAATGCAATACATTTAGCTGTCCTGAGGGTGTGAAACATCATAGGTCATGTTTTGAAATTCATATCAGTGAATCTTTCTGCTTATTTTCTATTAACATATTCATCTAGTCAGCCTTGTCAAATAGCTACAGAGAGTACATACACGTTGTAAAAAGGAGAGAGTAACACAAATGCAAATGAAACATAAGAGTACTCGCTTTGGGGACTGTATATAAAAGCATGAGACTGTGCATTTATCGTGTGCACACATGTGCACCGAACACACGTTTTTAAAAACTAAATGCATTTGATAAAACAGAATAATTCTGTGCAAACACTGTAGGGCAGGTTCTGTGTACAGTATTTCCTCCACAACTAGTACCTTCACAGAATAATCCTGACCACAGTATTGCAGAGCTTCCCAAAACGCTGAATTCGAACTGAAATAAATCTAATTATGATTAGTGACTTATTAAAAGTCTGACGATCATTAATGCCATGCTAATGTATGACTATTATTCACCCATTGAAAGCCGAGAATAATTTTTCTGATGGTGATGTGACACACAGACAAGGGGGAAATAAATCCTTCTGTCTTCCCGGGCATAGTGTTTGGCAGTAAACCAATTCCAAGTCTGGCTTCTTGAATGCCCAGATAACGCAATCAGACAGTTGCAATATTGCTGTTTTACCACCTGAAGAATTTGAATTTCATTCAGCCCCTTCAGAATAGCAGACATGCCAATTTTTCCCCAAGAATTGGCAGGACAAACACAATGCACCCCGGTGAAATGAGGAAAAGGCTTACCAGCAGAAAATAACTGTTTTCAGGGTCTTTCTTGTCTGCCTCCTCGGGTACAATTTTATCATAATAACACACAAAGACAAAAGGTTAATTTCCCACAATGTAGGCTGTTCATGCCTTTTTATTAGATGTTTTTTTATTAAATTGGGAATTAGTTCAGCATAGTAACAATATGAGGGCGCCTCAGTTTTCATTCTGTAAACCCTCATCATTATGAGGTCACATTTGATAAAATGTGACTATATGGGAGGAGTTGTCCTGCTGTTGTTTAATGCTGTAGTGAGGTGATACATTTATTATTTAAGACATGAACCTATAAGGATGGTCATTGCTATACATTCTCTAATTGGGATTTCAGGTAAGTTAAATTTAAGAGAAATGAAACCACATGTCGTTTTACTGGGGACACCCTGGAACATTCCTCAAGGACTCCTGGGGCTCCACAGACCCTTCTGAGAGCAGCTGGCCTATAGGTAATGATTTGATGAGGTACAGGATTAATGGTGAAGTCTGGACATGGGGGACTGGGTAGAGTAGTTCACTTTGAGGATGTGAACTTTGCTGTGATACATTTATTCCTTTATTCGTCATTAGTCACCAAATTTCTTTCTCACTTCAAGGAACTTGTATTCAGATAAAAAAGAAGAAACTGAGTGAGATTCTGGATAAAATCACATAAGTAGCTAACATCCCAGAACATCTCTTTTCCTCATACTTTTTTCTGTTAAGGATGATGCCAAATAATTCGTCCAGTAAAGAATTAGTTCAGCACTTAGGCTACATTGTTGGTTATTTAACAGCCTCACAATCCGCCTCGGTTTTTCTGGTGTGACCTGCCTACATTTGCCGAACTGTAAATTTCCTCCGCCACTTTCCTTTTATAGGACAAGCAAACAGTCATGTTCCCTGCTTCCAGACGGTATGTATTAATTAAAATTGCCAAACTCTATCAGTGTCTAGGCCACGGTGCAATGCACAGGCCCACAAACGGGAATCCTACTCTCCGATCCGAAAGAGCACTCAGCACGCATTTTAAATATAAAGCGACTGCTGTTGACGCACCATACACACGAACTCGTATCTGTCAAGGCATAAAATATCAATAGGCCTAAATAAATCGGCTTACACGCCTGAACACCTCACGCAGCCCTAGACTGGAAGCCTGGATGGTGCACATCACATGCTATTATTGTCGCAAGGGTATCACATGTATTAAGAACATAATATAACAAGAAAACTGTGCTTCATTCCTACCTTGATTCCTCCAATATCCTTTTCCTTAATTGCTCAGTGTGTCACATTCATTCTCGCTTCCCTCCTCACTTGCCTCCTTCTCCTTCTCTCCCCCTCTGGTTATCACTCGGTTTCTCCTCTCTGGTCCCGTCTTCGTGCGGATGCATAAAAATTAAAAATTAATAGCCTGCTATCTTAAAGACAAACCGACGAAAAACGGGAGAGGGGAAAAAATCCACCGAATAAGAATATGATTAAGGCAGTGGGGGGATATCCTCACGAACCGAGCAGATTCTCACGAAAATGCGCCCGTGTGAGCATCAAAATAAATAACAGCGACGGTACCATTTTCCTGCTTAAAAACAATACGAGTTACTACCACGTATTGCGGTGACGGAAATGTGAAAGTGAGGTGGAATATTGGCAAAACTGAAGTTGGAATCGTGTTGTCCGTCCGTCGCTGCTTAGATGGCGAGCATGTGAGCAAATGTGCCACCGTAGAAAAACGTCCGCGTAAGACAAATCAGACAGCTGGATGTCTGATATGTTTCTGTTCACAGGACGATTCTATTTTCAAACTGTAGACTCGTCCCCTTCATGTAGTCGCACAATAAGGTCTACGGTGAGAAATCACCCGTTTGAATTAGGATAGTCTACACAGACCATCTGCGGTTATCTTGTGCGTCCTGACGCGCCGACCGGATCACGGGTCTATAGCTTCCCTCTCCGTTGGCAGGCAGCGCACACTCTCATCAGGACCATTCACACGGTATTTTCGACCACTGCAGTTCTACATCAGGCCTATTACAACCGAGCGCATCATTGCCTTTCACATAGAGTTTGGTAGCCTAAAGACAGTGTCAAGACAGTTTTTATAACCAACCCTGACTTAAGGCAGGAAAAATGTGCCACTTCTGCCCGCCCACTAGTTAAATTGCTTCCTCTGTGTAGCACCAGCACTTGTTTTTGTTTTTTGTTTTTTGTTTTTTTTTAAGTTGGTCACGTGGTTTCCAAAGGTGGCGTTTAGGTCCCTGAAATGGTCATCTGTGGTTGCTCTGCAAAATTAGATATTACATAGTTTAGACTTAATACTTGATTCACAAGTTAACTGTACACTGTTGTCTCTCTAAAAGGTGTGTTTCACTGATAAAAAGTCTTCAAGTTTTTGAAAAGTAGACCTTTCATAATATATTAAGTTGTTTTCTACATGAAAACATGCACTCAGCATATGATTGAACCTTGTTGTGTAATGGCTCAAACTCATTCAGTTAGATGGGAAGACGAGGCCTCAGTGTATTTAAGTGAGTGCAAAAGATTTATTTAAAAAGTTCCAACAATTTTCATATTGTGCTCAGTGAATTAATGAACAAAGCTATAATAACATTGTGTGGGAATCATATACATTACACCTCATCTGTATTATGAGACTTGTGGATTCTTGACTGAAGAGCACCATTTTGAATTTAAATCCATCTCAATGGGCTTTTTATATTTTTCCATTAGTTTAACAGCACTAAAGACAGTGCATCTGACTAATGTCACAGCAACGATTCTCAGAAGGAACAAAATCCTTATAAGATAGCAGTGTGTTACTCCTGTGCACAGGCGTAGATGGATTTTTCCAAAGATTATTTTTCTGGTACGTCCACTGACAGACAAGTTGCTGAATAACCAAGATGGAGTGCTGCACTAGGCTGAAGTAATGTCATTAATTGGCAGTTCAGGGGCTCTTCAGGATGTTCACAGGTGAGAGAAAAAAAAGAAAATAATCTGAGGAATACAAAACTAGGAACATGTTAAAAGCCTTTACTAGAACATGATTTAGCTACTGTACAGCACATAAAAGACGTTTTATGGGAAGAGGGTGAGTTGAAACTCTTAACATTGGAAGCACATGTTACTCCTCAGCCTGCTGATCTACCAGCATGCACCATACTAAGTAGTCAGGTTTCTAACTTTTGTCCTGAAGGTATAAATAGGAAACTGGCCTGAAGCCACTTGAGTCTTATTTTATGTTAAAACAGGCAGATGCTATACAATAATGAAGTAACTGACAATTCAATTATTCACTTACTTACAGTGTTTGTTAGTAATTAGCTGTCTTTCTTTTTTCATCTAGCCAGTTATCAGACACATCAAAAGGGTTTAAATACTATAAAAAGGGAATAGTAGGTCTACACGCCATACTCTATTATAGTGCACATACAGGCTGCATATCCACAGCATCATGTATGTAATATATTGCACACCATTATATCATATGTAAGTCACGTACAGTATTACACTTATCATATAAAGTACCATCTCACGTAAGCATCGCAACACAGAGGAAAGTGCAGCAACATGGGGTAAAAATACAGTTATGGTAAAATTTAGATGAGTAGGTTCAGTATATTGGTTGCATTCTCATAGACCATACATGCAGTGGATACACACGCATGTAGCAATATTGAAACATAATACAGATTCCAAAAGTTGAATAAATTAGCAATAAAGCAAACTCTTCCTCAATTCCGCCTATGTGTGCGCACCCAGCCGGCACTCTCATACTTGATGATGCTAGGCACTGTAAGCTACAGTCTCACAATTATGGCAGAGAAAGAGCAGTCAAAATTTCCAGTACCACCTGCACCTGCATCTGCAGTCAACACTGGCAAAAAACGCAAAAAAGGAAGACAGAATTTGAAAAGGCTACGACCAAAAAGACTTTGGATAAAGCAAGAAGTCAGACCGTAGTCAATATCGGCATGACTTTTCAACAATGGCGGGAACTCAAGGGGCTGAAAAGTGACACCATGGTTTCTCTATTTCTGCTGGACAGGTAATTGGCGTTTTTCATTTTGTTGGTAATTTGTTACTTTCATGAAGTATGTATCGCTAGCCAACGTAGCAATGTACTTAGCGTACGCCTACATTGTAGATTACGTGTAGCTCATTTGTGTGTTTTTGTAGTTATGAGAAAGATGCATCAGCTTCCACGCCGTCAAAGCGCGGGTTCACGTTTTGGGGGCATGGCTTTGGAAGAAGCTCTGAAAGGAGGGGGTGGGACTTTTTCAGTTCGATACTTTCAAAATCTAGCCATTTCTTGCTAGTTTCTCAAACTTACCTACCCTAGCTTTAACTTCCATATCACGTGCAACAATTGCACTGGTGCACCGTGCATGTTACAATTTTTCACTCCCCTCTGAAAATGCCTTTGTCATTTTCCATTATGATAGATAATATTGAGCTCTATTGAATGAGCTCTACATGCCTTTGCCACTTAGCCTTCTGTCACACAGTACCTACTCTGTTATACTCCTCTCAAATCCAGTCAATTGACCTTCATGGGCCACCTGACTCATTGTGCCAATAAAAAGCTAGCATAATGTAGTTTGTGTATCATGGCAGTCACACACTCTATAAGGATTTTTTTTTTGTTCAAGATCAGATTCATGCAAAGTCACAGTGCTCTTTGTAATCAGAAGAAACTGTAGGTAAACCTCATCACCCACTGTACTGAATGGACCACTAAGAACCAAATGTGGACAGATTTACAGCATCAAGTCATGCTTTGCATAGTCTGAGCAGTTGTTCATCACACCCCAGTCTCATAGCAACAACAATAGTGACTACACATGATTAAGTGCTGATTGGTCTACTAAACACAAGGAGTGGTCCCTTGCTACAAATACTGCAGCCCTCACTGCTTGATAAGTTTACTCATGAATAATGTCACCTTAGAAAGTCAAATGGTTTAAAAGAGAAGATTTCTATATAAAGATTTCTAGATGCTCTATACTTATACTTAATCAAAGCTGGGTATTATTACATTGGGTGGTTGTCAGTGAATTGTATTCTCTGGTAATGCAGGTCAGTGCAGTGGTCATACACATATATTTATATACATATAATATATATATATATGTATATATGGATTCTTCATGTCCTTTCACACACAACTTAAACATTTTACAAAGTTCACTGACCTCAAATATCATTATCATCTGCCTTCTGTCTTTTCAAGCAGATGACTGTCATTGCCATTTTGCAGAGAGGCAAAAAAAGACACATTCAAAATTAATGTTAAGGATGAACTTAATTTGCACTTTATTTTAGTATTCAGTATGGTTATATTTTCTGAAGAGGCTCTCAAATAAATAGATGCAGCTCAGAAACTCACAGGAAACTGTTAGATTTTTTGGATCCGATACTGATCAAAAGTCCAGCTATATTCAAAATAGACTTCAATTTTTAGACGCCACATTGTAATTTCTTTCCTGCTTTCACCCAAATAAAATGATCCAGATAAGTGTTGATAAATGCAGTGGTTAAAATACACAGGGGATGGGAAAAAATGAAAGGAAATCCAAGATAAGAGCCTGCCACTGTGTAGCTTTGTAGTGGTTTTGTACTGGTGTGTGGGGACGTTCTAGCACTGAATAAATTCATTCAGACTCGACCATGACTGTGGACATTTCAGTCATTGTTAATAATAATTCTTTTTGTTCACTTGTGTTCCGTGTTGCATTTATATTCTCAATACAGTGATGCCTTGCATGATAAAACAGACTTTATCAACAAAGCATCAGTGGTCCTGTTTGCCTGAAAATGTCTTGTTTTCTTCTAAAGAGGAGGAGAAAATGGACTCATACAGCTGGCATATTTTAATTTGTTCTAGCTCATGTTTGATTAATGCCAATTTTTTCCTAGTCAGAGCTCATGTTTATGCAGTACCATTATTTACATAACACCTTGCCCTATTTGCAAATAGCTCCTATTTTCACAGTTATACAGCTTCTTGTTTTGCAGTGATGGACAAATTATCTCCTTTGCCACAAATCCCATTTTTCTTTTTACAAGACTTGTTATGAAAGAACATCGCATTTTCCAATTTCCCTTATGAAACAATCAGTACAACAGTTTAAAATGTGTATTTTTTGGTTAAAACTATTTGTTATAATGAATTAAGGACTGATATGACTGATATTGATCAGTTATCATATAGTAAAAGCTGCAAAGCATTACTTCAAAATGCATCTAATTACATTCAAATTACTATTATGCACTTTGTATTATATTGGTGGTACATTAATCGACTGAATTTGTTTTTATCGTGTTGCTATGCTGTTAAAACATGAATAAAGATAGATTTAAAAAAGGTCAATATCCTATTTATAAAAACATACTACTAAAGAAGCACCATCACATAGAGGAAGTCTTTCTGGTCTTTCATGCATGCCCTGTATATACAGTGTGGTGGAGTAGAAGGCCTGTAGGCGTAGACATGAACATAGTGGTTGGAAAGGAAACTATGTGGCATTTCCAGTAGTGAAAGGGGAAGAAACCAATGAAAAGGGTTTAAAAGTCCAACAAAGCCAAACAGACATCAGTATTTGGAGCCAGCAAAGCGTTGGTGTAACACCTCAGCTTTTATATAGCAACCCTGTGACCGCCGGCGCGCTCTTCCCATCATGCTCTTTCCATTGGATGGATGTTCACAGCAAACGCAGCATTTTAACATTTTCAGAGACCACATACATAAAGACACCTCCACCACCCCTCTCTCTCATTGCCTCTCTCTCTCCCTCGCTTTCCCTTTCTCACTCACCCTCTCAATCTTGCGCTCTTTTACACTCGCTGTGTCTCTGTGTCTCGCTTTCCCTTTTGCAATATGACATAGTCCATTATCTGCTCTTAGTACTAATTGGTGTATTAAGCCATGCTGTGGGTGACACAGTGAGAGAGAGGAAGAGAGAGAGAGCTAGAATGACAGAGAGAGAGAGAGAGAGAGTCACACATGAATATGGATGAGGCAGAAGCAGGGCGGGAGCGAGGCTCTGGGGGAGGCAAGTACAGAGTGATTCTGCGGGAGTGAGAGAGAATGGGAGGCCAAGGTAAATCTTTTCAGCTACACAAGTGGTTAAGAGCAGCATGGCAAAATGACGAGTGAAGGGGAAAAAAAGAAAACCATCCTGTAATGGCTTGGTTTTTTTATTTGTTTTTTTTTTCAGTTGGCCTTCTCTGTATCCCTTTCTATGCTGCTCTCACCGTCACCACTTTCAACCCAATTATCCACTCTCCCTGGCGCCACTGGCAGCATATGGAAATGTAAATTGCAGGCGAGATTTTGTTTTTTTTTCAAAGCTGTGGAAGGTAAGCAGCTCTTGAGTATCAGGAAGAAAAGGAAGAGATGACAAACAACTGAAACTGAGGGAACGCCTTTAGTCCCAATAGCTTGTCAGTATTGCTACTCTATCAGATACACAAATCCACCCACGAAAGAAAATTTAGTAGACTGAGGCTGATTTATGCTGCGACACACATACACACTGTCAAGCCCAAAAAAAGTTTGTATAAAAAGCGCATACATTAGCCATGATATTACATTTACAAATGTGACTTGATATAGGACACTTTCAGAGTCGTTAAATCAAATTGACATGTAAAAATGTTCCATATATGGAGGCGCACTCTCTCTCTCTCATCCTCAGGCTCACACATGCCCAGTGCCGAATTCACACATTTAATTATATGCAGAGACTCCAACACAGTTGCACCACAGAGGTACACTTCCTCTGTGCTTGAGAGGCTTTTCAGACCGGGGCCAGGATGTAAGCCCTCAGGCTGGTGAATAGCTGCTGAAGCTCAGGATGCAGAGATCAAAGGTGCTCATCTTCTCCCATGCATGTGACACTGAGACATGTACAGGGTGATTATTCAGATAAGCAGATCTATCCTCGGGGGCGGAGGCAAAATGGAGGCGAGTGTTTTGTTCATTATCATTAAGATCTGGCTTTTCCTCTGTTCACCTCCCTTCTCTCCACATGCTCATATTCAGCCCCCGCAGTGCTGATGTAGCCAACTTCTCAAATCCGCAATTTGCTCAATTATTTTCAATTATCCCGCCATTGCTGCTTCTATCATTCCCCTTAGTTCAATTGTGAACAGAAATCACTTGTTGATTGACAGCAAAGGCCAATTAGAGGCGGGATGAAAACTCAAAACCTCTATGGTAATTGCTGCTGATTGGTGTCACACTGACATTTAACAGGCCCTACCCACAGAACTGAAACCCTTGTATCGATGTCCTTTTCAGCATGCAGCCACTCTTGCCTTATCACCAACATACTGTACATTTAAAAAGAATTCCTGCTCGGGTAGTTTAAAGTTTGCAGAATTACATAATGATATGCTTTGAGATTTACTTATGTACATGCCCAAGGAATATCGTGTACTGTGAGAGCTTTCAAAGGAAGTGTTGAGATAGTGTGAGCCCCATGTCTGTGTGCCTTTAGCACATTAACTTCAAGGTAGTGCTGTCTCGAGGCTTTAGAAAAATTCTTCAGCAGTGGGCATAGGAATCAATGATGAACTGCTTTTGAGTACGACAGAGAGACCAACAAATTCAATATACCTTAAGCAGTTTTGCTGTCTGGGTTCGTTCAACATTTTTTTAGTAGCTTAATTTAGGTTAGTTCAGGCAAAATAGAAAATCAGTTACTTCATATATTTTCATTTTGTTGTGCATCTGTGATTATTTTATGTTTTATTAGGTTTTGTACACAGTAATTTGCTACTGCTTTTGGTTATAGTCGTGTTACAGAAGTGCCACAGTCTAACTGTGTTATGGATTTTTTGTTCTTTGAGCAAATCTATACAGTAGAGATGAATGTACATAACACAGTTACCGTGCACATATGTGGATCAGGTTTCCAAACAAAACAGATAATGGTCACTGCTTAACCACTGTTAAATCCTGTTTTATTAACTGGCAGGACTGTTCCCCAAAATTGTTAAAATTACAGGTCAGCAATACTGTGCTCTCGTTAACATCAATGCTGTAAATTACTTTATTCAAACTGTCCATTGTGTTATTTAAAATGGATATTCCTTTAATAAAGCTTCACCTAGTTTCACCTTAATTCAACTTTGGAAAATGCAATCCCGCTTGGCTGTATCTACATATCACATGTGTCAGTACTGTATTATCATAATTTAAAGCAAATAGAATATCTAAAGTGACAAACTCCATGATGTATTTACTCAACAGCATTTTGCTTCAGGTAACATTTCAAATGACACCAGTTTATAAAAGTAGCTCAATGATTTGATGCATGTTTGTGAGATTTTAGAAATTCCAAAGACCTCATAGTGCTCATATTAAATGGTGTGACCCTTTTGTACATTCCCTTCATGAAGGGAATGTACAAAAGGGTCACACCATTTAATTAATATTTCATGAATGATAATGAACATGGGCAGACAGCCATGGTTATTCTGTGATCTTACTACCAAAGTTTCTCTGTTTGAACAACAGAATGACTTTGACTCATGTAGTGTTTGACCTTTTACTTATAAATAGCTTCACTTTATGGTCTCAAGGCAAAAATAAAAAAACTGTACAGTCCTGGCTGCTACTATAGCCATCTTAAGTTATTCTCACAATGTAAGGTTGAACCTTTGGTTTTCTATAGTTTGAGATTTCTTCACTAAAACTGTCTGCCTGAACCTCCTCCTCTCTCTGCTACCCAGTAAGAAACAATTCAAGCTACTGACTTGCACTCTTGTTTGGGACGTGTGGGCCGCCTATGCAAGTAGTGGTTACTCAAGTCTCCCCTAATGACATTATGGGCTTAATGAGTTTTAATTGGAGAGATCTTAACTTGCAGGCCTAATTGCATCTGATTAAAGACAATATTAGTTTTACTTCTGGCAAATTGGTTGGGGAGGGTGGGTGGTGAGGTTTTGAGGGATCGATGGTGTCCTTGTGGAAATATCTCAAATGTCCTCCAAATGGTGATGAAGACATGGAACATAAGAATAAGAGTAGGCAGGACCAAGTGAAGATATACTCAACATGCAGTGATAGTGTATTAAGGGGAGCACACTAAGAGAAGTGATAAGATGAGCAGGACTGAAGGTTAATTAAGTACTCATCCAGAAAAACTCTTTGTCTCACCTCTACAGCATTTTAAGACACACATTTAGTTTATTGTTTAGTTTAGTTTATTACATTTATTTATATCAGGGACCATGTACAACATACATTAATCTCAAGAAGAGAAAGAGATGCTTTGTACCAGATTTAGCTACTAGCTAATTTCCATCTGTAGTCCCTGGTCCCTATACAGAGTACCCCTTTAGACTGAAGACACAGAAAAAATATAGATGACTCCATGACACATATCTCACCTCATGATTGCTCCATCTGCTTCACAACAATTCTAACTTTCACTTCCCAATAGCTGAACTGTTAGAGCCTCATACTTCCGTACTGTATATATTTTTAGATATTACTTGGTTCACAGTTTCCTCAGGAGTGCTACACTCTGGAGCTGTGAAAATCTACCCTTAAACAGAATTTGCTGCGTAATTTCTGTGATCTTCGACAGGTAAATCAATATTTAAGAAAACGAACAACTAGCTCTCAAAGCTGGGAAATCAGTTAAACCTGTGTTCTCATCTCTGCAGCCACCTATCTCCAGGGACTCAGAATGTTTATTTTCTTTAAAGCTAACTGGCCTGAATCTAATAATAAGATCATATCTCCTGTGAATGACATCTGGTAGTGTATCTCTCGCAACAAAGTTGTCCTCGTCTGTTCTTAAATCCTGGAACCTGGACTATTCGTCTTTGATGACATCGTCTTACCTCTGAATGCTTCTTCACAGAATCAGTCCCGAAACTTTTCAAAATCATAACATGAATGTGAAAAAATACTGTTCAGGGAAGGTTTATTATGGTTTCCCTGGGAGAGCCGACTTACTGTTTAAGTGACATTAAAATATTCAGAAATTTGCATTTAAGTAATTGATTGAAACTGGCAGTGCAACCACATCAATCTGAGTTATTCTGCATAATTATAAATGTTTACATCCACACACCATAGGAAAACATACTCATGCACACATGTTTGCATGCACACAAACATACACACATTGATGTAATAGGTATGCTAACAAAAATACATACAGTGCTCGTTCTCCCTTTCATGCCACCATAAACATATGCCCTGGATCGATGGTGATTTAAAGCCAGACACAAGAGAGTATAGTAAATTATGCGTGTATGAGGCTTCATTTCCTCCTCTTCTTAAGCACTTGCTTAATTGCCATTCTCACCTGAGCAATTGTATAATTTCCTTTATTTTTCTCCTCCTCTGCCCAGAATATGAGTCTATAATGAGCTGTGGGTGTCCCCCAAAGCTAAGCCTGGCGCCTTGAAATAGGTTTCACTAATTTACCAATTAGTCATAAGATACAATTAGTGTGCAAGTTCCCTAAGTCCATGAGTGCCCCCACCACTGGCCTCCCCACTTTGATTGTTCAATCTCTGCAGTGATCATCACTCCATTACTTGGCTCATGCTCTCGCTCTGCTTTGTTCAGCCTCGCTACAAAAGCGAGGTCCCACCTGCACTTTGGATATTACTCTAACCCTATGTGCCTCAGAGGGAATCGGTGAGGGAGTGGGAGTGTGTGAATGTGTCTACGTCCGCAGCTCTGGGTTTCTGTTTAAGTGCAGCTGGGACCGGTTTCACTGACCAGGAGGATGAGAGTTGGGGAGGGGAGGGGGCACGTCTGGAGACTAGAAAACTTATGAGAACTGAGACAAGTTACCAAGTAGCAAAGTGAAAGTTTGCTGGAGGTGCAAATCTAATTTATGGTTGGAGAATACCGTGTTGTGTTTCTTTCCTTGGTTTGCTCAGCCATTAAAACTAAACCTGAGGACAAATAGGAAAAATAAAAAAACCCAAACAAATATCAACGCTACCGTGCTCGCTGTTGGTTGCTATTATGCTGTGCGTGAGGCTTTGGGTGAACAATCAATATGTGAAAGGTCAACTGTCTGTGGCTTTTTCTGTGCAAGGATAGTTCTTTTTTTTCTTTATGGCAACACAGTTATCCTATATGGGATTTCTTTTAATTGCAGTAAAATCTTTTCTGTTTTCATTGTATTTGTGCAGGGTCTTTGCAGGCATGTCCGAGAGTAGGTGGTCTCAAAAAAAAAAAAAAATTACAGTTAAAAAAAACTGTTCGCTGAGAGGAAATTAGGTAATTTGAAATCAACACTAATGAATAAATAATATAAACAGAAATGTTAATGTTAACTATAATGTTACTATCATCTTAATACCAAAGTTCTTAAGGCTAAAAATAATTCTCAATGTGTTGACCTTTGGCATATTGGGAAAAGTTTGCAGTTAATAGATTACATTAAATATGGTAATCACTGTAAGACCACCTATGCAGAAAGATACATTTGTGAGATTTATGAAATAGATCTTTATGCATCTGTGGAGAGCTTTATCTATTAAAATCTACAAATGAGTATTTATTCAGGTGAAAGTATGAAATGTACCAAAATAAATTTGCTCAAGGGTGCAAATGTGATGTATTAACAAATCACAGGTTTACAAAGGGATGGATGTGTGTCTAGAAATGTGTATTTCTCAAGAACATGTATCATTTGCATGAAATAGTGTGACCAGGTTTTAGCCTCAGAACCTTCTCAGTTAGCAGAGACTGAGGCAGGAGTTTTTGTGTCGATTGCAGTCGGCATGAGGGGACACCTAGAGTGTGATCACACAAAACGGTTTGGAGCAGTTTATTGAAACTGTGTAACAGTTTATATTTTATTTAGGCAAGCTAGACCAATGCCGTTCCATCGACGCTGAGACTGAGGGGTTTGCTAAGGCTGACTATGCGATAGAAGCAGACGCTCTCTTTATGATCTAAGCTTGCACAATGTAGGCTCAAACAGTTTACTACAGACAACTGGCTAGTCACTTCCAACAGACATATGTAAACTGGAGTACAGATTAGGGACTCTTTAGTCTTATTGATGATGATTCACTTTGCATCACACAGTGAAGCTTTTTTTCTACACCCTTTTACAATTGATTATGGATACTACATTTAAAGTTGTAATTCTTAAGATTTCAGTCCTGGCTGATCTGGCAACACCCATGGTGATAACAGCATGTGCAAACAACAGCAAACACTCCTTGAGCAGAAAATTTGTCAGAAATACCACAGAGGAGCAACTGTTGTAGCTTTTTCCAGCGCAGCCAGCCAAACCCACGTTGTTTGACTAAAGAAGTCTAAAATAATTGTGACCATGATGTGATTTCACACTGTCCATGGGGCAAGTAGTTTTCCATATGATAAAATAAAAAACAGCATTGCTGGATTACATTTTTTTTTTTTTTTTTAAACTCTGGTCTGTGCATCTGGCCTGATTCTATCTCCAGCTTTTAAAATGTTCCTTTACCTTAGACCCATGGGCAATAACGTATGATTAAAGCAAATAATTTAGTCAATTAAGCTGCAAAGCAGTTTGAATTAAAGGAAAATGTTCTATCCCATCGGTGCATATCAAATATGCATATGCATTTATTTACTTGTCATTTGCTCTACACTGTCTTTGGCAATTCTTTATCTCAACTTCTCTCTTTCTCCCTCTCTCTCTCTCTCTCTCCTTCACTGTACCTTCCTCTCTCACTCACATCCTCTCAGAGGTTCATTCCCTTCATGCTAATGGACAACCCCCCCTCCTCATGTCTATCTAATCAAAAATCTATTAAAAACACCTCGCCGCTGAGTCTCCAGAGCCAAGCCTAGGTTGAGGGTGGAACAGAAACGCTTCCCGCACTCTCTCCCTCTTTCTCTCTTTCAGTCTCTCTCACAGTATCTCCCTCACTCCCTCTCTCTCTCTCTCTCTCTCTCTCTCTCTCTCTCTCTCTCTCTCTCTCTCTCTCTCTCTCTCTCTCTTACTATCTGCCTCGCCCTCCTTCTTCCTCCTATGGTCTCCCTCTCTCTCTCCCCTAAGCTCCTCCCTCCTGTCTACTGGAAGTTGGCAACATGATTTACGAGAACGGAGAACTTAATTTATATATTTTTTTCCTCTTGCATCCTCTCATTTATTTATTAGATTTTTCTCCCAGCCGCCTCTTCCTGTCTCTGGCGTGGAGGGGAGGCGGAGGATAGAGGGAGAGAGAGGATAGGATTAGATGGAGAGTGGTCTCGGGGCAGACCAGTAGACTGGCAGGCCTGCAGACATGGAACAGATCTGTCCCACACTTAATGGCATTAGTGCCGTCCCTGAAAGGGGGAGGGGAGGCCAGCAGGGAGACAGGCTAACATATTAAAACTGCTTCTATACCAGACGCTTGTCTACTCCACTCAAACTCCAACTTCAACTCCAACTCCAACTCCAACTCCAACTCCAACTCCAACTCCAACTCCAACTCCAACTCTCTTTCTTTCTCGAAGTATTTGTATGTTGTTCGATTGAGTATGTGTCAATTGTTCTGTGGCAACAAAGCTCAGCTCTTGGCTTAGACATATTCTCCCTTTAAACACAGTAGACACAGTGATTAATTTTTCTAAATATGCTCACACTGCACCCACACACACACATAGCACAAAGACTATGCCCTTCATCCTGCTCACATTTCAGGCAGAAAACTTTACCATCGTGTCAGGTGCAAATGGACTTCAGCTCAAAAGCTAACATGGCCCACGGTGGTGAGTGACATCTCTGTCGACTCTGTCTATGTGGATAAAACTACAATCACTTCTTTCACTGCACTCTGTACTTAACTCATTTACACCTACCCTCTTCCCACTAGGATTTTACACATTTTACCGATCTGTGTGACTTTGGTGTGATCAGTGCCGGATTGCTGACTGTCAGCACACCTTCCAAAACTAGATCCAAGCCCAACGGCACTCTTAGAGGCTCAAATTACCCTTTCTAACCTGCTTGGACAGCACACTCATACTACACACTACTCCTGTTCCAAGAGCATTGGGAAATTGCAATCAGGAGTTGGACAAGAATGGTGGGATTAAAAAGAAGGAAAAGACAGTTAAAGGTGGGAGATAGGAGTCAGCAACAAAAGACCAGGGACAGAAAAAAGTCAGACAAAGAGGAGAGCGCTCGCCTTAAACATGCACATATCAAGTGTAGGAGACCATGGAGTGGCCGGGGGAGAGGAAGTGGCCAGGGAATGTGAGAAGACACTGACAGACAGGTGGAGCCAACATGCTGTGTCTTTTGATTAATGGAGCAGAGAGTTAGTAAATATACATGGACCCCGCCCTCCAGCTCTTTCAGCTGTCTCAGCACACCCTGGCATGGATGGATGGGGGGGATTTCTTTCTCGCCTTTAAGAAAAGGTTAAGTCACGGCAATATTGTTGTGGATCTTGAAAATATTAGCAATAAACCACCACCCCACCCCAGTCATGCAAGGTTGATTTATCCATCTTCCTCTGTGCAGGTTGTGGAGGAGGAGGAGGGAAAGCAGGGACAGGAGAAGATCAGCAGACACTAACAGCCTGGGGAGTGTTTTCTCTTTATCTCTGTGTCACAAAGGCCACCCCAGGTATAGCAGGTGTGTCTGGGAACAGCTTTAGAGAGAGCTATTGATCCTACTGAGTACTCCTACTGTATATAACTGAGCTTTGCCCACATCCTCGCACCCTGAGGAAAACGATACAGGAACAGGCTATGCTAAAGGTCACCCTCTGATGGAGATAGGAAGCTACATCTGGCTCTGCATACCTATTTAGTGTGTTAACTGGCTTGAAACCTTATTACGAAGTCAATCCACATTCTAACACACTTTCATTTCAAAGCAGCAGTTATGCGTAGTGATTGTTAACAAGCTGTGGAAAATGGATGAATAACAACAAAAAAACATGACTAGACTATATTAGTATATTAATAGTTATTTAAAAAGTACATGTTGATTAAGAAGTTACCTGCAGAGCCTAGCAATTATCAAAATCAATGATCGCTTTTTTTAGCTATAAATTTAATTTGATGCATTATTAAGGTTTTTCTGGCACATAACCAGAATTTTCACCTTCCCATAGTTTGCCATTTTTCAAGATGCTCCTGTTACACATCCTTTCTTAGAGACTGATATTTTGTACTGCTAATGGCTAAATGTAAGACACCAATTACTCAAAATAATAAGAAAAAAACTGTGTCATTATAAATTCTAATAACAAATTAGAATTTTCTGTTCCTAATGTCTCAACATTAAAAGACAAATGTCCTCCTTAAGCTAATATTAAAGCACATTTTTCCACATCAGTTCAAAACCAGGTTTCAACATGGCAATAGCATCGTAATTTGAATTGGAAATACAATATTCCCTGAAAAAACATTTTGCATCTAATTCACTGAGGTCCCACATACCCTGGATGGCATCTGCACATCTTGAAAAACTGAATGACACTGTTATTTGAAAATGCCAAATTGATTAATAAATACATTTTTATTCCTTTCAGCTGATAGTCCAAGATATCATCCTCATCACGCCAAAGCAATATTCACTAAAGACTTTATGGTGCAAATTGTAAGTGATTTTATTTAGCTGTGTGTTTCTTAGCCAGTTCTTTAAACACTGGACACTGAATTGGTTTGTTGGACGCCATGTTATGCACAGCTGTATGTGTTTAGCCTGCAGTTAATTCTGGATGGGAGTGAATGTCCATTAAATGTAATCTTGTTTTTCAGTCCAGCGCTCAAACCACAACTTCAGAGAATTGGCCACCGATGAAGACATCATCCATCATCCTACTGACACTCTGCCAGAACACTTAGAGATAAATATGGAGGCTTTTCAAGTTGTACCTGTCTCTGAAAAACCACACAATCATAAACACACATAGAGAAAAAATACTCAGACTCATAAATCCTATCTACTTCTGCAAATCAAATATATAAAAAAAGTCTTTCTCATGCCTATTCATCAGGTGTACTCCTCACTCTGTCAGCAGCAGCTTCACCGCTTTTATCCAGCATCATTATTTCACAATCTTGATGGCTGCGGCCATATGTGTTTATGTGTGTGCATGTATGCAAGCTTCTCTACCCCACCTTACCTCCTCAAAATGTGTGAAGAAACCCAAAATTATCCACTCAGAAATTTGAGTTATTGGTTTAATGAAATAGTGCTTTCAGAGTTGATCTGAGGAGCCCACTAGAACACTTATCTCAGCATCAACAGTGCTGTAGGGAAAAAAAGAGCTGCCTTAATCAGATTGCTGGAGCTCTAAAAGGTTTTCTGCATATGGGTTCCTCTGCAGGCTGCTGGGCTCCGGGGCCAGGCTGGGCACTGAGGCCTGACTGCCAGCCCGACTTTGTGGCTGGACTGGCTGATAAAGTCCAGAGACTCATTGGTGTCTTTGTTAGCCAGTATGAGCCTACGAGTAAGATGATACTAATTAGAGGCTTTGAATATGTGATTCAATCAGTGGACACTACACACAGATGGATGCAGAAGCTCACAGATACACAACACCCACACCTATTTCATACAAAAAAGATACAGTTGGTATGTGTACATGCACACATGCAGACACACACTTTTAGACACTGTGATTTGCTTTTGTTCTCTTTTTCCCACTGTACACCTACACAGCAGTCCATGGACTCACACAGAGGAATTCATTTATCAGTGGTTCACTGTGCCCTGAAGCAAGTGAGAGCTGCAGCAGACATTGATCAAACTGACTTCTAACATGAAGAAGTTCAAAACCGCACTTTTCAAATCCCTTTACTGCCAGCAACCTTCCACTACTGAAATAAAAGAAAGCACACATATTCTCTCTCAAACTCTCACACACACACACAAGCACATTATTACACCCTGCTGTGTGTATTCTAGCAAACATGAGCACATAGACTCACAGATCCCCGCTCACACACTCTTACAAAATACAACAAAACCCTGACATTTTTAGCTCGCACTCATACAAAAATGGCATCAGTAACTTTCACATTCTTCAACTGAATGACTGAGAAAATATTTCAGTGATAACAAAGGTATTTCAAAAGTGACAGTGAAAACAATTCAATGACTGGATGCACTTTCTAAAGGAGCCAGCTAGCTGTTCCCTGAAATAGCACATTGTGCTTTTAAAGTACAAATCATCCCCTCAAATTACTGATGTGTGCACTCAATAGCCTTTTTCATTCCCTCAATTAGGTAATTTGTACCCTTGAATTACTTAATTTGCTCACTTGAATTAATTATTTGTGCCCTCAAATTTCTCAATCACACACTCAAATTCTTTCCAATTATTAGTTATCACCTTCGTTGCATTTGTTCTTGTTCCCTACGTTCTTATAGACGCTTGGATCTAATACTGTTTTACCAGGTTTTAGGCTGTTAAATAAAAAATGTTATTATCTTTGGCATTACTTGAACTTACTTTACAGGATAACAGATGAGCTTTGCTCAAAGAGAAGGACTACACAAGTGTGAAAGCTAAGTAGTTTCGAATTCACCCGTGTCAGTTTGCCATTGAGACTGCAAATCTCCCCCTATGGTTCAGAGAAGCTCTCTAAACTACTCAAAGAATAACTGAAACCTGTGTTCCTCCTACAAACAACACTAAAGCCTGTTTGGCTTCCACAAAAGTCAAGGAAATCTACCATCTTTTTGCACAGCAGCTCCAGAGTTATTAGCCTTTGTTCCAACTGTTTTGCATATTCAGCCTCCCTTCCAGCCCACATAGATGTTAATGCACTCCCACACAAACAGATCGGTGTGAACAGGGCAAACATATTTTCCATCTCTCTCTCTCACACACACACACTGTCTCAACTGTCTTTCACTGCTGTCTTTTTCTAAACCCACTCACATCACACACAACCACGCATACACATGTGTCCAAACACATGTACACAAACACACACACACACACTCATACACACAGAAGTGCACAAAGTAAGTTTTTCGTGAGTCTCTGGCAACCACCTCTCAGGGTGCTGGATCAGCTGAAATAGGATCCATCCCTCAGATCCCACTGTACCTCTCACACATACTGATGTAGCCTGATCGCCTGTCAGTGAGACGGCCTGCAGGGAGTGAGTCTGGGACTTATAGCACAGCCTCCAGAGCCAGATGCTCAAAGAGCTGGAAAGCCAGGAAACAATAGTTACTACAGGCGGCCAGGGTTATTACCGGGCCAGTGATGCTGCACTGTGCCCCGTTCTGTTTAGGCTGCTTTATATGACATCACCTCACAGCTCACATTTGGCAAGTCACCTATGTTTTGACGTTAGTGCAATATAGTGATATGGCTCAGTACACACGCAAATGCACGCTAACACGCTTGTGCACGCTTGTAGAAAGGCACACACGCTCACTTAGTTCCCTGTGGCAACGGTGTCACAACAGTGGGCATGAAAACAGACTGTGTCAAAGCGAATCTACAGCACAAAGGCGGTGTGTCACTGCATGATAGCATTCAAATGAAACCATAGCCACGGCTCTCACTCTGCAGTGGCTGGCTTGCAAGGTGTTTAAAGAAACAATGTGTGTTTTTATTTTGGTTAATACTGGCTAAAAATTATATTAGTTACAAGAATTTATTCAACAACTTGTTTGTTGAGATCTGGAGCTATAAGTCTCAGCAATCAAGTTTGTGTTTACAGCTTCAATTTTTTGTGGGTGCACATTTTTAATGTGTCCATTAGCATGTCTGTAAAAGCAAAAAGTTAAAGTGGAGAATGTTGCCATGATCAATATAAATAATAGCCTATAGCGAATATAAAGTCATAATGTAGGGTTATAAATTAAAGAATGAAGTGAAAGTATGAAGTTAAAGTGAATCATCAATGAAAATGAATTCATCAAAACTCTCTGACCATGTTTCATGCAACAGAACCCTTACAGAAGAGCATGTCATTGAAATAAAATGGCACAGACTTGCCTTGTTGTGGCAATGTTACATTCATTTCTTCCTGTAATACTGTATAATAATAATAATCTTTCTCCCAGGAGAGGCAGGTGCTCCACTCTGGAATACAATGTCGAATATTCCCCTCCTTTTTCTCTCATCTTTATTACTCTCTTTACATGAGAATGTGTAAATATGGAATTATTGAGAAATTGATTGTTGCTCTTTTCTCACCAGTGTGGCCTTCCTCCCATTAATCTCTCATGCCTGCAAAAGAAGCTAAAAATCCATCTGGGGCCCTTGCTGTAGACAATTGTCTGAAAGACCCGCTCCATCCAAATTGAATTAGAATCAATGTGGAACATACACAAGCAAGAGCATCATTAGATCAAGAGACGTAAGTAAAGAGAGGGACAGTGAAGGAGAAGGAGAGGAAAAGCAGCTGATCACTCTTCTCCATTTCAGGCCATGTTATCAAGCCTTCAAATGAGATCAGCATGAATCAAATTTGGTTTTCTTTTTTTCAGGTCTTCAAGTGTTCATCTCCGCGTCTGCCTGTCGGTTGCGTTCTCACAATCAGTATGTACTCGCACACAAAAAACTCAACTTTTCCAAGTGACTGTTCAGCCCAGCCCTGAGCCTTCAAGTCTTGATGTAAGTACCACTTTCTCTCTGCAGAAAAGAAGGGGGTGCAGATTTAGAAGAGGAGGAGGATGTGCACAAGGAGGTGGTGGCAGAGAAGAAGAAGGAGGAAGAGGAAGAGGAGCGGCGCGCACAGCAAAGAAGAGAGGAAGTACGGTGAGTCATGTGCAAAGACACAGCTGGTGTGACTGGGCTGCCTGAGTGAGAACAAGATGGGTGACAGAGACTGAGAGAAAGATGAAAGGCTGTGGGTGGGTACAGTGGAAGAAGAAGAGGCGTATTATAGTGAAGCTGAAAGCAGGTCAGCGACAAATGGAAATACAAGGTGATTGATATGCCTGTCACAGCGGCAAAAGCTAGAGATATGAGTTAGGGAAATATGGTACAGAACCTAGAGAGGAGTCAGCAGGAGATTAGTGAGTGTTAGATAGTGAGATTTAGTCGACAGGAGATGAAGAGATACTTTGGAGAGAGCAAAGCTAAAAAGCAAAGGAGTATAGGGTAGGCGGACGATTTAAGTAATTTTGAAACTGATACAGTTTGTAGGCAGGAGAGAGTTGTGTGAGGGGGATGAGACAGGGAGAGAAGAGATATGGTCTGAAAAAGAGAGATACAGAGAAAGTAAGATATGAGAGGGGGTGAGATAGAGATAGATAGGCTGGCCTGGAGTGAGACAGAGTTATCGGCCATGATCGATCTGGCCGGCTGATGCCAAATGGGGGGTGTAATGATGGGTAATGATATGAGCCTGGAGAGGGAGCACAGTGTGTGTCTATGCGTGTGTGTGTGTGAATGCATCCTGGACCCATGACCACACAGTGGCTCACACTTTCATTAATAGAGCCAATTCATCGCACAGCGCAGAGGGTTTAATACACGCCCCCATAACAATCTATATGCAGTAAACTGTACATACATGTCCCAACTTGAGTCTCTCTATATCTCAAACTCTCTCTCTTTCTCTGTTCATTTATCTTTGTCTCACTCTTTCTTCTGATCTAAACTCTATCCTTACTCCTTTCACTCTGTCCCTCGCCACTCTTAATAAATCTTTCTCCCCCATCATCTGTCCCTTTATTTTCCTCCGCCATTAGTTTTTAATTTCTTTCTCACCCACCATGAATCTCCTCGAATCTGTTCATCTGTTTTTCAAATTAACCCGTCAAACATGGATTGCCGCCGGTTAGTGCAACGTTTCAATTGATAAAACACATAGCATGCCAAGCCACACAAACATGCACACACACACACACACACGCGCGCACACACACAATGGCATGTTTCTCTACACTCTAGGCAGACCTACTGACTCTTAAACAGTTTCCACAGCAACATGAAGTGGCTAAGAATAATGTATTCTGTTATGGCTGGGGATGATTAGCATTATCCTGTTCTGTTTCAACATCAGCATTAGACTCCTTGTCTCACACTAATGTTTAAAGGCACATCAGAAGTGATTGTAACCTGCCACTGGGTTAGCTATATGATTAAATTGAGCAACAGTTTTGCTTGAATAGTGATGTGATTGGAAGGGATGGAAGAGACTATACAGATTGCCTGAATAGTCATAAAAATGCATCCACTGGCACCATTCAATGGATGGACTAGTCTGTGGTCATTACTATGGAAACCAAATCCAATCCAAATCAGAAATTTAGGCCAAGATCACATCTTTCAGAACTGACTATTTTCCAGCAACAGCATTTGACCATCCTGACAGTAACTCACAAGCAGGCTGAATCACTGACTAGCAGAATAACAAATAGTTTTTCAATCACTGGCAAGCCAGCAGCTTCACATTATTTTAAACCACTGAATATTTGCATATATTCTTGGTTCTGATTCAACAAAATTTTACTGAAACTTAATGTAACTGACTGACTTCATTTTTCTTAATTGTAACGTTAATCCATTAAAGTTGAATTATTTTATAATATTTATTATAAGATTTTAATCACGCATTGACTTGACGGTGTATCTGTTTTTCTCAAGGACATACCAGCTCTCCCGATTAAACTATGAAAATATGTTTCAGATGAGGAGTTCAAACCAAAACCAATTAAACTGAAACGCAACTTCAACCGAGTGGAGAAGGTGTATGTGACACCACGCCCTGCTAAACTCTGGCCACAAGACCAAAGATCAGTGAAGAGGAACTTTCATGTTCATCTTATCAACAATCTACAGCCAAATCATAAATTTGAGAAGATTGGTAAACAGAATAAGCAGAAGAGGTGATTATGAAAATGTCATAATTAATTGAATAATAAGAGTGTATAATAGATTGTGGAGGTGAGATAGTTTCCATCAGCAGCTACAGCAATCAGTCTAATGCAGCTCTCCATCCACCTCACTGTTTGTTTGAAAAAATAATTAATATTTGTTACTTTATTATGATTACAGCTGCAGCAAAGCAGAGGGGAAATCTGGTTTGCCCACAAAATGGTGGGCAGGTTGGACCGCTTATATTCAGTAATCCTACTCTATTCATACTGCTATTCAACAGGCTACTGTGTTGCGGTAATAAGAGACAATTAATCAATCAATGTTCACAGACATTACATTACAATACAAGTATAATTTTACCTTTCTTCCTTTTGCCATTTATACACATAAATTGAGCAACGAAGCCATACGATTTCAGCTCACTGAGACACAAACACCCACATTATGGTGCAGTCACAAGACTGTGAATATAGGTATCTATTTGTAAGCCTCATTCCGAAGACACAGAAGCTAGAATGTAGCTAAAGTATGTTGTCTAAAATTCAAATGTTGCAGCGGCTGCAGAAGATGCAGTTGCATTGAAACAGACCCACCAATTTAGTGTTGCATGTAGGATTTGCTAAATCCACAATACTTTATTTATCAAAATAATGTAAAACCAAGGATCCCAACATAAAGTCAGTCAAGAGATGAAGACAAGTGTCAGATAGAGACGTGGCTAAATCATTTGTTGTTATACAGTGTGCAAGTCAATGTTTTTTTCGACCTGTTTTGAGCCACGGTATTTTTTCATTGAAAATAATCACAAGGCACACCACCAACCGAAAATGTTAAAAAATGAAACTCTGTAACCGATATTAAAAATATACAGTAATTCTTATCAAAGTAGCTTGAATAGAAATAAAAAAAAAACTCGACAATGGAATATTATTTGCAGACAATAATTAATTTGTTTAAAAAAAATGTTTTTTAGACCAATTAGGTGAAATTGTATAATTTCCCACTGCACATCTGACGATCTCTCACAGCACACTAGTGTACCGTGGCACAGTGGTTGAAAAACACTGGTGTAAGTGACCGTTACAGTTAGTTAACTAACTGAAATTAACTTGGACGTACCTCTGAAAAATATGAAATATATCTTATGCTAATTCAATGTAAATGACTCTGCTCTCTAATGCCTTGTCATCTTTCAGAAAGATGTAACTGAAGCTAACTGTACAGTGGTGGCTAAAGTAAAGTAAATGTTGGTCCTGTCATTTTTTGTTTCACTGACTTAAATAAAGCTCATTAGCCTACTGTTATTTTTTTAAATTTAAATCCATAAAAAGACGTAATTTAAGATCATCAAAGAAAGTTGGAGCGCACTTTCAGAGTTTAAAAACCCACTGAAGTCAATAGAATAAATTAACTTTGTAAAAGTTGCTTGTCTCAAGAAATTCCAACCTTGTTTATCAAACCACTTGGAGTAAACTGTTATTCGCGTTTGGTCTCAAACATTATTCGTACCAAGCTAGGAACTGTCAGTTCGAAAAACTAAACTGGCTCTTTCCTTCACATTATGTAACTAGATTGGTCACCAACTTTTAACAGCTGGTAATTCAAATGACAATGAGTTCCTGATGAAAGCCTGTGGAGGACTGAATACAGAAAGTAGTAAACGGACACCATCATCCCATTATCTTTTTTCCGGCAACTTCTCCTCACAACTTCACAATCTGTGCCTAAAAAAACACTCGTGTGGACAAACTGGCAAGTGAGCATGAGAAAAAGAAATGAGAGGGAAAGGCTGGTTAATGAGAAATGCTATTTTTACTGCTTTGATGTCCCCCATCCACATAAGCACACAGCTTAGACAAAAACAAATTAGAGATGTCGACTGCATCCCAAAGACATTAAAAACATATTAGCACAACAACCATTTGAGACTGTCTCCACACACATGCACATGTGCTGTGTGTGTGTTTGCATTTCATATTCAGAAAAAGTATTCTCAATGTATTTCTTAGCGCTTGTCCACACTGGCTGGTATTATGCATATCACTGTGAGCAGTTGTTCCTTATGGCTATTAGTAGACAAAATATCAAAATAATGACACCATAGTTTCTGCACGGCTAGATGACTCAGAGGCATAGCATCATGATTAATTTCCCCACTGAGAATTGTATAGAATGCAGATCAACGACATTGATGCGGTGATGAAAACATCCAGATGATCTAAAGGCACTTTGTCTAACTTTTGAAATAGCTATCTGCTCCTTGGGTAACGTCCATCTTCACATGAAGCTAGGATTCATGGGCAAGAGGTCAGCCAGTGAAAATGCAGAACTAAAAACCTGGAGAGACTGACAGGCTGGCCAAACAAAAAGATCAATAAATGCCAAAAGCAAAAAGCTTTAAGAGTTTCCCAATTACATTATCTTACATGATTTGCATTACCGTGAACACCCAATTGATCGTCACCACCCTCGCAGCCTCTCGCTTGTCGCTGTGGGCGTGTCAACACTCATAAACTTTATCAAACTTTGCTTGTTAGCAAGTATTGAGTAAATGAGTAACTCACGACTCTCTCTAGGAATTTGCATGACTTTGTGCCAAGCAGCACTTCATCTTTGTTTTTTGTGGCAAGGGTCATACAAAACAGAAATCTCAGAAACTTAATGATCTTCTCCTGCGCAGATATTCCTCCACATCTGGTAAAGATAAAACTTTCTGGCCAACCTCTCTGTCAGTTTTTTGACAAATCAGCACCTACAGTCAAAGTTGGCAGTTTTTGGATAAATAGTTAGCAGCAGACACCTTGTAGTGGGTCTTTACCCTTAGAAATAGACTGATTGAACTTCTTGTCTACTAAAACTGATTCGGAAAGCTAAACTTTGGGCATTACAGAGCAATACCTTGTGCTGACTGAATGTAAGATCTACAAACCTCGCTGTGGAACCTTTTTTCCTTTGTCAAGGTTAGGGAAATATTGTGGTCATGGTTGTAAGGCTACATCACGGACTGTTGGTAGGAAGCAGAATAAGAACAGCAGTTGCCCGTGTCAAAGTCACACATACTGCATGCGCCCCAACCTAAGAGGTTTTGAGCCCATATAGGGCATTTGAACAAACAATCAATGTGGTAATTTTTCTGGAGAAGACAATATGATCTGTTTATTAAATTGTGTATCAGATTGGTGCATCACTAATTTGCATATACATTTTTAGAATCCTAATATAACACACGTTGCATAAAACACAGAGAGAAGCATGCAGATGAGTGAAAAGGAAAGACACAGGTAGACAACAAAGGAAGAATGGTTGAGGGTATTCATGACATTAAGGGAATGACACTGAGAATTCACACTGTATCTCGGGGAAAACAGAGAAGAAAGGAGAGATGAGGGAAGATTGGTTAAAATGAGGAAAATAGAAATGGTGGCAATAACTGACCACTGACTCTAGACCACAGTCAATATATCTAAGTGGATTTTAGCTGTACTGCGATAGAAGAAATGCACCAGCACACCCACAATACACACACACACACAACAAAACAAACAAACTCAGAATTGGTTTAATTCCACCAGCTGGCTTTGAATGTGAGAATAGAAAGTGACATTATACACACACACAGTGCTACGATTTTGCGCCTGCCTGCAGCTTCATTGGGTAGGTGGGGGCAGCAAGGTTGCAGGCTGCAATATTAAACCATCAATCACCCCCCAAATTAGGCATTTTACATCACACAAGCACTTACAGCTCTCTCTCCTTCTCCCACAGGTGGGGTCCAAGCCACGGGAAAAGAGATTACATCACAAAAGCAATGATGGTGCAGCAGGACCCATGAATACATTACACCATCAAATATACGCAGAGCATGGGAGGAAGGTAGCAGCAAATAATAAATCATAATGAATAATATCAAATCAACTAGTTATTTCTTTACTCTGAGGTGCATGAAGTATGCATATATGCAGGAACGTTCTTACACTAATCACAGAAAATTGGAACAAGTGATTTGTATTACAGTTGTTCATAGTATCTCATAACTGATGAATTACCCAGTATATTTTTTTGTCTTGTTAAACACAGAAAACAGCTCATTTCATTCACCCATGGTGGAAGAGACATCGTCATGTCCACTCATGTCTGTTTCTCATGTTTTGATTATAAAAAACATCTGGGGATCAATGAGCCGGGAAGCCATTAACAAACACAAGCAAAGAGAGCAACAGAAGACAGAGTAGGGGAAACACGAGGTGAAAGAAAAAGTGAGAGGAAAAGACAGAAAGGAATAGAGATGGTAAGGGTAAATGAAGCATGGAGTTGCATTTATCCCAATTAGCTACTGCAGGGGTCTTGGGTGAGAAGGGAAAGAGTGTCCACCCCCATTAACAGTGTTTACTGACATGCCTGCTGATTACAAGCTAGGGAGAGAAACTGATTGCACAGCTCTCCTCTCTTTGCAAACATGAAAACCAAAAAGGCGTAAACACTCCATGCACAGAGGCCATGCACACAGAGACACACGACCATAGCAAACCTGGAATAGTTTCTTTTACTTCCCATCTTTTTCATCCTCTTTCCTCTCAACACCCTACCTCTCTCTATGACTCCCTCATTTTCTCTCAATCTGCCAGTGTGCACGAGTTAAAGGTTGATTTCTTATGACCCCATTGTGAGTCCCCTCAATTCTCATCTTCCTCGTCTCTGTCGCTCTGTGTTGTGTGGCAGCGATAATGGAAGTAATTACACTGGCTCCACGTCTGTTCCACAGCAGCAGTTGCAGCAGCACAGGCAGGCTATGGCACCATGACGCCCACTGCCCGGCCACATCCTCACACACTCTCGAGAATCACAGTTGAAAGGCCTGCACACTGTCACACGGAAGCACAAACACCAGGGAATGAAATGGTGCTTGTCTATGAGGTGATAGAAAGCCTATGGATATATTTGTATTTCACCGAGCTTGAATATGTTACGCGGTTTGTTTGGGATTTGCTGGAATCCAGTCTTTTGGCGTTGCTGAGATAAGCTGCCCGTGGGCGAACATACAGCTGCACTTCTGACCCTCCAACACAAAACGATATAACCTCTGTAGCGCAGGATTGCAGTTGATACAAGGGAATAGAAGAGCAGACAATAAAGGGGAAATGTGTGAGTTCCTCTGGGGGGGGGTAAAGGAAAGGAAATGCAGAGCAGCATATCTCAACAAAACCAGAGAGGAAGCGAAAGAGAATGTGCATTTGACATAACGAAAAGCCTGGGGAGGTGAAAAAGGAAGATAAATAATGAATACAAACTACTTGTTGGGTAAATGAATACATGAGAAAGAGACATTTCATTCACTGGCTTCAGGATTTTAGGAATGTTTTAGCTCCACAGAATTTATAGGCAACATTTATGCGTTCTGCATTTTACGCCACAAAATGAGTTGAGGCAAATGGGTGAGCAGAATGAACCTGAAAAATTATTCAGAAAAACAACAAGTACAGTTCAAAACAGGCACTAAGCCTTTATGGCTCTCCAGGCAGCAGAGAAAACAGTCTGTGTACAAACAAGGGCACAAAGAGAAGCAGAGGACCTCGAAGAGTTGCCCTCGCTTCTTTCTTCTTCTCGCCTCTCTTCTCCCTCTCCATCCTCTTCTCTCGGTCTGACCTCTCTCAGCCCCTCAGCACCCGTGTCAGCTCCAAGCCCGGACTCTAGCCTATCTGAAGAGAGACACCTAGTGGTGCAGGCCAAACCCATCTACCCCTGGACATGGACAACACTCTCTATCCCTAATGACTTCACTGCACATCACCGTTAAACATTATTCTATCTTAAAGGAACCTTAACAAAGCCGCATTAATCACACTGAACCATTAACTACAGCAATTATTGGTGTGATTTGCACATCGCTCACTATCTGCCTCAGACGCATTTTTTTAAGTATTAGTGGGACAAAATGGAGACCAGTTGGTTATGGATGAGATGTCAGCTTTTGTGGCTGATCATCTTGGTGTGTGTGAGTATACATGAGGAATGAGACTCATATTACTGACTAAGGATGATTAAAAGCCAACCTTCAGGTAGGCGGTGTAATTAGAAATCAATTAAATTCAGAATGCAAAAAAAGATTGCTTTTGGAGAAGCCTGATGATGGCAGTGCTCAAAAGCTAACATTAACTTTTCTTTTGCCTTTGTATTGTATTCTGCATTGTAAACAGACACCAAATGATTTCTGGTGTTTTTAGGCATCAGTTTTAAAACAACCCCGCTTTTCTTAACGAAATTCTTAACATACACCATACACCATGGATATCCAAGTGAAATCAAAAATACCTCATATCACATTAACTTCAGGGAACTGTGAGAATAAATCAATCACACCTCTCATGCTGGCAGAGGGTCTCTTGAAGGGTAACTAACACTGTTAAAATGAATGTGATAGGTTGCATACAGGGTGTCATTTTTCTCCCCAAGAGGGGGCAGACATGACAATTATGATTGGATGGTACCTTTAAAATACCTATCTCACCTTATAGGTCTGACACTACATCAGCTGACACGAACATCACGACACTCCCTTCCAGTCAAAAATCAGTTGAATCATGAAGCTCTTGAAATGCTGATCTGCCATGACTGCTCAATGGGCTTCTCTGATAAAGCCAGACAAGGTGGTATTACACTAGCAAGCCCCAATCAGAAAGGCTGCAGTCGATCTATCATGGTGTTATCTGCGGAAGAGGTATATTACCTGGGGCCCAGACAGCCCTGGGCATGCATGGATGTATGGGGCCGATAGCAGAGCTGGCTGTCATCCCTCTGGGCTGATTAATGAGGAGTTCGGCCCAGTGTTTAATGTGTTTAATATGGGCCGCTGACGAGGCCGTCATACTGACGAAACCCACCCGTCTCTCTGACTGATGAAGTCACCTGCGGTGCTCCCTCTCTCTTTCACAGATCCAGTAAAATAGAAAACACACACACACACAACGCGAAAACCACGCCTTCTCTACTTTGCACCACATAATCTCTGCCCTGTTTACCAACCTGCAAGGAGCATTTTAGGAGCAGTTGTCTATCCGAGATACAGTATGTTGTGTACCCTTATATAATCCCAATCACAACACTGCTTGTACAAAAGAACATGTCATCTTTTTCAAAATAGACTGATGTAAACATGTATTAAATTCATAGACAGCTGAACACACACAGAGACAGGCAGGACTGCTCACCACTGTGCTCTGACCCTGCTTTCATGGTGAATGGGAGGGAAAATTAGGGCCAAACGGAGAGCTCTGATCTAGGGGTATTTTGGGAACTGGAGCTCTCTAATGGAAGATACTTACACCTTTCTGTGTGGAATGATTCAGGCTATCTTGCTCTGTGTAATGAAACAGCTAATATTCTTGTACCTCTCTTCCCAGCAATCAGAATCTTCTTCTCCTTTCCTCCCTCCTTCCTGCTCCGTGATATGTCTATTACTTTCAGCCTGCCTCACTCTCTTTTTCTTTATTTCAGCTTTTCTACTCCCACCTGCTAATTTTCACTTCTTTCTGCCTTTCTCTCTCCTTCACTATCTGTTGCCTTCCCACTCCTTCCCAGCACATTTCTATCTCTCTCTTTTCATCTATCACCTCCTCTGCAATGTTCTCATTTAATCATCCCCTCAAGAAATATATTCACCTCCGTACAACTGGGCTCCTATTAGATCATATACCCTGTTGTTACAGCTGTTATCGTGGCCAATTCCTGTGCTCTTGGGGTGGCCAGGGGCTGCCATGTAAACAGTCCACTTTAGGAAATGCACACACAGAGTGGAGCAAAGATGCATACTGTAGGAAGTAACCTATTTAAAGTGTGTGAGCGTGACGGTAGCTTAGCTCAGAGCAGCACATGTGCAATACAGGCACAGATGTGTTGACATCTCAATGTTAACAACATGCTGTACATCCCCTGTTGCTTTAGTTACACACTATGTCAATTATCACACCTTTTTCTCAGCTCACATCTCTGTCTCTCTCATGCGAATCCAGGGCTAAAAGTAATTAAATCTACCTGGTAGCGATTTGGTGTGCCGATATTAATAGCAGCTGGCCTGGACTTTTATCGACTTTTTTTATTTTTTGGGCAAGCAGTAACATGTAATATTACATGTTCAGAGAGGTAGCATCTAGAGAACTCAAGTGCTAACTGCTTGTTGAGTCACCCTTACATGTGTGGGTTGGATTGAAAATGTCATTTTCCAGTCCAGAGTCCAATGAAGAGCTGCACAGTATGGGTTTTGCTCCCATAGGGAGTCTCCAGCTCTCCATCAGGCAGGTACAGATCAAGTCAGGGAGCTGGGGAGGTACACCCAATCCCTCCAGACTGGAATAATGAAATATCAGCACTCTAAGAGGCTTGTTCTGCCTTCAGGGTGGTTAGCTACGGCCCAGTTTAAGTTTACATTATGGACAGAATCCTAATGATCCCTGGCCCACTCTCCTATCGTGGGTTTTGCTGTTTTTAATATATAAGGATGCTTTTTTAATTATCTTCATGTCATGTTACACTTCCTTTGCACCGCCTGTGAGAGGAAAAACAGGCAAAGCATGGCTGTTACTGCAGCCTACCCTGCTCTAGCCACCCAAATCCCATCTGCGTATTTATTCACACAAGCACAATTTGCACAAAGCACACACACAAGTAGTAGAAATAAAAACAAATGCACCCTTTCATGTGAGCATACAACCATGCACAATTGCATATGCGAGAGCAGAGGAACGTATGTAAATCAAATACAAAGCTATTGTAGTTTATGCATGGTAGAAAACCTGATGAACTTAAGACAGGCACATCAGGCGTGTGCTGTGAACATGAACAAGGACATAATCCACACAGAGGAAAGAAATAAAATCACAGGATTCAAACATAACTGTACCTACCGCTTGTAAACAGTGGAAAATGCAAATTTTGAGAGGGTCTAGGTTTTGTAATACATCTATTATATATGGCTAATCCAAATATACAAGCACACAGCATGTACCTGTAGATATGGTATGGTGCAATGTAAAGAATGTTTTCAGCTCTCAGTTCCCAAGTGATGTATCATAACAATAATCAGTGTCAGGCCCAGAATGAAGGTGTTTCTTTCAGAGAGGGGGATGAAGGCAGAACTGTGGTAATTATGCAGCTGTAATGGAGTCAGTGCCTAGTGAGAGCCTAATGAGCTTACTGAAGTCTACCATTGAGAATTGATTCCTGGGAAAGAAAAAAAACGAAAAAAACCAGTTGTGCTTGCAGGAGTGGGCCAATGGAGGTGAGCTTGTCTCCATTGTTGTGCACTTAATTGACAGGGAACCAACATGCACTGAAATTCCCCAAGAGCAATTAACAATAATGAAAGGCACAGAAATCTTTATACACGGAATATCCTGATCTGAAGCCTTTTAGTGTAGTGTCACCTGTCGGGAGGAAGGTGTCTTATCACATTCTGAATAATGTGTGCATGTGTGTCTGTCAGTGCATCTCACTCTTTTTTTCCTTTCTGCTATAGTCTGCCTTAATGTACAAAATAAGATAAAAATGTCCAAATAAGCGGGGGAAATTGAGATGGCTTTCCTGGGATGGTAGAACTGTCATAGACCTACTGCAGAAGACGATGAAAAGAGACGCACTTAACCCTGAAAGCAATGGAAATTAATCTGACCTTTTTGTGCTGCCCAAAGAACTGGCAAGCAGACACATGTATTTTGCTGTGTGTGTGTGCATTGCTGTTACAAACCTATGAATGCATTCATGACTCAGTGCGTTAGCTACCTTATGACAGTATAATATCCTTATTTCTTACATGTTTAGGCTTGTCTTTTTCACCTTCCCAAAAAACAGACTAGTCTATTAGTATGGTGAACAAGCTCCCTTTCAACACATCTGCCAGCCACAGACAATGCTTTCAGACATAATTTTCACACATACTTCACTCAATAAGTGCTCTCTAAGCTTTTTACACTTTTCCTTCATTACCAGCCTTACTGTTTCTCCTCATCTCTCTCACCACTAATGTTTATCCAATTTACTTACAATTACAGTAAGAGAAACGAAAATATTTATTTTAATTAAGTAAACTAAGTTATGAAGGGACTGACTTGGGGTGGCGGTGACCATATGGACATGGGTGAAACAATTCTGGCAAGTAGGCTGGTAACAGATGCCGCAGACCAGTTTATTTTCCCTGGAAGCAGGGATTCAAAGTAAACATAGTCTATTCTTGTGAGGGATTTGCTTAATTTTGAGATACAATGTTTTAGCAGAAGAATCATTTCACTTTGGGAAGAAAAACAGGTGTTGAGTGCCCAAATGGGACATAGTCCTTATGAGTCCCTTCACAGTTGTTTACTGAATCAACTAACTTTGTTTGCTTTCTTGAACCAATATGGGCATTTAAAAGTGGGAGTTATATTGAGTCTCGTAATAGTTTTTCAGCTACCAAGGCTTATAAATTAATCCCAGATGACATGTTTTGGGGTAAACCTGAAGCTTAGGAAGTATTTTAGTGGCTTTATCAGAAGCTTTGCTGCACAAACTCTCATCCACTCAACCAGCTCTCCCCGCACATTGCTCCTTGCTTGAAGCGCAGAAATTTCAAATATGCACAGCAGCAAAAATTACTGTGAACATGTGCGTGTGTGTGTGTGAAGGAGAGAGAGACTTTGTGTGTTCAATCTGCCCATCTGCGATGAACAGACAATGTGCATCTTAAAATGTTGTCATAGTCCACATTCAAAGCGTAGTGCTGAACATGTGGCAGTGGGACCAAACATGCAGCAGTTAAACATGCAAGCTGTCTAAAGAGTGAATCTCAGGAAACTCAATTGACAGCTCCACTGAAAACCCATCCTCCACTGTGGGAGTTTTTAATGCACATAGTGAGCTGATGTTTGGCCAGTCACAGTGCAACACAGCTGAGCGTGCTGTAGCAAGGGTCTCTTCATTCTTTTTTTTGATCAATACAAATGACTCAATGATCAATTCCCTTGGTGTTATAATCGCTGGCTTTCAAACCTCACTTTCTAGCCCATACATAGCTCAGACCCTCTCTTCAAACAGGAGCTCCTGTTTTTCTCTCATTTATACTTCAATTCACAATTGCTAAATGATGGAGGGTGGTGCACCAAGTAAGCGAACAATGTTTTAACATTTGTTTTCACATTTCAGCTACAAAGCCTTGTGCTCAAGCCAAAAAAGCAAATGACACAGCAGTATTATTATTGCAGCGTTTTGTATTTTGCATGTTGATGTATTACCTTTTTACAGACTATTTCTGTTGGATCTCTGGTCTAATTAGCCACCTTATTCATCTCACTTGTGAATATGTGACTTCATTGTTTGTTTCAGTTACAGACTACCTTGGATCAGGGGAGTGGGTGGGGGTGGGGGTCGGCTACTGTGTAGAAGGAGATGAGTTCTATTAATGTTGTTGCAATTCCTGCTGGTTGCCAATAGAGGTCGATATAGGTCATAAATTACTTAACAGACCTTTAAATCAGCCTACTGCTGCCTGAGGGGAAAACATTTATCATAATACTGCAGAGTTTTCCAGTGTTACAACGGTTACAACTGTAAATTCACGGGTGTGAGTGAGCCTGAGCAAAAAAACCTAGTTTACAAATTAGCTCTTGTGCAGGCACTTTCAGTGTCAGAATTAAATGACAACAGTGTAGCAACAGCGGCTCAAGCGCAATGGAGTAGAATGTTATTTCTGTTAAGTGAAGGAGTGTGGGAACACTTGAGGATGGTGGCCATTGGAAAGCGGCAGAGCTGAGTTTACACGCTGGTGCGTCGAGCCACAGAGGCGTGTTGCTATAGAAGCAAGGGCAGGTTTTACAAAGGGACATTACACACCTACACACTAAAGAACTGTTCACTTAATGTGTTTCTGTGGGACTGGCTCACTGCAGCACACACATCGCTTCCTCCTCTACCTTCAATCATCTCTCTCTATCTCACTCGCTCTCTCTGTCACTTCTCTTCTTTTTCTCTCTTTTTTCAGGGTGCAGGTGTCTAATTCTGTGTATTAAAAACTGCCTGCGGTCCTTATTAACTGTTGAATTTTTTATGCCTTTTAATTTTTCCAGGGCACTTAAAGTAACTTTTAAAATGTCTTTATCTCCCTTTCTCCTTATCTCTTCCTCTTTATTTCTCACCACTCTACAGATATCTGCTGTTACTGTGGTAACATTTGCTGTATAGATGTACTCTACATTATCATTATGAAATGAGTTGACCCTAACATTATACATTGAATAATGCAGGCTAACAACAGCAAATTTCCTCCCACATGCTCTCCTCTTCCTTCCAAATGAATTGCATCAGTTGCAAAACTGGGGACTTCAGCGCTGACAGCAGTGACAGTGACATACTTTATCATGGTGTTTCAAATCTCAGTTATTAAATAGTCAAATGGAAATCCCACAATGGCTTGACTGGGCCATTGAGGTTTGCTACGTGTGGATGTGCCAAGGCCAAACATTCATAACGACCAGAATGAAAGCAGAGGAGAACCAGTGCTGAATATTAATCATACATAAGAAATGACACAGGACGGAACAGCATTTACAGTCTACTCCCATGCTGCTTCAAGAAGACGAAAATATACCAATCAAATGAAAAGGATTTTAAATATGCAATTAAACAGTGGCCCTGAGTTAATTAGGTTGCCTGTAGATACCAGTGGTTTTCATTAAGGATTTCATTGAATCCCTCCGCCATTCTCTGTTTGACCCTGACCAATTGAAAGTGGACATTTTAACCTGCAGACTTTGTCCGCAGGTTAAAATGCTATTCATGAGCTGTTTCACTTCTCCATTTATAGAACCACTTTGCCCCCTCAGGTATACTACAGTCCAGCTCTTGGCTTCAAGTCCATCACTCCACTTCCATCAGGCAGTGGAGGGGGAGGAGGGAAGAGACAGCAAGGAGGGGAAAGAAGGATGAGGTCAAGGTAGTGCATACCCCTGTTGAGGCAAACAGGCCCAAACTTTTTCTAGGCATTCATCATTGGATCCAGCAGGACCTCTGTGTATGGGTTGCAGTCAATTTCTTACAGGTCTCTGGGTCTCTCATTACTCATTGATTGGTCACCGGGAGCAGGAGCACCATTCTGCAAAGTGCACCATATAATTACACTACAACCGAATAATACATTCAACAAACACAAAATCATACACATGCTATTACACCCACAGGCAACACGTGGAATTTCCTCAGAAAGCACAGAAAGAAGAAAAAAATGAAGTAAAGTATTTTAATTAATTCTATCTGAATAGAAACTGTGTCATATGTTCATATGTCACAGAGGGTACCATTACAATGCTTCTCCTTGGAGTCTTTTCTTTTGTATGTGTGTGTGTAGTGTTGTGCGATGTGTTTTGTTGTTTCTTTTTGGGTTTGATGTTGTGCATACATTGTCATGAGGATGTTTTTTGAGGTTGTCACAAGCAACTGGAAGATTATAATTGAGGGACCCTGTGCTCTTGTGTTGTGTTTTTGAAAAACACTAATTATTTTCTCATTAGAAGATAATCAAGGATAAACCAGGTATTTAGCTTAAATTGAGCACTGATGGGGATACATCTAACACTTTAAACATATTATTACCATAATTAATATTGTTAACATTAGCACTTTGAGTCAGCGAGTCCTTTAATTTAAAATGGAGCAAAGTCACACCAGATTTTAATCATTACATAAGGGGGATTACAACAAGAAAGAATGATACTGATGTCTATTTTTGTGAGATGAGTTGGATAGTTTACATGTAATTTCATTTTAATGTGTCTAAACCTCTGGTGGATTTTCTCACTTTGCAGTTCATGAGAATTTTAGAGAGGTGACGCATATCCATTATTAATGATAGGCTGGCACAGCTACAATACATCACCTGTGCCCTTAACATGGCTAATTATGCATTCATAGGCCATAAGTAAGCAGGACAAATGAACTGTCTGTGCTTGCATTGCTCCATACTAATTACCTCACTAAACCAGATGCTAATTAGTTTTATTACCATCCATATAGTTAGTTTTAATTTATCACAAAACAGGCAAATCAGTGTTTTGCCATCATGATCTGATCTAAAATGTATAAAATATATGATTACAAGATATATCTCAAGTGAAAGAAGCTGTTTCCTCAATGGATACAGACATGCACATCTTAGAGGCCTGAAGCCAGAATTCTGATACATTACAATTCAATTAGGCTGGGGTCATGACAGAGTCTCTCCTGGGCAGTTCCTGGTGGTGCTATAAACGTCAGCCAGGGACAGACTCCCAGACAGAGATCTCTAAGAATACACAACCTGCAGAGATAGAGGTCAGCCATGTTAACTGGATCCTTGGAGAGCAGAACAGATCTATACCCTGCAGGTTAGCTGAAAGACCACCAGCTACAATAGGACCAGAGCATTAAAGCAGACATGGGAACGGACAGGACAAGGTTCTACTACTGCACACAGGGACTTTGTGATCGGTGTGTTGGTACAGTATGTAGGTGGTGGACATGGAGAAAATCTGCTGAGCACAAAGTTACAGAGGTCGAGCTGTTTTAGACTAAACTACTGACCATGTTGATCACAATGCAGGAACATGTCATACAATAGCATGGTTCTTTCATATAATTTTAGAGTTTTTGGACAACGATAGAGTTTTACAGCATGGAGGTATAAGATATGTCAGACTGTGGATATTCACAAAACGTATTATTTGTAAGTAAGTAAGTTAAGCCTTTATCTGTCCCGCAGTGGGGAAATTGCATTTGTAGAGTGGTAAAGCCGCAGTATCACACACACTATGATAAAACAGTAAACCTAAAATAAACTTAAATAGACTAAAATAGACTATAGATAAGTGGGTTAAAAACTATGCCAACAGGTATTGCATGTTTCAAAAATTCTAAAGTGAAATTGCACATTACTTGTGTAAATATTGTAACAGTAAAAAGAGTTGTATGTTAGCAGTGTTCATTATGCAGTCTGACTGCAGCAGGGAGAAAATACCTCCTTCACACTCCGAGGGTAGAGCAGTCTGTCACTGAAGCTGCTCTCTAGAGCTGACAGTGTGTCCTGCAGGGGGTGTGACTCATGGTCCAGCATAGATGACAGTTTTGCAAGGACTCTTCTGTCACCCACCTCCCCAGAGGACAACCTAGGACAGAGCTGGACTTCTTGATGACCTTGTCCAGCTTCCTCCCATTCAGTGATGCTGCTGCTCCAGCAGACCACACCATAGAAGATGGCTGATGCCACCACAGTCACAGAAAGTTTTCAGGAGCGCCCCCTGCACTCCAAAAGCCTGCATTCTCCTCAGGAGGTAGAGCCTGCTCTGACCCTTCTTGTACAGTGCTTCTGTTTTGTGAGTTCAGTCCAGTTTATGGTTCAGGTGAACACCCAGGTACTTAAAAGAGTCCACTCTCTCAATGTCCATTCCCTGGATGTTCACCAGTGAGGGAGCAGACCGGTGTCTGTGGAAATCCATCACCTTCTCCTTGGTCTTCCCCGCGTTGATGAGGATGTGGTTTGGCAGACACCAGTCCATGAAGTCCTGCATCAGTCTTCTATACTCCGCATCGGTGGTGGAGTCGTCAGAGAACTTGAGCAGGACACAGCCGTCCTGCTGTGCATTTAACAGGTTCGTTTCAGGTCATCCGTTTTCAGTAACAGAAACAAACTTTCAATAAACCTGGTTTGTGGTACCAGGTCTTTTCTGTCATCTGTTCTTGGAAGAGTAAATGTAAGAATTCCCTAAATTTTTGTTCAACCAATCTGTTCTCTTTTTTATTTTTAGAGTACCCCTCTGAACTTCCTCCATTGTTGTTATAATTCATTTTCAAATAGTGCAATACCTTGGAAGAAATCTTCACTGTAGACCATACAGGTAGAAACAACTATCATAAACATGAACATGGCCTTCCAAAATATTTTGTCCATTGTCCTTTGTCACATTTGTCCTATAGTGCAAGCACAACTCAAGCACTGGAAGTTCTGAGATGTAACGTAACATTGCAGACTATTTACCATAGTGGATTTATTATGATTGGTTGTAACAAAATGATTCATTCTAATAATAATTTGCTGTATTTATATTTGTATTTACAGCAGCTCCTCACTGAGCAAGACCAGCTACTGTTTGTAATACAAACATTTGAGGTCATTCAGGTTAGCAAGCTGGCATTCGTTCCAAAAACAGAATGCTAATGGTTAGCACACTAAGAAGGCCCTGATAAACATCTATGGCAATAAATAAAACATTTGTCAGGTTCAGAGTGTGCAGATAATTTTTTTCTATACTTAAATATGTGTAGCCACATGGTTTGGGATTAAGAGCAACTGTTGGATACAGGAGCAGAACACCTGATGGGAACAATTTTATATCAATATCAAAGTAAAAATCACTTTGACAATTAAAAGGCGCTATATTAGTTTGTCCTTTGTTGATTAGCTACACCATCCATTGTAACAGACCCAAATGTGATCCAAAATCTGGTAAAATCAATGCAATGTTTGTGCAACTAGTGGCAGACAAAACAAAATGCGATGTCATCTAACTTATTCTGAACAATCAAAATGATGATGTAAATCCAAATCGTGTTTTTCATGCGATACCTCCAGATTCCTCCACATCTCATCCATTGAGCTAGGACAGCAGGGATACATAGGTAAAGAGTCATGGTAATTATTATTTATTTTTTTGTATGCAGTCATACAAGATGATATGAAAAGCATCGGAAACATGTACTAGCCTATGTTAGAGAAAAAAAGGATGTAAGGAGATCTTTTATCTCCATTCCATTAACTTATTTTCTGCGTTTTTTTAATTGTTTTCATGTGTTTGCTCCAACTACCATGTGTGACAGTCACCCATTCCAACACTAGCCTGAAAAATAGTTAACCTGTGACTTTCAGTTAACATGAATGATACATAATGTAAAGCATTCAAAGTCCTGCTGTGTCACTGTGGCTGTGTATTAATGTTTTTTCTTCTGAGGCCATAGAGGTGTAAAAGTAGCTGCTTTTCCAGGGTTTAGAGTGCCTGTTAATCCCCTGCCTGTGTGGTTATGGAGGTAAAACACATTTTCGTGCTCATGCTCTGTAGCATGCTGCACTGGTGTGTGGCTTAAGCTCTGAGCAACAGGAAAGGGAAGATTCAGCCATTTTTTCCTTGGGAGAGAATTTTTTTCCAGTGTTGTGCTGTTGGACGCGTGTATTTTGGGGATTAGTGGCTTAATCGACCTTGTAATGGGGAGATCAGAGTGGCATGCAGGCATGGAGAGAAGTGCACACACACATGCTGATACACACATATACTGTATTCTCTCACGCACACACGTCATATTTAGGCAAACACACTTAAGCACACAAATCTGCGCATCCTTACTTTATTAAAAACACATATCCATCGTCAGACACGCCTTTATTTCATAGGTCACCACACTGACTGAAACCAACTACCGTTTCCTTTTACAGAGAAATATGTACACACCACACACACACACACACACACACACACACACACACACACACACACACACACACACACTAATAACCTCATACTTCTTCCCAACAGGCAGAAAATGTACACTCACACCAGTGTACCAGAGTACCTTGGACACCTTATCGCTGCTTCCACCCACTGCTCCCTCTGTAATATGCTGCGGCTCTGCGGGTACATTGCACTGCAGACTGAGGGCTCTCCGGGGGGTCAGTGTATTGTCTCAGTGAACAATGAGCACTCTGGCTAATGCTTCTGTGGACTTGAGAGGTCAGCCCTGTGAGCCACCCTCTCCGTCGATGAATTTCCTATAATACATGTCCATCTCTCTCTATTTCACTCTTTCCCTGAGGGTTTGTTTGCCCACTCTGCCCGGGTCACTTCTCTTTGTCACTGGTGTGGTGCAGTGGTTGAAGTTGGGGGACTGGAGGGTTTGGTGTATGGGAGTAATGCGTGTGCTATCTCATATCAGCGGCAGTCGTGGAATCCAGTGCAGCACGGCTGATAAGATGAACAAACATTTGGGATCATTAGAGCGAAGACATTGTGTAATCACCACTTTAATCTCTCCCTAATCCCAACATCTCCAACCAGCCGGGGGCTCCAAACCATGCGGGCCCACCAGTCCAATAGCCTGGCCTCTGTACACATACCCTACACACACACTTAATGCACAAACCCACACTCCTCATACACACGTGAGAGTTTATGTTGCCTGAGTGGCAACATAAACTCGCATGTAGAACACACGTATAAAACACATGCAAACAGTGCAGCCAGGCAGCGCACACATAAACACACACACCAACTCTCTCCACATTCCACTTTTCTTGTTTCTAAACTAATAACAGGCTGTGCGCACATGACCAACCCAGAGGAAAAAATCAATACTCTCTCAGACAAAATCAAGATTTCTTTTATCCTTCTATTTATTCTCTTTGGCTATCCCCCATCACTCTCTTTCCTCTATCTCTCTCTTTTTTCCTATCCCTCAATCGACATCATCAGCTTCTTGATCTCAGTGGAAGTCCTTGGAGCATCAGGCACTAGTCATTCCACTGGCAGATCTTTGGTGGTATTCACCCTCTGAGGTTGATCAATTAAAATAATAAGATATTTTCCCAGGATGCTCATCTTGTCTCCATGACCCACACCTCTGCCCTGGCCTAGTCCATTCCCAGTTCATCTGTGTGTAACAAAGCCAACCCTTTTAACGGCAGGTCAAGCCTCCCTATTCCAGCCTCTAGATGTGTTTAAATGGAACTCCTGGATCAGCTCCAGCTCTCTCAATGCCCCAGGACAAAGAATCCAGCCACAAATGATGAGCTGGGACGAAAGCCCACAGAAGATGGTAAAATACCCAAACCTGCTACTGTGCACACATACATTGGACAAATAGAGAGAAAAAAGGAGGAAGGCCAAGAAACAAGGGGAAAGAGGGTGGAAAGGAGTAACAAGCGATGTAGACACCATAGCCTCCAATCCATCCATTCCATACTGACATTTTTTGATCTCTAATGAGAAAGACAAATAGAATATTTCTGTTTCAGGGCTCTTACAGGTGGACAATAGAAGTAAAATACCGAAACAAGGAGGGACTGAGGAAGCTGGGCAAGGAGGAAGGAGATAGTTTGCGTTTTCTACTGGCTGCAGTGATTGCATGCTGGCAGGGAGAGAGTGAGGATGTGAAGCAAGGAAGACATGAAGAGGCAGATACAATGCAGCATGTTTTTTTCTCTTTTTTTTTAAAAGCTTTGGCACCCTCAAAATGCCTCAGTCATGCCAGTAAAGCCTGTTTGAAATTAATTGAATTGACAGAGGCAGCCAGGGAGACAAAGACGGGGAACAGAGGGAAGAGAGGGTAGAAAGGTGTCAGAACAGAGAAAAGAAAAACTCATTACAATCCAGTTTTTTTTATCATATATAGATCCCTCATTTTGTCTCTGCAGTATGTTTTATTTATTTGAAGTTAGTGGCTTAATGAGATCCCTGTGGTACTATATTGCTAAGAATGAGAGAGAGACAAGAGATGGGAGACAAATAATCTCAGGAAAAGTGGGAGGGAGGGATGCAGGCAAGCAAAGAAAGAGGAGAGAGGAAGAAGGGCAATGGATCAGAACAACAGAGGTAGTAATGTGTAGAAATGGTGTAATGTGGAAGTGTAATGTTGGCAAAAGAGGACAGGAGAAATTATACCATAATGCACCAGCTCACAGTAAAGTGCATTACAGCTCTCCTGTACAGCAGTTGCAAACAGTGGCCTTTTCTGTTTGTTCTGCACCCGTTTGGATAGATATACATCCAAACTCCTGGGAAAAAAACAAAGGCATGTTCAGCCAGACTGTTGTGAGCTCAAATGAGATGAAGCCCAATGCAGATTGCATACCTCAGTCCTGGCTGAGAGAGATTGGCCACAGTGCCGCGGCACCCAGCCAGCTCTTTGTGCCGAGCAAAGGAATGGAAAACAGATGCCACATAAAATGCCCTGGCATGGGGGGGTGTATATTGATTCATTTGCTGTATTTTCTCTCTTTAAACAATGCTGCTTTATTACTTAGCTAAATATGCTGTATGGTTGCATGAGCATGCACACACTGTGGAGTGTGGACTGTGTGCATGTTTATGCTCCGATGTGTATCTAAGCTGTGTTGTGCACGTACACGTTCCCACATTTTCTCTCTAGTGCAGCAATTTGAAAAGTTGAAAGACCAGCATAGTAGCAAGTTTTAAGTGTCTGTGATTAAACTGCACACAGCTCCTGTTTAAGATCCACAGGTAGATATTTCCTATTGTAATC
Organism: Coreoperca whiteheadi; assembly: GCA_011952105.1. Lineage (NCBI taxonomy): Eukaryota > Metazoa > Chordata > Actinopteri > Centrarchiformes > Sinipercidae > Coreoperca > Coreoperca whiteheadi. Next base: position 9,396,307 of record CM022470.1, on the reverse strand, counting down.
TTCAAAAGTGATAATGCTTGTCTGTTACTTGGCAACCTCTTGTTATCTGAAGTACAGGAAACAGGTGAGGTGCCCAACAGAGAAATAAGATCAAAATTCTCCTGAGCTTCAGGTCAGACCTGGAGTGACTCATAAACACAATCTGCCTGTCAGGGTTTTGGGAGTATCTTCCCTCTGCTTCCTCATGTTTCCCAGTGTTTTT
>CM022470.1:9224357-9395822 GCA_011952105.1 Coreoperca whiteheadi | reverse complement strand
AATGCTGATGCCCACTACCTCATGTTGTTTGCAACTCTGGGTGAAGAGAGGAGGTGGTGGAGGGCTTTTTTCAGTTTTTTGGCAGGGTTGGAAGGGGCAGAAGGGGTAATGAAAAGGTATGTGTGACGAATTGAGGCAAAGGGCGAGGAGGCAAGCTGTGTAGCGATGAAGAGAGGAGAGGAGATGAGGGCACAGCAGAGGGGGGAAAGTCTGTGAAAAAATGCAGAGTTGAAGGGTTTGGAAGAGCAGAATCAGCACTTATGCAAACACTCTGAGGAGCTAACCACACATACACATGCACACACACACACCTGTACACACCCATCCAGAGAGTTTTGCTTTAGCACCATTCCGAATATCTTCCATATCAGGATGTCATACTGGGCAGAGTCGGCTCTTGGAACAGCGACTCCCTGTTGCGCTGTGAGGCTATTACATGGTCTAACAGAGCTCGACTAATAACATGGACTGGATCAGCCACTTCCCACTTCCTCCTCAGACCATCACGTATCACAGGAGTTGGGACATTTTTACCACCCACTCATGCCGGAGACCTCTCTTAACCCTAATCCTATACTTAGAAACACACACACACAAGCTTGTCTTCTTTTTCTCTTGTAAACCTCCTAACCTCCCATACACTGTTTACATCCCATAAATCAACTGTTGCTATCGGTCAGTTGGCGACCATCCATTGTCAGTGTTTTATTGTGCTTTGTTTGGCTGTTTTGGCTGTGTGGCTTTCCAAAAGCACTTCCCGTTGAATTTACTGTCTTGGTCACTGAGCACACATCTGTCTTTTCCTCAAACAGAATTCACACCCAAATTCACAGTCCAAATCCTACGTACATAAACACCTCCAAACCCCCAATCCCCAAATCCCTGTTTAGTAATTGTGTGAGCATGCATGTGTGTTTGTGCATTGTGGGGTTGAGATGTTTGCTACTGTCAGTGTGAATTGTGCCATTTCTTTTTTTTAGGTTGTGTTTTGTGCTATGCTGCTGATTGAATCAATTCTATTGACTGACCTGAGCGATAAAGAGAGATGACACGTGAAAATCATTGTATTAAACAGTGAGGTCTTATCGACTTTCATAATGTTGCAATTGCACCAAGCTGAAATGTCTCCCTGATTAGGTTTTAGATCACTTGCGCTGCTACCATAGCTTTTAAAAGGGATCTTTAAGATTCGCTTCAGTGCTTTCTGTGGCTCAAAATGAACCTACAACAATAGAGCATAGAAGAAAGGCGCCATTAGTCTCTTTCTTGCTACAAAGTGTGCTGTGATTTTCCTCCACAGCCAGATAGAGGTGTTGATTTGGCAGTCAACTGCAAGGTAAATATGAGTAGCTGTATTACAAACAGTTTAATCAGTATGCTACGGTTTTTCCATGTGTATACGTTAGTGCCAGACAATGCACTTAGCCTCAGGTGGCACAAAGTTTCATAAGATAGTGGAAACCGACTAAAGTCTTTGCGCATGTACAGAAAGAGGTCCTTTGGGAGACTGTAATGGAACACCATTAGAGGAGTCACAAGCACCAGGCTGTATGGCTTTATTGCAAGCAGTGGCGCACTAACTGTCAAGTGTGTTTTCACCAGGATGGAGCATTTTACACAAGCCACAACCGCAGGCATAATGTCTGTCTCTCTGCCTCTCTGTCTGTCTCTCTCTCTCTCTCTCCCCGTCTCACATATGACACGTCCACACACGCATACACTTCTGTCAAGCCCCTCCCTTGCTTCAGTCCTCCATTTTTTCCCTCCATCAACTCAGTGACACCCAGCAGTGGGCCGTGACATTACAAAAAGACAGAGCGAGGGAAAAGGGGGGTTGGGGGAAAGAGAGAGTGGAACATTGCAGAAAAAGAGGTATACCAATTGTGAAGGCAAGAGGGAGATATTTAAAAAAGGGGTTTGAAAAAAGATTGAGAGGGAACAAGTGGTGAAGTGAGTGAGAAGTAAGTGAGGGACATGTGAGTGATTTCCTCAATGTCACGAGGCAACATGGGGACAGCTGCAGCCACGGGTGAAGGAGCGGTGAAGCAAGCTTGATGGCCTACACATCTGATGAGAGGAACTAGTCCCCTTGAAAGAAAGAGTTCAATAATTCAAAGGGAGGTGGAAAAAGGGAGAGTGGAGGAGAAGGAGGCAAAAGAATGGGAGCTGCTGTTTGATAGGCATAAAGAATATACTGTATTTAGAGGGTTGGAGGGCGAGAGGATCGCCCACAGGTCAGAAATTATCAATCAACACCAGAACCACTCCTGCTGCATGTGGACGTCAGGCGAGCCAGAAAACACCTTGCAGGTGTGCCAGTGTTTGAGGTCCAGAGGCAGAATTCCTGGCACAGTTGCAGTGCAACGAAAACTGTCACGCTTTGTTCCCAGGTAAGCTCTTTGTGCAGGACATCACTTTGGAACAATTCATTCACACTGGCAGCAGCGTGGTATAGCCACAATCAGAGCTGCCACCAGCCTGCAGTGCAGACACAAGCAGAGGAATTATACTCTTATGAAAACCACAGGGATCCATTCAGGGCCCCAACGCTCAATGCACAACTCCAGTCTGTATAGCAAATACTGTGTCATTTGTCTCAGCCAGCACAGTGTTCAGAATGACAGTAAAGAAAATTTGCTGCAGATATAGCATAGTGAGAGGTAAGACACCCAGCACTTATATAGCTTGTAATGAGGGTGACACGGTAAGAAAAGGGAATGAAGGAACATTAATTCAGAGATTTTGCTCTTAGCTAAATTAATGTTGAGCAGGACGAGAATTAAAAAGAGGTCACAGTGGGTGAAGCTGTGACAAGAGGACACAGATTAGAATTCTTCATAAAGCAGTAGCTTTAAATTTATTTCTAGGGGCCAAATTCTATTCTCACCATGTTGAAAAGTTTTAGAAATATGGAATTGTTCCTAAGTTGGATGATAATAGCCAAGCTAATTAGAAGCTGGCTTCAATTAAGCATTAAGCAACAAGATAATCTCAGCCATTTCTCCATCCTCTAATTTGAGCGCAGATATTTATTTATGTGAAAAATGGTATTCATTTTCCTACATACATAAATATTGATCTGATACTCGCTGAAATGGTGCTTTTCAGTTTGATAGTTTTCCTGACATTAAAGCTGGTGCGCGATGGGGCTGCAGTGCATCCTGCTGGTTCAGCACAAGCACAACAAGCCTCACACCCTCCCACACTGTATGTGACCACTTGACCAACTCCTGCTTTATCTACAGTTTGTCATTTACAGCAGGAGCTCTCTGCAAACTCAGCTCTGATTGAAGCTAAACTGGAATGCAGAGCCTGATTTTGAGCAGGACTAATACAACTCTGAAGTTCTATTACTTTTTTCCCAGCTAAGAGACTGAATTGGATCTTTGACTTGTAGAATTAAAAGCCTAAGAATTATTTTAGGGTTGTCAAACATGTCACATGACTAACCTACCACTGCACCATGCTCAGATAAAACACACTTATGAGACTTAGAACTGTGCTATTCTTGAGGCAACTCCTAAAGCAATTCCTCTGTGTTGATGCCCAAATGAATTATTCTCTATTAATCCTACACAGCCAAATGCTTATACATGCTGTGCTTCAATAGCAGTTGGAACAATAGAGGCAAATGTAAAAAGCATAAGAACATCAATGTCTCAGAGGTGAATTTTAAAATGTTTACGCTAACAGATACAAAAATAGCTTCCAAACTGAGGTCTAGAATTTGGGAGTACAACTAGTATACCTACAGTAGTGTATGCTCACACTAATTGCCACTTCTATTTGAAATCTTTTTCATTTTTATAATGTGTCAGATCAGAAAAAACAGAATAAAGAAAAGATTCATACACAGCATTGAAATGTGTTGTCTCTTTGTTGGTTTGCAATAATTAAATAGTCCAGCAAAGAAGGTCATAAGTCTTTGGCATTGAGTTCTGGATGATTCCACTTTGAGCACTATTTTGACTTTAACTTTCCTACTCAACTGTATTTCCAAGGTAGTTCTGTTTTTATAGAGTAAGCAGAAAATTTTAGCCTAAGCACTTTAGTGGATCTAAACACTTTTGCAATCATGACTCCTAAAAGACCTATGAGTGCAACCCTGTGATATTCCCTTTACACATGCATGCATGGACACAACTATGCAACTACTGCGCAATTCAATTATCCTAAAGTTATTTTGTATAAGGGTTTGATAATTTATCCCTTGAGCAGCCCTGCAGCTTTTTGTTTATTCATGCTCTCCCGAAAGCGAAAACACATTTACATTTATACTGTAAATGTGTGCAATCAAATGATGGCATAATCAAGTTCAAATGTGTTTCATACAATATGAAATACATCAGTCTATGCTTATTAACTTAGTGATGTTAAATGGGTCTGGAGGGGCTCACTTTAAGACAAATGGGCTATCTAGGGCTTGTTGCTGACAGTAGTGAATGCTTAAATCCACATTAGCCACAGACATCAGTGCTCTGTAGTGTGCAACTGCTGAGCTGTTATCGGTTCAGTCTGGCTTCATATACGGTACTTATTCAAAAAGATTCCCAGTAATATGACCATAATAACACAATAATCATATTAATTTGTGGTAATTTACTTAATACTTCGCAGCAGAATCTTGCAACTCCTAACAACAATTTCTCTGCCCTCTGCTGAGAACCACTCCTCTACTAACACACTGTGGTTACAGAATTCAGCTGTCTTACTAAGAACGTAAATATCCACATTATTAACTATTAAAAAGCCTTAAACTACCATCCCTCAACCACTGTGTATCAAACAGACCTCATAAAGCATTCATTTCTCCATGTTAATCTGACTAATAGCCTCAAAGACTTTAGTAAACAGTATTTTATGAAATATTGTCACAAATATAATGCAATACAATAAACTATGCAGGATGCGACAGCTTTAATGGGGGTTTTATAATGTCTGAGAATGTGGCCATTAACATGATCACTGATAAATCCAAATATAATGCACTAGTCCAAACTAGTGTACTCTTGCCTAAAAAAAGTACATTAAAACTTATTGATATTCATAGACTTTTCGTGAATAGCATAGATCAACAGAGTCTATGGGGAAAGGTAGAGAATTTATATAGAACATTTCTGGTCAAGAATAATAACTTAAAATCATTGTGTTTTGTGCTGTGATAAAAGATTTGAAAAAATGAAAATGATAAAGCTATAAAACCAAATTAAGTTAATGTAATAAGATGTATGATTCATCAACAGGACAAACATTTATTTTGACTTAATATGAAGGTGGTTTTTCTATTATATTGTATTATTCCAGATAGGTATCATGGTAAATGTCTCCCCCTGAGTATGGTAGAAGTCTGCATCCTACATAGTGTTGTCTGATGTAGTTATAGCTATAGCATTCATTCTTTAGGGGAATCATTCTGTAGTATGGCTGGGTAACTACTTCCTACATGTCCTCATCTCCATCCAAGCATAGGAGGTGTTTGGCCAGAGCCTGAGGCAAAGAGAAGCAGTCCATGCAGATAAAACTTTGCCAGATATGAACTTTCCACAGTTTTCCCTTGGAGGCCTGAGAACCTCAGGGACAGAGTGTAACCTCAGAGGCCCGTGCAGCCTCTCTGTAATATACATAGTCCTCATGGATGAAGTTCACAAGGGCCAGGTAGAGTTTGTAGCTTGGCAGTGTCATTCCAAATTTACATTCACAGACCTGGGGAGCTCTGTAGGTGTGACTATAGATCCAGACTACAGTACAGTACTATATGCTGTATATACTCCATCTGCAAATGATCCAACAGACATGACTGTTTTTGTGAGTGACAAAAGACAGCCTCTTCTTGGCTACCCTGACAATGACAGCACAGGGCAGGATAATATCTGCGTCATGTCTTTACTTCGTGGTCTGACTGAACTGATTATTCAGACCAGATTGCCTTGGAAGATGATTCAAAATTCATCCACATACATTTCTGAGAGGGTGGCCGTGATCCTTGAGGCAAATTGGAAGAGTCCAGTCCAATCTCTCTGTGGGGAATTAAAAGGTCATCTGCCACTCTGCACAGCTCTCTCTTAGCAGCGAAATGACAGTCTTTAATGTTGAATCTTGACATGCAGGAGTTTATGTCAAAAAGACTGTTGAAAAGGCCAAAGACATATTTTTCAGATGTTGGTAATTTGTTAAGAACTAAATATTTTAATAAAAAATTGAATAAAAATGTACGTAAATAAAAAGGTGAAAAAGTACAAAAAAGGTTGCATGACTTTTAGTGCTTGGTTGATGATTAAAATCGTTTGTATCAGTTTTTATCTTAATGTGTAGCTGGTTACTGGGTCCTCGAATGTTCACAGTCAAGAAAACATTACTAAATCACAACACTCAAATATGCACAGAAAGAGTGCTAAAGGAAGCACTGTAGGCTAAGGCACAGACGTTTGCATATGATTATGGTTTTATGTAGTCAGTGATTGTTATTATTCTTATGTTAGGCTATATCTGTCAAAAATTGTAGGCTAATTGTTATGCAGACTTCACAATATTAGTAGGCTAATTAAGGAAAATGTCAATAATAAAGCGATTCAATTGATTAAGATTTAACAGTTGATTTAAAATGATGATAGAAAATTTCGCCTACCCGGTGCTATGTGAGAATGTTACAATTTGCATATTAATCAGTCTAATATGATTAACACAGTCTAAAAGATTCAGTTTTGGACCTGGGAGGTTAGAGAGGGTATTGCAATGCATGTATTTCTCTGTTAATATGAAACATGGTTTGATCACTTGCCCTGGAGCGACCCTCTGGCTTTGGTACTGTACATGTAAACCAGCATCGTGTTTCATCATTAACAGTTTTCCTTAAACTTGCTGAATTTGCTGAGTGAGTGGATATGCCTTAATTTCAACCCAATAACATGAGCTCAATTACACCTGTTAGAATGATTCTCACCACTGAAACTTATGTTACATTTATTACGGTCTCTACTGAGAAACGGTGTGCTCTAATCTGCACCACTGAGAAGAATTTCTACAAATAAAGGAAAACAAACAAACACGAAAATTGCCCTAGATGCAATCGATGCACTTCTGCATATGCAGCTGTGGATTGTGATAATGAAAACGCAAGGTGATGCAGAAGGGACATGAACACTAGAGATTAAACTGCAGCAGTTACTATAGTTACATACAATGGCTATCCGATCTTTCCAACATTTGCAGTTTAATTCACAGGAGGATCTCAACGGGTCATCAAGTAATACCCCCTTTTCTCCACTAGATAATGCTATTTCACTATGACAAAACCTTCATGAGCATCAACACACCATTTTGTTTTGGTGTTAAATGTGTGCAGCTTTGAGGCTTGTTCTTACCAAAACATAGTATATTAAATGTTTCTTTGGAAAAAAAGTAGCCACAACCACACACATTAGAAAACACAGGAGCAGAGCTTGATATCACTCCCAAATGGATTGAAAATATTTTAATGCCTGGGCTATTCTATGCAACAACTAAACCTGAGGGTTTAATGTTTTCGGTTGCTGTAAAAGTTTGTTTTCATCATTAATTTTTAGGCTTGTATTTCTAATCAGCAGTGTTTCATCTAGAAGTCAGTCTTCAATTATACAGTATCTTATAAAGATACCTGTAATATATATGGTGTTAACATGTCTGATAGGGCCTTTATATACACTGTGCTCAAATTAGAGGCTACATATTTAGAACATTATTCAGTGTCAGTAAGCTTCTGGGTGTGTTTTGCTGTTAAACTCAGACAAAAATCACACATCAATCATCAAATGAATAGTGGAATTAGGTAATGGAAATTACTTCATTTAGTAAATTACAATTTTTCAAAAATCAATTAAATTAGGGCTAGGCTTAGGGTTAGCAATTCCAAAATACTTCATTTGTCCCCAAAGAGGCAATTAAGAGCAGCAAGAGTGCAAACAAAGTACACATTAACAACTCATCTACACACGTATAAAACTAAAAAGATACAAATATAAACATATGTAAGAAAAAGACATAGGATTCTAGGATTAGGATAAGGTCAAAGTGCAGGTACATTAGTCTATACACAAAGTAAACTGACCATTTCTTGTACTGTGACTGTCCACAAGTCTAATGGCTTCTGGAATAAAACCAAGATTCCTTCTATTCATTTTACATACAGATTATCTAAAATGCATCCCTGATGGCAGCAGCTTAAAGCAGTCACAGAGGACGTGTGTGCGGTCATTGATAATATTATATGCTTTTTTAAGGACTGAACTAGAGATCTTTGTGTTTTGCCAATCATTTTAGAGCTAACATTAACAACACCTAAATAAAGTATCTGCAGTCAGTTCTTGTCCTTTTGACAAAGGAATGAAAACCAGAAAATAAATGAAAAAGAAGCTTTTGAGAGTGTAAAGCTGCCATTGTCCCCCAACCTTGATGTTATATCCTCTTTTTGCTTCACTTATATTGTTTATATTGCTGCATAAGTGAAACAGCAGGATCTTCAGTACCTTAATTAAGATTTGGACACTGGGGCTGACAAGGAATTATATTTCCCCTGAAGAATCTCACTGAAAGGGCAAAAAGGACATTACCAGATATTATGCATCCACATGCAACAAAGATCAACAACAACAAAACATAACATTTACTCTGATGTATTGCATTAAGGAATAATATAAACTGCCACCAAACAATATAAGTTGCCATAGAATTGTTAAAAGTTGTCAACATAATTCAAGCAGCAACATAATAAGTGTGAAAAGTTCGTGAATGAAAGTTTGAAGGTGTGAGAGAGAGCGATGACTACAAGAACACAGTTCCACTATTTCCATGAGCGCTATTTTTTCACAGCTATATAAGGGAGGTGTCATTTTGCATGTATTGTGTCATTTAGCATAGAAGGGCAGGGTGCTGTACGTTGCATTCAAAAGCATGTGTTGGGTTATTGCTCTCGTTCTCACACCATTCAACATTCATCATGTGTTTAAATAAAAACACAAGCAATTCAATAAAAAAGCAAACAAAATATAATTTTAGCAAAAATTATTAGAAAGTCATCTTAAAAGATTTGATCTGGTCTGGTTTTAAGCTTTGACCTATACGACTAACAGTTCTGCAATCTGGAGTAAAATAATGTGTGATATGATCAGGAGCTAACCTCATATATGAGCTAATACAAGTGATCACAGCAATCAACAGTACTAGTGAGTGTTAAGAAGCTACAGTTGATGGTAAATTCACTCTCCTGCTTCTCTTTGCTTGTAAAAAGTAGCTGTGGCTTTCTGAACTAAGTTTTAGTTTAGACAGATATGAAGCAATTAACCTTCTTTCTGCCAATGGCCCCTTTTTCAAAGAAAGGAACAAGAACTAAAAAAAAAATAGGGAAATGGAATTATGATAGTAAAACTTTATAGTTTCCAACAGAGGAAACGTCACACAGGGGCAAGTAGGAGAGAAGAAAGTTTGACATTCTGACTTTAGTTTACTATTCAGGCTATGTTTCCTTCTCTGCTTCCATATTCAAGAAGTACACAGTGTGCTGGCAGGATGTAACATCTCTGCCAGCAATGTGGATAATAAACTCAAAGGCCCTTATTTTCTTAACCACTATTCAACTACTGTAGTGAAAGTTTCAAACATGGGGTGGTGGGGCAGCCCTATACAATGTGTGCCATCCAACCATTTCGAAAACATTATAACAAGCTTTACAAAATATATTTTTCAAGGTGGCTTGACCATGACTGTTGGTGCAAGAGAAAGTATTTATAAAATATAATAGCTGTTATTAAAGTCACTTTTACTGGCCAAGTAAATTTGCTCGTGGAAGGACCTCAACATTATTCCACACTGCAGCAGCCATTGGGATTACATCATCAGTGTAGCAGCTTTGGAAATATTTATGATGCACTTCAGAGTTTTCTTTGAAAATAGAACATTTTGAAATTACTAAGTCTCAATCAATGTTATCAATGTAAGACAGAGTAGTTTGACCAGACTGCTCAATCTCTACTCTGACCTTTTTGTTCAGGGTTTGTCAGGAAGTTGTTGAGACAGCTGGGCCATATTGAGGTCCCCCCTCATTGTTTGAGAATTGAGAAAGAAACAAAAAGAAGACAAACACAGCCAACACAAAACATCCAAAACTCTATATGTAGACTATCTTGATATGGGCAGGAAGAAGGCCGTGAGATAATAGGATATGCCCTGGATGCTTGCCATGATCATATTGGCTGGAAATCACTCTTTGAAGAAGAAGTCAGAATTAAACTCAAGCAAGACACTATCATTCAGTTAGCCTAGTCAAGTGGAGTATGGCGTATGTTAGAGTTGATATATGGCGTCATGGGCTCTGACCTTATCACTCCTTGCAAGGATTTAGCACGTTTAGCAGAGGTTAGTTAGGGGAGTGATCATAATATTCATCCCCCAAAATTCATTACACACAGAGCCTGACAATGACTATAATGTGGCTGTTATTTGTGTGCCTGTGGCATCAGTTGCTTTTCAGTTTTAAAAGGCCGCCTTATAACCTTTCAATCACTTCTAATAATACTATAAATAAACACTTGATTATGATTACCTGTGTGTAATATGTATTTTATCTGTTTTACTCAACTCCTGGTTCAAGCTGTCACCTAAGAACAGGGCACTGAAATGACCTTACATAGTACATGATGTACTGTAAGTCAGTATGCTACTGTGAAAAAGTCCCCATCTGGTGCTTCAACTCATGTTCCTCTTTATGTTCTTTGTGTGGTAAATAAATATTGTCTTTATAAAAGTGGTGCTTGGTGTCTTAGTGAGTTAGAGTTACAGTGTGTTTCATGTTGTTTTTCATAGCCACTTTTTGAAAGACCACTTCACAGTCTGCTTTTTAATTCAGTCTGTTTTTCATCTCGTTTTTACTTCAAGCAAAGACTCATGCATCAATATCTACCCAACCCAACAGCTATAATACAGAGACCAAGCTGTAGGAGTGAAAGATTAATTACTTTATCAAAAGTGTCACATACTATATAACCACATGGTCACCAACTTTTTTTCATATTAAAGATAGAATAGTTTTCCCAGATTGAACGTGAGCTCCTTGATTCTTACAGCAGTCTCACAACTTATTTTATCACTCCAAGTTCATTAAATACTATATCTATTACTGTTTGATTAAATATTCATTTGGATGGAGTGTGCAACCTTTTGACACCTCGGTCACTGGTGGAACAAATGAGTCATTTCTTGTAAAATAGATTCACTTCGAACACATTCAGGCCTACAGGCAAGGTTTTTTTTTCATCGGTCATGCTAATGTCAGTACATTTCAAGGTCCCTCTGTGAGCATGCTCTGTAACACAGCTGAAGTCCCTGAAGGCCTGCTTTCTGTCACCTCCATGTTCCCAAGCCAGCAAAGCCCAACCACATTGTTTAGAAGTGTGAAATAATGCAATAACCACCCTGCCTGTCAGTGGGCCTTGGGACAGTGTGTTCAGACCTGAAAATGACCTTGCCACTGTGAGTTGGAAACAATAAAAGTTGCTGAAAATGTAACAGTTTGTTTTGTTCCACTAGGTTGCTCTCATAAATGCTTACAGCATGTCAGCATTTCCTCAGATTTATAAAGTTCACGCCTGTACAACCCACATAATTCTGCATAAGTTAAGTCATGTATAGCACAAGGGGCACCTTGTGACACAGGCAGTGAACATCAAAAATGTGTGATGAAGAAAAGAACATTGTGTACCTTCATGCAACAGGGGTTCCTCAGAACTGTACTTACTGTTATATATTTCATTTGACAGACACTTTCTGAACTTGGTTTGTAGTAGCAGTTTGCACTATTTTTTATTATTCTTCAGTAAACATTAATCCATGACCTAAGTTATTTGCTTCATCTGCCCTATTGAAAAGAAGTACAGTATTTCTCCCTTCATGGAATGGGGCATTATACTCCTCTGCTCTATGTACACTTGTACACTTCTTTCCAAATTAAGCTCAACATTGTTACTGTTGTTACATTGTCTCAGACAGACGCACAAAGGAGGCAAATATATATATAGATATATATATGTCATTGCCATAGTTACCGGGCTGCGAGTGAGAAGACAGCCATTTCCTTTCACTGTAACCCCGCCCTGACAAGAGCAGAACTGAATCGTTTCTGTAGTCCCATACAAAACCTCTGTGACACTCCTCCCCAGAAAATCTACTCATCTCAGCATGTCACCTCACTAGTGAGAGCAGATGACAATTAAAACGGGAGAAAGAGACGGAGAGAAAGGAGAGGTCATTGTATGAGTTGAGAGACTACTGATTCCTGCATTTTTATATAGATTTTATTTGCTGTAGCTACTTTTTCCACCCATTAACTTGACTGGTGAATACAGACATTGTTTTTCATTTATGCGTTTTAAGTTGCAGAAACAACTGGGGCATCTTTGGAAAAAGAAGAGAAGAGACGGGAACTGCACCATCTAAATGTAGAGAATTCCCAGGTTTATGTTTTGGTTGTTTTAACTTTCCTTATACAGATCTGGACAGTGTTTCCCTCTTCACCATGGCAAGCAGGTGGAACCTCCTGATACTGGGTGAGTCACATCTGTCACATGGAAAATCATCTGTTGAGAAGGTTCCTAAATTCCATGTTTTATTACGTTAACAACTTTTCTCTGAGATAATTTTCAGTGGAAAGATATCTGCCAGCAATGTTAAGTCTCACTGGCAAAATTATAATAGTCAAACTCAAACTCTGTCACAGTTCTTAATGCGAGCCTCTCTGAAGTCCTTAAGTGTGAGAAAGAGCCTAAAGAAATTAAGAGAAAAGGAAGGAGAGTGATGCGGAACATAGCAGCTTTTTTTCACACAACCTTTGTTCTGGACCCCAATGCACAGAGGAACTCTGTTCTTCTGATATTTTTACACTATGAGCTCATCTTACAGCACCCACATTACTTTTCACCTGACAGTGACCACAGTGATACGCATCTGCTCTGAGAGGAAGCAGAAGAAACTCATATTTATTGCCATGAGTAACAACTGCAACATTTCATAATGTCATGATCGTAATCTTAGCAAGCCATTTTTTAATTTAATGTTATCCTGTCCCCAGGCAACCTTAATGTGCATCATAATGTCAGCTGTCCAGACAGAAAAAAAAGACTTATCTGAAACCCCTATAGGAAGTTAGTTCTACATTATGTAAATGATTTCCTCCTGAAGTTACTAAGTTTCCTTAAGTTAGTAATTAAATGGTCAGTTCTCCCAAATCACCAAAAGCATGCTGTAGGCTACTTATACTTACCGCTAATATCTACTGTATCTAGCCAGCAGTTTTTACTGGCAGCTATTTTCTTGCAAAGATATAAAAGTAGGAGGGAAACCGTTGACAGACAGGGTTTTTTTCAACTACAAAATTCCATTCACATTTTATTTATTAGTGTGACAGTAAATTTTTGAGCAGCAAATATCTTAAAATGTCAGCAAATAATTTAAAACTAAGTGCATGGCTAGACTCAACTGTTGATAACTGGGAATATGCCTCTTTGTGATTTGGATGAACTGACCCTTAAATCAACAATGAATTAGTTGGTTCTTTCAAGGATTATACTGATTTCATTGCATAAAGTAACCATGGAAAAATAATGAAACTGGACTCTCCTTTCCTGTTTCCATATACTGTACATTACACCCATCTGGTGTTGTTTAGGTGACCACAGAGGATTGACTCTGCACTTTTACAGCCTGAGGATGTAATGCTCGTTTGTACTTGTGCCATGCCCGCTGATGTTTCCTCACACATAGGAAGCAGAGTTCTCCAGACAGCCATGTGTTGCTCATTTTATGGTGGAGAAACTGTTAGAACAATCTGAGGAAATGAGGGTAGAGAACAGGGGAATTTACCTTTTCTTCAGAGCCTTTTTAAAACTCAGAACATTTTTGGTGTTGTTTGTGGTCAAATTGATCCATTAATGTTCCTGATGCTACACTGAAACATCTTAGAATGATTTTTATGATGATTTACTGTAGCAAATGTGTTAATGTTCAGAAGGTGGATGACTGTAGACTGACAGTCGCCTGCTTGCTTTTCAGCTCTGTACTTGTCCCTCGTTCTGATCCTGTCAAACCCCCCTTGCCCTAGAGGATTAATTGTTTTGAAGAAAAAATGCATTGGTATGAAAACAAACTTTCTTAACACATAACCCACCATGCTGAGGCATGTGTGCATTTTTATTGCATTTGTCATAGATTGCTCTCTTTGCATTTCAAAATTAAAAACTGAAAATATGTAATATGGTTTGCTAAATGATTTATATGAAATTAAATAACATTAAAATAAAATTTGCAAGAGTTTGGGTTCCTGACTTACAGGCCATACATAGCTTTAGATCAGGCTCAAATATATATTTATTGAAGCACTACGTGATTTCCATCTTTTTTTATTCCTGTCTTTAAGATGATGATGAATGTAAGGACAATCCTGATTATCATGTGCCATGTGGAGAGAATGCGATCTGTGTCAACACGTATGGCAGCTACTACTGCCAATGTGATGATGGCTTCAGATCATCAACAAAGACTGTGAATTTTTCAGCTGAAACATCTGGAACATGTAAAGGTAAGTTATCTTGTATATTGAAAAAATTAGGGCAGAGACTGATTCAAATTTTATTGAAGTTTTACTGCTTCAGTCATCATCTAAATATAAAAATCCTGTCTCTATCTTTTGCTTTAAGATATCAATGAGTGTGTGGATGACAAAGACAAAAACATCTGTGGACCTAATGCCACATGTTTTAACACAATTCCACATTATTCCTGCATTTGTGACAATGGATACATTTCCACTACTGGAGTGGAAAACTTTCGCCACGGTGACAACGTTACATGTAGAGGTGAGATGCTTATCAGTACCATTACTATAAGAAAATACAGTGGTAGGTGCTGCAGTGCCATGTTGTTAGAGTGATCTCTTTATGCGTTTAAGTTGAGAAAACATTAATGGCTGAGTGATGGTTTCCTTAACCAGCTATTCTTAAATGTCTGCTTCCTGCTCATATAGATATTGATGAATGTCAAGAAGGAAAGGTTTGTGGTCAGAATGCGACATGCATCAACACACTGGGCAGTTATCACTGTGTCTGTAATGCTGGCTTTGGACTGAAATCTGGCAAATCAACCTTCTCTGGGAATCAGGAACAATGTAAAGGTGAGGGCTATGACGTGATACTGCAAAATACTTTCTACAAGTTATTTAATCTAGTAATGTGTCTCAGTAAAATACCCAAAGAATTCACTTGATTGAAATGTAACTTAACTTGTTTCTTGATTTTGTTTAATCAAGTGACATAGTCTTAATGCTGGCATAGTGGTGTGATCTTTCAAGAATATTGTCCCACAAAAGTAGAACAGCATTGAAAGAGAATTTAAATGACTGATTTTAGCTCTGACTGCTAAGTTAGTTGACCCTAAGTTCTGAATATTAAGACTAGAAAAGATAAATATTCTTTGCAGTATAGTTTGGTGACAATGCAGGTTTTCAGAAATGATACCATAAATGGCTGGTTAAGAGCTGGTTGTAGCTGATTTTAAGATTGTTATGATCACTTGTATGAGGTTAGCTCATATATGAGGTTAGCTGTATTCAGGTTCCGTCTGGTCTGCTTTATATTTTTTAAGCATTATCTTTAAAAACCTCTGAATCACCCTTTTGGATATGAACTTTCTGGTGGACCAGTATATTTATTGTTCTATAGCACTGACTGAAAGACACAGAGTAACCATTTTCCTCTCCCTGATTTGTTTCCATTTTAGACATATGTTGGATTGATAAGACAATCTGTGGAAATGGAACCTGCCTCCGTGGACCCAGTGGTCATTACTGTGCATGCCACACAGGTTTCACTAACTATGGCAACAAAGGGTCTCTCTGCACTGGTAAGAACACTTTTTCCAACATCCATTACTGTACTGGTGTTTGTTCAGTAAATATATAAACAGAACATTATAGTATAAGTATCCTCATAATATCAGTGCTGTGGTTGTCATTAGCAAGCACATTTAATGAAACTAAACTTCCTGTTTCTTCAGCATTAAACTGTGATGTTTTCAAAGATATGAACATTCTGAAAGAGGTAAAGACACACCAGAAGTCTTATCACAGGTCAACATAATGTTGAAATGTCTATTGCTTCATACTTCTCTTTCATTCTTCCCAAATTGCTCTCCTAGAAATTTCATGTTGTACATGATTTAATGACGCGGTTGATAAAAAGCTGTCTGGACCTTACAGAAAGTGAGGATCCAGCAGAGCAGGACGGAGAGGATATTCTTAAGGTATTTCTGCACATAAATTAATTGAAATTCAATCTGATGCTGCAAAAAAGCCTTCAGTTCCATACAACCAGCACAGAAACAGGAAGTTCCTCCCCCTTCAAACTCTCTCACATGGTGTCTGTGCACATCTGTTTATGTTGACCTGAGGTGGTATGTTGCCTGAAAGTCTGCCTTAGTCTGACTCTGTCTCCTGTTTCTCTCTGAAAATGCTTATGTTGCTCCCTCTTCCCCTCCTCTCATGTGGCTACAGAGACTGTTGTCTGTGATCGACGAGCTCTTGTCCAGCGGAGCCTTCAAGGATAACAGGAAGGTCTCCACCTTTCTGGATATGGTGGAAAACGCTCTGAGGCTCATAGGACCTTTGATTAAGCCCCCCAGGACAAGGAGATCCTCCACTCAAACAGGTTAAATATAAATTAACACAATGAAGCAGCTAAATTTGTCTTTGTATTCTTTGCTCTGGTTTCTCATTTGCAAAGATATGTACAATTGAGACATAGTTTTTTGTTCATTTATAAAGACAATTTGTTCCTTCAAGAGGTTTGATGTAATGTATTTTTTCAAAAGCTGGTAGATTTCTCTTTTGCTAAAGTCATCTACAGTATTAAGAGTTAAGTAATGCATGTTGATACAAAGCTAATTGTATCTGGGTCCAGAGCTGGAGATGCTGGTATATACTGGGGCTGACTTACCTCAAGGTGCTGTGAATTTATCATCAATGCAAGCTCAGCTGGACATCCAGTTGGAGACAGCTGCTGGAGGTCGCTCCTATTACCCTGGTAATGATCATGCCTATAATTAATGCATTTGTAACCATTTTCATTAAGACATAGATGCCTATGAACAATGACTGTAATGAATGTCCACTTAATCAAGTGTTATACTGATATTGTGACAGGCTTTACAGCAGTGTCCTTCCTGAGTTATGCAAACCTGGAAGACTCTGCAGATGGCTTCTTTAGTGGGATGAAGCCACAAGTGGGCCAAAGCTTTAAGATCAACTCTAAAGTCGTGACTGTCACTGTCAGTAACAGAAACACAAGCCATCTCAAAGAGCCAGTCAAATTAACTTTCTACCACCTGAAACAGGTAGATTATAGTTTGCTATTAAAGATAATAATCCATCTCTGCAGGAAAATATTACTTCTGTAATGGTCATTATCTATTTTGTTTCACAGTCAAATGAATCTAGCCACACCTGTGCATTCTGGGATTCCTCAGAGAAAGGGGGGACATGGTCTGCTCGTGGCTGCAGTGTGGTTGAGTCCAACCCTGAATACACTGTGTGTTCCTGCAACCATCTGAGCAGCTTTGCTGTGCTCATGGTGCTCTATGAGATGGAGGTTAAAGCTCTCAGTTACATAAATGATGATACATAGTAAATCATGACGCTTATAGTTTAGAGTTCATAGTTGAAACTTACATCTGTTTCTGTGCTCTGTAATGTAACCCTTCTCTCTCTCTCTCTATCTCTCTCTCTCTCGCTCTCTCCCAACAGCACACGTTTGAGTTGCAGCTGATCACCTGGGTCGGTCTGTCCCTTTCACTAATTTGCCTGTTCATCTGCATTCTGACGTTCTCGTTGATCCGCTCCATCCAAAGCCCAAGAACCAGCATCCACCTGCACCTCTGCATCAGCCTCTTCATTGCCAACCTTATCTTCCTTGCAGGCATCTCTCGTACAGAGAATCAGGTAAATACTTCTGTAACAGCTTGCACATTCAAAATGCCTGCGTTGTCCAGATGAGTGCAGAAACATTTCTGGCACCTTCATATTCAGCAGAGGAATATATACTAACTCACAGTACAGCTACTGAATGATTTATGTGGGTGCTGAAGATTTATAAACAACAATTCAGAAAGTAGTTTCTATCTATTTCTTTTGCACCCCATTTCTCAGCATCCTTTGGCCTTTTTTCACTGCTGTCATCCTGATTCTCATCTTTTTTCCTAATGCATTAGGTTGGCTGTGCAGTGGTAGCAGGGCTGCTACATTTCTTCTACCTGGCAGCATTTTGCTGGATGTGTCTGGAGGGCATACAACTCTTCAGGATGGTAGTCCTGGTCTTTAACACCAACTTCAAAACCCTCTATATGATGGCAGGTGGCTATGGAGTCCCAGCTGTAATTGTTGCTGTCTCTGCTTTAGCTAATGCCAAGGGATATGGCACTGAGAGATAGTAAGTTCCCTCTACTGATGCTGATTTTGTTTTATCTTTAATTTAAAACTGAAGCCCAGGTTATATTGACATATAGACTGCTCAATAAACACTCAATATGCATTGCAGTTGTTGGTTAAACGTGGAATTAATTTGGAGTTTCTTTGGCCCCGCCTGTGTCATCATCATTGTGAGTAAGAAAATAATAACTGTGTTGAGAAACATCCCAAAAATTGACTTCACTGCTTTCCTAAAACTTCCTTTCGGTTGCCTTCCAGATAAACATTTTTTTCTTTCTCATCACGGTGTGGAAGTTGGCACAGAAGTTCTCAAGTTTAAACCCTGACCTGGACAAATTGCAGAAAATAAAGTGAGTCAGCACTAACCCACAAGCTGCCTGCAACAATCAGGCCCACGTATGCTGTACATGTATGAATGGGTGTAAACATGTGCATATGTTTTCTTTGTGGAACTAGGCATTTCCCACATTACTGTTCTCCCACTAAAGAGAAAGAAATAAAAAATATTATTCCCTAAAAAAGCAAGCTCTTTCCTGTGATGTGGCTCCTATTTGACCCATGTGTATCTTTGTTGCCTCCTGCAGGGCGTTCACCATTACTGCAGTGGCTCAGCTGTGTGTGTTGGGCATCATGTGGATCTTTGGTTGTTTCCAGTTTGAGGAGGGCACAATAGCCATGTCTTACCTGTTCACCATCTTTGGCAGTCTTCAGGGGGTCGCGCTCTTTGTCATGCACTGTCTGTTTTCTAAACAGGTCGGTCACGCGCCTCTCAAAAAAAAGAACAAGCTCTACTGCTTTTTCTGTGTCAAAAGTTAATTTGCATTGTGATTTTAGGTGAGAGAAGAGTATGGAAACATCCTGTCCAGATTCTGTGCACCTAAGAAGAAGAACTACTCAGACTTCAGTTCCTCGCACTCCAGCAAAGCTCATGTAAGCAGTTATTCATATTTCACCACAGTGTCTCTGATTCAGGTGGAATGACAGTGAAGTTAAACGTTATTATCCAATGATTTTGCAGTCCACATTCACTAATTTCATCAGAATGCAACACAGCAATGTGCTGTATGAAGTGTAATACAGTATAATGCCTATTTATAGATTTGGCTATCTTATCTATTGTCATAAAACCCATATTATCTAAAATAATTTAATTTGCTCCATGTTAAATATGAAATGCCTTACTTGCTCACCAAGCAACAGTAAAATGTGGACAGTATAGTTTAACATTTGATCTGTAATGAGAAATCTTATAAAATGTAATGGGGTCATTGGAAGTTTAATTTTGGAAACGTTCCAAAGGCAAAACACAAAATTCTTTTCCAGGATTTTAAGATGATGAGGTATTTTTATTATATAGGACTTGTGAAGTGTGTTGTATCTTGGTGACAGAGCAGAGCCTCCCCTTATAATGAAAGAGTACTGAAAGTCTCTGTCGTGACCAATTGGCTTGTCTGTCCCCTCTGTGTTCCTCAGTCATCCAAAAGCACTCAGGACACAGGAGAGTCTCACATCTGAGGAGCTAAACAGCAACGTGGAAGCAAAGTCTGATTTATTTCCTGAGAACTGCCATCTCATCTCTCACTACTGCCCTGCCATTTGTAGCCAATGCACCAGTTTGCTTTACTGCAAAATGTTATACATTTTTTGTTTTTGAATTAGAAGATATATAGAACTGGACTAGAAATATAACCATTATAATTTATAGGATGTTCTTCAAAATGATAAATGTCATTTGACAGTGAGTATTACCATAAAACAGATTATTCTGTCTTCAATGACTGAATGTTTTGATATTTAAGCAAAGCTGTTAAAATGACCCATGATTAGTGTGCTTTACTTTCATGCCAACACTTATTTTATTGGAATATTTACTTCACTTTGAGGAGGTAAAAATGATAGATAATTTTATGAACACCTGTTTTATCAGGTACATCTAATGTGGCTTGTTGTGCCATTCAGGTACTTTATTCAACCAGTTAAAACAATCTGAAAGATATTTCTAAAGCAAGCACTTTTTTTCTGTAAAGCTTGTCCATAATATTTTAATTGATATCTAGAAAAGGATTTTAAACGTTTGTTTGTGTATATGTATATTGCTGGGCAGTTCAGTATTATTACAGTAAGTGACTGCATTCCTGTTCCATTCAGCATGCTGTAACATGTTAAATGTATTATGTTTAAATATTTGCAAAGAGTTTTTTTATTTACCAAGTTCAGATAATAGTTGTTTCAAAACTTGAATGTTCAAAGATAACTTTTGTTATTATTGTCTATTAGAATATTAATACTGTTGTAAGCACTGGTTTTAGCACACATTTGGACTTTTTGATTTATGTTTGGTAAAAATTTTATTCTATATTTCCAATTTACATCTTCTGTCTTTCACAGTGTGAATTATTTTAAATTATGTTTTAAGTGTTTTCAGACTTTTAATGCCTCTCCTGGAAGCTTAATTAAATAAATATTTTGATCCGTATGAAGGTCCTCCCACCACTGGCCTTGAATTATGTGATTCAAAATATAGAACGAATTAGTGTTGGACAGCTGAAGGACTTACGCTTTTTTTGCTTTTGAATTCTTTATGGCAGAAGCCAAGATTTAGCAGAAATGGCAACAACAAGACATCAAGAGTGAAGTTTGGAATTTTGTTCTTTTTCTACCCAACTCTTAGCTCACTGCTGGAACACTTATCTGGCTGGTTGACTTAAAAGATAGGCTAGATGCAGTTATACATACAGAGGAAACAGAAGATCCTCTCCTCTTCCATCCTGTTTATGTGAGATACAGACATTATGGCCTCAAAAACAACTGTGAAGTCTCCAAAATTGGTACTTGAATTTTAATCAGCAAACAAACCTTTTATAGTAGTAGTCCTGAAAAGACATTTTAGTGTATAAAATATCAGTTTAGATCAAACCGAGTAGGTTAGGCCATCTTCAAACATTCACAGTCCTTGGTAGAGTCACTGCTGGTGTATCATTTGGTTCATACTCACCTCCTGAGAATTATTTTTTAAACACAAGTGTTTTTTATATGCAAAATCTAAAAAAAATGTGTTAGGGTGATGCTCAGTGTGGGATCAGAGTATCTTATTCTTCTAAACAGAATAGTATACCTGGAACCCTTGAGGCACCTTATCATCATCATGCTCTTCCTCTGATATCTGTATCTGCGCTCATTTTTATGTGGTGGTTGATAATGATCATGGTACAACATGAATAACAGACTCAAATCTATTTTGTTTTGAGGGAATTAGAATTATAATTGAGAATTTGTGAAATTAAATGAGAAAACTTTTTTCATTATTCAACTATTCAGCTAGCGCTGGATCAATGCTACAAAATGAAGGTGAGTTCTGAGATGCCCTCTGGTTCAAATGATCAGCAGGGGAGATGAATAGATTGACGGAAAACATCCAGAGGGGGAAGGAGGATGGAAAATGCAGTTCTAGCATGTAGAGATAAAATAGCTGCCAAGCCTCTGGCAAGAGAGACAGTCGGACCAGGGTGAAAGAGAAACTGTCAGAGAGGCAGGGGAAAAGAAGAGCAATAAGAGCAAATTATTGTGAACCATAGTGATATCTGAATGTGGACAATCAGGCAGCTCTGCGGACAAGAAAGACACATTTGTCCTGTCTCATTTATTGTGAGTCATCCCAAACAACCCAGTGTTCATCCGGAGTCATCTGAAGGTAAGTTTAATTTATTATTCATAACCTTTTAATGGCAATTCCCTTTATAGTAAACTCATACATAGCACATTCTTCTCTGGTAGCAAATTAGTTAAAGTGAAGCTAAGATATATGCAAAAGATAAGGAGTAAGACTCGCGCATGACTAAGGAGTTGGATCTCTAGGAATGCTGTGATTCCTCATTGATTTCATCTATTTATCCACTTTCATTATGAATGAGAGATGTGGGACGTGAAAGAGAGACTCAGACGTCCTGATTAAGGTACTGAAGACATGGATAACGCAGGTAGAGCACTACCCCAAAGTCAGCTGGGCGTTCTGTTATTATGTCGGAGTTTTTGAGAAATATTTTGTTCTGCTTAAAGAACATAGTATTCAGTAAAAGAAGAATAACAAGAGATTTGGAGTAACGGCCTTGATGTTTGAGAAAAGATGTAGTTTCCAGTGTATCTGAAGAATATCCATCATAAAATATGTCATAATTGAAAAGACAAATATTTATTGTTGATAACATCCTCCCAATCCTGAATATAACCCCTGGATTCCTTTTAATAAATGCTGTTCCTCTTTAATTTCCTACCACCCTCCCCCCTAATTTTCTCTGAAGCTCCAAGTGTGTTTTTTAACCTTTGGAGGTCTGCAACCTCAACAGTTTATGTGGAGGCTGCTAACAAAGCAGACAGGTATCGAGATTCAAGGGATTCTGTTGGCCATGCTATCTTACCAAAAGAACCAGATCAGATGTATCTGCAGCTTTGACTTTCTTCTTGTCTTTTTATATAAAGACATGTTGCTATTGAATATTTTGCTATTGTAGGTCTCGTCTAAGATTTTCTTCCACGTACCTAAGAAAGTATGTGCACATTATTGCTAAGATTCAAATCATTCTGGAGAGTGGGCATCCATTAACCTGTTACAAAAATCGAGCTTAGTGTTTGATGCATGATGTATCACAATAGGAAGAAAACTGCTTTTGCAAATTGGCACAGCCTGCTGGTTAAAGTTTAATGACATGAAATATCAAGTAGATAAACAAAGACAACACTGTTCACAAAATTTGCTGTTTAAAATTATCCATTATTATATAAGCTTCTCTTTAGGTTTGGTTCAAAGCTCTCTCTTGGCAACACAGACACACAAACTGAGGCGCATTTATTATGGCATTATGACAGTTCGGCCAAAACCAAAATACTAATAGCTGAAAAGGAGTGATGAGTTACGACAATCAAGCGAGGAGTTGTGGACCAGGGATGGTGAGCTTCCACAGAGGGTAAAAGATAAATGAGCAAGGTAGGTTTATGGCAGGTGCGAGATCTGAACAGTGAAAAGAAATGTGCTGAAAAGAAGAACATTTTGTGAGACAGGCATACACAACGTCCAGTCTGAGAGCCTGTTGTGCAAGCCGACCAATTAAAAGCAGCAGATAAGTTCCCCACATTTCCACACCACTATGGCAGTAAAGTTTGTTAAACGTTTAACAGTCCCCTCCTTAGGGCATCCATTTGGCTAAAGAGCAATCACAGTATCTTTCTGGATTTAAACCTGGCCTGATACCTTTGTCATGTCATGTGTTGTTACTCTATTTTTATATTTCACATACTGGGTTTATGTTATGTTGTTTTTATCAATATTCATTGTTTTTTATTACTAATATGATCCTTGTGTTTCCTGTTTTTAATACCTTGATTGACGTGTTTCCCTTGGGAAGCACTTTGAGCTACATTATATGTTATGAACGGTGCTATATAATTAAAGTGTATTATTATTATTATTACGTGTCTCACTAGACATCTTTCCTCCCTCTGTTACCTCCAAATAAGACAGTCTGCAATAAACCCATTGCTGGACACTGATCTTTCATATGTACTTTCCATGAACAGCCATGTTTTTGAAGGTTTGCATTGTGAGAATGCATCTGTTCATGTATTCCAAGCAAGCACTTCTTTTTACATGTGCTTGCATGACAGGTAGAGACTAAAAACACTGGAAATAGGCACTGGCAAGGTTTCCTCCACTCCTCTTCATTGTTGCCTGGGCAGTAGTAGCTCTTCGGTCTATATCCAAAGAGTCATTGGCAGACCACTTGTTGCAATCATTCTTTGAGTGGCCCATATATCATAGCATTCATGGGTAAACAATTTTGCATTTAAGATTTCTATGTGGTCCTGCTGTCTTTGCATTACTTGATAGGCTTTGCCTTTAATCTAACTTTGCCTTTAATCCTCTGTAGATGACACTAGAGATGAGGACACCGTCTATACTCATGGCTCCATTCTCTACCTCTTCTATGCCATCCATCATCCACCAGAACCTGAAGATCAACTCCTCTGAACAGCCACGTCCCTGGCTGAACAGCAGCACCTGGCCACCCATCAAATCTTCAAGTTTGGGAATGTCCTGCTTCACTATGACATTTGGCACCATGTCCAACCTCATGGCTCTGGGCATCCTGGCTAAGTCCAGTGTCCGATTCCGCCGCCAATCCAAAGCCCCATTTCTGCTACTAACAGCGGCTCTGCTTTTGGCTGACCTGGGAGGTCATGTGATCCCAGGTGCCTTTGCTTTGTATCTGCACATGGATCAGAGGTCTAGAATACAGGGTGAGAAGCCCACCAAGGAATTTTGTCAGATCTTTGGGGCAAGTATGGTGTTTTTTGGCTTATGCCCTTTGCTGTTGGGTTGTGCCATGGCAGTGGAGCGCTGTGTGGCCATCACCCAGCCCTTTTTCCATGCTGCTATGATCACATTGGCTCATGTGTGGCGAGTTGTATTATTTCTGTCCTCTCTTGCACTTGTGCTGGCAGTTCTACCTTTATTTGCTGTGGGGACTTACACTACCCAGTCTCCCGGGACATGGTGTTTCTTGCCTCTCCATGGTCCACAGTCTACAGCTGACACCAATCTGGCTCTGGCCTTCTCATGTCTGGGCCTCACTGCACTCATTCTTTCCCTACTCTGTAACATGCTGAGTGGTCTGGCATTGCTGCAGGCCAGAATGAAGTCCCACGATGTTAATACAGGTTCAACAGCTCGCTCTACGCGTCATGCATCATCCACATCGTCTTCCTCTTTGTTTTGTTCATTGGATGTGGAGATGATGGTGCAACTGGCAGTGATCACTGTGGTGTCCTGTGTATGCTGGAGCCCCTTTCTTGTGAGTGCTACTCTTTTAGATTGCATAATTTGTTTCCATATTCACCTTAAGTTGTCAGGTATTTTTAATAATATTGTAGATGATAAAGTAATAGCTACACCTCATGAGTGATCATGTGTCTCTCCTACATTATAGATCAAGATTCTTGTGATGCAATTCAACCAAAGCCACGGAGCCTCAACCTATGAGAAAGATGGGTTCATTCTTCTGGGCTTACGTATGGCCTCCTGGAATCAGATCTTGGATCCTTGGGTTTACATCTTACTGAGGAGGGCAGTGCTTTTCAGAGTTTGCTGTGCTTTCTACACACAGAGACCCACAGTATTCAGCAAATAGCTCCTGTGCAGACACACGCAAGCAAACCTTCAGTCTGCAATAACCATGTTGCTCTTGGACTTTTTCTTCTAATGGACTGAAATAAATTATTTCTTTTATGTGTGAAAAATTAATGCAAGGTTTGCTGTGTTATTTTCAACAGGGCTTCGTGATATCCATATTCAAGCCAAGACTCTAGAAGGCAGCGATGTAAATACTGGATGGAAATAATCACAACTTTCACAACGTTTAGTTAGTAGTCTGAGCCGGTGCTACTATCAATAGCAGCTACCTGCAAATCTAGTGGCTGGGTAATAGGGCGGGGTTAGTAATGTCCAATCAAAATTCAGAAAAGCTTGACAAGCGCCGAGTTTAACAAATGGCTGAGCTGCTTAGGAAGGCTCACACCCGGCGTGGGCGGTGCTTGTTTGGCAATGACTATTCAATATGGAGTACAAAAAATAGTCAGATTCATCCGCATTTCACTGCTCTCGTTCACAAATAATGAACTGTCCCCCGTATTTACCAGTTTACAGGACTCTCTCGCGTAGCCTACGTTTGACATATTTCCAAATATCCTTTGAATGTAAGCTGTTCACTAGCCTTCTTAACAACAACCGCGCTGACGAGCAGTAGGCTAAACTGTAAAACTGTTACAAACTACTACTTAAAAAAATACTGGTTTCCTTAAAAACGCGACTTTGTATATATTCTGTCAACATCCGGAGGAAGATTTGAATAGCTACTCGATAGTTTACGCGGAAGTAACTAAGTAACAAGTTGTGCGGGGTTATTGGGTGAAAGGTGACAACGCTTCAGTCTATTGACTCGTAGGTAAGTTGTTTGCAACGCATGTATGTAGATTTTGCGCTTACGTTGCCGGTGATACTTTACGTGACCAGGAGTGATGCCTGTTCATGTGCGCTGATTGATATGCGATAACTCTAGTGATAACTTTATTCCGGCTATCATTGTTTTAGCTATTAGGCCTACCTAAAAAAAAAGAAGTTACTTGTAGGCTATGTAGCCTGCTTGTGTACCAGCATGCGCTACAGTATTTCACCTTCCTGAGTAAAACAGGCTTCAACTTTTGCCTATTCTATCCTAAAAGGCCATCTTTATTATTTTCCTCCATCACAAGAATGCACAATGCGGCAAGTGTCTCAGCCTCTCTGGGGTCCATGGGACTGTTGCGTCTCTTCGGGGCGTCCTGGTCCTGGAGTCTGGTAGCAGGCCTTGGGGTATATCTGGGCACAAGAAGCTGGAAATACTTCTACATTGCAGCACGCACCGCGAAGAGAGACCTCACGTAAGTTAAATGGGTACAAATATAGGCTAGTTCAGATCATGCTTGTTAGTCCGCATCTTTGCTTACCTAATTTCTCCTTGTCTTCCTCATCTGACCCTCACCAGTGGCCTGTATGTTCTGATGAGAGTGAAGCTGGCTTTATGGCGCTACATGCGCATTGGAAGCAACATTCCATCCATATTCGCCCAGACAGTAAAACGCCACCCAAATAAACCAGCACTGATCTATGAGGCCACAGGGGAAACATGGACCTTCGCACAGCTGGACGAGCTGTCTAATGCAGTGGCCCACTGGGCAAGAGGTCAGGGATGGGTCTCGGGGGATGTGGTGGCCCTCTTCATGGAAAGCAGGCCGTTACAGGTGGCGCTTTGGCTGGGCTTGGCCAAGGTTGGGGTGGAAGCTGCACTCATCAACTTCAACCTCCGCAATGATTCCCTCCTGCACTGTATCGGGGTGTCAGGGTCACGGGCGATTGTGTTCGGAGCTGAGCTTGCTGATGGTAAGAAAGTGTTAAACAAGGTAGGAGAAGCTGATCCAAAAATTAGGGTTTATGTTTCAATCAATGGATGGATTTTCAGCAAATCATTTAAAACGGCAGATGATTATGCTGTCATTGCAAGCAAAAGTCCTAAAATACTGATCAACCACAGCAGCAAATTTCATGTTTAACATTTGTGTGTAACGTCATGTGAGGTGGTCAAAATTTCATCCTGTGGCGTCAAACTTTAATAATCATTTTGTGTGTGAAACATAAACTGTGATAATGACTGTCTGTCTCCAACATGTGGTCACGACGTGCTGTCGGTTAGGGTTATTGCCTGTAAACTCATTCTGTGCCTTCTCTTTTTTGAAGTTGCTTAACATTTTTGATTCCCTGCAATCTCTGTTACAACACAAACCCTTCCCTCCTTTGTCTCTGTTGTTTCTGTGATGTCCTACGTGTGTGTGACTTTACTATGTTTATTGAATGTTTTCATTATTTGATCAGCATTCCATTTGTTCCTCAGATGTCAGTTTTCTCTGCGTTTGTCTTTTTGTCATCATGCATCTGTGATGTTTTGATTTGTCAGTTTAATAGGCATTATGGCTTCATAACTGAAATTCTAAGTAGCTTAACCTTATTGAAAAATGATAATTAAATGAAGTCTCATTGTTACAGCATAATATTTAATTTAACTCACAATATTATATATATAGCCTATATTTACAGTATGTTCTTATTCAAACTAGAGGCTTGAACTAACCTGACCGGTGTCTTCTCTTCACATCTCCCTCTTGTTCCTCTTACTGAATGTCAGCTATGTTGGAGGTCAGTTCCTCCTTCAGCCAGTCCATGGTACGGCTCTGTACAGGAGACCTCAGTGCAGAACTTCTGGCCAGTTTGGGTGCTCAACCTCTGGACCCAATTTTAGCCTCTGCACCTAGACATCCCTTTTCACCTTGTGTTCCTCCCAAAGGCATGAACGGTGAGTACCTTATCCATCACTGAACTCAACTTTGACTCTATTTAAGACTTAATCTGTATGTTACCCTCTTCACACCATTTCCTTATGTTATGTTTGGCTGATAACCTGTGTTTTATTCTCTTTTCTGAATTCCTAAAGTGACTATCTCACAGTAATGAATTTTTCTCACTGGGCTGTATGGTTTCTGAACTGAAATTGCTTCTCAATAATGTGACTCAAGCGAGATGAGATGAATGCTTGGCTGTGCAGAACTTTGAGAGTTCGGAGTCATTTTGAATTCGAGACAAATTGACATTTTTCTCTGGACAGCTGTCTGGAGTAGGTATGAATGACTTATTGAGATGTGTAGTGTCTGTACACCAAAGCATATATCCCCGGACAATGGTAAACCTGTTTTAGATGAATGAATGAATGTTAGCCCAAGATGTACCCTTCATAACAAACCAGAGGTCTGCATTGCCCCAAAAAACATGAGGCAGACTGAAAACAATGACTACATTTTCTGTTCGGTCATCTTTTGGGATGACACCTGTATGGATCTTAAACTGGCAGTGTGACATTATAACGCTCTATTGTATTCTCTTTTGCAGACCATCTATTTTATATTTACACTTCCGGCACCACAGGACTGCCCAAGGCTGCCATCGTGGTACATAGTCGGTACGTTGCTCACAAAAAAGTATCACTCTCCAGAAGTGTTGAGGTTGCTGCACAGCTAATAATAGCTATATGAGAATATCTCCTGTGTTCCCACAACAGTTACTACAGAATTGCTGCTTTTGGGTATTTCGCCTTTCGCATGCACCCTGATGACATCATCTATGACTGCCTGCCTCTCTATCACTCGGCAGGTATGTGATGGTAGCCTCCAGCTCTTGGTGAATAAACATTTCCGCTTTAGGTGTGCATAATAAAAATGTTAGCATTCTCTTCTTGCTAGGTAATATCATGGGGGTTGGTCAGTGTCTGATCCATGGCCTCACTGTCGTAGTGAAGAAGAAGTTCTCTGCCAGCCGTTTCTGGGAAGACTGCATTAAGTACAATTGCACTGTAAGAGCTTATGCTTGGAAAATATTGGGAAGTCCCACATTTAATGAAATCAATAACTATAAAACATTAATTTTGAACAAGTGCTGCCACAAGAACAAGATTGCTTTCCCGTTGTAGGTGGTGCAGTATATCGGGGAAATCTGCCGCTACCTCCTGTCTCAGCCAGTACGGCCATCCGAAAAAGGCCACAAAGTTCGGCTAGCAGTGGGAAACGGGCTGCGCCCCAGTGTGTGGGAGGCCTTCACAGAACGTTTTGGGGTGGCGCAGATTGGCGAGTTCTATGGAGCGACTGAGTGCAACTGCAGCATTGCCAACATGGATGGCAAGGTCAGCAATCCCAGTGTTACTTGTGTCTTCATTGATAAAATGTGAATTGGATCAGAGTTTAGCTAGTTAATATGTCCTGCCAGGTTGGAGCCTGTGGATTCAACAGTCGCATTCTCCCCAACGTGTACCCAATCCGTCTGGTGAGGGTGGACGAGGACAGCATGGAGCTGGTTCGCGACAGCCGGGGCCTCTGTGTTCCGTGTCGCCCTGGTAACTAATAGTAATACTACAAGAATGACTTTGCTATATCGTATGTGATTATTAACTGTGTTAATCTTCTGACAGCACTCTATTAGACTCCTCCATGTCTTGCAGGGGAGCCAGGGCTTCTGGTGGGTCGTATCAACCAGCAGGACCCTTTACGGCGTTTTGATGGCTATGCTAACCAGGACGCAACAAAGAAAAAGATAGCGCACAATGTCTTTAAGAAAAATGATTCTGCATATATATCAGGTTACCAATCCTTTTTTATTTCTCAAAATATATTTATATTGCATTATAACACAGCTCGCAGTGCTCATTTTAAAGATATGCAATGAGTCTTTTAAGTCTTCAAGATATTTGTAGCTTCTAAAAATTGAAATGTCTTCCCTAGGTGACGTGCTGGTGATGGATGACCTGGGCTACATGTACTTCCGTGACCGCGGGGGAGACACGTTCCGCTGGAGAGGAGAAAATGTCTCCACCACCGAGGTGGAGGGCATACTCAGCAGTCTTCTGGGTCAGACTGATGTGGCTGTGTATGGCGTGGCAGTGACAGGTCATGGTTAACTTTGTATACTTACTGCTTTCAGCATCACATTAGGACCATAATTGTTATTGCTCTTTAATGCATGTTGCTTTTTACTGTACTTACCTCTTGACAAGTATTTATCTCCATGGGCCATACCAGGTGTGGAAGGAAAGGCAGGAATGGCTGCCATTGCAGACACTACAGGGAGTTTTGACTGCAACAGTTTCCTGCAGGAAGTCCAGCGAGCTCTTCCTCCGTATGCTCGCCCCGTGTTCCTGCGAATCTCCCCACACGTAGACACCACAGGTAAACTGTCCTAATATCCTGCCTGAGTTCATAAAAATGTTAACCATCGCTGATGATTTCATGTCAATAAATCATCTAATGTATCTCCACATTCCTGCATAGGTACATTTAAATTCCAGAAAACCAGGCTGCAGAGGGAGGGATACGACCCACGCCTCACCACTGACCAGATCTACTTTTTGAACACCAGAGCTGCTTGTTATGAGGCTGTAGACGAGGAACTATACAATGCTATATCGGAGGGAAGAATGTCTCTATGACATGGAGGCCATAGCAGGGCAGTCATGGTGCCTCAGTTAAACAGATGCTGTAGAGAGAGGATAGTATGTGGGTTTTGGGACGAGTCAGTCTTGGTGTACCACCTGCCTGGATATAACTGTTCAGGGAAAAGAGTTGAGCGGACTACTTACATAGGCAGAGTAGTGTTACAGATGATGTTTTAACACTGTATGAGTAACATACCCAGACATAATGTGAGGGCATTTATTACCTTTTTAATAACTTCTTTTTAATTATTAAATGAACACCTCAAAAAGCCATTGAGCATCACCGCACATAGAGTGGGTATCTCCCACAGCCTATTTAAAATAGGATACATGTTACAGTAACATGGTTAGGACAGCAAGGGGGAGTATCAAGTCAAACTTTGTTACATGGTATATAGCCATTTATGAAATATGCTGCCAGAATAATTCTGTGTAGGTTTAAGCAATACTTGAGTGTAAAGCTATAGAGTTACTGCTGTGTGTTTGGATGAGGCTGAAAGACCAGACTTCAACATGCAGTACATGTTGCCACTAGATCAAACGCTAACAATAGTCTTTTTTTTTTTCTTTTTTTTTTTTATGCAACTGAGAACTAATCTCACTTGTCATATTTGAACCTCTGAACAACAGTGGCACAGGTTTGCAAATACACAAGTTGTTACTGTACGTGCCTTATAGGAAACTTTTTGAAAAGGAACTCAAAGGTTTGGAATCCACAGTAGTGATTTTGTGTCATGCAAAGCTGAGTCACACATAGTGACTGTACATTACATGTAGCAAATCTTATCAGTATAGTAATATATAGATGTTAAAGATTGTGATGCTATTTACAATTTCAGATCTCCCAGATTTTTTTTGTTGTAACTCAAATTAAATATTTTAAAACATGTTTCATGTCATTAAAAAAAAAAAAAAAAATAAGAGGTGCATGTTTTTTTTTGCTTTCTTGAAAATGTAGTGCTGTAATTCCCCACAGTCCTCTCCCAAATGAAAAAAAAAAAATCAAAACTTCGCAAGCTTGAGCAACCCTTCATTTCTTTCATTGAATTTTTATACAAACAAAGTTTGGTAATTGTGAATTAGTGGTCCATTGACAAGGATATCCTTGTGGGTAGGATTTTTAGTGGATGCTCTTTGCAGGCAGTACAAAAGTAGGGAAAGGCCCTGGGTGTGATGACGTCTGTGAAGGTGTAGAGAGGTGTTCTCTCTCCAGGGTCGCAAAACGTCACTTTGCCTCGGTCCATGTCTAAAACTACTCTTATGACTTCTGGCTTCTTAGTCATGTTCAGCGGCTCCCATGGTGCAGTGCAGGCCTTATGCTCTCCATTGCGAAACCTTATAGTCCAGAATCCCTCCGCTGGTGTCAACACATGCTTGCCCTTCCTGTTAATGGACTCGCTTGCTACTCCCACCACCCAGTAGGTGTTGTCCTTTACCTGCACATCCCAGCTTTGGCGTCCAGAGGAATAGCCCTCAGCAGCCAGCATCTCAGCACTGATGTCAAAGCGTTCTGGGTTGTCTGGAAGCTTGAAAATCTGGGTACAATTCTGCACAACTGTGAGATCCTCTGAGAGGACGAAGCAGCTAGCTGCTGTGTTGGGATCCAGAATCACAGGATCTTGAGAGAAAAAAACGAGGTAGTTACTAATGTGACAGGAAAAGAGCTGATCAATAAAATGGAACTAGTTATTTTTTGAGGAACTCACAATGTTTTACTATACTTTTCATCTTCTCCCACACTTTATATTTCAGAGAGCCCAAGTGCTTGGCCACATCGATCAGAGCACCAGAAATCATCTGTGGATCAAGGGAAGTTCGCCAAGTTCTGAAAAGATACTTAGCAGTAAGTTGTCGAGAATTGTGTCCATAGAGCTATAGTAACCTAAAAATAAGATTAACTGGATCCTAGATGTGGCAAAAACACTTACCTCCTTATTGTTTCTTTGTAATTCTGAAAACAAAATTGAAGAGAACTATACTTATATATAAATTTAAGATTATTTCTGGTTAAGATTAGTTATTTGAAATTTCTGAGGCAACATAATTATCTACCTTAAGAAATGGGATATCTTGAGATTTCATGTCCTGTTCCACTAATCTGATGGTGTTGGACAGAGATGTAATTTCATTGCTCATCTCCTCAAGCCTCTGTTTAATCATGAGATTCTTCTGATCCTCATCAGCCTTCAAAGCAGAAAGTCTGGAAGCCTCCTGCTCTTTCAGGAAATGGTGAAGGGCTTCAAATTCCTCTTTGATCTGTTTTTCAGTATGTTCAGCTTGGTTCTGGAAAGAGACACGATTGATGGGTAATCACTGCCATCACACTCTTGCTCTCTAGTATGTTTAAGGTAACATTTTGTACTGATGGAACTGACCGTACCATGACATGTTCTGCCATTTCCTCACAGGTCATTTTCGCCTTCTTGTACAGCTGCAACTTCTCTTTCAAAGGCAGCAGCGCACTCTTCAGTTCCTCCTATAAAGTCAGTGACAGGGCATTAACACTTAAAAACAGGGTCAGTCTGGCAGATGGCCAAGCTGTCTGCACAACGTTGGGCTTTCAGCTGACACATTCTCTTCTATGGCAGCATTCCCTGTAAATGCAAAGCTGCACAATACAGCAACATCAAATCAAAGGGACAGCTTTATGGAAAAGGATCAAATTCCCTGGTAACATAAGTATAATTGACCTAATGCAACTTAGAATCAAGACAGGGAAGCAATATGGTAACCAATAGAGTAATTTCACATTAGTACTCAAGGTTTCCCTATCACAAGAGAAGGCAGAGGAGGGCAGGAGTAGAAAGAATGTAGCACCACAGAAACCTTGTGGGAATCGAGTTGCAGCCCTCTTGGGACCCTGGCGGCAATGGAAAACCAAAAATATGAATCTATTATTAGAAAGTTAATAAACTCTGATAAACACCTTCACACGTATCAGCATATCAGGCTCATAGCAGTACAAAGTAGTAAGAAAAGAAAAGAAAAACTGGTGAAAAACACAATAAACCATGTTTTCAAAATGTTGATAAGCTGTAAATTAAAATAACGTCCAGGTAAACGGTACCATTATTTCACTTTTCATGAAATAATGGATATCCTTTGAGATCTTATTTGTAAATTTGCAAAAAGCCAATCAATTAAGATTGTCAAATTAAGTGAATCATCTTCCCATTTTAATTGTGAAGGCTTACACACACTATTGTTAGTCTATAAAGACATAAATCAAATTCAGCATTAAAACAAAGTGACAGATATTTCAATAGACATCATCTTCAGCATTCATTCCAGCTGCAAAAATCAGCAGTAAAACAGAAGAAAACGTTTTTAGTAATGCAAAATTTCCTAAGCAGATGATCCTGAAGATACGGCAGCTCAAACAATGAAAATGTGCTACCAATGTGAAATACTGGGGTGACCAACCCTGTAACTTGCCTACCTTACAGTCATGAGCACCTTCCCCAATGGGATAGAGCCTGTGCCCAGTGTGTGCAGCTGCTTTCCCACACACACCACAGATTGGCTGCAAGTCCTCCAAACAAAACAGTGTGAGCTTTTCTCCGTGCTCCTTACAAGCCTCTGGGTCATTCTTGCTTCTGTCCAGCTTGAAGGATTCACAGGACTTCTCCAGCACAGTGCTCACCACTATTTGATCCATGGAGGAACGGCGCCAGCACAGAGGACAGTAGTGTGAATCCCCACTGCTTTGTGTCTCCCAGCTGTCTTTTAGACAGCATTTACAGAATCTGTGTCTGCAAGTGAGCACCACTGGCTGACTGAGAATATGTCCACAAATTGGACAGGAAAGGTCATCCTCAAGATGAGCACGTCTGGTGGCCATTCTTCTTCACAGGGCTTTGATGACGAGGCAGGGTCTAAGGCCCCTCCCACATCTCTGGAAGGCTATCTCATCTCAACCTCACAAATAAGTGTTAATACCTCAGCTCCCAAAGGCATATCCCGTGTTGACCTATGTTGAGTTGCGCATGCACATTGAGCGTTCTCAAATCAACACCACACCTCAGAATACAACGATGGCTTTACATTTAAGAGTCTGTATCTGTGCAGATCGGAGCAAATAAAAGCCTGAATAACCCAAGGTTATCCCAAAGTTGACGGAGAAACAATGTCCAAAATAGGACTCAGGGTGAGGATATAAATAGACAGAAGTAAGCTAGGTGGGTAAAGACATATCCTCTTGCTGACCATTGGAACAGTTTTTTTCCACAGTCAAGTTTAGCTTTGGGAAAAAGCTTTTTAAGAATTGACACAGATGAATTGACCGCAGGTATAAAATATGAAACTGTTCATTTTTGTTTAGATTATTGTTAGTGTAGATAAAGTGTAAATAGAGGGTATTTTAAAGCAAGGTGTCCACAGTAGGATGGTCATCTTGAAGGTTAATTTGTTAATTTCAGAACTATTTCACAGTAAGTTGACCTTGTTTGTTCTGTAATCCAATATTTTGTTGTGGGAGTTAGTTTGCTGCTGTGCCAAAAATAGGACGTGTAGATAGAGATAGAATGTGAATACGATCCTGCCAGTAAAAAAACACTATGAAGCCCAGTGCTGCTTCAACTCTTGTGTATGAAACACTGTATTGTAGCCCTTACATCTCACAGTAAGCTTTAAACTATGCAGGTGGGAGAGTTATATGTATGTACTGCATGTGTAGCAAATTAGTTTATAGTTCATGTTCACATGCATAAGCTAACCTTACCCTGTGTATTGACATTAATTTAGATATTATGCTAGGTTTAGAATAATAACGTTAGGTGTAATTGTATTTGTATGTTTACAGTCCCCAAAAGCTTTCCAACATATCATAGCAAGGCATAACCAGGTCAACATTACAGGTGAAGAGTCCAATGAGAGGAATTTGGTCTTGAATGCATTCTGTGTATTATAGCGAGTGAAAACTTTTATTTTCACTCACCCACCAAGAGCAATCCCTGACCAAGTAAGTGACAGTCTTGTTGGATGCCCGAGTGAAAATTTGATTTGTATGCCTTCCAGTGTGGGGGAAGCAGTTTTGAGCATTGATACTAACAGTCAAAAGACCCACCACACACATATACATTAAACAGCCATGCCAGTTTAATAGTGGCTCTGCATACGGTCACGGGACAGATAACCGATATTCCTTTTCATATGAATGTATTTTATTTAAAGTCAGTTTAATGTGTTTTAAATATTTCATAACAACAATTTTCCATAATGTAATTTAAAGTAAGTGAATGAAACCAAATTTAATAGCTGTTTTGATTTGGAAGATGTTTCAGCTGTTTTAATCTTCACATTACTCATTTGTTGAACTACAGTATATTAAACTGAAAATAGTTTCTAAATGATGAAATTAATTGGGAAAAGAAAGATGGATTGCTTTGCTGTGTGGGTTTACATGTTTACACACATCTGTGTGTGTGGTTATGTACATGCAAACATCGAATACAGAGGCAAACACAGAAATAATGAGAACGCTGGCAGTCATTTTACTACAGTGCATTGCCTACTGAGCCCTCTAAAGATTATTCTTCATGTTGACATAATCTACATTCTTGACCTATATATACATTAAGCATGCAGCCTGTATCCGTATTTGGACTGATATTTTCTTGAATTTTTTTCTGCTGCTTCAGTGGGGTTACTAAACCTGTAAAGATCTATATATTCCAATTCAATCAAATGTATGCTTAAGAATACAGTGATTTTTTTATTCAACTTACTTTACAATCCTCGAATGCCTCCTTTATGGGATAGAATCTGTGATTCATATGCAGGCCTGATCTGTGGCACATAGAGCAGACTGGCTCCAGATCAGCTACACGGAGGAGAAACAGCCTCACTCCATGTGCTTCACATGATTTATGTGGAGGTCCAAGGTTCTCTTTAAAGCAGAAATGACTCTCTTTAGTACCATGGTGTGTCCAGAACCGCTCCAAATAAGAGTTACAAAGGCTAAGATCACAACCGATGCAGCAGAGGACCACTGGAGCCAGAAAGATTTCCCCACACAGCGGAGCAGGACTCGTCCACACCCTGACATGAGATGTCAACCTCCATCTGTGAAATTCAGTGCCGCACTGATGGGTGTCTGCCAGGCAGTGAGACCTATATTCCCTCTGCATGTACATTATGTACCATTTGTGTTTAACTGCATACAGTACTGCAGCATGGGAGAGAGGAGAGAGACCCAGCTCCTCTAGTTTCACCATAAATAACGTGGGCATTAGAGACAGGTTTCCAGCTCTGTTTCAAACTATGCTAATAAAAAACTGGAAAGGACACATACAAATTCAGCGAATATTTTCACCTTGGCTAACTATGGTGAAAAGAGATGTGAACTATATAATGTGTTACTGAGAATTTAAGCAGTGAGCTCTATAGCACTCTTTTAATGATATCAAGGCAGGAAATCACGTGATGTATCGTATAATTTATATGTTAAACACCTTGTTAAAATCATTTGTATGCTTCTTTGTCCTTAAATAGGGAAAGTTCAGTTTTCAGTTACTGCAACTGACATTGTTGGGGCTTCTTATTAAGTAAAAAAAATAAGTCTGAAATACAATTGCTTTTAATTTACATAAATGTATGCAACTGAATTAACATTTTGAAGCATCCTCTTAAATGCAATTTATTGTTACTATTCATTAGCTTCTATAGAGTCTTCTCTGTATATCAATCTCATGATCAGAATAGAAACCTATGCAATCATACAATTTAAAGTAAACTTGATTTAATAATGGACATTTGAAGATTGATGTAAAATGAGCCTAATTATTAAATTAAATCCAGAGC
The DNA here is from genome assembly GCA_011952105.1 of Coreoperca whiteheadi. Lineage (NCBI taxonomy): Eukaryota > Metazoa > Chordata > Actinopteri > Centrarchiformes > Sinipercidae > Coreoperca > Coreoperca whiteheadi. The sequence goes on along the minus strand of CM022470.1, from coordinate 9,357,908 downwards.
AAAATATCAACTAGACCATTTTCAAAAGGCTGCGGTTTATGCACAACGTAACACAGACAGGAAAAGGTCATTAGTGGTAGCACTCATGTGTCTGCTGCTTTCTTCTCCTCCTCCTACACACACACACACACTTTTAACCACTATTATAATGACAAATTCGGTTTTATATATGATATGGAAAAAGTGTGTTTTTAATCACAAGGTCCACTTTATTGATTTTACATAATGACAAAAGTGCAAATCTTTTTAAGAATGCAAGACAGTCACTGTACAAAGTGAAATACATATTAGCAGAAGAATATGGAATTAAAAGCTGGAGAAGTGTAATGTTTCTGATCAGTTGCACTAACAAAGAAATGTCAAGAGGTGTAACAACATGGGCCTACTCCAGGATTTATGCCCTATTTCAGTCGTCCATGGCTTCCAAAGTTTAAAATCTCAGTCGAGTTGGGTCAATACTCTGCACGTGAGATTTATTTTCTGTCTGACAAGAGATTAAGGCAACCCTGAACTTTATTCATACTGCTCAACAGGAAACACCATGAAAACTGTGGTTCACATGGACATCAAATGACATAAGTGTGCTATTTAACACTAAAATGCATGTCAGATTCACTTGAATCTCAGTGAACATTACATTTTTCTGGAGAAAAACTCGGCTGCTGACCGGGAAGAAAGTAGTATCTAGCCATTTGTCTGTGTATAGTCTAACGTGTACTGAATCTGTTTTGTTTAAAATGTTTGTGTCTTATGTTAAATAACATTCTCCTCATTATTTGCAAAGACATTTCCAAATATATCAGCTGCATTTTGACTGTGTATACCCAGTGCTTCTCTGATAAGACAGTTTTTAAATCACTTAATACTTTTTGGCTTCAATAGCATCTTAATAATTTTAATCTCTAATCCATCACAGCTATATATTGTTCTTGTCCTTAACATTTTTTTCCCACCTCCTCTCACTGTCCTCAGCGGCCAGAGGTCACCATGGCACAATGACTTCACATTAGCTTCCTGTCAGGGTGATCAGAGGCACGTCCAGAGCGTTGGTGTCGGACCTCCAGGTGTTTGCTCTGAACGCAGTCAAAATGCTGGAGCAGCTCATTGGAATCCACCTGAGAGTGAGAGGCACGTTTGGAGACCACTTGCTGTTTAGAGTCCATATACTTGGATTCATCCACAGTCCTCATGAGCTCTGGGTTGGGGACGCACCGCAAGCGGTGGGAGAGCAGCTGGAAAGCCTGGCTCTGTGGCAGCAGCATCAGCAGGCCATACAGTGCCTTTATCAGGTAAGGGTTATTCTCCACATCTAGGAGTTGCAGGCGCAGGTAGGTGAAAATGGGGCTTTCAATGAGCTGTACCAGCTTGTCGACCTCCATAAGGAAGTCTACTGTCACCTCCAGATTTCCAAACTTCTGGATGAGATCATAGGCGTGTTTGTAGTTCTGCGTGAGGAAACAGAGCGACACAGTGGCCACAGGGTTGTGGCACCAGGAACGATACAGGCAGCAAAACAAAGCACAGCTCTCCTGAGTGCGCAGGTCTTTCAGCTGGTTGCGTAACTGGAAGAGCTCTGCCGAGGTGAGCAGGATGGTGTTGAGCGTCTGCACCATAGTGGAGGCAAATTTGAGGTCCTCCTCCTTCAGCAAGATGTCAGCCATGGAGTGGAAGATGTTCTCTGCGTGAAGCAACAGACAGAGCTGCCTGATGATGAAAGCTCCTCTGTTCTCCAGAAGCTTCCTCTCCAGACTGAAGCGTTTCAGCAGGTTGATCATGAACTTGTAAAAATAGGAGTTCATACTGGGAGTGGACGGGGAGGAGTCCACTGCTTTGGAGCCTGTGCTGGGCTGCTGTCCTGGCATGGCAGTCTCTGGGACTTTGAGCTCCAGTTTGTTGTCAGTGCTGTCGCAGGAGCCGACTTGGTCTGTTTGGCCGGCAGGAGACGATGCTATCTCAGCTAACACCTCCAGATCTTTCAGTATCACCTCATCCGACTCATCAGACAGTGTTTTCAGCAGCATTGGAAACAGGCTGTCTGTGTGGCGGAACATTTTGCGTGGTGTCTTGATGTAGAGGTGGTAGAGCCATTTGAGTACAGCTATGCGGGTCATCATGCCAGTGGAGCAGTCATGGAGGTGCCTGTCCAACACCTGAACAATACCGTCCAGGTCTAGAGTTACGTGAGGCCTGTCAGCACTCGCTGGAGTGAAGAAGCTGATATTACTGAAACCAACAGATTCTTGTGATGCATTCAGCATATCATTGCTGTCCGCCTCTGTCTTAGGCTGGCCATCCTCCCTGGATGGTGACCCTGTACTTCCACTTCTCTCCACATCCTCATCCTCATCATCCTCAGGAGTCACCAGCTTCATCAGACTGTGATTACAGGCACTGGCTGCTTCTTTGGTATTCTTCTTTCTGTCATCGTACGAAAGGCAAGGCAACACTGCAGTTAGGATGCCCGAGGAGTAGGGGAGCATCACTCTGCCTGCAAGCTGGATAAACTCTCTCATCCACGTCATGGCCGTCAGCTGGATCAGGTCGTTTGTGAGTTTTGTTTCATCTGCAACCTGGCAGTGAATGACCAGGATGTTGGCCATCTCAGCAAATTTCACGCTGGAGGGTGTCTTCTTAATCTCCTTTAGAAATTCTCCCAACACCACCTCACACATCCTACGGATCTCCTTGCTGTTGTCTCCCAGGATCTGGAAGAGCCCATCAAGGATCTCAGGGAGGTAATCTAACAGGTTGATGTCTGGCACAGACTCCAGAACATGAATCCAGGAGATGATGAACTGCCGAGCATATTGGTTATTGGAGTAGATTCTCTCTCTAAGCAGTGGGACAAACGCCACTAAGTCAAACTTGTTACTTTCTGTCACAATGTCCTTCAGTAGTCTGTCCAGGAGTTCAGATCCGCTTTTCACATTGGGGTCTGGATCTGCTGCAAGCTTGCTGAGACCATCAAAGAGCAGGTTGAAGTGGGGCAGCACCGCTCCCCTGGCCACCTTGACTATATTATAGAGGGCCTCACAGGCATAGTAGCGCAAACGGCTGTCTGAGTCATTAAAACATGTGAGTACTGGCTCAATAAGCTCCTTCAGATACAGACCTGAATCCTTGCCGAGGGCGATGGAGCAAGCTGCCAGTCCAATGAGACCCCCCTTCCGGCTGTGGGGGTGCTGGGAAAGCGCAAACTCCGAGGCCAAGATCTGGATCACGTGCCTGATTTGAGTGGAGTTGTTCTGAGCCACAAACTCCCGCACCAGTTTCTCGATTTCTAGAGCCGCGACTTTCCTCTTCTCGTACAGTTTATCATTCAGAGCCCTGACAATGTTGGGCGTCAGGGGCGAAAAGTCCTTCTCCGTGTTCATTTTCGTAGCGTTAGCTGCCGTTGAACCGGGTCCTGTCTACTGAAATCCACGTCGATACGCAAGAAAGCAGTCTGCATTTATGGTCATTTATTAAAGACAAAACATCGGTCTCATTCGCGAACCAGGAAGCCTTAATACAAAGCAGCTGACCGGTTACTTCCGCCGGAAACACGTCACGGTTGCTACATTTATTTGGGTCCCGCTTTGCGAGAGCAGTTAGCTCAAATTAGCTTCATTAGCTACGTAGCCTATACAGCTAATGCATGTTTTATTTATTTATTTTCTTTAACTAACTAACTGTTTCGTTTCTTGAATTTGCATCATAGTGGTGAACAGGCTTGTTATAGCCAGCGGCAGCGATGGCGAGCCACCTCTCTTTTCACTCACAACTCTCGTCTATCATGGAGACGATGGCCAGGTCTGCCCTGAGTCAGGTTTGCAAACTGGTGGATGAAGACTCGGCTGAGCTCCGGTTGGAGTTGTCTCGGCTCCTGATTGCTAATTCAGCCCTGGCAGACAAAATAAACAACCTGGAGTGCGAGCTGACGACTGTGAGAAGCGACACCCCCAAGTTGTGTAAAAGTAATCGCAGCGTAGGTGTACAAACTGTCTGCTACAGAGACGGGGACGCTTATGGTACTTTTGTTTCACAGTAACAAAAGCTCAGATGATTTGAACAGAAATCATCAGCATTGCTTCTGTGTTTACTGGTGTGTTTTCCCTGTTTGCTTTTATTGTTTGACTTTTCCTCAGTGTCTGGGCCTCCCACTATAGAGGGGATCTTTGGAAAAGACTGGTGTATGAATCTGTGGAAAGATAGAGACCCATACAGTCTGGAGAGAGTCACAGACTCACCACAGTCCCCTGAGAAAGTACGAGAAAGGTTTACAGAGGTATATTTAATGTTTGATTTCTTTATGGCCTTGAGTAATAACGTTAAACAGTATATACAGGCGTCCAAGTTGCAGCAGAGGAGGTAATATGGAGGTTTAAATACATACAAACACACACACACGATATCTGTGTTCTTAATATTTCAAGTGCAAAAACAATGCATATGCACATTGAAAAGCAACAGTTATTTGGAAAGGGAGTGTATAGCTGCCCTGATACATGTCTGAATGTTGTTATTTGCACAGTAATTATGGAATATTGATATGCATCCTAAAACATTCTTTGGTCTATATAACGCCAAATTGTTAAAATCATAATTTCCCAGAGCCCAACATGACCTGTTTTCAAATTGCGGATTTTGTCCACCCACCTGTGCAAAACCCAAAGTTCTTCAATAAGCAAAGCTATAATGAACTACAGTTTAACATTTTATAATATGACTATTTTACAGTCTGACCATATTACTGTGACCGAGATCAAAGAGGAGGATTATGTGGAGGATACTGCCAGCAGCTGCCAGCATGAAACACTTCGTACAGAAGGTAAGAGCCACTGCAGATTTAGCAGCTTTAGATGCTTTTGGAGTGTTTGACTTGTATTTTTATGTAACAGAACATGAAGAAAGCATGGCTGAGGAACCAGAGCAACTCTCGGTTGGTTCCTTGGCCGATGGCAGCACTTGCAGCCTGTCATTTGATCAGGACGGAGAACAGCTTGTGTCTGCAGGTGCTATTGAAGAACCGTCCATGCAGCTGATATCCATCAATGACACAGAGGAGGCCTTCAGCGCTCATATCATTCCAATTGAAGAGGAGGAGGAGGAGGATGATGATGATGATGATGATGATGATGATGTACAGTTCATTGAAGAAAGTCAGCAGGAGCAAACGATGAACATTGCAGGTGGGCCCAGCCACAACAAGCAGCAAACATTGCCTCCAAACAACTCTGAAAACAGCATTGCTCTGGATAAAGATTCACATGACGACTTTAATATGCTTAACGTAGAAACCGTCAGAGATCCAAACAAAGGCAAATTCACTTGTCAGGTATGTAGCAGGACTTTCTTCCACAAGGGCACTCTAACACACCATATGAAGTCACACAAGTCAAACTTTTGCAACATTTGTAAGCAGCATTTCCCCCACAGGAACAAGTTAAATTTGCATACCTGCGTGCCTCCGGTTCCCTCTCAAAGAGTCAGTAAGTCATGTGAACTGTGCGGGAAGACCTTCGCAAACCCATCGGCTCTGAGGATTCACTACGTTGTCCACACAGGAGAGAAACCCTACAGGTGCAGCTTATGTGGGAAAGGGTTCACCCAGAAAGGCAACCTGAAATGTCACCTACGTATCCACACTGGAGAGAAACCGTTCTGCTGTGTTAAATGTGGGAAGACGTTCACGCAAAAGGTCAACCTCAACCATCATTTAATGGCGCACAGAAATCGTGAGGTCGTGGGAGAAAAGCCCATAGCTATGAGACATCTTAAAACTTAATGGCTGACACCTGTGATTGTGGTGCAATGTTATCTGACGGTATCGTGCGACTTCTCACATTAGTGTAAGGGCAGTTAATGTCATGTTTGGAATGACTTGTAGCCTGTAGTATAGTGCTTAAAATATCAGGAATGTGGAGCAAAATGTCCTGTTTTTGTCAGTTTTTATTTAAGCAATTAGCACTTCATTGTTTTAGTTGTTTCTGTCTTTACAATAAGAGTCATGAATGTTCACTTGTTGATTAAACTTGTATTTATTAGAACTCTCTTTCTAAAGTATGAGTTACATTTTGTCTAAACTCCCAAGTTTTCCTTGAACTTGAAGAATCAGTCGAGTCTTTACATAATCAGTTTTGACAATCTGAACAATGCACATCTGATGGGGCTGTGTAAGGGGCATGCAGGTCTGAATGAATGGGGGAAACAATCCAACACCAAAAGATTCAATTCTTGGGCAGGGATAATTCATTCAGTGGGGTCTTTTCAAGGAAATCATATTACAGGCAACATAGGTGCTTAGTACAAATAATTGCTCAGTTCAGGCATGATGACAGTTAAGCACAGAATAAAAAATGCGATGTCTTGACGACAATTGGTAAACATTTAGAAAAAGAACAATATAGTTTGGCTTGGCTGTACCCTGACAACACAACTTGTCTAATATAACCAGCCATACAAACACATTTTAGAACAGGCGTTTAGACCTGAACAATTCCTTGAACTCATTTGAAATGTATGTGACCCATTCACGTCAACATCTCTTTTTAACAGTCATGGTTTTAGGGCCTACACACTTTCTGTCCAGGTAAACGCCAAGAAATGAGGCATGGCGTGGGAAATATAAAGCAGTGGTGAGACTTGGGCAATGAAGCGAGTTGTTTTACTTCTACGTTGTTCTGAAGAGGTAGTTTTGAACATTTCTGCTATACATGTGCAAACAATGAAGAACTTGTCCAAAGTAATTATTTTGCCATTGTGTGACACAAGCCATTTGTGGCCTGAAATATGACACTGATGTATGAGTAACGATGTAACACCAACCATATGACAACACGCAACGAATGAAATGGAAGTACTTTTTGTCATAGCTTGGGTGAGCACCTCACATTAAAGGCTTGTTAAGTCGATAAACCCCCTAACAAATCAAATATACTGAAACCTACCTATTCAAATGGTATACCAGAAAAGGACAGATATTCTCTGTACCTTTCTTTGGCTGCTTCAGCATTTCTTTTAGCATTAAAGCTAAACACACCAAAAAAGCTAAGATTTTATAGCAGCACTGTTAACCATATGGGCTACAAAATTTGCTTTTTTTTATATATACATGGAGTATTTAAAATCTCTTCCACATTTGACTTTTGGCATGTTGAGCCACTTTGAGCAACACAGAGAGAACTTTAGTCGAAGTAGCAGTTCTGATCAGAGTTAGAATCCTTACCAATAACCATGTGGTTTGATCACTCAGTTGAAACACTGGTGGTGATTTAAACCATACTTGTATGCGTAGCATTTCCCACAATCCACACAGCTATAAGGCTTTTCACCAGTGTGTGTTCGAAGATGTATGTTCAAAGAGCTTTTCTGGGAAAAACTCTTGCCACAGCCTGGACAGCTGTAGGGCTTCTCCCCCGAGTGCACGCGCTGGTGCAGTTTCAGGTACGTTTTCTGAGCAAACCGCTTCCCGCAAACTGGGCAACTGAACGGCTTCTCGCCGGAGTGTCGCCTGATGTGGACTTTTAAACTGCTCAAATAGTTGAATATTTTCCCACAGAATAAGCACTCAAATTGTTTTAGTGGCTTCACAGGCTTTGGCTGAGCGGTGAGTTCTTTGGTTGCATTCATGTGGATACTGTTCGTATAATCTGAGTATTCGGCGGTGGCTGAAGGAGGATTTGTGTTGTCAACCAGAGTGCTCATTGTTGCATCATCTATTAACTTGTCCATAATTGTAGGCTGCGCGCGTTGCTGAGTTTGACTGTCAGCCGTCATGGAGAAGTTGTTTAATTCCCCTGGGTGAAGCTGCAGCTCATCAACAGATCCATGAAGCACGCTGTCCTCCTCAAAAATTCCAACAACTGTCAAATGAGAATAAATGCAGTTAAATCACAGAATCGGGATTATAGTTATTTACTTTGTTGTTGTTTTTTTTTTTTTTTTACCTAAACTTACTTTTTCTGTTATCAGTGAGCCTCATCTGCAGGCCAATGGGATGATCATCATACGTCTCCTCCTTGACAAAGATGAGATCAGGGTCTCTCTCTATTAATTCTATTGCCTGCCAACAAGACATGTGACAAACAGCTTTGAACACAACAGTCAGTCAGTCATTTTCTACCGCTTGTTCCCGTTAGGGGTCACGGGTGACTGGAGACAATCCCAGTGACTTTGGGCCTTAGGCGGGGTACACCCTGGACAGTGTGAACACAACAATGATGCAGTCATATCAGCTCACTGAGGAAATGATTGGAAAAAACAAAACCAGTTGGTAAATGACTCATTGACCTGTGTTCCCATGCTTGTCATAGCAGCAGGCTCCACGGTCTCTTTTCTTTGAGCGGGGGTTTTCTCTTCTCTCCACAGATCCATGCACCAGTCCTTTCCAAACACCCCGTCGATGGCTGGAGCAAGCTGCTGCTGTTCTGGAAGTAGAAGCAGATATGAAATGGTGACTTCCTGTGAGGGGAAAATACACACCAAGATCAAATAAAACTTTGACCAGCATTATTGTTTAGTTTTTTTCTTAACATAACGGAGTAGAGGTGGCAGTACACTAAAGCTAAGTTGCCTGCTTTAACACAGACAAATATTAACAGTTTCTTTATGCTGGGCAAAAAACCCTCCGGTGTGGCAGCCTAGAAACGACTGTATGTCCCGATTTCTGACCATCCTGACCTGCAAGGTGCCGGCGGCTGACATTGTTGACATGTGTTGGGTAGGTCTGTGCCTCCCTCGCTGCTCTCAGCTGGACCTCCAGTGAGTAACACCTCTTCTTCAGCGCCTCATTCTCCGTCTTGTGCACGGATATCTCGGTGTGAAGGACGGAGGAGAATTCATCAGCCAGGCTGCCTATTTCAACCAAAGCCACCTTCGTTAGCTTGTCCAGGATAGCGGCTAACTGCGTCCGAAAACTTCGGTTTGTCGTGTCGCACATCATCTTAACAGGGAGGCTGAATATTTCGAAATTTTGACAAGATTCCCAGCGTAGCTACGTGTCTCCTTTATCAAATATGTGGTATACTTACAGCTGTGCTGCAAGGGATTGTGGGAAAACGGTGTGCTTGCGCCAGAGAGGCGAGGAGGGTTTCTCCAGAGATACTACTTTGAGCGGGCGGGGGGGGCTGTCAATCATTCTTTTATGTGGCCAATCAGAGGCTTACAATCCTCCGTCAATCAAAACGAATTTCACCAGTAAGCATCCTGAACCAGCTGCCGATCAGATTTTAATGCGACTGATCATCTGTCTCATAGGGAGAAACGCTGTGACATCAACAGACAGCGACGGGCCTATTCAACATTTAAAAGTGGGAGTAGACAACTTTTGACCATAACAGAACAGTAACTTTCACCCCTGCTCTTTTTAGAAGTCACACGTCGCAAGATTTGTTGAAAAATTAGCTGCCACTGGCTATATGCGGTAAACTGGAAGCTAATGTTAGATATCTCGCTAACCTCCATGGGAAATCACAGTAGCAAGCTAACAGGCTAGAAAGGCAGCGGAAACCGGAAGTGCAGTGACACTAAGCGCGGTAATGCTCTTGCCTTACGAAAGTCGGAACGAACTTTTAAATTAATTAAAAGATCTCAAATTAAACATTTTAAATCTAGTATGAGTGAGGTTTTATCAACAGGAATTTAAATTCCTTTACCCTCTCGATTGCCTGCGTGCCTCTCCGTACGCACATAAATCCTGACATTCAGTTTTCATGTTACCAAATATGTCATATTTGATTTTCTGCTGAAATCTTAAATCCCCCCTTGCCTCCCCAATCAGCTATTTGTTGTCTAATATTTCGGCCTCTTTTCCAGATTGATCCATTATCAGCAAACAGGGAGAGACCAAATCCAGCCCCAATGTCTTGAAAGATCTCATCTATCGTAATGTTATACAGTTACATTTCCTGGGTTGTTCCTTTATCAATCCCTCTGCCATCATAATAAGCATCCCCAACCCTAACCTGTATTATCCTGTTCTTCAAAATGTCTTGAATCCAATTAGGCATACCCTCATATTCCACGCCGCCACTATTCCCTTTTTATTTATCATGGCTTTCTTTATCTCAGAGTCAAGCGAAAGCACAGAATCCATGGTGTTCCTCCCTCTGCATACACCAATCTACCATTGGCCATTTCTTCCATTATTTTTCACAACAGTGCTGTCAGTGCAATAGGCCTGTAGATGACTGCCTGCGAGGCATCTTTCCCCGGTTTTAAAATTGGGACCACCGCTGCTTGCCTCCAGGAAGAGTTCCTTCTTTCCATTTAGTATTTATGAGAGTCGGTATTTCATGTAACACTGAATCTAATCTTTTAAAGATCTCATAGCCAATGCCATCCTTTTCCAGGTGCTGATCTCCTCCCATTTTTGTAGCTCAGTGCAATTTTTCCATTGAGAAATACAAATCAGTGTTATCTTTATTTACCTCATGTTTGTCTCATTCCTTTTCCTTATAGGCCTACCTTCCTCACCTCATGTTTGTTCCACTGTGAGCAAGCCAAAACTGATTTTTTTTTTACAATTCTGCTTTCTCCAAATCACTTGTAATGTCCACCCCCTTAAAACTCCTGACATGCAGTGAGCTGGTGCCCATATTTCTCCAACCGATGTCTCCATGCCTTGTTTTCCACAATAGCTTCTCAAGCATTCTTCTTTTGCAGACTTAATCAATTAATCGCTTTCCTAACTTTAGCTACTTTTATACTATCTATGCTTAGCTCTCAACTTTTTATATTCTATTGCTTGGTTCTCTGTTGGCCACTTTCTCAATGCTCATTAGGAACGGTTTCTACCTCTGACTGCTTTATCACATGCTTTCAAGGGCGTCACTTCGTATTGAAAAGTGGTGGGGACATAAGGAAAAAACTATTTTTAAATGGTCTTCATATGCGATTTTAGGAAATGTAATGGGGGGATCGGTATAGTAGGTCATTACAGCAAAAATAATTGCATCACGGCACATCAAAAGGGCAGAGCCTAGGCTACTACAGAGTTGAAAATATGAAAAGCATAAAACGCTATGCAACATTAACCGCACAAGTAACAGTCACCCATCACATCCACAGCTGCAACACCATGTCAATAGAACAATGCCAAAATCACATCCACGGTAGAAAGCACAGTTTATTTTTATTTCTATTTATTTATCCATATTAAGTTTATAACAAACAAAATCATTGATTGAATTTTTTTATTCATGCTTTTAACAAATTATGCTCAAAAAGTGGTGGGGACATGTCCCCAGCATCCCCCAGTGCAAATTACACCTATGCATGCTTTATTCCACCATGCTACACTAATTTTCCTTTTGGGGTTTTGCTTCGCATTCATATGACCATTGCACATAAGCTGTTTGATTGATTCATGTATTATTCCGTCCCCATTTACAATCTCAAGGGCTTTATCACACATATCAAAGAATTGCTCCCAATTTGCCTTAATATAATCAAAGTATCTTTTTAGCTCTTCAGTTAAGGTTTTCCCAAGTTTTTACAGTGTTGGAAAGTGATCACTGCCCATTGTGAAGTTGTCCATGAGGTTCCATTCTCCAACCCTTCCCAATTCACTGGATGCTAAAGCGAAAGCTATACATGAATCTACACCTGTTCTAATATCAAACCTGGTTGGTCTGTGATCGTTCAAACATACGTATCTGTATCTATCTAATCTCTCTCTCTCTGTGTATGTGTGCAATAATATTGTTGGGTGTTAGTACATTGAGAGCAACTTAAAACTGGAGTCAAATTCCTTGTATGTTTTCAATTTCCTCAGCTATTAGGGTACATGATGTTCACAACCCCCGAAGGAAGCCATATGGTTTCCACCACAGTTAAAGCACGTAATTTCCTCAGCATGACATTGTGTCTTCTAGCTCCTCTACATGCTGCTGCCCAAAACGCTGACACTTGTAACAAAGCAGTGGAGGGCATATGTATTCTCTCACTTGAAAGCCAGTGTATTGTTTCCTTTTTTGAATGTTAGCAATACAGCTGTGCCAGACTCTTTAAACCCACCACGCTCAGTCTCAGCTCCCTTTAATTCTTTATGATGACACTTTCAGTTATATCAGGACTAACTAAAGTATAACACTCCTTTAACATTTTGAGCTTGAGGTATAGAACATTCAACAGGCCTGTTAAGCAGATGGCAAACTTTCATGGCCTTCATTCTTAGTCGTTCTTCCCATTTATCGTTCAGGTCTTCAGACAGCTTGGGGCTTTGTCACTCTTATCCCTAAACTTTTATCAACAATGGTATTTGTAGTTGTGTTAGTACTATTGTGAATTGTATCTTTATTAATATTAGACACTTTGTTGAGACAATTACCCTTTTAAATGTACATACAGTAGGTTACTGTATGTAAATTCAAATGGGTAAAGGTTTACACTGGTGTATATATAATTATATACACACCAGTGTGTCTTTTGTTTAGGTTTATTTTGAAAGGTTTTACCGGAAATGTTCGAATGTCATTGTGTCTACCTTGACGCTAGGTGGAGCTGACAGTTGACCCGAGTGTATTTACAAACATGAATGTCCACTGCCCTCCAGCGGTCACAGGAAAGAATTGCACAACAACATTAAATCAGCATAAGTGTTAGTATCAATATGAGAAACACTTGCGTTGTCTATAGACATGGTAAGTTGTTTGTCATTGTTGGTTTTGATATATTCACATATTTTTCACAGACGTGTGTACATAATATGTTTATTCTAAACTATCTTTGTTCAGCTTTGTTAACTGAATATCAAGTTTGGACAGTTTGGAAGGGGATTGGTTGGAACCTAGATGAAAGGTAAGCTGCAGATACCACATATTGACACATATTTTCATCACATCTTAACATCTTTAGATAGTAAAAGGAGGTGATACACTCAAATCTGGAGCAAAGATAACTTTATTATGCACAAAATCTTCAAATCAAACAGCAGGAGAAATTACATTTCACTGGCTGCTTTAAGTGGTTCCGTTTATGAATGTCCCACTAAATGTCGATGCACTCGATTCACTACCATATATGTTCAAACTAGGATCCAGATGTACCGCGAGGTGTTTTTTCAGATTACAGTTTTTTGTAAAACCCTTGCCACATTTGATACAAACAAAGGGTTTTTCTCCGGTGTGTGTGCGCTGATGCATGTCAAGAGTGCACTTCTGAATAAAGCCTTTTCCACAAATAGGACAGCGGTATGGCTTCTCCCCAGTGTGTGTGCGCTGGTGTGTATACAGATGCCCTTTTTGCGCGTATCTCTTTCCACACAGTGTGCACCTGAACGGCTTCTCTCCCGTGTGACTTCTCTGGTGTATTTCAAGCTGGCTAAAGCACCTGAAGCTCTTGCCGCACTGCAGGCAGCCGAACCTCTTAGCAGCCGAGTTCCTCAAATTGTGAAGCTTCATATTCCTGAGCGCACTTAAGCTTTGGGAGGCAAGGTTTTGAGCCAAGCTTTTCCCAGCCTCTAGGTTTGTGTGTGCAGGTGTAACCTGCGGATTCCACTGTGTTTCCCTCCTCCCGGGTCCAGTGAGAGACGACTGGGTGCTCAGGGTCACAAAGCTTTCAGCGAACAGAAGCTGCTGACGGCCGGTGACAGGTTTGGGATGCTGCATCCCTTCTGGACTCCTCTGGGTGTCTGCAACGGCTTTCCTTCCTATTGACAGCAAATGAACATGTTAAAATCTGAAACATTTTTGACCCATATGACCCTGACTCAAGGGCCATTTTATGACACAAAAAGGTATTGTCCTCAGTCAGAATTTGTACATACATTTTAGACATTGCTGTGCAACCAAGCTTTCATTTAATACTCACTGTTTTCGCTTTTCCTATCTAGTTCAGTGTCTCCATTGTCAAACTCTGACGGCTCTTCCTTTACTATTATCAGTTCAGGCTGCTCTTTAGGTGGATTTGGGAGCTAATGAGAAAACATTATATGTATTGCACTTGTTAAAGGATAAAAAACACAGTATAATATAGTGACATGATATGATCAGTGCAGGACTCACCTCAGCTGAGGCATGATCTTCATCTTGATGCAAATTGTTCCTCTCGGTGGACGAAGTTATGCATTCCCATGGACTCTCACTAGGATGCAATACACTTAGATTACATACACCAGACAGGGTGTAGCTGACAGCAAAGGTCATGATGGGAATGTATTTATGGTGTCAGCACAACGCAGGCACGCTATCCAGCTACAGGCTACACACGATCGACTAGCCTACCTTTTTATGGCAGGTCTTGTCCTGTCAGGCTCCAGTATTCCGTCCTCTGAACCGTCCCTCACCACTGAGCACGCTGCTGCTGCTGCGCCCTGCCTGCCCCCCTGTGCAATATAAAGCAATTTCTCCATCAGCTGCAGTTTCTCTGTGAGCGAGGCTATTTCGTTCCGCCCTCGAGTTATCTCTATTTTCAGCATCTTCGACTCGATATCGACGAGTTTGCTTATTTCCATCACAGCTGTTTTGGATAACGCGTCCATGATGGAGACGAGTTGTGTCTGGAAAGAGAAGACTGTCGACATGGTTGTAATGTTTCTGGAGGCACGCGGACGAGTTGTCGCAGATGAGGGGTTTCACTGGTCACTGTAAAATGTAGTTACAACGTAATACGCGAGAAGAGCCGTGTGTGTGCATGCATTGCTCACATGACAAGCGTGAGTGTCTCTTCAAAACTCGTGGTTTAATTTGATACAGTGTCGCCACCTGCCGCCTGGGATGAATTATTACACCCACACGCATTCTCTACAATATTGATCTTTATATCAGAGACGGATAGTCTATCTGTAATATTGGCACAGCTTCTGTTGACTTCAGCATCTAACGATGTCGCGTGGGAATTTCCCATATATTCTTAGGTGTTTTGTTAAGTGTCTGTTTTTAACTCGGTAGACCTTAAGCTGACTTTTTATGTCGTCGTAACTACTAAGTCGGGGACTCCACTGACCAGAATGCAGTGCGGTCTAAAAACAGAATGTGATTGGCTTTTGAGAACGCGTTTCAGGAAGTAGTGCGTCGAATTACATTTGCCGACTGAAAATCCTCCTTATGACAACCTGCTCCTGAGATAGATTCTCAGCGGGTAAAGCAACGTCTTTTTTTTCGGAAAGCTGTGGGGTTAGCCCTCAAATATCAGGTTTGTTTAAGATGTCCGTTATTTTCTGAAACTGGTTAATGCAGTCGTACAGAATCAGCGGGGGTTTCTGGCTTTTGTCTCCAGTCCTCTCTTTGCAAAGTCCCAGCCTATTTACATTACAGAATTAGGCTGTTGTCACAATATTTTAAAAGTAGGGCTTTAATACACAAACAGTTTATGTGGAGACTACTTACAGGCGCACCATGATGACTTGCATAATGGTGTTGTAATTGACTTCCTTATATATTGCTCAAAACCTGTTTGTTTTTTTTCTTCCTTTCTCTTCTTCCCAGTAACTCCTTCAGTCAGACGGCTCTTTTATGGCTGGCAGAAGAGTCGTGGTGTTCCCCTCCTCAGCGGAGCTTGCCCCGGTGCTGGCCCATCTGGTGACAGCTCGGGCTGAGAAGGCCATTATGTCCCATGGCAGGTTCACCCTGGGGCTGTCTGGAGGAAGCCTCGTGTCCATGCTCAGCAAAGAGCTGCCCGCCCTGCCAGACCTGGACTGCAGCAAGTGGGTGGTTGGTTTCTGTGACGAGCGATTGGTTTCCTTTGATGATCCTGAGAGCACCTATGGGCTGTACAAGGTTTGTGTTTCAGGGTTATGTTAATATATGGTATTCTGTTACATTGGGGCCAAATGTAATGCTTTGTTTCTTTTTCAGAGTCAGTTGTTTTCCAAGGTCAACATCCCTGACAGTGGGATCTTAACCATCGACTACTCTCTGCCAGTGAACGAGTGTGCGGAGGACTATACACACAAACTGAAAGAGGTGCAACGTCTGTTACTGTTTCATGATCAGTTCTGGTTGTCCCACAGGCATGTTCTTTTAGCAGAATATTTATAGGATTGGTTTGCTCATTTCAAACAAACAGGCCTTCCCAGATGACGACTTCCCCGTGTTTGACCTGTTATTGCTGGGTATGGGGCCTGATGGACACACCTGTTCCCTCTTCCCAGACCACCCTCTTCTGGAGGTGAGGGCCGTGGTGAATCACCAGACCTATAGGCTGACTATGGAATTTTATTACCTGTATGTGTGTTGAATTCTTATGAAAAAGGATTTTTGCAAAAAGTTGTGTGTGTGATTCTGTATACATGTCAGACTTATGAGGATTCAGTTGGCTAAAGCACTTAGAGATTATAGCTTTGTCTGAAGTTGAAATGTTTCACATTTCATTACAAATCACACGTTTCTAATATTGTGTACCATCATTACGATCATAAAAACATCATTCTGCTTGATGTTGAACCATGTTGGATGATGTTACTCTTAGGAATGTCTATAAATTTGCCATCAGTCATTAAATTGCAATGTTCTGGACATTCTGCAAATAGTAACATATTACCTCTCAGTTATAGAAATAGCTTCTTTTCCTGCAGTAGGCAATGGAAACACATTATTTTATTTTATTCTAGCAGGCCTGCTAATTAAGGTTTAGAGGCATCTAAAGGAACACTCCATATTTTGTATGTACATTTCAAGACACCCCCTTGACTATGTATGGATCATTAATATGTTTTGATTCAAGCACATCTTGGACGTAGTGAAGGCCACAGTCATCCCTTGCTGCATGTCTGTGAGGCAACCTGGCTCATGTTACATCATGGATTTGACAGTTACTGTATACTCTTGGGTTGTGGTTCTCACATTGGCACTTTTTGGTGACTGTATGCATTACACATGATAGATGACTGGGTTTGGGTGTACTCCATATTTAGGAAACAAAGAAGATTGTGGCCCCCATCCACGACTCTCCGAAACCACCGCCAGAGCGTGTAACTATGACGTTTCCAGTGGTGAACTCTGCACGTTGTGTGGCTTTCGTATCAACAGGAGGAAGCAAAGCACCCGTTTTGAAGGTAACATTTAGAGACCTTTATTGAAAATACACATTTCTTTAAACCCTGCAATTTCTATGATAGAATAAATCAGCTTAGACTAGGTCCAGACACAAAACCCATTAAATATGAGACAGAGATCAATCAGAACGATGCAGGAAAAAAATTTTATTGAAGGAAGTTCAATTACAGGATTCAATAGTTAAAGTTGACTGGTGGACTAGTAGAAACCATGATGGGACTAAAAACCAAACATAAAAAAGCAAAGAAAAAAGCTAATTATTAGTGCAAATGTATTCTTCTATTCAATCACAGCAATAAAATAATGTATGGATGGATCGGCACTTTTATTACCCACAGGCCCAGCAGAAATATGGATCAGACTGAGTTATTTGACATTGCTGTTGTATTGTAACACAGTGACCATTTTCTTGCAGGAGGTGCTGGAGGGTAGAGACGGTCCAGCTTTCCCAGCGGCCCGTGTTGTACCGACTAACGGTGAGCTGTTCTGGCTTGTTGATGATCCCGCTGCTGCCTCCTTGACTATCCAGGTGGAGCGGCTAGGCTCAGGGGCCAAACTGTAGAGCTTTCCATCTGCGAATAAAGGCAGGAAGTCAACACTCACGTGAAAGCTTGAATGAAGAGACTGGAAAATAGTGCAGCACATTCCTTCTGTCACATGATGCTGTTTATGTAAACGAGAAAATTATATAGGATATACGGATAAACAAAGAACATTGAGGACAACTTTGTGATTTCCAGCATTGCATTTATCGCTTATTGGAGGTTGGTCAGTGTGTGTATGTGTCAGAGCTTTGTTCAAGAGAGGATTTAATAAAATGTTTTCATAGTTAGAAAGTTGAGGAAATTAGATTAATAAAACATAAAAGTAATTTTTTTTGTACTAGATCCATTAACCTGACAAAGTCACACATTGACTGGAAAATCAGCATTCCTTTGTTACTTGCACTTATTTTCATTAGACATTTAAAAAATAAAATGTTAATTAAACATTTGACTTTTGTGTTTACTGTGAATTAATGGACACTAGTCCATCCCCTTTAAGATCCCGGCACGCCCCACCCCTTTAATAAAGCTCAACTTCGCAGTGTTTTCACATCAGGAGCTGCTGCACACATTGTGCCCTTCTGTGATGACCGCCCAAAGTAAAGAGACAACTCTTGTATAGCAGTGTCTCAGCGGGAGCCCCAGCCACCACCCACTTAGATTTGTTTTCTTATATTCCCTAAGTATTGCCATGCACGGGCTCGCCTGCCTCCCCGCCGCCCCGCTCCTCTTGCTCCTGTCCTGCTGCAGTCCTGCCCGGGGATATTTTGCGGAGGAGCGCTGGAGCCCCGAGTCTCCGCTCCTCGTTCCCCGGGTCCTGGTCGCCCTCATCTGCAGAAACTCCGAGCACTCTTTGCCGTATTTCCTCGGTAGTATTGAGCGCCTGAACTATCCCAAGGACCGCATGGCTCTGTGGTAAGTTGTTACTCGGAAATGTTAGTTTTGCCGCAAGCTAGTAAGCAGCTAAGAAGTAAAGTTAACGTCCGTGTGGCTAGCTAAGTTAAAAAGTTGTTTTTTTCGTTTTTTTTGCCTAAGGGTTTTTTCCTTAAAATTACTCTTTGCAATAAACCATTACTAATGTACGGCTGAGTTTTGGTGGAAGAGTGAAAAGGGGGTGGCAGAATGACGGGGTAATGATAGCAATGTGGCCAAGTTGGGTTGCAGGGTACAATCTGGGTTAGAAAGTGTCCCACATATTTTAACAAGCAGGAAAACAACGAAGAACCAACGCCGAGTTCAGACCTCAGATATGCACTTTAAGCAACCTCAGGTAGCCGCCGTTAGTCGGTCAGAGGTCAGCACATCTGGCCACTGTGCTCACCAGAGGGGCCATGCATTGGTCTGCATACGTGGAGGGGAGGGGACGGGACTGATTTGGCCACGAGGGGAGCTCTATGATTTACCATAGACTGTATACAATAGGATTTCACATACAAGTCCTAACAAAGAGAAATATTATAGTGTCTGCACTGTCCAGTAATACACACACACACTGTACTTTTAGGCCACTTCCAGATATCATTGCCCCCAGCCATAAAAAAAAAAACTCCTGACTACCTGTTAAGCCTCTTTGTCATTAACTAGTGAAGTGATTGATTTTGTTGGCATTACTATCTGTGAAACTTACATTGGTAAAGCATGTAGCCATAAACAGACAAATAACTTAAGTATTCTCTCCCAGCACCAACCTATAACAAACCCCTAATTTAATTTAGTTTTAGCCCCTTTAAGGACCTGTTTGTGTAATTCATGTTCATTCTTTCACAGCGGGGTGTGGAGGAAAACATGACATACTTTGTCCAAGGACAACCTTGAATATTCGCTCTGCATGCTAAGTGATTATGAGAACTAAAACCCAGTTGAATGCAGTATTATGGCTCAGTAAACACGTGTTTCTGTAGGCCATTTTCCAGACCTAACACAGTTGCACCCTGTCTGTCATGTGTGACAAACTTAACTTTCTAAGGCAATTATCTTGTGGGAAGTGCAAATGAATGTTCTACACCGTTTAAACGTCTGTCTACCATGCTCGGTCAAAAGTGGAGGGGAGTGAAATGGGAGGCGTTCGCATAATAACTTAACATGCTCCGACAGCCCCTCGTTTTTATACCCTCAGAGCTCTGAGCAGTTTGCATGGTGGCCTGGAGGGCTTAGAGAGCTCTTCCTTCACTGAACAGGTTTCACTTTATTAAGGGGCTTTATATGCGTGAAAGTGTTTTATTTCTCCCTTTTTGTTTGGTGCTCATAAAACATGTCTGTAGATATGTTTGCAGTAAGGACAGTTTTGTTTTTACATGTTCTGCAAGCACATTAAGCTCCATCTGGAAAATGCAAACAGCTGTGAGATAGTGTACACACTAAATGCTGTATGCTTTTTGCTGAAGCTTCTTTCAGCTGCTTGTGAGCATGCCATTTTTGGCATCTGCAATTAGCCCTGGATTTGTTTCCTAAACTAGAGCAACAGTAGACCAGATGTACATGAAACACCACTTGTAGATGTATTCTTTAGAGCACCAATTGTACATGGTTCAAAAATCAAAACTATGCTTTAAACAAATATTTATTTGAGCTGAACATCAGGCGGAAGAGTCGGTGTAATTCAAAGTTTGAGAATTTGGAAGGACGGACAGCAGGAGTGAGGGAAGAAATGTTTAGCATGGAGCTGCGGTGTTCTCGCGGATCCATGTGGAATCTGTCAAGAGAACCCAGCTTGGCTGTTGTTCTTCAGAATCAGCTTAATTGGCCTGATATGTGTACACATACAAGGAATTTGACTCTGGTTTTCCGTCCGCTCTATGTACATACACAGCAGTACGACAATTGGTGCAACGGGGCCGAGGTGATGCTGAGATTTCGGAGCTAAATACAAACTAAGCTAACTTTAGTGCAGCAAAGACTGTTGACCTACAATACACTACATGCTAAAGAAAGGAATGCTGTGGATGTTGTGTTGTGGCTTGGTTTATTACTGTCTTGATAAAGAGATTCCGGCAGATGTAATGGGTCTTAAGATTAACGTGTGGCTTGATTTAGTTCCTCTTAGATCAGTTCAAACATGCAATCTGTCTATCTTGTTAATTTGTTTCACATGGCTTCAGCCAGTTCAAATCATTTCCTTCTGTTCTAAGCTATTGCAGACAAAAGTTTCACTTCTGTAATGCTGTTTCTTTAATAGGGTGTCGTTTTCCTTATTATATTTCCATCACATACGTTTTTTTTAAGAGTGATATGCTACCATCAATTTTATTAACTAGATGTACAGTGTTTTTTGTTTTGTGATGTTGGTATCACTAACACTTGTGTCACTTCTCACAGCTGAAGATAATGAGCTTACAAAAAATGAACACTGGGCTATTGTTATTTGAGGTGTGGTATCGTCTTTCAACCCTAGTCTCAGCTTGAATCCAGTCTGGCACTAGTGCTACATTCATTGTTGCTGTTTTCCATTTATTGGCCTCAGTTGTTGATAATGTTCAACCTCTCCGATGTTGAATACAGTTCATTCTAATCGTTTACATTTGTTGCATATTGACAGGGTAGCGACTGATCATAACAAGGACAACACCACAGCCATTCTGCGTGACTGGCTTGTCAAGGTGCAGAACCTTTACCATTATGTGGAGTGGAGGCCAAAAGAGGAACCCAGGTTTGTTTCTTCTTGAGTTTCTGGTGTAGTATTGCTCACAGAGCCGGTAAAATCCGTCTGATTAGTATGCGAATGTCTCTTGTAGACGTTATGGGGATGAAGATGGTCCAAAGCACTGGACAGACCTCCGTTATGAGCATGTTATGAAGCTTCGGCAAGTAGCATTGGAGTCCGCTCGTGACATGTGGGCGGACTACTTTATGGTAGGTCAACACAACTACTCTTTACAGGCACAAAAGAAAGCACGATAGTAGGCTACTGAACATTTTTCAGTTTTAAGAATTGAGCCAATGCTTCTACTCAGCCTATCTTTATTGTTTAATAATAGCTGCAGAAGGATACGTACAGTACAGAGTCGATTCCAAAGCATCACCACAATTGTAATTTAATCACCGGGAAGGGTGTTAAAAAATGACCCAGTTATATTTTTCCTTCTTTTATGGTTCAAGTTTATCTGGTCTGGTTCATCTGGATACACTGACACAAAGCTTGAATCAACATGACCCGTATTTTAAAATGCAGCTCTGTGCGCATTTCTATTTGTATTCCCCAGCCCAGCCCATATTGTCTAGCTTCAGTGGGGTATAATTTTGAAGCAAAGTATGTCCAATGCAATAATTTTGTGCTACAAATTTTCTGAAACAGTCTTTGCCTTCTCCCTTGAAAACCTATTTGAAATGAGTAGTCTGTAGGGTCAGTTTTAGTGCCCCATTTAACCTTCGTGACCTGTCAGTTTATGGTGTACCATGCATACACTTCTTTGACTATTCACAAACATAATTTACAGTTTATCTTCTCTTCCTTGTGTAGTTGGTGGACTGTGATAACCTCCTCACCAATCCCAATGTGCTCTGGAATCTCATGAAAGAGAATAAGACCATCATTGCTCCAATGCTTGAATCCCGTGCAGCCTATTCAAACTTCTGGTGTGGAATGACCTCCCAGGTACTGTGTTGATTGGATGCACATGCTCGTGTATGTCAAGTGTTTTCATAGGGTTTGGTTGATTTAGTGAATGATCTTAAATCCTCTCTTAACTCAACTGTTAATCAACTCGGCTTCTTCAGGGTTACTATAAGCGCACCCCTGCCTACATACCCATGAGGAAGCAGGTACGGAAGGGCTGTTTTGCAGTTCCCATGGTCCACTCTACCTTCCTGATAGACCTTAGGAAAGAGGCGTCCAGGCAGCTGGCCTTTCACCCGCCACACCCAGAATACAGCTGGGCCTTTGATGATATCATTGTGTTTGCCTTCTCTGCTCGGATGGCAGGTATTTTACAATTCACTGCGAAAATCCAAAGATGTTACACATTTGTCTTTTTCACCAAAATGCTGTAACTTTAGATTGAGAAAACCTTTGCATCCTCTCATCTCTACAGATGTTCAAATGTTTGTATGTAATAAAGAGACCTATGGTTACTTCCCTGTGCCACTGCGATCCCATAATACTTTGCAAGACGAAGCTGACAGCTTCTTGCACTCCCTGCTGGAGGTTAATGGTGAGTAGCTTGCATTCAGACTGAGGGCTTTACTTTTGCATCCAACTCCCTTTTTTTCTCTGGCTTTCAGTCTGTACTCTACTGTCTGCTGCTTCATCTGATATAAACTATCAGCATGGGTTTCTATATATCGTTTATACCGTTTCTGCATCCATCTTCCCTCTCATTGTGTAGTGCGAAATCCCCCAGTGATGCCTTCCAAATATATACCTGTTCCTAGAAAACAACCTGACAAACTGGGCTTCGATGAGGTGAGTTGGGAGTGATGTGAAGATGGAGTCTGCAAAAATGGCCCTCTGTCCACTTCTGTGCTTAATACCTCCCCCTGCTGTTAGAAATCTGTAATTACATTAAGTGGCTCCACTGTTGCCCATTTGCAGGTGTTCATGATAAACTTGCAGAGGCGGACTGACCGCCGAGAACGTATGCTGAGGGCATTATACGAGCAGGAGATAGCATGTAAGGTCATTGCAGCTGTAGATGGAAAGTAAGTTAACTCTGTTTAATGAATATTTTTCACTTATTTAGTACTTGGAAATCACAGTTGTCTGCCCTTTATCATAACCTTTTTCTCATGTTTTTTCTTCTCTATTTCAGAGCGATGAATGTCAGTGAAGTTCAGGCTATGGGCATCCACATGCTCCCTGGATACAGTGATCCCTATCATGGTCGCCCACTGACAAAGGGAGAGCTGGGATGCTTCCTTTCCCACTATAACATCTGGAAAGAGGTGAACCCCAGAGGCCGAGCATTTGAACATTTGGGAACCAGATGTGTGACTTATTGATAAATCTGTGTCTGGCCTTAGATTGTGGAGCGACGCCTCCACACCTCCCTGGTGATTGAAGATGACCTGCGCTTCGAGGTCTTCTTCAAACGTCGCTTGAAGAACTTGATGAGTGAGCTGGAGGAGGAAGGACTGGACTGGGATCTCATGTGAGTATGTGCTTCCTTCACAATCTCTAATTTGATCTTGATTCTCCTAAGTTTTGAATTGCTTCTTCCTTCTCCTTTCTATTTCTTTCTTCCAGTTATATTGGTCGCAAAAGAATGCAAGTGGATCACCCAGAGAAGGCAGTGCCTAATATACACAACTTAGTGGAAGCAGACTATTCATATTGGACACTAGGCTATATGATATCATTACAAGGTGCAGAGAAGCTTTTGAAAGCAGAACCACTCAAGAGGATTTTGCCAGTGGACGAGTTTCTTCCTATCATGTACAATAAACACCCTGTGTAAGTATGTGTGCCCTACCTAGTACAAGAACGCACACATAACATACTTATTTTCTTTTAGCTTTTGTGTTTTGTTTTACTTGACATATCTTCTCCTCCACAGGTCTGATTATATGGAACAGTTTGAAACCAGGGACCTGAAGGCATTTTCAGCCGAGCCTCTTCTAGTGTATCCAACACACTACACGGGGGACAAAGGCTACATCAGTGACACTGAGACCTCCACAGTTTGGGACAATGACAAGGTCCGTACAGACTGGGACAGAGCGCGCTCAGGGAAAACCGGGGAGCAGGCTGAGATCAGCACTGAGGCCCAGAACTCAGATGTGCTCCAGTCGCCTTTGGACAGCACAGCGCGGGACGAGCTATGAGAGGAACTGAATTAGGGCCTTGGATTTAGAGCTGCATAGGACAACCTCCTTAGTTTTTTAATCATGTTTCATCTTTGATGCTTTTGATTTTGCATCACAGCAGGGATGTGACATCAGAGTTTGTAGAAAGATTTAATTTATCCAGATGTGACAAGTTTAAAAGGGATCAGGTGGTGCCTTGTGTTTTCTGCCATGTTGTCCATTTGTAGTTTTTACCTTATAAAGGCACTAGACTTGCCATTTGGAATGGCATTTGCAGTACCCAACTTGTGTCTGTCATACAGAAATGAACGTATACAGTAGCAAAGAATGCTATAGGACTGTTACATTTCAGTCATTGGACAGTTAACTTTGTCCTAATTTGACATTTGACTGTGAAGTGCTTTTTAAAAATACATTTCTCAAGTCTACCGATGAATTAGTCTATAACCACACTGTATGTCACTGGGCCAAATCAATACTTAAGCAGACATTTATGTCTTAAATCAACCTGTAATCATTCTAAATCCAATGGTCTCTCTTGTGAAAAGTTCAAGAGGAGAAATGTCTGCTTGTCTTTTGCTTTGGTGTTTAGTTTTGTCTTTTTTTAAACTTCCTATTGCTGTGTTTTGAATAATCATTAGCCATCACTTTAGATGCTTGCAGCTTTACCAAATCAACAAAACACTCACGCAACAGTTGCAGTCAACTCAGAATCATTGATTTACAGTACTACTGTAGAGTATACACCAATGCAATTTGTTATTCCTGTGTCCCTTGACAACACTTTTGGATTGTTTCCAGACTAATGCCGTCAACCAGCTGTTGACGTGGTTATAAACGGGACAAACCACTGTACATGCCTTAAACTTGATGGTTTAAGAGGAACATGGTTAAAAATGTTACAAGCTCCCTAAGAAGTTACCGGCCATATCCAAACACTACAGTTTCTCCACCTCTTAATGATTCTCAGTTAAATTTGAACTTGATTAAGGGCCCCTGCAAAAGAGAACATGTAAAGTTTGGATCATCTAACTTTTTACAGATTATTTATTCTGTCATGGTTTTGCCTCACATGGCTACACTAAATGTCCCAGGAAATTTTAGGTATTAATGGGAGCCTGTTTACCAGGGGATCTTGCACAAAAATGTTAGGATTGCATTGTGCAAACAAGAAATAAAATGTTATATTTTTAAAAAAGTTGAATTTGTGATTACTGTCATAGAATGGATATTATCCTGCTGGTGTAACCAAATGTTTCTGTTAATGTTGGTTGTGCAAATTTAACTCATGACAGTGGAACGCTGTAGCCACTTACCTTCCCCTTCAGTTAACATAACTATATTCTTTAGAACAAATTTGTACTATAATGACAGAAAATGTTGATGTATTATATTGTGTGGGATGTTTATTGATTCCTCATTCAAACCTCATGTACTCTCTGAACTGCATGTGGATCTCCCAAAATGGCTGTGACCCATGTATTGCATTTATACTTAATTAATTGCTGTCACTGAGAAACACTGCTTAATCGATATGAGCTTGTAGCACTGAGCTTGCGCTCAGTTGTTTTGTCTTGGTAAATCTCAAAGTGTCATCATTTTTCTGACACTCAGATCAACTGTCAAGTGAGAGCCAAGCTGTGAAGTACATCTAGGTGGAGGACATTTTGCAATATTTGGACAGCCCTGCTGTAACATTTAATACTCAGCTGTTAGTGGGCTCCAAAGCCCATTTAGACATTATTGAAAGGGTCCTTGGATGATCAAATGATTCCAAATTGGGTACCATAGCACCCTATGAAGATTAAAACGGCTTATTCTAAGATAATGAAAAACACAGTGATTTTCATTTTCAGGTGATTGTAGACTATTGAAAACATACTTTTAAATTTAATATTCCATTTCTGCCAATAGCTCCTCCTACTGGACTTTTAAAGCTAGGACAGATAATATATTTCAGAAGCATTTTTTTGTTCTATTTGTGGAAATATCTTTTCATACTGACAGCAATCAATAATTTAAAGGCTCTGAAAAAATGGAAACAATCCAGTATCTGGGGCATAAGCCCATAATGAAATGATTGGCTGGCCTACCTGCCTGTCTGCCAACCTACCTGCATGCTGTTACAAATTTCATATCTGTAATATGTTAAAATATATGCTATCCAAACTATTTGCAATTCACTGTTAACCACAACAAGCCACTGAGGTCAGAAATCGTTTTTACTCAGACAACGCAATCTAAACACAGTGGCACCTTCTTACAATGTGTGGTGTGATAGCGTAGGTGGGGCCTATACAGTGACAGCAAGATACACTTCCTCTTCCCATTATGGTGAAAACATTGGCCAACCTCCACACTAAAGATCGTTTTGAGAGCACAAACAACAGAAAGGTTAGAGCTGAATGCAAACAATTCAGCATATGTGTGTGTGAGTGCGTGTACACACTGCAGTGGAGATTTCCTTCCCAATCAACTGTACTGTCCTTTACTGTGTATTGTAGTGTGACCTTAAGGGCAGATAATGTGTGAGTGGTGTTGGTAGGGTCTTGCTTCTATGTTGATAGTATAGAAATGGAAGAAGATCAAGTGCCAAACAAGGATTCCTCTCAAACCACAGGTGAGCACAAAGAATGTGATGTGAGATCATTTCGAGGAGGTCTCACCTTTCACTTCATGTATATGATATGTTACCCATCGTGCTCATATGCACTTTAAATCTTAGATATATACATTTCTTCACTCGTTAAGATTGTTTTTAAATGGATGAATATTCTCTTGCTGTGTGCCTGGATACTGTTAATGTGTCTGTCAAGGGGTTTGAGGTGCTCTGCGGCATCCTACTCAAAGCGAGATTGATGAACTTCCTGAACTCTGTCTCCATTTTGACAATTTCTTGTTCTGTCTTTTATATGTGACTTCTGTGTCTTATTAATGAACAGGATATGCTTCTTTAATTGTTACAAAAAACAAGAATAGAATATTAACTTAAAATATTTAGATCGGTGTGACGGTTGGTGAAACTTCACATGTAACTAGACATTTTTGCAATATGCTTCTAAGTTGCTATTAAGAAACATTTCACAATGTGACTTAAAACTCATGAATGTAAATTGCTCGCAGTAATTAGAAATATTGTATGTATACAGCAAACAAAATCAATCGCGGATTGGTCATGGATTAAGTGGAATTTGACTGAAAAATGTTGTGTTCTAGCTTCACTGAAACATCTTACTTGCCTCTCAGTTCTCATTATTACACTGCTGGTATGAAAAACAAGGACTCTATGTTCATTATGGGACGTGACACAAATTGCAAGCAGGATGTGGTTAACCAAAATGGAGACTTCTCTGAGAGGGAGAGATTCTTTTTTCTCATTTGTTGCATCTGTTGTAAATCATCAGTTTCAAACATTTTGGTATGCCCCAAGGTGAAGCATTAGTTAAGTAGTGGGTGTACAAAGGTTTGAGGCATTTGCAATCAAAATGCATCACATTGTTCTTCATTTTATTTTAGTTCACGTTCAGTCAAAGAACAATTTTTCTCAGAAATTTAAAGGAAATGCTGTTAGAGATGATTTCAGGAGAGGAACTAAGTTTGATTTATTTTCTTTATTAATTTTCTTTTTAGCTAAATCTTTTTTTTGTATGTTTTTCTCTTGAACTATATTGCGATGTTGTACATTAGGTTGATGCCTTTTGTTGAGCAGCTAAGAAGTAGTGCAGAAGTAAAATACTGTAAGTGGCCACTAGAAAGCAGGTCAGAGCTGCATGGCTTGTTCACCATTCTAACCTACATATTTCTGTTTGTCTTGTGGCATTATGAAACACACATAATTTAGGGATCTAAAGTGATCTGCAATTTGTTCGCATATGCTGAACTAAATACTCCTTTTGTTTCTTCAAAATAGCTTTTAAATACGCCGAATTTGCCTTAAAGTTTACAAACTGTTTATAGAAAGAGAATATTTGTGTTGTGTTGAGATAGTGTCAGCATGTCTGTGTGGTCTGTGTTTGATGGTGAGGATCACTTTTCAGGATCTCAAATCTACAATAGTGTTACAATATGACATAATTATTTAGCTATCTTAGCTTTTCCATTTCTCATTTCAGATGTGAAGAAGGTGCATCATAAATCTGAAACCAAGCGATACAGTGAGATCTTCAGAGATTTTGATAATCTTGATTTATCTTTAATCTCTTCGTAAGTATTATACATTTACAAAAGGTGCTACCATGTGTTTTTCCTTTGTCTGCTGCATCACTCTGCTTGTTCACTTTGACCTGAATACTGTGACGGAAAAACACAGTGGTTAGTGAGGTGTCATTCAACGGCACTGTGAGCTTGTCTGATTGTTGGAAACAATGCAGGTCGAAACTGTTCAGAAATATTTGTCAGCTCAAAGCCAAAATCCGTCAACATGAACTCATCCAGCTAAGCATGATCTCTAAATATAGATTCTTTCATGCTATGAGAGCAGATTCTTGGGGGGTTTGATCAATGATATTTTCAGCAATGTCATGTCTGTCTTAATCAACTCTAATTTTCAGCATTTCTTTGAATTGGCATTGACATTAAACAAACATAATGTATGAATATTGTGAATTAGAGGTGCAGTAAAGTAAAATGTAATTTTTCTGTAATACTGATCAGCCCAACACCACATGTACAGTTAGTGAGTTGCCTACATCTGTCTAGCAGACGTTCATACGGAAACATAGCTGCAGGTACATGGAGTGTTTGTATATATTATGTCCCTCAACAAACCCTGAGCCTTTTTAGGTATTGCTGTTTGACTGTGTATGTTTCTCTCTCAATACATTCTTTCTGTGTTCAGTGCAGGGGAGGATCTGCTGGCAGACATTGACTCACAGTCCATCTCAGAATGCATCGCTGTAGAAAGTGCAGAGCTCACAGAGCAGCATGATGTGTCTGTAAGTGATCAATACCTAGAATTTATTACTAGAATTCATTAAAGCAATGCGTAAGTCTGTTACTTATTTATGTTGTTTATGTTAAAGCTTGGATTCTGTGGCTAAAATATGATCTCGCAAAAACATTGTTGATGGGATTGGGTTATTTTTGTTGGTTTGTTTTTAGAAAATCACTTAAAGAATATTGTTGCAATAATTAGGGGGATTGATGATGTTTTCATAGAGTGAGATTCTGATATATTTTTTGTCCATAGATACGCACTGAGGCCAATGAAGTGGATGGAAACCAATCAGGTATTATTTGTGTGTGTGAATGCTCACCTGTGTGGGTCTGCATATGTCTTGCCCATAAAATCATCCCAGCAGATCATTAGTAATGATGTGCAGGAGCTGCAATCAGTCTGTGACACTAAATAGAGTTTCTTCTTCAATCTTTACTTGTTTTCTTATTATAAGACGTGAGTTGTAATTGCCCTGTTGTAACAGGATTAGGATAAAAGATAGAGGATTAAAGCAGGAGACAGCTGCTCTCAGTTTTTACCTTAGACACAAGCAGAAGACTGAGGTCTACAGAAAAAGGAGGTGTCAGTGTTATGCAGGCTATTGCAGTAGATACAGAGGAGACCAAGAAAAAGACTTAACTTACAGTCCCAAACAGGGTGTCACTGCCAAGTATTCCAACCTCAGATTGACTCAAACTACAGGTCACAGCACACAGTAAGAGATTATGAATTACAGAGAGAGATGGTGTTTAAAGAATACAGTGGAAATAGAAATGTAGAAAAAGCTAACCAATAGCGAAATGATTATATATTATAAAGAAAATCTTCTCATCTTTGACTGTAAATGTCTTTTTAAGTATTCTTTTGGCTTAAAGTCCAAACCAATCTGTGGTCACTGATGCTGTATCCCGTTAAATGTAAATGCTGCAATCACTCTTCAAAGAGACCAGTTAATTTGTGTATGGGTACTTTTCATATGATTTAACTAAACCAAAATCAATTCTATAGGAGCCAAGCACATTAGTAGAACATGCTCTTTGGCAAACTGGTTTCATGTGTTCCCATTAGTTGGGACTGGATACCCACCAGCCCCTTAACTGGAGGCTCGGTCACACACCAGGAGGTAAACCTCACTTGATGCTCTTCTAAAGCCTGTCACTCCGCAATCTGGACCTAATTAGGATAATCCCCAATCCAAGTGCAGGAGGCCATAGCATGGGCCAGCGCAGATTTCTGAAAGTGCTTCGAGCTCTCCCTGAAACGAAACACAGAGAGGAACGGCTAAGAGAGGTCAACCTTGGCACACAATCTGGCCATAAATCCATCATTCCTCTGGAATTGCCTTTCTTTCTTGTGGATTTTCCTTGAAGTCAGAGAAGAAAAGATCCCCCTGCTTGGATTTTTATACCATTCTAACTGGATTTGGCATCTGTGCATCTGAGTGAGGAACTTGAGAGAGAAGTCATTGCACACTTTCTGGCAATGCATGCTTGCTCAGTTAAAAACATTGCTGAATACTTGGATCTGCACTGTGGACAGTTAGCAGAAGTGAAAGTTCTTGAAGTGCGTCAGTGCTATAACCTTTTCCTGCAGGAGAAAATAACATGTTATAATAGATTTTGACAATTATTTGCAAATGTAATGCTGGAAGTGGAGCACGGAGAGAATTAGGAAAAGAGAAAGTGTTGTGGGGAGCATTTGAGAGACCACGTGATTGTCACGCATACATCACCCACCCTGTGTTGGTGTGAGTCACAGAGGAAGAACCAGAGTGGTTGTCATATCAACGCCCTGACTGCCTGACCACAGCAGAGCTGTGACATGGCTGTGTCTGATACTGCAGACTGGCACTGAGCGGTGTTGGTGACTCTGCTTTCATAGAACGGCTTGTCTCTTTGTAGCTGACTGGAAGTGAACAGGTGTGAGAGGAAGGGGCCAGGCAGAGAGAGGAAGAGGGGAGAGGGGGGAAGTTATTTAGCTAAAGCTGTTTGTCTTTGGTCTATAGAAACCCTCTTCTCTCAGGTCACATCCCCATTTGTGTCAACTGGGAGACTTAGGATTGATTAAAGAGATTTTTGCCAACCAACAACAGTATACATCCATTGTGGTTACATGCAAAAGAGACGTACAGTGTGCTGAGATCTACTGGAAACCACAGGACCTTATTTCTGAGGAGCAGCTATGGCTTGCCATATGCAGTTTCCTGTTTTAGGTTTGTGTATACTTTTTTGTAAGTGTCATTTGATTTTTGATCATCTTGTCTAGCAGCCGGGAGGTTGTCACTCTATAGTACATACGTAGGTGTTTCTTTGAGGCTGGAAGCTGTTTGAGTCCACCAGGAGAAAGAAGCTGTGGGGTGTAGCCCAATGAACACTGGGTGCAGTGATGCTGATGTATTCCCTCTCAGCCCAGGAAGCAGACCTGGCCCTCTGTCGTTGTGAGGATGGAGTGGAGACAGCGCTGCAGTATGCCAAGATGTGGTGCCGCTACGCCAAAGACCTCCTGGCCTGGATGGAGAAGAGAATCAGCTTGGGTAAGTGAGCATGCAGCTGAGAAAAGGAAACAGTAGCATAACATGCAAGTTATTGTCATAACTAGCTGTGGTGCCTCTATCAAGGCATCTGCCATGCCTGCCATGTTAATTCATTTGAATATAAACTGCACACAAAAGCAAATATAGATGGGATGCTTACAAAATGCAATAATGCTGTCTCTACAGCAGAGAATCCAGTGCATGAAAATATTCTTATTCACTATTCAGTTACTAGACTTAGAAAAATACATCCATTTATTTGTTCAAAGGTCCAGTGTGTAACATTTAGGAGGAGTTATTGGCAGAAATGGAATATAATATTTATAAGTATGTTTTCGTTAGTGTATAATCACCTGAAAATAAGGACCCTTGTGTTTTTATGACCTTAGAATATGCCATTTATATCTACAGAGGGAGCAGGTCCCCTTCCATGGAGGTTGCCATGTTGCACCGCCATGTTTCTACAGTAGATCAGAACAGACAAACCAAACACTGGCTCTAGATAGAGCCATTGGCGTTTTTAGCGAGTTTCACTGCCACCTTAGTTTCTCCTACATGCTTGGAAGAGGAGGGTGATGTGAGCGGGATCCAAATGGTTGCAAACTGCAATTTCACCGCTAGATGAAACTAAATCCTACATACTGGACCTTTAAAGTGTAAGTGTAAAATTTTTTCCTACAGAGCTCGAGCCGTTGTATATTGATTCAAGCAGATTTTTTGATTTGGGACCGTATTGTACTGGCCACAACAAACACACACACACACACACACATATTTCTAGACAGATATTAGAAGTCAGATATTTATAGACATTACTGCAGTAGTCAGCAGGCCTCAAGAAAGCAGAGCCTTGCTTCATATCGTCCATCAATAAAGAACCAGTACTTTAGACTTAGCATGGTGGAGCACTATGCCTGCCGTAGCATGGGCTGTCTGTATTATTTCACTCTGCATGGTGCAATCCCCCAGTGAGCTACACGCTGCACACATAGAGAGAAAGGATTAGAGGGCAGATTAGCAGGGCGGAGCAGGGTAATAAAGGCGAAGGGGTGCCTTTGGAGTACATAGACAGTGATTACCCTCTTATCAGCCTGCACAGGTGCCCAGTGTCCAGACTGGGATACTAAGCATGCAAGTCTGTTAGCGATCAAAATATAGACCAACAGGAGAGTTCCCCTGCTCAGCTGTGTGAGGAGCAGTTAGGCAATAGTAACGGATGAGTAATGCTGGATGGAGTTCAGCTCCAAACTACTGTGGATTACAGGTAGTATAATCACTGTGATATCCCTTATAGCAACAGTATAGTGTCCAGTGTTTTTAAAAAGAGCAGTCGGATCAAGAACCGCTGTCAGAGAAGTGCTAGTATCAGGTTATGACACATAATGCTAATGAGCAGTCAGGCTATCTACAGACCATTTCACAGTTTCAGATATAAACATTGAAAATAAATGGGTCTGAGTTCATTTCCTGTTGTAGTTCATGCTAATATCAATAGCTCCTGCAAAATGCAGACCAAAACTGTCCAGAGCTTTCCAGTACAAGTCAGGGTTATCTTAAGGGACACAGAAGCTACGTGATGTCACCTAGTTGGGCCAAAATGGAGCTC
This sequence comes from Coreoperca whiteheadi, assembly GCA_011952105.1. Lineage (NCBI taxonomy): Eukaryota > Metazoa > Chordata > Actinopteri > Centrarchiformes > Sinipercidae > Coreoperca > Coreoperca whiteheadi. The sequence goes on along the minus strand of CM022470.1, from coordinate 9,324,574 downwards.
TAAGCATGATATTGGGGCTACACACTAATAGCAATGATCAAAATTGTGATCCTGTTCAGTCCACAGTCCAATTCTGCTTGTCATGTTTTAGTTCTGATGTAAGCTGGAAAAAACTTAATGAGAATTTTTGTTGACAGAACAAGAATTTGCGAAATCTGTAATGAAGACAGCTGAAGGTGCAAAAGCCAATGTGGCCCAGCAGGTACATCTTTGTTTATTGGATGTGTACCAAAGAAAATGCTTCAGTGATTATCACAATGTGTCAAAATGTGTTAGCTATATTTACTATAGAAGAGCTGTCTAAAGTTGTTCTTGCCTTTGTAGGAAATGATGCCCTTGCAGTACATCTACACAATGGCACTAGAGCAAGACATTAAAAACAGCGTGACCTCTAGAAAGACTTCAGAACTGCTACAAAGCCGCTGTTACCAAGTATATAGTCCACACGCATACAAAAAGTTTTGAGTTGTAGTAAATCTTCTGTCTTTTAGACAGGGGGTTATGTAGCTATCAATTTGTGTTTAATCTAGTATCTTTGTCCCACAGGCTTTGGCTGCCAAGAAAAATGAGATTGACAAGTGGCGCAGAGAGTTTAAGGAGCAGTGGGCAAGAGAACAAAGGAGGATGGTAAGTTAATTAGGAATTTTATGACTGAAGTTGAGCTCAGTTTATTGCAATGTCAAAACTAATTTTCTCACATTTAAGACATTCCAAACAACTTGATGCCTGACAAGAGTCTAAAGCAAAATATTTCCCTCTTTAAAGGAGAGCTCTGTCTGTTATGACCTTGTTGGTTCCTACTTAAAACATGTTAGATGCCATATGGCTCGCACAGTAAAGCAAACTCATCTGTGTTTTTTTTCCCTCCGTGTCTCCCTTGCTTGTTTTCAGAACGAATCCGTGACATCTTTTAAAAAGGCTCGTCAGCAATACTTCCAGCGCTGTGATGAGCTAGTAAAGGCTCAAGCTGTCTCTGCTAAAGCTGTGGATGACACAGCTGGAAACAAAACACTGGATAAGAGGCGGAAGTCCAAGGATGAAGCCCAGGCAAAGGTGAATATTTCCTTAATGCAATACATTAATATAATCTGTAGAAATGCATTTCTACTACAGTTTAGTACAGACTTATATTTTGATCATAGTGTGTTTGTGTGTTATGTTTAACAATACAAGTTAAGGAAACTATCTCTCTGTCTCCTCCAGATGATAGAGGCAGAGCTTCTGTACAGACAGTGTGTGAGTGATGCCAAGATCCACCAGGATGAGTTAGTGAAGGTCAAGGAGAGAATTATTTCCCACATTCGCAAGCTCATCTGTCAGGGAGACACTGTGCTCAAGGAGGTTGGTATGAAATTGAGGAAACTAATCATCTGTCTTCCTGTCAGCATGCTTCTAGAGAGGTTGTTCAGTGCAGCAGTCTCTAAGCATACATGGTTAAACTTGGTTATGGTATAAATATAGGACAGTATATAGTAGCAGTGTCATGCATTTACTTTAGTTACAAAGTAAATCTCAATGACTTGGGCCACTATATAAACATTTATAGCAGCATCAGCTAAGGATACATTTGGGTGCAGCCAACCAGCCTCTGTTTAGGAAGAGAAGTTAAGGCTTAAAGCACCTCCCCTTGTGTGACAAGACACATATTTGGTATTAGATTATAGTAAACCATGTCTCCATCTCCACTTCTCCATTTATATTATATATTTGCTTGAATAGAATAATTTACTTAAGCAGTGCTTTATGTTTTGCAACTTTGCGTCTATAATAGAATAAAATACAGAAATTACTCTTGTAGAATATCTACAAATCAGCCATGGTTTTCTACAAAACAAACAGCATTTTTATCATTTATTTTGTGTTGAGATTAACACTGCTGGCAATGATGGGGATTTGAAAAGGAAATCAATATGTGAAGGAGTATTCTGAGACTGTATATTACACTCTGTAACAATTTGTTGATAAATTAGCACAAATCATTGCTTTGTCTCCCCATCATATCTCCTCTCTGCATCAGGTCACAGTCAACATGTTTTACTTCCAGCGGCAGCAGACAGAGCCTGTTCCCCTCAGCTATCACAACCTGGAGTTGACATGCAGGTCCCTGGAGCCTGGCGAACCCTACCTGCTCTACGTCCTCAGCAAGCGTCGCCCCGAACAACCTCTCCAAGTATTTACCTTCCAGGAGTATTTTCCTCAAGGCAAAGGGTATGGTAAACAGAACAATGACTGCCTCTGCTGTTACTTTGACAGTGGTGTTTACTGTGGATATCAAAAATGTATGTAGCTTTTTTTAAAATTGTGATTTACTTGTTTAAGGCCAGAAATTATAATGGATATTAGCCTGAGTGAAAACAAAAATTTTACTTTTTAAGAAATATCAAACTCAGACACATTGCACGAATCTGTGTGCTCAACTCTTAATTAAATAGTTGGTGCAAGCAGTAAACCCGGATTAACAATATTTCTCCTGTTCTTATTTGCAGAGATGTTTTAGTTCTATCAGTTAAATTGGAACAAAAGCAGAAAAAATGTTATGTTAATGATATCCACTGGGTATGCAATTTTTATGTACTTCTACTAACTCTTTATTCATTAAAATGATTTTCACAATTATTTTTATTTGATAGGAAACGAAAAACCAGCAACCCTCTCAGCTCTCTGCAGGACTCCTCACCAATGACAGATGAAGGCTCTTACAGACGACCCAGCAATGGCAGTAAGGACCCTCAATGATCACACCATGATTCACATTACCAGACAAATTACCCACTACAATTTAATTTGTGTTTTCTTATGTGTTTTGGTGCACTTTAGGGAAAACAGGGTACAGTGACAGTGAGAGTATTGGAGGCAGTTTGGAATCTCTGTCAAGCCCTGGTAAGCACACCCCTGCATTTATTTACGTAACTTTTCTTTCACATGCATAAAACCATGCCAAAGATAAACATGTTTGATTTCCCCTCCACTGTGTGCTCTATGGGAATGTGAAATTGAAGCTCACACTAATAGGAGGCTGCCTAAAACCGCATCCACTTTGACAGTGTCATCGGACGACCTGGACGAACGGGATATGGCATCGGAATCAGGTTTGTTACACCCTTTTTATGTCTGTATAAACAGAGTTCTTATCCTAATCCCCCATGGGAATTAAACTGCATGAAACTATCCTCTCCCTACAGAGTTTATTGATGGTCAGCCAGCCAAAATGCGCACATTTTCACGAGCTGCACTGACACACCGACTCAGGAAGATGAAGAGTAAGATGGTCAAATGCAAGCAGTGTGACAACTACATTGTTGTCAGTGGGGTCGAATGTGAGGAGGTATGAGGCCAAATAGGAGAGATATACAGTAACAGTGCATTTTGAGAAGAACAGCAGAACATGAATGGTGATTGTAAATGTCCTCTATCCTGTTCTTGTTCCACCTTCAGTGCGGGCTGGCTTTGCACAGGAAGTGTATGGAGGTGTGTCAGTTAGAGTGTGAGCACAGGAAGGGGACTGTGTTCGGAGTCGACCTCTCTCTGATGCCACGTGACAGACCAGATGAGGTGCCCTTTGTGGTGCTGCGCTGCACGTCTGAGATTGAGAGTCGCGCTCTTTCTATCCAGGTATTATTTACCATCACAGTGACTGAAATGTAGAAAAAAACACTGTCAAATGTTAGTCGTGGTCTGATAAGTATTTTCTGCTTTTGGTTTTCTCTGAGGGGGTGTATCGTGTGAGTGGGTCCAAGCCTCGCATCCAGAAGCTCTGTCAGGCCTTTGAGATGCAAAAGGAGCAGGTGGACCTCTCTGACCTATCACCGCATGACATCACCTCGATCCTTAAACACTTCTTCAAGGAGGTAAACGAGCCATTGCCAAATGAACTCCACTGAATCAATTAGGTTGATTATAAGAGAAGTTAGTGTCAGACTAAAGACAGAGTCTGTCATAGCTTTTCTCTCTGATGTCACTGAGTAACCTCTCTATTCCTCACTGTCTCCCAGCTCCCAGAGCCCTTACTAACCTTTGACCTGTACAATTATTTAATCGGGATGGGAAAGACCATTCAGCACCTGAGTGAAAGGGAGTCGAGACCAGACACTAATGAGATAATGGACATCATTCACAACCTGCAAAAGCTACTACAGAAACTCCCTCCATATTGCTACAGCACCTTGCAGCACCTGATGTCTCACCTGCAAAAGTGAGCATGCAGCTGTGTTACAGACCACTTTAGTTACATTTTACCAAATCCTCCGAGTAGATTTGTCTTGAATTATCTTGAATCTTTCTTTTAATTTGTCTGCACTCTGTCTTCACAGAGTTTCAGAGAACTACGAGAACAAGATGTCCCCAAGCAATTTGGGTATTGTGTTTGGGCCAACATTACTGCGCCCTCTTGTGTCTACGGACATGTCAATGATTGCCCTGCTGGAGACCAGTTACCAGGCTGCACTTGTTGAATTCCTCATCACACACCACGACAAGGTTTTTGGCCTTCAGCGGACACCCAGTACGCCCCCTCCCCCTGCCCCCACTGCACCTCTTCCAGACACCCCTCCCAGAGCTTCCTGTCCACTGGATGGGGAAGTTTATGCTGGCTTGGAACATGAAACCTCCGCCAGAGAGCAGCCACACTCACTAGAAGTAAGTACTGCAGAAACGAAACGTTCAGCTCAAACACAGACTTAGTGATTACTGCTGTATTCAAGTGTGCAGGATTTTTACAGAACTCACAAATGCAAAATGTTTTAATCAGAGCATTGGGATTTACTGTTACTTCACTTCAAAAAAAGGTCAGTAGCAGTTGCTTGGCATATACAAAGGGCAGAGTGAGTTTGTGCCTGAGCTCCTTTTCCTGATTAATTTGCCTGTTGTTTTAAGCCTTAGCGCCTGGCACCTCCACCTCAAGTTTATTCTCTCAGGATTAACACTCTGGACAGCTGCTGCATTTCTTCTGCTCTCTGGACTCTGACCTGCATGGCTTTTTGTCAAGCTTTACTATCTGGACATTTCACTGCTGTTGCTTATAAGCAAAAAATGTGTTTACCCCACTGTAGAGATTTACAGTGGCTGTACCAGGTGGCTTAGAGGCACAAGAGGCCCAAAAGTAAAATTACCTGTCCTTCAGGGGTTTAAAAAGGGGGTTAAAACTGGGAGCTACTTTATCTCACAGTTTAAAATGTCCTGGACAAGGATTACATTTTTCCCTGATATAAAAGGGTCAGAATCACTATCACATACTGTAGTGCTGCAGTATCTGAGGGTTAGACGTGGTCTGTAAATACTTGCAGAAATCCACAACTCAACTTGTGTCATTCCAACAGAGTCGAACAATCAAGAGAGAGTCAAGCGAGGGTTATATATCTGACAAATCTTCATCCAATGAGGCAGTGGACCAGCTCAGCCCTGAAGGCAATGAGAGAGCAGGTAGGCGGGACGTAGTGATAGAGCAGTTACTCCTGACTAATTACTTAATTCATAGTGTTGTTGTCTTGTGTAGTTTGTTGATGTTGGGGTTTTTAGTTGTTAGTATAATGAGTTATAGATGATTGTGCCAGCTGTTGCCGTTGCTGCTTGAGGACATGTTTTAATTAATCCTGTTGGAGATCTTACAGGTATTACACATACAGCTCCCGAGTTGTTTATTTTATTTCTCACAGACAGGTGGTTTGTTCTAGCTTACGGTTACTCAGTATCTTTCTAAGCAGTAGGTGCAGAGTGCCTCAAGGGTCTGTTGTGGTTCCCTTTTTTTTCTCACTTTACACATTTCCTCCAGTTATTTTTAGAAATAAGACTTCCTTCCATTTTTTTGCTGACACCATTTATTTGTATTCATCTGTAAAACTGGGCGAGTCTGATTGCTTAGCTGTTGTTAGGGATTGTGTTAATGGAATTAAACAATTTATGTATGATTTTAACCACCATGTTTATAATGAGATTATTTCAATTTCACGTCGCGGATCTTGGTGTTACTTTTGAGTCTTGGTAAAATTTTGGCAACAAACTTCCAAAATAAGGAGATTTTGTTTATTTGCTGTCCTGGAGCTCTGAGGTTTCATCTCTTCCTCGCTTGCTTTACTCTTACTTTAGTTCTGAGGTGCTCTCTTCTCTGTGGCTACAACAACAAGCAGCTTCGAGGCTTCTATTCACAATGTAAACACATGTACAACCTCAAATGCAGAAAAGTAGAATTAGTTGTAAACTTCTGCTAATCACTTTCAAATCATTGCAGGATATAGTTCCAGTCTACACTTTAGACCTTCCAGAAGAACTCTGAATTTTTAACCTTAAGTTTTCAGTCAAGGTACTGCTGACTTTTGCCACATTTAGGCTTTGTGTTTGCTTAAACTACAATATGCAGGGAAAGACAACTTCTTTATATCATTAGCCTATGTCTGTACTACTTTTATGAATCACATGTTTGTTCCCCATCTTCTGCCTCAGTCCTGGCTATGAGAGGGGCATCGAGCGAACCTCAGGGTGAGCCGGTGGGGGCACCAGACTCTGATTTGGGGACCCAGCCACACTATCGCTTCACCAGACAGCCTGTGAAGTATTATCGGCATCATAACCCAGGAACCCGACTCCCCAACCCAGGTCGTGCAGCCAGACAGCCTGCAGCCCCAGGGAGGGGCAGTTCAGGGAGTGCAGATAGCAGCCGCAGCTCCTCTCCAGAACCAGGGACACAGAGACTTTCCCAAAACGTAGATGTCCACTGCGAGAACACCCTCCAGCCCCACCAGGCTAACGTTGCCACAGAGAGTAAAGTGGATGTCCCTCTGAGCCCCCGCGACGTTGTGCAGTACATGCTGGGACTGGACTCAACATTTACATCAGCTGAAACTGCGACATCATTCAGTGCAACACAGGAATCTTCTCAGGAGGTGGTGGCTGGGTGTCAAGCTGACCTGAACATAAATGTGTCCAGTAACAGACAGAGTGCTGGACAGAGTTGGGCTCTGTGTCAGTCACCAAAGAAACTTCCTGTTGAGCACAACCTGACCTCACCTGCACAGAAGATCCTGTCTGGTCTGAAACTGAGACGCAGCCACTCAGGGAAGGATGAGCAGCTCTTTGTCTGAGGAAAGATAGAAATCTCCAGACAGTTGACTGGAATACATTCACAAACACACACTGGAGGTTGTAACATCATTACATCATCACCTTTATTGTGTGTAATGACTGCTACTACTGTCAAGATTCATCCAGTTTTAATGAATAAAATGCTCCCATATTTAACGCACAAATATCACACCTGTAACACAAAATGCAACTTTCTTTTGTTGCAAACTCACATTTGATTCAATCTTCAAGAAAACAGAGGTAAGAGGTTCAGGCCTGATGCTTACTTGGATGCCACAGCTTTTTTACTGCACATTCTCTTTAAGATGTTGATCTGTTGACCACCCAGCTTTCTAATACCCAGACCAGACAGGAGTGGTTCAGGTACATATTAGTTTTTAATATGTCTAGTTTATATGAATGTAACAAGCAGGTGGTTTGCATTACAGGTTAAGAGATGCAAACTAGCACATAAGGGCCAAGTTCTTTCAGGTTTTGTCCAAAACAAACTATAATGAAAATCAAAATACAAATGCCATCAAGTGTTGTATTTTAGTATGATTTTGTTACCTAGGCTATTTGTTGTGATTTTTAAAGGCTCCAGATGAAAATTCATTGGTTCATTAATTCATTCATATGCGTCATAGTGAACTTATCTTAACACTGATGTTTTTTGTTTTATGCACCTTTCCTGTGTGACACAAGAGGGCGGTCTTCTCCCAGTGTGTGGGGGAAACATGTCAGACACAATAGTACATGGGCAATAAACCACTTATTTCTAATTAGGTGTTTTGAGATGTCACTTTTCCTACTTCCACATCAGCATTTTCATCCTGGTACCTAGAGTGTAATAGCATATAAAGTGAGGCAACATTCTCTGATGTCTTGGAATTATGGTTGACAGTAACTGCTCTCATCTTCGTTTGCCTTTGTTCTTTTGATACAATTTTGTCAGAACCAGGGAGTTTAGCATCAGGCATATAATTAAATATTGGGGTCATAATAGATCGTTTCCCATGTGGAGGGGGATTAATGCCTGACTTTTCATGTATCAACTACGCCCTTTAAAGTCTCCGTCTAACCTTGAACAAAAATGCAAAGGATCATCCTCATCTGAGTTATCAATAGGCTGCATCATCGCTCATCCTTCCTCATCATCTTCCGCACCTTCTCCCTCCCTCCCTGTCTGTCCATCTCCTCCCTCTGCGCCTCTTTACGCACAAAACAAGTCAGAGCGCACACAGGGCTGGCGGAGAAAACAGGAGAGACAATAGACAATAGTTTGGGTCATCATGGTATTTGGATTTTTACCGTAGGCAACATGCGCGCCGGACTGTGAGAAACAGGTGAACAATCTGTAAACGTGTCTGTTCATTTACTGGCCGAAAGTTTCCCCAGGTTTTAATGTTGCCAACCGAGATTTCAGGAGGAGTGTGTTTCACCTCAAGGTAGGACTCCGCAACTCAAGAACAGGTTGTCAGCGACGGCAGACTTGTGATTTCCAAATAATTCTCCTGCTTGAATCGATATGTCTCTGGTTCCTGCGGCAGCGCTTGCTTAGGTCTAATGTTATTTGGTGTGTTTTAAAAAAAAAATGCTCTCGTAAAAACAGATAAGGTCCCAGTGAATAAATTATGATCTTGGATTTGGTCTGTTAATCCAAACAAATATAATATAGCAGATAAGCGATTTCATTACAGGTTGGGTTTTAGTTGGTGGTGGTTCAGTGGCAAATACGTTGCTTTGGAGATTCTCTGATGCTTATCGTGGATAATATGTCCTTTTCACATTAGTGTACAGTGTTTTATGAGTGGAGTAATCACATGGAATTGTTGGACCAAAACAGACGCTTAACAACTCAACTTGATAGCACGAGGCTAGCAGGCCATTTCAACAGCTTTTTCAACTAAACCACCAGAATACACTGATTTTTTTTCTGCTTGTTATGATTCCTATACACGAAAAGGTTGGTCATTACCTTCAACCCGAGAAAGGCTTCGTCCTGTTTATTTGAATGTCGATCTAGAGATCTGCGCTTTCACATCAAGTTTATAGAACAATGTATTGATCTTATTGATCCTCGTGTGACATGATACATAGGTGTATTTCCTTTAATTAAAGCTCCAGGTGACCTGTAGCAAAGTTAATGAAAGCTTTTTGAACATGCTTTTTTCTGGTTATCATTATCATAGTGTCAGGCTGTTAGTCTCAACATTCAGGCCTAATTATCGATGCATTACATAAATATACCAGTAATGTATTCAAGCCGCAATTAAGCAAAACATCAAATGATATTAGCCGTATTTACATAATTCATTTGTTTAACTTCATTACTTCATTTTCTGTGGCAATTACCCGATATTCAGTAACCAATTTTATAGTCTGTTTAGTGGATTTTACAGACTCACCGTATAATAAAATTAAGATTCTTTACAAATTTCACAAAATAAATCAAAATATAATTTAACATCCAATTCCAATGTAGGCTATTAATAAATAGACCTATTAATTTTGCAAGACTGATAAAAAATAGCCCACCATATAGTCTGATAAGGCTACAGCAAACAATCTACATTGTAGAAAAAATAAATGTTGTTTCCTCAGTAAACTTGTTTTTCTCTGGATTTGTCCATTTTTAAAGAGAACTTTGTAAGATACCAAATGTCCGCGTCTTTAAATGCTTCTTCTCTAATACTCCATTTTGCCACATTAATTAAACTGTTGTACAATTTAGAATAACAACCTAAAACTAATATAATTCAATTTTTGACCGCAATTTTTAGAGTAAATTTTAAAACATAGCTCTACATATTTTCACCAAAATGTCTAAAATGATACTGGGATTATCTAAACGGAAAATTAGGCCTAAAGATATATAAGAACGTAGGCTAGTTTTTGGTATTTTTTCCTTTTTTATAACTTATGTTTATTTTTTACTTATTATGTTGAGTCATATTTAAAGGCTGTCTTACACTTTTAAAATATCAGCTGTATCAGTAATTCATTTTATTTGGATTTGTATTAAATTATCAGAAATACATGTGTCGTTTATCTTTTCTATGTTTTATTATTGTTAAATGTGCCTTTACTAACTTGAATTAAATCCAAGCTGTGTGTGTGTTCGTGTGTGTGTGTGTGTGTATGTGTGTGTGTGTGTGTGTTTTTATGCGAATTCACTCTAATTTAGTTGTAACTTAAAATTTCCCCTTAAAAAATACTTTTATCTAAGTGGATGTTTTTTATAATCTGCGTACATCGGCCTACATTTTGTGTGAAAAATTCCCTGAATTTTAAAACGGATTTTCTGCTGTGGTTCAGCTGATGTCTCAAATAGAAATGGTGCATTTGTCTTTCTGCAGCGATCACACTGAGGGAAGGAGAGAAGGGATGAAAACAGAGGAAAGCCAGCAGTCTTGTCTGCAGCAGCCTCCATCCTCAACGCCTTTTGGTGAGTGTTATCTGACAATTTGTTGCATAAGGCCCAAACGAAATAAACTCGTAATGAAACATGACATATTATCACCACTGAAAAATATTATAAGGATACCAAGGCTCGTGATAAACGTACTTTTTATGAATATTATAAAGACCACAAGGCAGAAATACCATAACATAGACCATCACAATGATCAAGTTCACTGTAACCTCGCTATTGACGCAATATGTCCCCTATAGGAATATTATATGTAGCCTATGTTGGGAGAAAATATGCATCAATCATGACTGATTACCTGCATGAATAAAATCACTAGTGATTACCTAGGCTATAGGAATTCACTATCAGCGCAAACATGGGAATATTAGAGGGGCACAAAAGGAAAAACAAATGCCAAAAATAAGAGTTGCGTTTGTTACGTTGACTATAACTTTACACATAAGATAAATATGCTATAACATCAAAAGACAGTTAAAAACAACAATGTAATCCCACCGTGTAATCAAGTCAAATCAATAGGAATAAAAAAATAACATGATTTGTTTAAGGAGTAGCCTACACATAAATTCAGTTTAGGAATACATTAAATCAATAGGGACTTTTAAATCTTGAAATTATAAAATTAGTATCAAAAAGTGGGGTTTCCATAAACTTTTGAGTGCACCCAGGATGTCGGAGGGGACAAGCAAATTATGTAAAATATGCACACAAATGTGTGTTGTACTAGGCTATAGCCTAAAAAAAAAATCCGTGTTTTACAGATGGATTTTTGGGGAGAATCAACGTTTCCTTATGGGGTTAGGTTACATTGGGAAGACTTGGACTCATGACCCCAGTATTTTAAATATCCTAGCTTCGGCCCTGGCTCTGTCTCTCTTTCCACGCACTGATTTGCTCTCTCCAGGTCCGGAGTACAGGGGAGGGGGAGAGGTGTGTGCGGGCTGCGAGTCTCCCATCGCCGACCGCTTCCTGCTGCGCGTGAACGAGCGCTCCTGGCACGAGACCTGCGTCAAGTGCGCGGTGTGTTTAAGCACGCTCACCGGGACCTGTTACTGCAGGGACCGCCTGCTGTACTGCAAGCACGACTATGAAAAGTAAGAGCACACACACGTCAATGAAGGTTCACTGTTTGTTGTTGCTCCGTTGACTGTAGGCTATTGCATAATCGGGCAGCGGTAAAATAACTCAAACCCTTATAGTAATAATGCAATAATAAGTAGACTTATCCTCTCAGACCATATAAAGAACCATAGGCTAATCTACAGGTTGAGAAAAGTTTCCTATTAATCAAAAAAGCATGTCTTCATCATAGTGCTGAAACAAGGTTGTTTCTCAGAGTTTCATGAACTTTGAGATGCATAATTTTTCCCCCGACTACACCTATATTTTAAGGGTTTATGTCATGTTAAACTCTTAATCTGCAATGAAATGAGTACTAAAATGTAGTCTCACAATAATGGAAATGTTCATCTAAACTACCAGTAGCCTCTCTCAAAAATGTAGTGTAGAGTCCATGAAATATTTTCTTGCCAAAACTGACTACAAGTGTTTACAGAGGGGGAAATTGTTTCAGTCAAAAGCAAGTTGAAATCATGTCACCCAGCCTCCTCATATGTTTGCAATCCAAGAGGAAGCTAAATTCACACATTATGTTGCTTTCAAATACAAAATAGTGTTTCAGTGGTATGCCTCATAATACAGTATTTTCATCCTCACTATATTTGGATAGCTTCCCAAGGTTTGATGACAGTAATTTGATATATAGATGCAATCACCAGGTTACATGCTAATGTGGTTAGCTTGTGCTAGTAACACACAAAGAAACTAAACCCCTAATTAGTTTAAACTGAAGTTTCTTTCTCCTGCAAATAAACTTTGTAAAAACAAAAAAAAAAACTGGTGAAAATACTGAACAGAATGTGAAGAAGTCTTTTATTTTCAACATGCTGAGAGCGATCGTCTCTCTGCCACACTTTATATGAGATTAACTGATGAATAACTTTGTCAAATAGCTTGTTTACTTACCCAAACAAAAGCATATATCTGGGGGGAAAATCCACAGTTTTCAGTGTTACAAATGACCCTTACATGAGTCAGTCATAATTAAAAAACATTAATTTCACTAAAAACATGACTACCTCTTCAATTTTAAGGGACTATTAATGTTTCAAATGCTTAACTGGAGGTTCTTGTGACATAATACAATCTTACTTCTAGTTCTTATATAAAGAAACTTAGGAGCCCCTTTTCTCCCAGCTAAGAATTGTAATAATTCAGAAATATATTTGTAGTTGACTGTTGCAGATTTGTTTGTTAGTTAGAGTTATAACTATTTATTTGGATTTATAGGACCATTCCCATAGTGTTAACGTTTACAATATCGTTTGAATTAAGAGCACTTAATGTTGCAATTCCATGCTCTATAGTAATGCATTGTATCCTGCCTGGACACACCAACACAATATACTTCAATATAAATACTTAAGCTAATACTTGTTTTTTGTAAATGTAAATTGTCCTGTTTTTTGTTGATTGATGATTCAACTCTATGGTCATTTTTGTGGCCATTTCGTGAAAGTGTGTGTGCGTGTGTGTGTGTGTGTGTCCTTTTTGTTTTGGTTGTTTGGTGTGTGCCGCGGTCAGTGGGTGTGTCTACGGTGGGAGCGCCAGGGGTAGACAGCTGAAGGACGAGCCTGAAGCTTGTTATCATTGTTTTGAAAAGTGTCAGACGGCATCCAGCAGCACAGACTCTCCCACTGTACCTGACATCTGGAGGAGAGATGGAGAGCCAAAGAGAGAGAGAGAGAGAGAGAGAGAGAGAGAGAGAGAGAGAGAGAGAGAGGAACTGGCTGATGAAAGTCCCATTGTGTGACGTTTATCTGGAAAAATGAGTGGGAAACGTGGAGGCAATAGCTTATCACAAATGAAGCACTGGGTTCATTTTCAGTGATGGAATGAAAAAGCGTATTTGCTCTCCTCGTGTAATGACTGTAATTGTAGATCCAAATTAATAGTCAGCGGCTCATTCACAATGATGTTGATTTAGTCCTCTATACATTGCGTATGGATAGTTGCCTTGTTGTGTGATTCGATGCCAGACTTGGCACACAGTGCTGCCTGTGACCTTCGGCGGATCAGCAACAATGTCTCCTTGTTTTCCTTGCAATCTGTCCATCAGCGCCTTACACTACACCCACCCCCCTATCTAGAGCAGGTGTGTGCATTGTAACAGATAACCATGTCCAAGAATTTGGAACATACATAAAAAACTTTAGGGGGATCCATACAATTATTATGCGATGCAACTTTTTCTTTTAACCCCCTACTTTAAGCTTGGTTCCATTTTAGTTCCAGCTGGTTGAAAGAGGCAGAGGAAGATCAACCGCCCGCTGTCTATTCACATTGATTGTCAGATATTAAATTAATTGACTGACTTTTGAAGAATGTGTGGATGAAATGTATACATGCATGGTAAGATGACATTTGCAGGCTTTGACTGCTAATACTGGGCTACTTTCCATCTCGCCCTCATGCAGTATCTCTGGCTTGTCCAAATATTTTTTAATTTATCCTTTGCTTTGATTACATCACCCAGCACACACAGCCAGCAGAACTCTCCTCCCTGGCTCTCCATAAGCATAAGCCACAAAGGCCACACTGTACACTGCTGTTACCCTGTGCATTTTGTTCGCATGTGCTTGTTTTCTGTAGTTGGTATTCCTAAAAGAAAGCTGTGAAATAGAAATAAATACAAAATGTGAAAGGAAAGTTCTTAAAATTAACCTATTCTGTTGAGGTACAAAAAATAAATGCATGTAGATTACTATCTATTCAAATGAGAAGACAAATCTAATTTTGAAATGTGACCCATCCCCCACCCTGATTCATCTGGGCAAAACTGCCTTCGAGGCGAAAGTTTATTCAACATTTGCATGTTTAATGTTTTCGAAGGATATTTTGCTTCAAAGTGATTCTAAATTGATCAGTGCTCTAAAATCCCTTGTCAGGTTCCAACATAACAGTAAACTTTTTAGGGTGAAGCACGGAATCCTTTTTCAGACATTCACTCAGAAATCAGAAATCAGCTTTATTTAGCAAGCACTATATAGAATTATATAGAATATGGGTTCAGTTGTGAGTCACATTCAAGTTCAGTCCCTGAAACTTCTTGTAATAAAGAAGTGATCACCCTACTGCCACTCATTATTTATTTTATAAAACAGGAGGTATGCCTTCAGTTTCGAGATTCTCTGGTCTCAATCTGTTATGGAAATTAGGGGATTTAGACATAATAAACTTAAGTGCATCTTGTGGATTTTCCTTGTGGATTTATTTTTGTTTTGAAACCTCAAGAAACTCTCTGCAACTTCATCCTGTTATGGACCAGATGTTCAGCATGAGGCTTTCGAATCATTTTGTGGCCAGACTTACCTCCACACTCTAAATTCCCATCATGATGTTTTTATGCACGAGTGCAAAGCATCACTTTTACCGGCAAGATAGGCATAATAATACAAATTTGGATGGAAAACGTTATGTACATCTATGTCTTAGTAGTAACTAAAGATCTAAAAGAACAATGGTAGACATTTGGTCTCTAAATGTATATTAATTCAGTTTACTATAAAGTCAAAACATATACATTTATATTTTGAATCAAAGTTCCAGGATGATTCATAATCTTTGTGATTGAAAATAAGACAATGAAACCACCTGATATGCATACATGAATAATGTCTACCATCCTCAGGATCCTACACACAGTTTTTCATTGTCATTGTCTTATACACCAGCTCAACATTATGGTTCTTTGCCAAAGTAAGCAGTATAAGGCCAGTGTTCCCTGGTCAATAGTGCTGAGCCCAGACAGAATAAAGGGTAGCCTGGCTGTGCGGAGCCTGCATGCGAGCTCCCTTGTAAGCCCCATAAAGGCAGCTTCAGCCCTGTGAAAAACAGGTCACCAGGGTAGATATTCACTAAACCTTAGGTTTAATACCTCACTCTGTGGGGTGGAGGGCACTGAGACTACATCTAGGTTTACAAACCCTCTCTTTGCAGAAAGAGAGAGGGAGACCCTGCTGCCACAGTTATGGAATCTCCCTCTGCTGACCAGGTAGCTATTTGTGAGACTAACACTAATGGCCTGACAGAGTATCCTCTCAAGTTACGGTGCATTTATCTGAGTGAACTTTTGAATCTTGCTGTTCTAAAACACAGAGATTGAGGACAGAAAGTGCATCTTCTTTCCCCTGTTTTCTCTTACATACCCCCACCCCACCCACCATTTCTCTCCCTGTCTCTCTATCCGTTACCTCATTCATCACTGTCTGCTTTGTAATAATATTTCTCTATTCCAAACCTAATTTGGTTCACGTTGAGATTGATGGCAGCGATGACACCAAACAGTTTATCGCCCCGTTTATCCCTTGTTTTCTCTTAATCGCCTCCACTCCCTCAGCACATCTTTGTGTCTCGGGATGGGAATGGGAGGAGGTGGTGGGGAGGCTGATTGGGTACAGTGCTAATTACCCAGCATTCTATGGCTGTCCTGTGATGACAGGCGTGTCACTGGGCTGCAGGGAAATACTATTAGAGAGAATTATGCAATGATACGTCAGAAGGACAACAAGCCCATATCCCCAACAGATAGCACCTCAACTCTGGTTAATGAGTCAGTGCCATATTAATTAATTACTTTTAATGTATTTAAGTCTGAATACTGAAACTATCACAGTTTTAAAGGTCTGTTCAACAACATTTCTTGCTTACTCTAGTTGTATCTAACCATGCAGATAGTTTTGGTTTTATCTGCTCAGGTTTCTAGATTTTCACCTCTAAAATTGGAGAGGAGGAAATGTTACATTTATGACATTATATTATTTTTTTTTTTTTAAATCAACATTAATGTGTCAGAATTCATGGTGATGCTTGTAATAGGGTGGCAGCAGAACTCTCAGATATTCTCAAAAACTGGTCAATTGAAATTAAAAATACCTGCATTGCTAGAAATCCTTTCGGGCAAGTAAGAAAATATGTGTTAAATAATTTAACATTTCTGCCCTTATAATTAGTCTGAAAGGAAAGTGTGTGGTTCAGTGTTGGTTTAAGTGAATCATGGGTTGCATGCATGTGGTTCTAAAACATTAGTTACACCTGCAACTCAACAGATGATGCTCGAAGGTGTGCCAGAGGAAAGGAAAGTGGAGTTTTTGTGTTTTGGTGGTGTGCTGTTGAAGAACAGTCAGATTTTATGGTATAAATGAAAGAACATGAGAGAGAAATCTCAATGACGGAGAGAGGGTTTGAAATGGGATAAGAAGGTACAGAGGTGTCTGAGAGTTTTAGGAAGAGATACAGCCACAGGGAGGGGCAGATTTTTGTCTGGGTGCATGTGTCTATGCGTGAGGAGGGGGTGATATTGCCACTGTTTTTGCATAATGTGAGATGAGACCCCATCATCTTTCCTCCCCCACAACAATTTTTATAACAGACAGCTAATAAATGTTTCATGGCAGAACAAGCTGCTCGCCTTGGCTTTATTAAATCTGAGATAATAAAAGCAGAGAGGGAGAGGAAAAAAGAGAGAGAGAATAGGGGGTCGCACCAGAGAGGGAGAGATAGGGAGATCGGCGTAGACTTTTCTCAAATCGAGCGGCTGTATCTCCTGTTTCTGGGGCAACGGGTCCCGCTGTCCCCCGCCACCCCCTCCCCGCTGCTTCCCACTCCGCCAGAGACAGACAGGAAATGAGAAATGGGCAGACAGGATATTGCGTTCTGGTGGCCTGGGGATTAACTGTTTTATCTAAACTAACACACATGCACACACCCCCACTCACACTAGCACACACAAACACACATCTTTTTCCTCACACATAGCATTCATTATTTGTAGCATCAGGTGTAAATCGCACACACCCAGAGACACATATCATGCGGACCATGCACACCATGCAGGTTTTTTGTTGTTACTTTACACAGGTACATTACATTAGGTCTTGAATATTACAGCCTTCAGTGCTGTTCTCATGTAGAGCTGGTCTTATTACCAGTGTGAACGACGCAGAGCCATGACATGTAACTGTATAACTGAGATTGGCTGAGGGTTTGTGCAGAAATGCCTCTAAAGATGTACTACATACACTGCAGGCCCTCGTTGCCATTAGATAACAACTACATAGCTTTTATAAATTTTGGAGAGCATTCATTGAGCAGGAGAGGACTGTTTATGATGTTACTTTATTGATGCATGGATGGATACGGTGCACAAATGACAGCATCTGTCAGTGTTTTATTGATGTTTGTACCCAGGCACCTTATCTGTGTTTACACAAACTGTGCATATTTGTGTGTGCATGTGACTGTATATATACCCACGTGTGTATGTGTGTGCATGTGTGTGGCTGTACTGTATATATATATATATATATATATATATATATATATTTATATACATGTGTGTATTTGTGTGAGTGAGTGTGAGTGAGTGGTGGCAGGGGTAGCGAGTATCGTGGGGAATGCTGGGAGATTTTAATAACACAGAAGCAGTGCAGGGAGATTTAATAAAAGGAGATGATGTGATTACTGAACCCTGGCTCTGAGCCATTTTGCTTCACAGAGCAATATCCGCCGAAAGTGTGCACACACACATCCACACACACACACCTTTACACACACATCTAAGAAATGGATACTAAACAGAAAACAACTTAAAAGTATGATTGTTGCATATCAATTGTTCTTTTTGCATCTTTCACATGAACCCTTGGATGTACCTTCATTTTCAAGGAAAGTGTAGATTCATTTGAAAATGAGTGACGATGGTAGATCTTTGATGAGCAGTTTCAGAGTGAAGCATTACTCTGTCGAAGTTTGGTTCTTCTGGGCTTGTTTACATGCAACTGATCCAAACCTAGTGAAATAGGAGGCACTCTAAACACAGAGTTAGTATAAGCAAACCTGTACCTGTATAAATATTCATCAATTATGAAAGCAAGCACAACAACTGTAATCGCTCTGAGACATACATATTTATGAAATGATTGTGTTGCGGTCCACACAATGTCGTGCTTGTCAGAGCTCACAGGCAAAACAATGCCACATGACACAGCTTAGGGAGATGATGAAGATTCTGTTATTCTGTTTGTATGCCTAGAATCTACAATAAAGCAAGAAGGAAGGGGCTGAATGTAACCACCCAATACTTACAACACATCACATTACCTTTTTCTGGCTTTCTACATTTGATCTCATAATCAGTGAGCTTGTAATTAGTTGTGCCTCCTAACCCCTCAGAAATCCATGGCACTAAACATAAAGGTGCCTGCAGCCAAAGTTCCTCAGGTTTTGTACATCACAAGCCTTCTGTCTGCACTTACACTTCTCTTCTTTGTAATTCTGTCTTCACAGTCTTCTGTCTGCACTTACACTTCCCTTCTTTGTAATTCTGTCTTCACAGTCTTCTGTCTGCACTTACACTTCTCTTCTTTGTAATTCTGTACATATCATGAATATTACACACATCACTTCATTAAAGGAAAGCCCTCTAAATCCAAAGCAAAGTCCTTATCAAAATATATTTTCTGGTAGATTTGTTCACAGCTGGTCTTAACTCTACATCTCAGCTGTTTAAATTCTAATTTCATTTCCACTTTTTTTATAGTGGAAATTCAAATGCAAGAAAAATACCTTCTCTGCATTGTAGGTTAGTGCCATGCAAACACATGCCTCTTTGCTCTGGTTTTTAAAAAGCATGACAAATAAAAAATTTTTAAAAAATAAACAAAAATGTATCCACGTGACATAAAACGCAAAATAGACAGTAATCTATTTAATACAATTTCTGAACAGAAGGTTTCTACATAGAAAATGTGCAAAAAAAAGTATTCAGATACACAGAGAAAGTTAAATACAATTCCACCCAAAACATAAAAAAATTAGTGTGTGGTCACGTTTGACTCGATAGTATACATTTTTTTAATACACCAAAATGTACGTCATTTGTGTGGTTGCTCAATAACCATCACGTCCATAGTGATTTATTGGAAGCTACACCCTGGTCAGGGCCAGTGTAAATGATACTTCTATTAGAGGGATTAGCCTGATCTACTTACAGACCCCCCTCTGTGGCAGTTGCCCCAAGTTGCCTTCATTTGCCATGTTGAGTAAATTCCTACCGTGCTGTGTACACCCCGATTAGGGAGTGTGGGACTTAACCACCAACATCATCAGTCTTATGTCAAGCAATCCTTTGACAATTATATTCTGCTGTATTTTGTTCACAGTGAAAGGAAGCATTTAAGGTGTTGAAATGTGTTTGGATGGAGAGGGCGGCAGCACAGGAGGGTGGTAATTGCTTTTCTTTGTGGCATATGTGTTAAATGGCAAATATTATGATTAACATGTATGTTCTTGCAGATATAGTAAAATCATCTCTCTAAGATGCAATACAATGTTTCTATAAGAAACCTTTAATTAAACACTACGTCCTGTCACAATAGAGCTGTGTAGGGCTGTTAATAGGGACATTTGTGTTTGCGTTATGATGTTAAGTTAGCGACACTGTCATTTGGGGAATTTGGGGAGCGTTTGGCAGATGGATTGAGAAAGATTAGCCGTAGCAGCTGCGTTTGGGACTGAATAACAGATTAGGAGCTCTAATGTGCAGACCTGGCTCCTTCTTTACACTCCAGATTTGGGCAGCAACACCTTCCTATCACTCAGTCAGGGAGCGTCAACACTTCTGCCTTCATCCTTTCCTCTCCCTCTTCACTCCCTTCTCATCCTCCCTTCCTGCTTGTCCAGGTTTGTGTTTTCCACTGACCTTTCTCTTTCTTACACCTATGCTCTCACTACCCGGTGTCTCTTCCTGAGATATTCCTGTGATAGAGCATCTCTGTACTATTTCCTGATTGCAGCTTGCACCACCAGGATCATGATGGGTGATGGTATGGTGAACGTGGGTAACTAGCCAATATTAGACTAGGTATACTGATACTCAGTGGGTGGGTGTGTGCAAATGTCTCCGTGCATGCCTGTGTGTGCACATGCATGTGTGTGTGAGTGTATGTGTGTTTAAGTGTGCATAAGTGAGAGGAGAGAGATTAACCCCATGCTATCCCCAATCCCTGGTTATGAGTTTACAGCGTCTGTCTGGCCATCGCACTGTTTAAACAACAATCTAATTAATCCTGTCTTTATTAGTTTCAGTGAACTGGGGAGGCAGGCTGGGAAGGCATGAGGGAGAACCGGGAATGCTCCCAGAAAATACTGGGAGGGAGGGGGAGGAAACCAAGTGCAAGAGCAGGGATTTGAGAGGAATTTAATGGCAGAGACTTAGGTGAATGGAAGTAGGGATGTGAAGAGATGGTGAGGCAGCAGAGAAACTGAAGGGTTATAACATCTCACAGAAGGAGAGATGGAGGGACAAAGGGAGGAAAATGTTAATGGAGAAAAAGCAATGGACCTAAGAAAGACTCAGCATTACGCTTAATTCATACTGTGAAATAAGTACTTTAAGATTATGGGTGGGATGTGGATACACTGGAGTTTACCAAATCAAACAGATCTCAACATTTCAGGATTTAAAAGGAAAAGACTCACAACAAGCAGCTCTCTTATCATAAGCTAACTACTGCCACCTACTGTAATGAGGGAGAAAAAAAATTTAATATAAAAATGCAGACTACTGTAATTCCTCTCAGCAGATGTTCACCTTGTTGCTCTGTGAATTGGGTAATGTTTATATGACCTTTAATTAAGAGACTATACTAATCTCCAGAATCATTTGAGCTGAGGGTAAATGTATCTGAGCTCCTTGTCTGTGGCTCCATCTTTAATTACCTCACCTTTCTTTTTCTGAACTCCTTGACTCCCATAATGCCCTGTTTTACAGTTTATGTAGGTGTCCTTCACATATAAGCCCATGTGTGTGTTTTTCTCTGGACCTCCAGGCTGTTTGTAAGGAAGTGCAGTGCCTGCCTGCAGGTAATTGGACGTACAGAGTTGATAATGCGCGTGCAAGGCCAGGTGTACCACCTGGGCTGCTTCACTTGCTGTGAGTGTGAACGCCGGCTGCAAAGAGGTGATGAGTTTGTGCTGAAAGAAGGCCAGCTGCTCTGCCGCATGGACTATGAGAAGGAAAGGGAAATGCTGGCCGCTATTAGTCCCACGCCAACTGAATCAGGTAAAGTGTTTGTTGCATGGCTGCTTTGCCTGAACCACATAGAAATAAAACAAAAGTTGCTTGGCTTTTTGCATACAACTTAGTAAATTCTCTTTCTTTTACATTTATGCATTCAACATATTTTTTAGCACAGCCAATCTAAATCACATTCCTTCAATGCAGACCAGTGAACAGCTCCTGAATGGCAAATGGGGATTTAAAGGGCTACGTCTCAAGCTTCTCCCTTGTTCAGTAGGTCAGAAATACACACACTGTATCGTGAACTGGATCCCAGGCGCTGAGTAGGTTACAGATTCAGTGACCACTGGGATACTGAGTCAATGACGTACAACACAACTGCTTGACAAATCAGTACATCATGCTGGCAAAAAAGTCTTGAAAAATAAATTGTACAAACTGTTTTAGATATGTAGCAATAATAATACCTCCATTTTAAATTAATATCTGCTATGTCATCTGCTTTTTTCAGATAATGTTTGGAAATTGTAGCAGAATTGTGTTGACTTCTGATCAGTGAGGAAAGTCTGCAAAGGTTTTTGGTGCATTCTGGTAATTTTCTACAGCATATTGAGCTAAACCTCCAGGGCACTGGAATAATTTGGCATTGAACACTTTAGAAACTGTTTTTCTTCTCCAGAAGTTTATGACCTACTGAACTAGGGACCAGTTTAAGAAATATGCAGGCTGTTACACTCACTTCAGTTTTAAATACTTAATTTTCATTAATGGAAGAATGAACATGTACCTTCTTGTATGTGCTGTTTCTGACTGTTTTGTTGTCCGTTTACCTTGCTTAGTGAAAAGTGAGGATGAGGAGGGTGGAGGAGGCTCTGGTGGAGGGAAAGGTGGTGATGAAGGCAAGGAGCACAAGCGTTCAAAACGACCACGCACCATCTTGACCACACAGCAGCGCCGTGCTTTCAAGGCCTCCTTTGAAGTGTCCGCTAAGCCTTGCCGCAAGGTGGGTGGACCAGCTTGTCTAATCAATGGAAATGTCTGCCAGAAAATTCTCCCATGCCTTGCAAACATTATTGTTTTTGAACATCTTTGTCAATCTGCATAGCAAAAATCTCAAGCTGTAAAGTTTGTAAAACAATGACAAATTCTAATTCTGTAGGTGAGAGAGACACTGGCTGCTGAGACTGGGCTTACAGTGCGCGTTGTGCAGGTGTGGTTTCAGAACCAGAGAGCCAAGGTTAGGCTTTATACAGTTCAGGACATGTTCTGTCTCACACATCAACACACCAAGAAAATTCATACAGACAGTGTGTGTTTTTGTGCCTCAGATGAAAAAGATAGCTCGCCGACAGCAGCAGCAGCAGCAGCAGCAGCAGGAACAAGAGCAGCTGGGAGGGACCAGGAGAGGACCAAGTAGAGGGGGCCGCCAGAGCAATGACGACAGTGAGGGTAAGAGCTTAAAGTGCCAATGCAGGATCAAGAAGAACAGAAGACTAAGCAAACATTAGAAGAATGGACTATGAAACTGTATGACTAAAGGGATTCTCATGTCTACACAGATGGCTCTAGTACCCATGGCATGGATGGAATACTGGGGTATCCCTCTCTGCCACGTCAGCAGCTACTCGCTCTGGACCCCAACATCTACGGTGGAGAGCCATTTCGACATGGGCTGACACCGCCTCAGCTGAACAACGAGCAGCTCCACTCCTATGGTAAGACAGGAGGTCAACGCAAATTCAAAAGAAACCATCCATTCAAAATGAAAATGTTGTCATTATCTGCCCCAACCTCATGACAGTCAAAACCACAATTCAAGGACATGGGGCCATTCAGCAAGTTAGTCTCTGTAGTTACAGTAAATGTCAGCCTTATTCCAAACCATCGAGTTTAATGGACCCTTATACACTACTGCAGAGTCAAACAATTCCACTGCCCAATATTTTCTTCATTATTTCCTTAGAAAATTTGCAGTGTGAGATTGTGAGGCCAACATTTTTTATATTTTGACTCAAAATAATTGCATCATCTTGCATTAGCTAATAGGAGGATGTTTGAAGGAAATTTTTTGCTGGTTTCCAGTTGTGATTTGGTTTCCAAAATGATGTGAGGATGTAAGGAAAAGGCTGAGATTGAACTACCAAGGCTGACTCACTGTCTGTTTGGTAGGTCCATCAGCTTTTGAGTTTTGAGTAAAAATGTGTGCTCACTTTCATATTCGTTTTATATTCTACTGATCTCTCTGGTACTAAAGACATTCCACTTCAGCTATGCACACTCTCGCTTTTTTTCACTGCAGACTCGGAGACAGTGTTCCATGACCTGGACAGCGATGGAAGCCTCGGTCACCTTGGAGACTGCCTCTTAGCGACAGGGGACGGCAGTCTCCTGCCAGGGCGAGTGGGAAACCCCATTGACCGTCTCTACTCCATGCAGAACTCCTACTTCACCTCTTGACCCATATAAACTCTCACCCTTTCCCTTCCTCTTCCACCTTTCACCTCAGAGATGCAGCTAATGGAGTTAGCCTGTGGGACCACTTTCCATGAAACAGCCTACACCCAAAAACACTTCTGAGCTTTTATCCCAGGGCCAAATCATCACAAGTCAGGCATAGTCATATCACTTTGCAGCAGATTAGCATAATGTTCCCATTATCTTTCCTCGATAACAATCACATGCTGGAAATGCAGACACTGTAAATGTCCAAGATATGTAAAAAGACCTCAACTCTCCTGTTGTATTTATGTAATGTTCAATAAAATACATTTCATTGCACTTTCCAACTAAAAAACTGACAAAACAGAAGACACATCAAACATATTAATATGTATATCATGAACTACTACTACATAATTGGTTGTTGAAAGTGAATTCATCAATCAAGTTACATGTATTTAGGAGTCTTGGCAGGTCTTATGAGCAGCTGAGGGTCTAAATTAAATTAGTATATTGCATAACTTTTTGCATAACCTACTAGTGATTAGTTATTGCGCGTGAAAGACTGCAGCGTATACACTACTGTATATGGATTGGAGTACAATTTTGCTCTCAGGTTAGTGTGTATATTTATGTAACCTGAGATATAACTCAGGATATTGTGCTGGATAGGATTACATTTTAACTTGCCCAATGACTTCAAGAACGTATTTAATTGTAAAGAGGAAGAAACTCGCCATGTAAAATGATAATTTCAAATTACATTCTTAGTTTTTGATAATGCATGACAGGAATAATATGGACCAAAAAAAACCCCCACATTTTTTTAGCATTTAGACAACACTACAGGGTCATTTGTAGAGTCTTATGCGGAAACAGGGTTGTATAAGTGATTATTGCTTTAGCTTTCCCTTCTCTTTTATAACATAATCACTCAGAAGTAGTGCAGTAAATGACAACCAATAGATCTATAATGCCCAAAAGTTAGGACACTGGGTACATGATGATGTGCTCCACATGTAAATGTGAGTATGACTGTGTTGCAATGAATTGTTGTAGTCACGTTCTGTAATAATTTCTTTCTCAAACATCTCAAATTAGATGTTGTTAGGTAGATATTTTGTACCTTCTGTGATAATCAACAAATATTTAAACTGTAGCATGATATTTATGTGTTACGAAGTAGGTCTAAAGGAATAGCCTCCAAACTGAAGTTGGATAGCAAGCGCTGCAGAAAGCATCAGGATCAGACTAACAATGTGGTGCAGAATAAAATAGGACTAGGATGATTCTTGTTTAATTTAGGTGCCAGTGATCGGCTACAGCTTGTGACATTATTTCTTGACATTATGTTTGACTCTGATCACTGACTCATGGTATTTTTTGTGATATTTTTGTGAATGTAACTTATTTGTGTGGTATTAGGCAAGTTCCTATCTTACTTTTTTGTTCAGTGACTCCCAGGTGATGTGCTTTGAATGTAATGTTGCCGTATCTTCAATACAATCCGCAGTTTCATCTTTGGAGTGTGCTTGCCTTATTGTCCTAAATATGATAAATGATGATGCACTGATCACTTTCTTATCTGGTATCAACCGAAGATATTACACTTGAAAAGAAAGGAATCCTTTCCCCTCCATTACCCCCTTCAAAGCTTTAATAATTCAACCAGAAAAGGTCTGTTCTGCTTAGTGGTCACAGGGCTCGTAACTCAACATCCTCCCTCTGTCTCTCTCAGTAGTCCTGCTGATTAAAAGTGGACAGCCTCCTCCTTCTCCTTTCTTCCCAGACTCCCCATTTCTCAGTCACTGAGTAGTCAGGAGAGATTGTGTGGGCATGATACATTCCAGTTTAATATTTGACTCTGACTCAGACCTGGAGAGGGCGAAGGTGGGAGGGCCAGACATAAGCAACAGAAAACAACAGAGGACACTGGATGAGTAATACAAGTCTGATGTCAATTTTAATGAGATGGTTCAATAAAACTCAGTAAAAAACAGACGTCATTGTATACAGGTAAGTTTAAATGTTATTTTCACATGAACACAACATTTACATGAGTAGTAAAAGAACATTGCAGAAATTAAATATTCTATACAACCTGTCTAACTCATTCATCGTCTATATCTTTTTGGAAGAAAGAGAAATAGTCTCATTAAGTCACACAGAGGAAAACAGATATCCTAACAGTTGTCCTAACAGGACACATGTGAAACTAGCCCATCTGTGCTGTGGGGGAGACAGCAGTAATCTGAAGGTGATGGAAGATGTCTGAATGCTACGATGGCTGAGGTACCGGATCTGTATCTGGGAAAAGAAAAGGAATGTATTGGTATGGTGGCTATTAAAGTAATTTTTCTCAAAAATGGAGCAGTATTAGTCCCATTTTGTCTTTTTTCATGTATGTTTGTATCAGACATTTTGCAGTAGAATGATGCAAAGTCTGAATAACCAGCATGCACAAACCATTTTGTGTGATAAAAAACACACCCCTGCTTCTTCAAGAGACAAGTGAGAAGATATGATAATCTACACATTCCTATCTCTTTAAAAGTTAATCACTTCTTTTCACAACTGTTTATATGTGACCTTGAGTTGTGTATGGCCAATTCCAGCAAAGACTTACCCACTCCACTGAGGTCCACTGTCTCTGCACAGCCCAGAAAGCGAGCCACATGTGGTGAACAGGAGGTAGGTTTGTCCTGGTTTTCTCTCAGACAGTGCTCAAACTCCACAAACTCCTTGGAACAGTCCTGTCTGATCTTCTTGATCACTGGGCTATCAAAACATATTTAGAGGTGAGATACACATGTGCTTTGAAAATGTGGGTGTAAGGATGTTAAACTCAAATGGGAGTGAATGTACAAGTATGTTGTCTTACTGTGATGATGTGCACTGTGCAACCTTCATCTTCAGCTCATGGCACTTATATTGCCATGTTGATGGGTTGGAGGCCACACATGACCCATATGCCTCCATTTCTTTATGGCAATACTTTGCCGTGATATCCATAGCAGCCTGCCTGAAAGGTAACAGATGTATGTAAATCAGGGAGTGATTAAGTCCAATGAGCATCAACCTGACAAACTTGCTAAAACAAGAGTAAGCTATATAAGCTAAGTTCGAAAACAAAATAAAGTAGGTGGCATCCTGATTCAGAAAGTAGCAAATGTATTTATTTACAGTCTATCTACTCCACTCCTCTACGTAGACTAGACAACATAGTAAATGTTGATATGAGCCACATTTAAATTTCTTACATGTTGCTCTTTTAGGCTTCTCTCAAACGAAGAAACTGATCAATCAAGGTTATAACGCCAGTATTTCAGCATGTGGAACCATGTCTGTGCGGCAACTAGACTGTTCACACCAGTTACTACTTGATTGGATGGAAATACAACATTGTAAAATAGTTCTTTAATGTTATTGGTTCAGGTTTGCGTCAATATCACACTGTGGCTACGCCCCTATAGTGACGATGGATTTATTAAAGGGGTAGCCACTTAATCGCATAATTGAAGCAT
Source organism: Coreoperca whiteheadi (assembly GCA_011952105.1). Taxonomy (NCBI): domain Eukaryota; kingdom Metazoa; phylum Chordata; class Actinopteri; order Centrarchiformes; family Sinipercidae; genus Coreoperca; species Coreoperca whiteheadi. The sequence goes on along the minus strand of CM022470.1, from coordinate 9,296,982 downwards.
TAAACGAGTAATGCAGTCGATATTTTGTCAAAGAAACCTCTTTAGTCACGTCTTTTATTGAATGTGACCTAAATAATACAATTTAACAGTGTGAAAGATAATAAATGTTTGATATTTTCGATTCAATCGTGCTGTGCCGCGAGAATATTACGTGTGTTTGCGTGTTTACGTATGCGGAAGCCACGGTCAGAGAACGAGCGATTCAGTAAACGGACTCCAAAAGCTGGACGAGCACCTTTCCGTGGGTAGAGTCGTATTTTTACCAGCTACAGCACGACGGGGTGGTGGTGGATGGTAGAGGGGGGCTGAGGAGTGAGAACAGTACAATGAATGACGACGAGAAAGAGGGGAACATGGCTGCAGACGGGATCCCGGGGCAAATGGCCCCCTCTGTGAACCACAACCAGCATGACAGCGGCACCGGCGACGAGCTAGTGAGCTCTGTTAAGCTGTACAGACGAAGGCCCCGGCTGCTACACGGCACTGTCCTCCCGTTTCTGGTTGTTCTCTACCCATGCTGGTTGTACGTGTGGTTAGGAGTGTACGGTGCCTCCGAGTATCCGGAGGCAGGCCTCCTGGCTTTAGCCGCTATCGGGATCGCGCACGTCCTCACAGCTCTCTCTGGTTATTGGTCCGTGCACGCGCACTGTTGGCTCACTTGTACCAAGGTAAACACAAGTAATAACAATGTCAGTGCTGTCTTTTGTCTGTTGATATGTCTAGGCAACCCTGTTCCCCCATACCTTGAACATAGAGGTCAAAGGTCAGGGTCAGCATGAACCCAGGAGGAGGTATGGAATCAATGTATTGCTCAAAGTCACTATAGCAGAGCAGACGTTTGGTGTGAACCCTGGTTAATGGTTTTAGGGATTAGGCCTCTGTATCCACTGTACTGGTTTCAAATGCACACACTTTTACTATAAGTTTGAATCAGCAAAGACATTTATAAAAGGGCATTTGCAGTCCTCACTACCACATTTTTATCCTTTTAAGTTTTGAACATTTCTATGGGACTTGTGGACATGATACCCATGTTTATTTTATTTAAAAACACTCTCAGACATTAGAAGATTGCTATGTTTTCTTTCTGCCAGGCATGTGTGACTTTCTTTTACATTACACTTCCTTCAGTTCAAGTTTTACTCGAGGAAGATTATGTAGATAAAAATATGGATCCTGCAAACCTAAAGACCAATCGCTGATTGACATACTGTATAATGGTATCTGTTTAGGTATGGAAATCACCTGTTCAGTGTCTAGCTGTAATTCATTGCATGGTAATGGGATGTGAAAGTGAAAACAAATTTTCTAGCCAGCATTCCAGAGTATTTCATAGAATCATTTTAGAAGAAACCTTGGTAGTAGTAGTGGCTTTGTTAATGTAAAAGAAAAAAATGTGTTTCATGACACAATATTAAAACTGATACCACAATATTGTTACAGTGATAGATGATAATTGTAAATCTCATGTTGTTCAGCATGTGTGTTTTCACAGTCAGCAGTTGTATAAGGGAGTCTAGGTCCTACAAAAGCATTATAATAGATTTGTATCAAAAATGTAAACAGGTACAACATTTGCGTACAAATGTACAAGTTAAGGATTTTTGTAAGAATGCGCCTGAACTTTATATTTATCAAACAGCTGTATGTCTAATCTGAGAGGGACACATGCTCCAGAGGCACACAGCTATATCGAAAATAATAGTGACTTGCCACAGTGTGTGAACTTGTCATCTGTTCATTTGTATACTCAGGAACCAGACCCAAACAAGGCTACGCTGGCAAAGGTCATACCCACCCCCAACAACGGTTTTGCTGAGCTTGTGGCACTACAGAGGGACCAGGTCAGTTTACTCTCAGGATGCTCCAGGTTGTTTTAATTGGAAACATGTCCCAGATCTCACATTCTCTGTTTTGACACACATCATTTAATCTTGCCATTTGTTTGAAATCCACATCAGCTCAGTCACTCCTGTCTAGTGATTGGTTTGACATGTGTTCAATTAATGTAAACTGTAAATGTCCTTATTTTCGATTCCCATTTCTGTTTGCCTTTCTTGAATGAATGCTGGAATTTAAATGTTCTTTCTTTCTCTTGTTCCGACCAACAGGATGAGAATGGGGATGGAATATTATCTTTTGAGTTTCAAAAGATCCGCTACATATTTGACCACACAGAGAAGAAATGTTTCCTTCCAATAGCATTCCCTATAAGCCACCCAATGGGCTACTTTCAGTCCTGCCGTGGCTACCAGGAGGAGGCTGAACTCAGAGCTGCAGAAAAGCGCTACGGCACCAATCGTGCTGAGATGATGGTGCCAGATTTCCTGGAGCTCTTCAGAGAGAGGGCCACAGCTCCCTTTTTTGTTTTTCAGGTATGTGTTTGGCTTTGGACAGGATGTTGTTGACCTTATAATAGTGTCAGTATCCATGTGAAGTTATCAATTGTCTGCCATCCATCAGGTGTTCTGTGTGGGGCTGTGGTGTCTGGACGAGTACTGGTACTACAGTGTCTTCACACTGTTCATGCTGGTGGCATTCGAGGCCTCCTTGGTCCAGCAGCAAATGAGGAATATGTCTGAGATCCGCCGCATGGGAAACAAGCCCTACATGATCCAGGTGAGCTTGATCAAAATTTTTATTTAGTATATTAAATTTGAAAACTAAAAACAAACATTTTGTTAAAGAAAATTAATTATCTACAGTATACTTACCATGTATTTAAAGCATCCCAAATTTATTTCATGTATTTTGTGCCAGGTATATCGTAATAGGAAGTGGAGACCTATTTCAAGTGATGAGCTTGTCCCTGGTGACATCGTCTCAATAGGTAAATGTCCTGTCAACGTTTTTATGGCTTCTCACCACAAACATCAGATTGTGTCTGGTAGTGTGTTTAAATATAATATTCTCTTCTTCACAGGACGTTCGCCCCAGGACAACTTGGTGCCGTGTGATGTGCTGCTACTCAGGGGGCGTTGCATTGTGGATGAGGCCATGCTGACCGGAGAGTCTGTGCCCCAGATGAAGGTTAGAGGCAAACTAATACATACATGATAACACTATACAGAGCTGAGGGCATAAAGTTTGAAGTGTAAGCCTCAATTTTTCTAAATGGCATGGGATTATTCTGGAGTGTCGTAATTACTGCTGACAATATGGGGTGTGCAGGAGCCAGTGGAGGACTTGGACCCAGAGAGAATCCTGGACCTTCAGACAGACTCTCGACTCCACGTCATCTCGGGGGGGACAAAAGTGGTCCAACATAGCCCCCCTTTAAAGGCCAGTGCTGGACTTAAACGTAAGTGTGAATTCCCCACTTCATTTATTACCAACAACATATACTGGCTGTTGAATCTGTGAATTCAATAGGGCATCTATCACCCACCTTCATCATCAAAACAACTTGTCCTTTTATGTGCAGCTGTAGACAATGGCTGTGTGGCCTATGTACTGAGAACAGGATTCTACACGTCTCAGGTGAGGAAGTAGTATGTCTATATTACTATAATCCTCTGTTCTTGTTATGCATTTTAATTCTAGTTTTGACAACATGTGTAGGACATGTTGAGTCAGCTGTGAAAGTGTACTGATTGTGTGTACAAACTTGCCTCCAGGGTAAACTGTTACGGACCATCCTCTTTGGTGTGAAGAGAGTGACGGCAAACAACCTGGAGACTTTCATCTTCATCCTCTTCCTCCTTGTGTTTGCCATTGCTGCAGCTGTCTATGTGTGGATAGAAGGTGAGGTGCACAGTCAATTCTTTAAGATGTAATTCTTATTTAAAACAGAAATTATCATAGTCAAAGGGATAGCTAATAGTTGGAGGTAAGGGCATAATTAATATCTAAATACTATCTTTGTGCTTTTTATTGCTCCCTCAGGGACCAAGGATATCAGCAGGAACCGCTACAAGCTGTTTCTTGAGTGCACGCTAATCCTCACCTCAGTGGTTCCACCAGAACTCCCCATAGAGCTTTCTCTGGCAGTTAACACGTCGCTTATCGCCCTGGCTAAACTTTGTATGTCTGCGTATGGTCCTGTCCTGCTTGTGTGTAGAAGATACTGTATTTTAAGAGACAAAGCAGCTTATAATACAAAGCTTGTAACAGTGGATAATTCAGGCCTTCCTTTTCTGCTCCTGCTTAGATGTATTCTGTACAGAGCCCTTCAGGATACCATTTGCAGGGAAAGTGGAGGTTTGCTGTTTTGACAAAACAGGAACACTGACCAGTGACAGTCTGGTGGTACGAGGAGTAGCGGGCCTCAGGTAAACCCTGTCCACCATTCTTTGTGTTTGTGCTTCACAAATGATGCTGTTTAAAAAGTAAAACACTAAGCATACTAAGCTATGGTTTAAGTTAGTTAACATTTACACACATTTGCACTTTGTTGAGTGTATCGACGGGTGTTTGCGTTTATGACAGAGAAGGAAAAGAGGTGATGCCTGTATCTGAGATCCCAGTTGAGACACACCGGGTGGTGGCCACCTGTCACTCACTGGTCACCCTGGATGACGGACAGCTGGTAGGAGATCCACTGGAGAAGGCCATGCTGACTGCTGCTGACTGGACCCTCACTAAAGGTACAAGGAAATTACCTCCACTAAATATATAGTGCAAGGCAGGGGCAGGTGTGTGAGAGAACATGTGTATGTTCATGTTTGTGCTACATACAGTCATGTGTCCCTCTCAAATTTTCCTTTGTTTCTCAGTTGCAGTACAATATTTCAGGTTGCACCAAACTTTGTTTGCGTTGTGTTCAGCTAGGTGGTGTTGTCTGACCAGTGCTTAAAGTAATTCTGTTCTTCAAATGTATTGCGTTTTAATGTAGATGTTAGTACTTGGGTACATTTGCTGTTAATGGCACAATGCTTAAACGTGTGACTCATTGACTCTCACCTCTTTGACCAGATGAAAAGGTGTTCCCACGAGGCATCAAAACCCAGGGACTAAAGATTCACCAGCGTTTCCACTTTGCCAGTGCTCTGAAGAGGATGTCAGTCCTGGCCTCGTATGAGAAACTGGGCTCCACTGACCTCTGCTACATCTCAACTGTCAAGGGAGCTCCAGAAACACTCAGAGGAATGGTACATATGGACACCATCCTTAATACATACATGCTCTAGCCAAATCAAGCGTACCTACTAGTGTTATAATGTGGCTGTGACTGTAGTTTGCAGAATGTCCGGCAAGTTATGACGAAGTCCACAGGGAAATGTCTCGGGAAGGGGCAAGAGTGCTTGCCTTGGGTTACAAAGAGATGGGACACCTCAGTCATCAGCAGGTTCTTATTTCATTTTACTCAAAAGTATCAGAGATTGTCTGACGAGAATAGATTTTTTTTTTTTTTAAACTGAGCTGCATCTTTTTGGGTCTCATAGGTCCGAGAGATGAGTCGCGATGCTCTTGAGTGCGACTTGCATTTTGCTGGGTTCATGGTTGTGTCCTGCCCCCTCAAGAGTGACAGCAAGGCCGTAATCAGAGAGATCCAGGAAGCATCTCATCATGTAAAATAAGCTGATAATACTTTTGTGCACACATTCTTACACAGCATGGTTTTGGATGGATAATTCCTCTCCCTCTGCTTTCAGGTGGTGATGATCACAGGTGACAACCCTCTCACGGCGTGCCATGTAGCGAAAGAGCTCCACTTCATCCAGAAAGAACACACACTTATATTGCAGCCAAGCCCCAGTCAAGGTAAGATAAGTCACCACTTTACAGAATTACATATATTACTCAAGTAAGCCAGTGGAGAACAATGTCAGTAATAAAGGCTGTAGTTCAGGGCATAAATATTCTTTTAATAATCCATTTGCATTGGGTGTTTTGACCAAAGACATAGACAAAGTGCAGCATAATCTACCTCTGATGTTATTGTTTTTTCCAGGTGATTGGCAGTGGGAGTCCATTGATGGCTCTGTGCGTGTACCACTGCCCCCTCCCTCTGTTTCCTTATTCGTGAGTCAGTTTGACTTGTGTGTAACAGGGGAGGGGCTGACCAGACTGAGTTGTGAGCCCAAGCTACTCAATACACTCTTGCCTCACATACGAGTGTTTGCCCGTGTCAGTCCAAAACAGAAGGTAAACCCAAATCAGCAGCTGTATGTCCTTTAAAAAGTTATGTATTTGGTTTAAAGAAATGCCCTCACTAAAACACACACTGCATTTTGGGGTCCCATTTGATGTTTTTTTCTACAGCCATGGATAACTGGCAGAACGTATACAATATGACATCATGTTGAGGTTTATAAACCACAGCTACAATGGAGTTAGACAGCAGAACATGTTTAGCTATCTCAAACATCGACACAGTAGTCAGTGTGTTTTTGTCAGAGCAAAGAACAAATGTTTCGTTGTTCACCAATAATATAGTGAGATCCATCACAGACAAAGCAGAGTTTAGACAGATGGTAGGCTCAGTAGTCTACATTACAGAAACAAAAGATGCGGATTTTAACTAGAGGACACCAGCCCTTTTGTCTGACAGGTGATTGAAACAAACTCAGGGAAATTTCTGTGGGGGTTTTTGGGAACAGCAGGGAATCAGTATATTGAGTATGACAGATAGATGGTACTGTGTATAAGAATGTAAAAGTATCTAAAGGTGAACTTTAAGTGGGTTTTGGAAGTTATTAGCTATAAAGATGTTTGTTCTGTTTCAGGAATTTGTCATCACGAGTCTTAAGGGGCTGGGTTATGTGACACTGATGTGCGGTGATGGCACAAATGATGTTGGAGCTCTCAAACACGCCCACATAGGTAAGATTTATCAAAATTGAACACTAAATGCATGTGTCCCTATGTATGACCCAACAGCGTTTAGTGATGTTCGTTGTTCTTCAGGTGTTGCTCTGTTAGCCAATGCCCCTGAGCGCATGCCTGAGAAAAGGAAACGGGGGAGAGAAAAGGAGGCGTCCCCAGCAGAATCCAGACCTTTACCACCTGTCAGTTCAGGAGGCAAACTGACTTCCAGGGCAGCCAGGCAGAGGGTGATGGCCCAGAGAGAAGAGCAGCTTGCAGCACAAAAGGTGTGTGTCTTCAGGAAGGGCCTTCTTCCGGATTCTTAAGGGAATAGTGTTAACTTAAATTGTGTCTTTTTCCTCCGTACAGCGACTGAGACTCATTAATGTTCACACGATCACTGAATGCAGCATGCTAGTCTGCAGTCCAATTTTAGCCCCCTCCCCAGTTACCAACATTAGCAAAGCCATCTATTTATTGCTCAAAAAAGAGAATAAATGTGCATTTCATTGAAATAATAGAGTTGCTGTACACTGGTCTTAACGTCAGGGTTTATTCTGTTACAGGAACGGATCACTCAAGTCTTAAGGGAACTTGAAGAGGATCAGTTACAAGTAGTGAAACTGGGTGATGCCTCCATCGCTGCCCCCTTCACCTCCAAACTCTCCTCCATACAGTGCAGTAAGTAACCCTCAGTTTGCAAAGACCTGAACATAAACCAGCTTCCCCCACCTCTGAAACTTGTCGCTTCCATATTTTCCCCCAGTCTGCCATGTAATAAAGCAAGGCCGTTGCACTCTGGTGACAACGCTCCAGATGTTCAAGATCCTCGCTCTCAACGCCTTGGTGCTGGCCTACAGCCAGTCTGTACTCTACCTCGAGGGGGTCAAGTTTAGCGATTTCCAGGCAACCCTGCAAGGACTGCTCTTGGCCGGCTGCTTCCTCTTCATCTCTAGATCAAAGGTGAGAATTTATGTAAGAAAATTCTGGCTTTACATGTTTTTGATTGATTGTTCCCCTCGCAAGATAATATTTGTAATGTTTTTCTTCTACCATTACACATATCTACTGATTTTGATAAAGCCAAATTAATTTTCTTTTTTTCTCCTGTATACACAGCCACTGAAAACATTGTCTCAAGAGCGGCCCTTACCAAACATCTTCAATCTTTATACGGTGTTGACTGTGCTGCTGCAGTTTGCTGTTCACTTCTGTAGTCTGGTGTACCTTTACAGAGAGGCACAAAGCAGAAGTCCGCCCAGGTAAATCACAGAAAACGAGAAAGAACAAACAGCAGTTCAGCTTTACTAGTTAAACATTTACATTAATAACATTACATTACTACACAATAACAGCATTTCACTTGTCCTGTCTCTCTTGCAGTGTTGAGCAGTTTGCAGATCTATATAAAGAGTTTGAACCCAGTCTAATAAACAGCACTGTGTATATAATGTCCATGGCCATGCAGATGGCCACCTTTGCCATTAACTACAAGGTACTTATTCTTAATACCATTAGTATTTGTTGTCTCTGCATTCTTTGTAGTATATTAGAATTGCAGCATTTCTTGATGTGTCTTATAGGGTCACCCCTTCATGGAGTCTCTCAGTGAGAATCGACCATTACTGTGGAGTATCGCTCTGTCAGGTTTAGCGATTGTGGGACTTCTTACTGGTTCCTCACCAGAATTCAATGAACAGTTTGCTCTTGTAGATATTCCAACTGAGGTGAGCTGACATTATTTTACCAGGTATTATTTTGTTGTAATAACCTTGTAATAATGATGTGCCCCATGAGGTAACCTGTTTCCTGTTTACTTCCTTGCAGTTCAAATTAATCATTGCCCAGGTTCTGGTGGTGGACTTTGTCGCCGCTCTGCTGGTGGACCGTGTCCTGCAGTTCCTGCTGGGCAAAGGAACTCTCAGGCTGCCTTCTTGAACTCAGTGCCAACAACGACCGCTGCCCTTACCAACCAAACTGTAAAGGGAGAGTAGACTTTGGAGGAGGAAGAGAATTAAAGCTGTTGTGACATACACAAGACAGCTGAGGCAGTCGTGGCGTGCGTGCAGTACTGTACACTCCGTGTATCCCTTCCTTCGTCCTGCTCTGACCCCATCTGTGTTTCACTATTTTCATCAGATCTGTTTTTCAATTCTCTTTCTTTTTCTTCATAACTCTTGATTTTTTTCCTACATCTCCCTCTCTTTCTTCATCTGTCCCTCCCCACTGCTACACAAGGCCATGAAGACAGCAGTATTGAGTGGAGTGCGAGACTGTGTGCCAGCCAGAGTGAAACATAGAGGCACAAAAAAGGGGCGTTCTCCAAGAGAATTGCAAAAGTGTTTTTGATTTTTTTTTTTTATTCCTCTTCTTGATTTTGTAAAAAGTGAAAAACATCTCTAACAGACTTATAAAGACTTACAGATACAAATTATGAAGTCTGTCAAGTGTTTTGTCAAGTACAAGTACTGTTGTATCTGCACATGGAAAGGATGAGCATGTCCAGCTGGTCATGAACTATCCTGTTCCCAGAAATAGGTAAGTAAACAAAGATCAGGGTATGAGAATATAGTGTAACTGTACAAAGAAAGACATTCATCTAATGAAACCTTTTATCTCACGGGACACATGACACTGGTCAAAACAAACAAACGTGCCATCTCAATAAGCATCAGTGGACCAAAGAAAAGACGGGAAGATTTTCAAGACTGAGTTTACCTACCAACTGATCTTCGACACCAAACGGATCTCAGGAGATCAGCCATATATAACCTTTTGCTATTTATCTTTGATATGAACTTACATAAATCTCTGTTATACAGTCAAGAATATAGCGTGAAGAGGCTGTCACCTCAAAGTAGGTTTTTGAGAAATGTGCTCCACCCTCTCGTCAGCAACTATTGGGACTGCTATTTTCTGCTTAATTAATAAAAAAGAGCCTGACACATGCATTTTAAACAAAAATGTGGTGCATGGCCAGTTTCTCATGGTCCAAATTATACAGTGATTAATAGAAGAGGATCCCTTAGGCCTGTATTTCTCCTTTTAGAAAGCATACGATTTTACTTACTACTCAGGGACATTTCCAATGCCTCTCTTCTACAGTTTTATGGAACATCTTGTCTTTACGGTGTAACATATTTTAAGTATTCAACGACTACAGATCCCGTGAGGCTTTGCCTTTGTACGATCACAATCCATTTCCCAAGGTGCTTGGTTCAGTGGAGGGGGTTTGGCTTGTTGGGCGCGGAAGAAACTCGTTTGAAAGAAAAAATGGCGGAAAAACATTTTGAAGCTGGACAAGACGGGTTTGTATACTTTTGTTTTGTTTTGTTTTTACTACGACAACCGACTTAACATTAAAAGTTTGTTGTACTGTGAAAATCCAATAAAGCATTTTCGGCTAACGCTAAATTGTTAAAGTTATCTCCACCTGAACTTTGCCCAAAAATAATTATTGTTGTGGTCTACGGTGCTTAACGTTACTAACACAAACGCTTTTACGTTTACATTTTTTATAAGATTTTCTACTGATATTCTGTAACGTTAGCTTGTGAATTCCCAAACATTTCTTGCAGTTGCGGAAGTGTCTCCGTTGCTGATACCCAGAATGAGGTAACGTTAAGTTAATACGTAACTGGCATCCACGCTAACTTAACAAACGTTAATAACACATCAGCTAAGCATGCTACCGTGTCACTGCTACTTTGCTCAGTGTTCAATCTCTGTAATTCAAGGTCACCTCAGTTCAACAAACATCGAAAAGATGCTCCTCCACAAGCCCCAGCACAGCTCCTCCACACAAATCTCCCCGTACCGACTTCATATCACCCATCACACAGACTCCAGGTGCAATTGAAGGACATTCAGAGACAGACCAACAAGAAATGCAGACAGAAAACACGGAGGGCCCTTCGAGTCCCACTGTCAGCCCCACTGCACGGAAGAAATCCTGGAGGAGAGCCACCATAACAAGACGCTCTCTCCCTGCCCTTCCCAACCCATATCAATGTGAGATTTCTGGCCTTCTTGCCCTTTGTAATCAGTAAATAATTGTCATAGGGTATTGTTTTTTGCAATATAAATAACTATTTATATGTTTATTGTAGTGTTGTGCAGGAGCATAAGTACATCCTTATCACAACAAGAGAGGCTTGAGAAATTGATGGAGGCTTCAATGAGGGTGAGTGTGGTAGGTTCATAAGTATAGTAGTAAATTTATTGTGAGGAACTTAACTGAAAAATTAAATAAGCAGTAGGTTACTTTCCATCTTACTGGTAATGGGTGTTTGAGATGCAGATCTTTCTTCACTTAACTGAAAATATTTTAGTCATCAAATAGATGAGCATGTGCTCTGGTACTGACAAGACTGAAACATTAAACACACTTATTGAATTGCAAGTAATAACTAGAGATTTTGCATTGTAATAGTAGTAGTGTTATATGAACAAGTATGACATTCTCTGACATTTTACATTCAGAACTTTAGAGATGTATCAAATGTTATGGTTTTATTTAGGAGTACGTACCTACTGTACATAAGATGTACTCATTAAGGTATGACTAGACTGTAAGGGTCTTGCATTAGGTAAGAGGGAACATACATTTAGGGCTGGATTGGTCATAACTAAAATTCCTAATAGATCTCTGTCTAATCACCTCTGTTTTGTCTTAAGCTGGCAATAGATAGAACTCAAAATTCATTGCAGTCCGTGCCGAACACCTCACTGGAGTCTTTCCAAAAACAAGGTTAGTGCTTGCACTGCTTCATTGGGTACATATTTTGTGAAGCTCTTTATTTCAACTGAATGGCTGTCAGACATATACAGTTTAAGTTATTTCTTTGTCTGTGTTACATGTCCTCCTTGGTGCAGTTGAGCACATGCAGAAAGAGTGGGGTTGCCTGGCCAAAAGCATATGCAGTGAACCACAGGGTCATCAACTGCCTGCTAGTGCTGCCAGGTATTGTAGCTGTTTTTTATTTATTCAGTGCTCTGCATATATCACACACACACACACACACACGTGTGTGAATTGTTTGTTTTAGCCTACAAATAGTTTTTTTTATACTGCATTTATGCCTCTGTTATTTGTTTTCAGTTCTATTGACCCTGCAGTGCAAAAAGCCATGGAAAAAGTCCAGAAAGCCATCAACAGGCATGTTGTTCTTAATATCACTATAGCACACACGAAGTACTCATACAAACCATGCATTCAAACACAGATGGTGTGAGCTACCACGTGAGGTTCTTTTTTTTTAACTGGTCTGTGTTGTGATTTAGGCTCCAGGCTGAAAGTGAGTCTTGGGAGGCACTGATGAATAAGCACTGTAGTAAAGCAGAGGAATTGGAAAGGTGAACATGTGTACTGTCATTGAGGAATACTGTAGCAATACTGTGTTATAGTGTGTCAATATTGTCATCTCAATTTTGACAATAATGTGTTCTTTATTCGTTCCAGGAAAGTGGAGCAGGGCCAGCAGAGAGGCGTATCATTAGACTCCACATCTGTGGCCCGGTCCTCACAGTACCATTTCATACAGAGTAAACCTGACTACCACGGTCTCCTCTGTAGACAACAGCCCATGCTTCACACTATGGCAACAATTGTATGTTGGAAATTAGATTTTTATATCATTACTAAAAAAAAATCATAATCATAAACATATCAATAGTTGAAAATGATTGACTTTTTTTTAAGCAAAAGCTGAAATCTGTACAGATTTGAATTACTATATTGTTCTTATATACCAAAATGGGAGGAATCCCTACTTGGCTGTGACAGTGATGAAACACAGAACAGATGCTACTGATTTATGGGCAGCTTAAATTCTGTCCACAAGAAAGGGAAAGAAGTGCTTTACTTTTTGGGGGAGAATTATTTCCCTTTCTTGTGGACAGTACCAAATTTGGCACACTTGAGTGGTTGGAGATATGTTCCATCCTCTGCAGTTCAGAAATGTCTTATCAGCATTTCGGCTCTCAACAGTCCATGGTGACAATGCCAATACATTAAAGAATAAATTCACATTGAACCTATCTGATCGAACAATCACAATTCACTTTGCTAGATAATAATAACAGTAGATGTGCGATAACAAGTAGTGCAATATCTATACCATCGCCCTATTTGCTGTAGTTTTATTGCCGCAGCAGCAACCTATTTTTTCAATCAGCTTCTTACTATGAGTGATGGAGTCCTATAAGAACACACTATTTCTGCCAAAGTTAGAGCAGTTTTGTTTTTATTCACATGAGAGATTTTTCTGTGTGCTTGGTCTGGTATAAAAGAGTTTTTAAAAAGGTAAAAGTTAATGTCATATTTCTGTGCATCAATCCATTTTTAGCTACATTTGAATTAAAATGTTATGACAGTGGTGGGGTTGTTTGCTTATGTTGCCAGCACTCTCAATCAAATTTAGATCAAACCACACCCACACGGCCCTGATAAAGCAGAGTATCTGAGTTTTTTTTTAGTGCTATACTTTTAATTAATAATAACTATGGATGTTGTTTTTTTTACAAACCTTAACTTTCATTGTTGCTTAATTTTGCCATGAATATTAATTTCTAAATAAAATAGCATGTTTCTTAAGGGCTTCTATTCCACTGACAACATCTCAAATATGAAGGCATTGGACCAACATCTATACGGAATTTATTTGTATCTGCTATATCATGCTATGTAACATTATTTGTCTTTTTTTTTATCTGTAGATGGACACTCAGTGCAAGATGGTTAGAGAGCTTCTGTCCATCAAGGAGCAGTCACAGTTATTGGTGAAAAAGACCAGTGGCCGATTGGGTAATGATTTTATTTGTCTTTCTTCTTTTCTATGGAATAATTGTATAGAATCAAAAATGATTGGGTAATTTAACATTTAATCGGATTACTTTTTCCTATCAGTGGCAAAGGCAGGATTCCAGGATCTTTCACCTGACCTCATAAGGAACCTTATGGCCGCACCTATATCCTCTGCAACTACAAAGTCACTCTTGACAGGAGGCAAGCACAAGCAATCAATCATCTAACGGACCATGGCGCTATGACTTTTAAATGAAGCTCATATATGTGTACTTTTTGGTAATTTCACTATAAGGTAATTTGAGAACATATAATTTCTTTGCTCTGTCTTTGTGTTCTTCTTTTCTAACATACACTCTAATGTTATGTTTTTTGTGTCAAATAAAAACATTGCAGCAAGCAGCAGGACTGGTAATAGGAGCTGGTTCAGGTAATCCATGTGTTTGACCACCAGGTGGCAGTAGCTGGCTATACAAAATTGTGACAAGCTGTGAATGGCCAGAGTTAAGATTCAAGTGCTCTCTCACCTGTAAAACCTGATACTGTTGAGACTAGACCGTCAGCGTCTAGAACTTAAGTAACAGACAATTGTTTGACAAAACTTTTACAACATGCAAAATAATGTTATTGGTCATTCTTCAAAATCTAAATAGACATAAATTCCTCAGCTCTTGGAGAGGCACTTTAGACCCGTTATTAGCCTCTCTAAAGTGATCTGTTGTCTTGTCTGAAATATTCACATGTAATGATTATTGGAAACCAAAACTGAATTGTCTTTATACAATTGAATAGACTAGTTAAATTTTGAAGTCATGGGGTGTAGTGATATTGTTAAGTGGTTTGATTACTACTGTTTTATTAATATCCTTAAAAGTGACAGTGACTGTGTTGCATTTTAAAAAAGTAAATGCCATTGCCATTTTTTTTCAGTTAGAATTTACTTGTACAGGAAAGCATTAAAGGGACAGTTCACCCTAAAATCAAAAATGAATAACTTTCCTCTTGCCTGTAGTACTAGTTATCCATCTAGAATGTTTTGCAGTTTCATGTGGGAACTATATAGTCCCGTTGTATTTAAAAAAAAAAAAAAAAAAAAGCAGACATCTCTGCAGCGGATATTTCCAAAACTCGGCAACTCACACCAAAACAATGTAGATGGATACTGGTAAGAGGAAATATATGTTTGTGATTCCGGGTGAACTGTCCCTTTAAGGATGATGAAGCTGTGAGTAAAACAAGAGTTTGAACACAGGTGGATTCTGCTCTATAGTTTTCCTACAGTCAGTAGTTCATGTACAGTCCTTTTTAAATGCTCATCCTCAGTCACATTTACTCTTTTTGGTGCTGCATCTATTTCATTTCATCAGTGTCCCCTGACCATTCAGGAGGAAGCCCCTCCCCCACAGTGACTCACCCCCATCTCTTGCATTTGGCTGGGTCACTGATGCAGAACGAAGCTTTGACATTGTACCAGTCAGTCAAAGCTTTGTTCGCTATCACTCCTATCTCTTGGACCTATTCACTATTTATTGTTAATACGTAATTTGTTTTTCTGATGATTACAGCAGGAAGAAAGCCCTCTTACCTCATTGCCAACAATACATAAGAGTGAATGACTTAGTGTGCTCTGCAGTGATGATCTCCAACATAGAGTATGGTGAATTTTCCTTGTGGTGGTATTGAAGAGAGTGACTAGAGAGCACAGGGACAAGCAAAGAGAAGACAAGTGGGGTTGTGACCGTGAGAGTTCTGAGTAAGGGAGGATGGCGCACAGCAGGAGAGATCGATTCTTATTTAGATGAAAATGAGGCTTGATGCTTGTGGGGTGAGAGAAGGGCAGCTTTAGCATCCAAATGAATAGAAGTTTCACAGAAATGATCTTTAACTGAATCACTAACAATAAAACAAAGAAGTTTACAAAGCTACTGACAGTCTTTTTACTTTTGAGCAAGGTCTCTCGACAGTGATAGACACTGACTTTGGGTTAGATGGTAACCCCTGCAGCTACGCATTTAAAATTGTATGATAAAATGATACTTTTAACAACCTCAATGACCCAAGTAAATAGCATGTTAGAAGTCATTCTTAAAGTGTTTGATTTGGATGCAGTGCATATTTGGATAAAGGTGCTTTGGGTGTGACCAGGCTCTCCGGGGTTCTTGTTTGAAGTGTTTTATTATAAAGATAGACAAGGAGGGTGTGTTTTGCTATTGTATATGAGCATTTTGTTTTTCTGGTTGTAGTTGGGATCACTTTTAAAGGGTTAAAATACACTGCTTTATATAACCACCAAGAAACCTGAACTGTGACTTGTACTATTATGCACATGCAAAGAACAATTACTGTTTAGGTTTACTGTATTCTCCATTCGTGTTGTCTCTAACTTTAGATTGATTAGCTACAGATTGTAGTAGATGGATGTGTGGAGAGTCAGCATAAACCATTGCCAGTTTGGTCCTACTCTCTCATGCACACCCATCATCTCTTCTCAGTACAGCAAGGCTGGCTGCAGCTCTCCTCCACATCCATTCAGGCAGCCATTCGTCTTGGAAAGCTGTCTCTCTGATCTGAGTGATAAACTACAGCAGAATTGCACAGTTTGCAAAAAACAAGGACACTTGTTTTCAATCTGTGCTGTCAACATTTTCATACTGAAAAGTGATGGGATGTTTAATTCATCAGGGGTTTATGACAGAATGATATTCTTAGGCTGGACTGTTTTGCTTTGATTTTGAATATTGCTCTTGGGATTGCCACAATTTGCCCACACAGATGGATATCAGTGAATTGACTTTTAGGCACAACTTATGAAATGATACTGACTTGAGACCAAAGAGATTCCTTGTGTTCTATTCAACACACTTATGCATGAGTAGGGACATGTTGTTGTGGCTTTTAAGATTCACACTGCACTTGCTCAAACATCTTTTAAAAATATGTGCCATCGCAGAGACTCTAACTCCTTAGTTATTATTAGGCTACACTGTGTTTCCTAATGTTTACAGCTGTGTGTAAAGTTTGTTATAAGCTCAAATAGCACACCACCCCAGGCAAAGTTTTGTTTAGAAATGATTTTGGCTAAGTAGGGGATCTCACCTTATATTAATAATTGCTTTAACCAATTATAATAGAACAAGCAATGCTATGCATTTGTTAAGACCGTACACGACTTGTCACCTGGAGGAACAATGCAGTTACAGGGTCTGGGAAGCTGTGTTATTAAAATAATATTGTATTAATTATTGCAAGCCTTCCTCGGCCAATATAGAAATGTATTTACATGATTAGCTGTCTCTTCTATAGTAGTCAAGCTTGAGGTCTGCGGTGCTACGAGTTCAATGGTCAACTCAACGCAACGCACACCGCTCGCAGAACATCTCACATACTCGCGCGACATCAGTAACAATGGCAAACCGTGGTCTGTTTTGGTAGGAGATTTCTGATTGGAGCTAGACGGTCCGAAAGCTTAGTCGCTGTATCCACGTCTTATTTCTTTTTAGAATTGGCGAGTTTGATTTTTAGACAAGAGTGTTCGTCCACTGTTATATTTGTCGTTTTTAAATTTTTTTTTTTTTCGAAGATGTGCGAGGCGCTGTTGGCAAGCTCACACAGTCTGTGCATGTGTGTCCCTGCTGCTTTTCTGCTGGGCTACAGCTACTAACCTAGCTGCTTTTCACTCGGTGGTTAGCTAACGTTAGCCTGCCCGCTTTTATTGACTTGAGGGGGAAAAACACAAGCGAATGTAAAGCGTGTTTGTGCGATCTGTTTTATGACAACACCCCTTAACTATTTCCTAATCGTTGTTGTCGGGTACGGTAAGAAGTGTTGTATGATTTGTCGTAGAAGATACTTTGCTGGCTAGCTAACAGGCTAGCTATTTGTGTGTATTTTTCGACTGAGGAAAACGGCGAGTTTTCTTTGAAAGTATGGATGACCAGACCAGGATGATGACGGGTCTCACCGGACTCGGTGGACTATCACAAGCCGATGTCGGTGACCCAGACTCGGTTAGGAAACAGCAGTCCCTCGGTCAACCTCAGCAAGACATAGGGGATATACTACAGCAAATAATGGCCATCACCGACGAAAGCCTGGACGAAGCACAGGCCAGGTAAGACAGGCGAAGAGCCATTTTCCACACAAGATTGCTAAGCTAAAGTGCGTTTTTTTTCTTTAGGAGTCAAGCATTTTCTGTGAAACACGCACGTAAGATAATCCGTAATTGCAACATGAACGCAAATGCGCGTTACGTTGTAATTCGCTGCTAAACCAATACATTTAGTTACAGAATAACTTAAACACCCACATTACAGTGCTGTTGTAGTTTGAAAGGAGGTTCTTTGTTACTTCAAATCGTTCTTTCTTGTAACGTTAGTTTGTAAACATGCTCACTTGGTTGAAAAACGGCGATAAAGTTAATCTTAATTGGTTTATCAATGAAGTGTTAGCCTAAATTAAAAAGTTTCAACTTCCTATCGAGTCTGTGACAATGGTAACGTTGGCCGTATAAAATGCACATAACCACTTTCCTAACACTATAACTGTATTTGCTTTGCATGGATCTTTTGGTTTAAAAAAATAGTAGGTTCATTAGCCCGCACCAGTAGTGATATATATATATATTAAGGATTTAATTACCCCCTGCAGAAAAAAAACCTAATATTACATACTTTATACTTTGGGTTTACATTATCTTCCCATTGGCTAATAGGAAATATATAAAGTTAACGACTCAAATTTCCCTTTTAAAAAATTATCAAAACTATCAAGAAGTACACAGTCAACAACATACAAAATGCTTTCTAAGATAGTACTTGTTTTAAGTTGCTCAAGTCAGAGCTGTCTTGAGTGAAATCAGGTCTTCTGGTCATGGTGCCAAAGCTTTGCTTCATCAGACTATGCCAAATTAGGTTTGCCTAATTATAACAACATGTGTCTGAAATTCTGCTCTACATCAGTCATTGAAATGCAAATGTGTGAATAGATTGAGGTAAGGTGAATCTTCCCAGGTATCAGCCCAGTGCTGTCTGCGATGACCAAACATTCATTCATATGACTCCTCACTTACTGTTTGTGTTAGGGGTATTTTACTTATTATTGTAGAGAGTATGCACTGCACTGCAGTGTGACTGACCCACACTCATTTGCCATGTGGCTCAAGGAGCATAAGGTCAGTTTCAGATGAAGCTCAGTATTTCAACAATAGACAACCGTCCACTGTAAGGCTGTGGCCACAGTGTGATGTGTCATTAGCTAGTGATTTTCCACCCAACATTTGACCACCTGGTTCTCTTAATTAATTCACTCCTCTTTCACTCCCTCCCTCCCTGGTGTTCATCCTTTTCATTGTGTGCTGGGTGCAATCAATTCTCCTATAATGTGTACGCGAGTGCAGCTGTCCGCAAATCGAGTTTCTATTAATGAGATGGTGGTGAGGGGGAGGGATGATGCTATACCAGCAGCCTATGAACACTGGGATATTGCCTTTTCTTCAGTAAGTTTGAGGACTTAATCAGGCCTTATTTCATTGAGAAATACAAAAATGTTGCTTTGGAATATTTCTTGTCTCTCTTTTTTTTCCCTTTATGATTTGGGCTGACTATTTATAGAGGGTTGGACTATGGTGAATCAAATAATGTAAATTACAACTATTTGGAACCAAACGGCCAATCATAGAGTAGGAAAATCATGTAGCAGGCTTAATATTAGATGTTAATGAGCTATTCTGAAAAACTAATTAAAGGTGTGGCTGATTCAGAAGTGCCAGAGGTGTCCTTGCTTTATGCTTGTATTGATCTAAACTCCCACTCGGAGCATGTCCTTGTCATGCCATATATGTGCAGGATTAATACTAAAAAGACTGCAGCCTACTGTTAGTTCAGTGGTTCAGATTTTGTGGCATTTACAGCTCAAATCCTTGATGCTGTGTGTAGTATGTATGTAATCACTGAAGGCAATTCTGATGATAAAATATTCATCTTCTGAACACTATGTGCTTAGCGTTAGCTGACAGACAAGCTTGCACTGTGTGGGATTGTTACGCATTTACTGATTTGCTTCTCAGGTTTACTTTGGGTAAAAGGCCAAAACATAACCAGACTTCAGGACAACACACAGTCTGTTGTTACAAATAGGTTTGTTAATAAGTAGCAGTTGGTATGTCTTAAAATGTACAGTCTTTATCAACATCATACCCTTAACTCTGGTCAAGTTTGTCACCCACACATCAATCTTTCCCTCGGTCATAATCTACAAATTAATGTGTGAGATGGCTCACTTGTCAGCATGACGCCCTTGTCGTGCAGGGTGGCAGTGTGTTGGGATGGGGAGTGGTTAGGGCAGTGCAAGAACTCGGTGTTGCAGAGTACACTTCCTGCGCACCATCCGCCCTCATCCTCTCACCCTGTCGCCATATGTTCAGATGCTGGCCAGAGGAATCGCCGGCGCATTGGGGTGGATCAGACGACCCCACAGAGGGAGGGAGAGCAGGGGGGGGCATGGCAGGGGGTGGCCTGCCACTCAACTTCCAGCACAGGTCAGTACAGGACCGCATGAGCACCTCCTTCTCCCCCTCCTGCTCATACCCTCCATGCTGAAGGCAGCCCTCCCCCCAACTCAAATCCAGCAGTGACAGAATTGGTGGACAAAATGACATATTTAATTCTACACACATAACACTTTACATCATACTGCCTCAAGATTCTCACAGAAAGACAGTCTTTCGGGCATATACAGTAGGCGCTCTATTTGCTAGTCCCCATAGTCCCCTCATTAATACTGCAGTGGACATTCACAACTGGAATTGGTGTTGAGGTCAGGTGTAGCCAAATCATAATCATTTGTGGTTGTTTATAATGTGTTGTTGGTAATGTTATTTGGAAAAGAAATGCTTTATTTCAGGGTGATCTTCAGGTTTTTTTCTTGCTTTATGTTTTCTAATTCATTCTCATCAGAAATGGAGGCCTCATGCTGGTTTGGTTTTTGTTGTTGTATGTTGCACTTTTCCAACTACTATTACTACTACTATTAAAGTTGTTGCCACTGAAACCTGTTTTTGCATTAAATGATGCCTATTGACTCTCCATAGAACACATCCAAATGCTTATTTTTGTCATTACAAATACAGGTAGTGCACAAAATTACAAACATTTTTACAAGTTGCAATATTACAGCAGCAGTGCAAACTATGGCCACATAGTTAAACAACACCTCTCTGCCAATCTCGACAATAGTGGAACATTGTGAACTACATGGATGTAGCATTATTGCATGCTTAGTTACATGTTTTTTTTATGTGTGCCTTTCATGTTTTTGAATGGGGGAAAAAAAATGACTGACTTATAAAATGCAGTTCTGTATTTGCTCAGCTAATAGTGCACTCCCTCTCTTTCATGCAATTGATGTGAACTGGATCAGAACAGTAGTTAATATTAGAGACTATAGTGTCAATTCATTTAGGGTCGTATTAGGACAGCATACAGCATTGCTACAGCATTCCAGTTTTACAAGTTTTAATACACGAGTAAGCTATGTGGGTGCATGGATTTGTATTAGCAGGACATTTTGTTACTAAGGTGTTCTGATTTGATTACAGTGAACCGTAGAAGTTTTTGCCTTTTCTCCTTTTAATTGCTATTAGCCTGTTTGGCAATAAAGAGAACATCTCTGATTAAATTAAAATCGCAACTTAATCCTAATCCTCTCTATCAACTCACCATCTACTTTCATGGAACGAGTCTTTCTGTAAGACGCAGAAATTAGATTACTCTGAATTAACTCTGGATTTTGGTCCTCAGTAATGATGACCTTGAGGTTTGGCATCATTACCTGTCCCACAGTGCAAAGCATCCAAATGACAACATTACTCTTGCTAGTTCAGATTGATGCATCAGGGATGTTTCTACACTGACAAAGGCATTTGGCTATTGAAAATGCCTTTAAACAACATGGCCCTGTCCAGCTGCTGTGTTGCACTACACTCTTAAAATGCTGTATGCATAATACATACAGCTCTTCTACCTGTTTTTATGGGGGAAGACATGGAATGACTTGAGATGGAGGTCTGTTTATCGTAATCCTCCTCGCTCTCTCCCTCTCTTATTCCCTCTTCTCTCTTACAGGAAGCATGCCCTGAACTGTCACAGAATGAAGCCAGCCCTCTTCAGCGTTCTCTGTGAGATCAAAGAGAAGACGGGTGAGTTTCTACTTCACTCGTTCTTTGTGTTCTCCAGTCTGCACAGGTTGTAACCTGGTGTTGAGATATAGTGTGCCTTTGCTCCAGTTTTCCTGGCACCAAGTTACTTTATTATTGGCCTTGCAGAGAACTCTATTGATTTAATATTGATTGTATTTGTTGTAGGACTGATTTAGCAGCATGTATTGTGTATACTTTGGTTCAAGATCATGCTAAATATGTTTGTTGTTTTGGCCTAGTAATAGTAGAAACTTAACCTACTTTTGGCCACTGCCCAGACTTCACACTGACCTGCTGAATCTGATCTTAGTGGATATTTACTGTATTAACGCAGGGGAAGACCTACAGCTATGACAACCACTACTACAACTATCACATCCAAACTATTAGATTAATAAATCTAACCAGATCCCGACAGAAAGTTTATGCACAGCTAGTTGACAGCAGGAAAACAACACAGATATGGAAAGTTCCACAGGAGTTATTGCTTTACAGTCAAACCGTTATGCTATTTCAGTACAAAGAGGTGTTCTTTTCTCCCACACTGTTAAAAAATCTGCAGAACACAGTGTATGGTAATTGTGTATTGGGAGTAAATTGCTATGCACACCAGTGCAGTACCTTCATCCAAACACAACATGCAAAGCAACAAGAAACAGTTCTGACAATGTCTTAATAAATAATAATGAATTTCAAATACACATGATCTGATGGAAATGATTGCCTATGTAAATATCTCAGATTTGCTTGTACTCGAAAAAAACTATTCAAAGTAAACATGCTGCTTATTCTCATCTTGTTAGCTATTCAAGTCAGCTATCTGACAGATTCTAGTGTGGTTCAAAGGAACAGGCCTGGGATGGATGGCAGATTGATGGTTATGGTAGTGTAAATGGGGCGCGTTTTTGAATCCTCTCCCTCTGCCAGTCTCTCTCCATTCTTGTTTTTCTATGTGCTTTTCTCTCTTTCACTTGCTTGTGTATCTTCTAACAGCAAACCTCTCTTGTTCAAATACAATTTGAAAATGCTGCACTGCTGCCTGTTGTGGCCCTCTGTCAATAATGTATTATTGCTCTCCAGTGATTGGACTAAAGTAAAGGATAGGCTTGAGTGAGTGGGGCAGGGTACACTGTTTCCCAGGCAACCAGTGGTCTTATTTACCCTAATGCCATTCACTTTGATTTTCACATTTAGTCTCCCAGCAAACTAGAGAGAGGGGGTCTGTGAGTACTCATACAGTAAGCTGAGCAGAAAAACAGACAAAGCATGGAGGTAGGTTAACAACGGATTCATGCTTGAGATGACTATTCCAACCATGAGATATTTGGCTTTGTCTGTACTCTGCTGGCCATGTGCCACATAGTGCCATCCTAACTGCACTGTGTATCTTCTTTGGCATTTCTCTGCTACTCCATCAGACCCCCTGCAGGCCCCATTATGTGCCTCTGGAATGTGAATTGACTTCTCTTCAGTGCAGCTTGTGGAAGACCCAATCAGTAGTCCTCTAGTATCTCCACAGATTTTCTGCAGTCTTTTTTTCACTAACAAACATGCACTTGTGTCAGCACACCCACATACACACTCTGTCTCTTGCACACATACACGCACACTGAACAGGGATAAAAGCAAACTCGGTCTTGGGTCTACTCCTACTGCCTCGGTCTTGTCCTCTCCCCCTCCCTCCCTATGCCTCGCTCCCATTCTTGAAAGAGAAGACTTGCTCTGAACTCGGGGCTTTGATATGGTAATGTAATGGTGGTGGTGGAGGAGGGGAGGTGGGGTGTGGGGGATGGGAGGTGAATTCCTCTGAGTGCTGCAGTTGGTTAGATTGTTTTCATTGTAAAGGAAATGTTCTGCGCTAATGCCAGTACCCCCCCACCCCACACACGCCACCTCCACCACCCCAAAACACTCCCCATTTTACAACAGTGCTTGCGTTGTCCTGAGCTCTTGCATTAAACGTGACCTCCATCTGCGTGAAATTTGATTCTTGTTAATACTTTATTAAAGATACACTCCAAAAGAGAAATTAAAGCACTTTAAGAGAGACGGGAAATGATCAAAGTTGAGAGCCAGTGGCTTTGCGTCAACTCAGTTCTGTTCTCCCTCGCTCTCATGGGTATTTGCTGTAAAAATAGCTCTTGGTGCAATGGGACAGCTTATGCCAAAATCTCTCACAAGCCACTGCAGTTACTCTCAGAAGTTTTTCATTTAGTTTGGGCATGTTTGAGGCGTTTCTTCTTACTTTATGCATTCCTTGTGCTTTACACATGAAAACAGTGAATCTGTCACTCACTCTGTTCTGTCACCCTGCTCAAGTCCATCTTTTTTTAAGCCTGAACATTTCCAGTCTATATTTTTTGGACAGGTTTTAAATAAAAATAAAAATTGTTTTTCAAGTGGAATTAAACCTATACAGGTTTTTTTTTTTTTCCTTTTTAGCTTGGAGATGGCAAAGTGTATTGCAAGTCTCTACCTCCTCCCCCTCAATTGGTTAACACCCCAACACTTGCCACTCCTCTTGATAAGCTGTCTGATAAACAAGTCTGTGGGATAATGCCGCTAGTTGACTGTGTAGAAAAAGTGGCCAACTGGCTTGCATCCTACCTACCTATCTAAGACTGAAATGGTTGGCTCTGTGTTGCATCTTACTATTAAAAGTTCATGTGCCAGTGACCATTCTTATGCATGTGTCTGCACACCACCACTCACATGGGACATGTATCACAACAGTGAGGGTTTAACAACAAGGACACCCTGGTGACCTGTAGCCACTGTGATGTTAACTTGAGCCAGTTGATTGCTCTGTTAGGTGCCCAGTTGGGCCAGTGTCCTAAAAATGTGTTTGGGGCACTGGTTATTTGCTGTGTGCCTCTGCCACGGGCCCACTCCCTTCTCTCTGTGCATTTTCTGACCAGCCAAACAGTTGGAGTTTTTAAAAAAAAATTTTTTAGAGCACATCCATTGCCTGATTCTTCAAATAATAACTTAATTATTAAGTTTTAAAATTAGAATCATTTGTTTGAAAATTGAGATCAGTCCTGTAATGTTTGTTTAATTTGACTATGATATCTACCTGTGTTGGATGGAAGTGGCTCATACCGCCTACAAGCACCAAAATCTCAGTCGATGCCCGCCAGCAGAGCCAGCAGCACTTAGCTTGTATGTTGGCAAAGCGGCTAGCTGACAACCCATCATCACATCCTATTAATGTTTTGACAAGATGGATGAATGGTGAGATTTAGCAAACTCAGTGAACTCGCTCTCTGGTTTATGTATTTTCAGTGCTATTTCTGGTTACATTTAATATAAAAGCTTCTCCCATTTAGTTATGATAGCTTCTCAATTAATACAAAAAGGTCCAATTTAAACCGACTTTTACCATGTTGCAATTCATAACATTCAAATATATTCAGAGTAAACAATTTCTTTGTCTTTTTAATGTGGATTTATTGTTGTATATATTTCATTTTGTTAAAATGAATTATCATGAATTAGACTATGAAAAAATATGACTGTTGTGTTAACTGTCTAGAGTTGTACTATCCTACCTCAAAGGAGTCTAACCCACTATTCAGTGTCTTGGCAATTAATAAGCCTTCAAAGTGGTTCATATTTGATATCCTGTAACCTGTAGCAACACACCCACACCAGTGCAGCAGCCCTTTGTGTTGTTTTGTAGTGTAAGGCTGGATCCTTATATTATTTTCTGTTAGGTAGGTGTGGTAGTCAACGGGCTATCAGAGAGTAACCAAACTATTAAACAAAGTATTTTAAATCATCTTATTGGGGTTCGTAATGTATTTGCAAATCATGCAAGTTACTTAGACAACTTGAGTGATGTGGTAATAATTTGTTATCTATATACATTGCAATACCATTTCATTAACCAAACAGCCCCAATTACATGTTAGTTGAATTACAGCATGATTGTAGTCGTAAAAAACACCAAAACCAAACATTATTAAAAGTCACACATAGTTTATTCACAGCCAGAATAAATGCGTAACATTTTTAAAGCCATTAGAAATCTCGTTTTAATTTGTATATCTTTTTTATTTCAAAGGCCATGAAAGTTGACAACAAAAACCTCATACACCAGTGTAATCCAGTTGGTAACAATTGTTGTGAAGAAAAACACGTTCAGCATCACATAATTGATTTAGATGTTTATATTCCTCCAACTTTGACAGAACATGAATTCTAGTGAATCACAAGCCTCATTAAAGAAACTTAATTATTATTAGTTTTCAAAGAGCCCAATTTGGTACAGAGACCTAAAATTTTATGAGTAGTTAGGAACCTGTGGGAAGTGTTTTTTCAATTATATTTTTATGAGGGAAAGCATACAGTGCCTTTTTAAGCCAAAAGCAGTAACAATATAAAAATACTTTTGTTGCAGAAATGCGATCTATGTGAAGCTACCAAACCTGCATTTTCAGTTTTACTATCATTTGTGTCTAAAATGAGAATAGGCAATCCATCATTGTACAGTCACACCAACTTCTCACTTGGTCAAATCCTCAGGTTTTCTATTTTAAAGAGTCCGATTTGTATTTAAACTCACTATTATGTATGGGATGATATGGAAATTATACGTCACGATTAGCCTGGCCAAAATAATTGCAATAGACAATGTTATCCTGATAACAAGATGATAACGCTCCGATTATGAAAATATGATTAAAATTCTTACAATGGATTCACTTTACCTTACATTTTGTACACATTTTTATTACATCACAGGTAGGCCACACAGTTTTTTAGTGAGCATCCTTTTTAGTTAAAAACAATAAAACAATCTTAAATATGGTAATCATAAATCATAAGGTCCCCCTGCATAAATAAAGAATAAACAAAGAATAAAAAAATAGCAACATTGCGTGAGTGTTTTTTTCTGACATAATTTCGGTACTTTTTAAATCAGGCTCTATTATTCACTTATACCATGATGTCAAATGGTACAGGCAACAGTTTGCATCAGTATATATAATTTACACCTGACTTAAGAAATACGGGAATGATCTTTTGACGTGAAATGCCCAATGCCAATGCCAGTCAGGCTTTATTTTTGTTACTCGTGAGGATATTCACGATTATCCTGATTTACGATTATCATCCCATAATGGAAATTTACCACAATCAACTTATCTTGAGTGTTGTTTATCCCGATCCGCAATAAAATATATCGTATATCGTCCCATCCCTCCTCACTATGCAGTGGTGCTGGATCATCTCATTGCCTTTTCAGCAATCTGTTGTGTTTTGTGGTGTCCTGCCACTCAATCTTTTTTTTCTTTTCCCTGCTCCTTTTACAGAAGAGAATGAAAAAAGATAGTGTGTGTTGGGGGGGTGCAGGAGTGATACAGGGAGATTGATGAGGCAGTAAGAGCAGGAGTAATTACTCGGTGTCCATTCCCCAAGCCAGATTGGCAGACGGCTAATATCACACAGACCCCTGGCCCTGACAGACACACCAACACCCCCACCCCCAACTCAAACTGGGGCGGCAGAGCACCCCAACCTTCAGCCTAGGTCTAATGGTGTGTGGGCCAACTGATTTCCCCATGTGGTATTATTCCTATAGGAATTGGGCTTCTGTATATTGACAAGGGAAACTGCTGTCTGGACTGTGCTGTAGGATGGGAAAAGCTCAGTGGAATTGTTCACCTTTAAGACTGCCGCAACATGCTGTTGACCATGATTCATCAATAGCAGTGATTTAGCTGTGCTGTCACTCAGTATTTCAGGGGCATCAGGGTAGCTGGATATGGATGACTGAGTATAAAAGTTTCTAATAGTTGACAAGCATTAACAGCATGGATTGTTTTAATGAATTGCATTGTTATAATAGGACAAATATCCACTTCAGGATTTTTTGTCTGATCCAGTTTGCTTTAACACAGTTTAAACTTTGATGCCAGAACAGTAGTTTTATTGGAAGAGTTAAGAACATGGGTCAACGTTGATCAAGCATTTTCCCATTTGCTTGATAGTTGAAACTAGGGAGGGGGAAAAAATTAAGATAGAAAGATTGAGCTAAAGTTAAATTAAACAGAAAATGAAATTAAAATGTATATATGCCATATTTCATTGGGGTTACTTGCTAAATTAAAAAGGTCAGCAAATAAAACTCAAAAACACTAGGAACTACAAAACCAAATCTCATTATACAACCCAATGTTGTAAAATGATCAATAAATCTATCGTGAGGTGGGCACACAAATACTGCTGACAGACACTGCTGAAATTTAATTGGCCAAAGTGACACGATAGGGCAGAGTGACACGAAGGAGCCTTGTTTTGCACACTTACGACTTACTTTGCCCAACAACAAGAAACCCGTAAAAATTGAGTTACCTATCAGTATTGGTCGAGGATCACCCACAGGGCAGACTTCTACCTCTTCATCTCATCTGCCCTCCCTCTCAGCATGTCTATGCCTCTCACACTGCTTATAGGCTTTGCTCTTAAAGGAAGCCGGCGTCTCATTAATTAAAGATATGTAAATGTGGTCTCAGCTGGATTGCATTAGTTTGGTGGTGGTGGGGTGGGAGATTGTCGGAGCCTAGCTCCTAATCCTGACTAATTAAGGATTAATTACAATTGATGGGAGCCTTCCACCCCTCTGCAGTAGTGCACATTGCTGTCCCAGACAGTTTGTTTGTATATTTCACACCATGTCATAAATGCAGGGGAGAGATGGAAACATCGGGGGGGGGGGGGTTAACTAGCCACCTCAAGATTAGCTGTACGGATTAGGTTATTACAGATACAGGGAACCCTTGCTCCTCTTTAAGCGTGTGGTGCTCTTCATCGGTATAGATGGACTGATTGATGTAGTAGTACTCGTTGCTAATCCAGAATAAATCCATATTACAAATACATATTATTGGCACAGTGATTTTATTCCTTACTAAACTGGTAGATTGGACCTGTGCAGACTAACCATGTAGCCTAGCCCCAGTTCTCTCTGGCACCATCTGACTGTGTCATAATGCTTGTTCACTTGTTATAAATGGGCACTGCTCTTCTGATCTATCGCTTAATTGCCACCTAATTTGCATAACAGTGCAAATTAACGACCTCTCAAATGAGCGTTCATTTTTCACAAAGTCTTTAGGAGCTCCTTAAGAGTCTGTGCTAATGAGCACAGGAGGCAGCTGGCCTGATGAGAGTTGACTGGGGAAAGATCCTAGCAGTGCTTTAACAAGCCTCCTGCTTAGGTGCTCTTCATCATCCTCCTCTTCCTCCTGTGACATTTCAAATTCTTTCTTCCATGTCTCTTCGTCTTTCTCTGTGTGCAGAACTGTATTAGACTGGGGATATCATGTTAGAGATTTAGTCACAGGTGCTCAACAGTGCTTTATATATAATTTTAAACACTATTCGTTTTAGCTCTTGTGCCATATTGACACTAAAATGTTTTCCTGAAAAATATTTAATATTGCTCAGTCACCTAAAATAACCTATCAAAGTGTGGTCCATTACTAGTTAGGCTGGCCGTATGCTCCAAAGTGAATCATGTTTTCTCAAATTACTGTTAAACACAAGCTATGAGCAAATGCCAGTATACTCGCTGTAACGCAAGGTCTGCTTTTTAAATGCTGTTAATGCTGTCAGGATGAGCTTGCAAGTCAAAGTGATAGCAGATATAACATGTATAAATTCCTCAACAACACATGGAAATATGTTATAAAAGATAGACTGTTGACGTTAGTGTAGTAAACAAGGCTGATTGAAATTTCAACCGCCTCAGTTTGTCAGCGTGCCCACACTTAAAGGGACAGTTCACCCCAAAATCAAAAATAGATATTCGTTCCTCTGCCTTGTTGTGCTGTTCATCCATCGAGATTGTTTAGGTGTGAGTTGCTAAGTTTTGGGGTTATCGGCCGTAGAGAGATCTGTCTTTTTGAATATGATGGCACTATATATGACACTCTGTGGCTTGTGGTTCTCAAAGCGCTAAAAATACATTTAAAAAAACTCAACAGCATTGTGTCTTACCAGAAATCATGACTCAGTTACTCAAGATAATCCACAGACCTTATTGTAGCAGTTTCATGGACAAACGATTTTCGAACTACACCCACCAACATGATCACCAAGCTAGCAGTATTGAACTATTCGTTGGAATATTATTGTTACAGCTAGCTCACCTTGCACCACTGAGCTAGCTAACGTTCCAGCTCAGCCGAGGAGGACGCCATTAATGTTGGCATCCTGCGCTGTTACGAGCACGAGCTCATCTCTATGGCCGGTATCGCCATAGCTCGGCAACTCACACCAAAACAATCATATGACACACGATTTCTATTTTCACATTTTATGGGCCCTTTCACTATATTTTTGAAAATATTGTGCTTTTTGTTTGAAGTATAACCCTGGAAAAATATATCCTATAAATAAAATACTCAACACTGTTTTAATGAATGTAGCATGTGCTGATCTTAATCGCATGTGCACCAATTTACTTCTTGTGGAGGGGGCTAATAATTTGCATCATCTTAATTTTATGATTGCTAATTAGATTTTCATTTTAGCATTGTCAGTATTTTGAAACTGAAATATACATTTATTTAATTTGTTGATTAAATGTGTTTTTCAGCCTACTTTTGACCTGTAAAAAAATATATTGGAATGGCTTTCAGGGAAATATACATACACACGATAGGCATTGAAAAAAGACATTGTAGATCCTTTTTAGCCTTATATTCATGCTGATTAAGTGACAACACAAATTGATCATTAGTGTTTGTGTGTGTTTTTTTGTGTGTGACAGTGTGTTTGTGTATGACCATTCAAGGGGGGTAGACGTAGTCATTGCTCGGGTGTCCAAGCCTCTCTCTTTAGTTAATTAAGGGCTGATTAATGATGTGTTGGACTGAAGTGTTGTGTTTGCCCAAGGTGTGAGTTCTCCAATTCACACCTTAATAAGACCACACTGTGTTTACTCTGAATGCTTACCTCTCGGTGTGTGTGTTTGTCAGAGTGGGGGGCTGATTACAACAGGACTCTGGTGAACTACCCAAACAGATGCTGATTAGTGTGAGCTGCTTAAAGTAAGAATGGGCATATGGATTAGGCTCATTGAGTTGAATG
This sequence comes from Coreoperca whiteheadi, assembly GCA_011952105.1. Classification (NCBI taxonomy): domain Eukaryota; kingdom Metazoa; phylum Chordata; class Actinopteri; order Centrarchiformes; family Sinipercidae; genus Coreoperca; species Coreoperca whiteheadi. Next base: position 9,266,134 of record CM022470.1, on the reverse strand, counting down.
TACTCCACAAAAATCCCAATTTTCGAGGAATGGGGTACGCACTTTTTATGTTGAATTTTCAGTAGCAATTCACTATTTCTCAATATCTGCTGGAAAGAATTCATTTTTAATGTCACATTCTACAACTCGCCCAAGGCAACATTTTATTCACCCAAGCCCTTTTTTTTTTGGAAACCCCTATTCTACCATTAATCAATTGTTAAAACATATAATTTTGTAAAGAAAGTGGCATTGACATCAAGGCATGTTTGTATTGCATTTGCATATTTAACTGGGTAACTAACTGGACATAGTGAAGGTGAAGTTTCTATTTCACTGCATGGATTTAAAGGCCAAGGAGTTTCCTCTTCTATAAACCCACTGTTTTTCTGCATAGTGGACGTCTAAATGATCCAGCACTCGAATTAGGAAAAATAAGTCCTATCAGGTTTGGCTTCTGTCAACCTTTCCGCTTAAGGTACCGGTCTAGAGCCATTGGAAACCAAATTCAACCTGGTGGGTTTTCAGCAAACCATCCTCAGTGTCATGCATGGCTCTGGGAGAAGTTTATACTCTAGCTTTTGTTTGAAAGACTACTGTAATGAAGGCAGAATGGCCCCTGATCTAATTTTCCCTAGCTACATTTGTATTTCCCTGACTATTTTGTGTCCTGCAAACAGTTTTAATCCTTATACAGGGGTTTATCATATATCCAGAGCTGTAGTTTTTGTGAGGTAAATTTGCATATATTCATGTAGCATTTTTCCATTGTGAAAACCATCTTTCTATGGCCCATTCTCTTTATCTGAATTCTCTGTAATGAAAGGAAAAACTGATGTTTTTACAGTCCTATCTTTTCACTCTTTCTGGCTTGCTCGCTCTCTGGCACGTCTGTACTTTGGATTCTGTAGATTTCTGAAGCCTCTCTCTCTCTCTCCGTCTCTTCCTCTCTTTCTCTCTCACACACATATCTTCTCCTGTGACTCCTTTTTCAATTCTCCTTGGTTCTCCTTCTACCCTCTCTCTCCTTACCTTTTCCCCCCTTTTTTCCTTCTCTATCCTTCTCTCTCTCCCGCTCCCTTGCTCTCTCCCAGTGAAAGGCTGAGAATACCCAAGGGAGCTGATGCAATTAAAATGCTAATCCTGTCTGTCTACAGAGAGAGGGAGAGGGGGGGGGGCTGACAGCATGAGGGATTGCGGCTCACATGGAGAACTCGACTGAAATGGAGAACAGGGGGGGGGGGGCACTGGGGGAGGTGGGCTGAAAGGGAGAGGGGGGAGGGGATGTGTGTTGGGGGAGACATAGTGAAAAAGGGGATGCTAGGGAGGGAGAAGACAGACAAGGATAAAGCTTGTGATGTGAGCTGAGCAATGATATACTGACTGCGTTTAAGTCTTATCTATCCCTATGTGTGGAAGGCATTACAGTTAATGTACAGCACTACACTATTGGTTAGGTTGTTCACCCTTACCTGCACCACTTATTATATATTCCATATATTGTGTGTTGTGTCTGCACAGCACACCGTTTCCACGTTGGCTGTGCAGAAATGAGAATGATTATGTATGCAGTGAAAGCCCAGCTGGATACCCTGAATATTTCATAGTATGTGTTGCTCGCTCCGTCTCTCAATGCCACACAGCCCAGCTAGGGTGGTAACGTGTGCATAATGGTGTGATTTCTAAGAGCTGTGGATGCAGGCTGTGGGCTTTAAGCTGTCTTTCTATTTAAAAAAGCAACAAAAAAGAGAGAATTTAAATATCATTACTTACAGCACGCTCAGTAAAAGAACCAGCCCAGCGGCGTCAGTTGAGCAAAATAAACTGTGTTTAGATTTTGGAGCAAAGCATCCAGCCAGCCTTCAGACTTGTTAATGTTATTTGTATTTTTCAGGGGTCTCGTGATTGGTTTTTGAGTGGAAGACTATTAAACTCCATTTTACCTGCGTCCATGTCATATGGTCCTTTTCTGTGCAGTATTTTAACTCCTCTCAACAGATGCTATAATCCTACTAGGCCACTAGACTGTGCATGAGTGCAATTGTGGGTAATCACAGCTTAATTGGAGTAATTAGGGGAATGTAGGGGTATTAGGCTACAGCTGGGGGCCATAATGAGGAGTGGGGGCGAAAAGGGAGGGGGGAGAGGTGAGAAGCTTCAAGAGCCACAGTTGCCCTCTTCACTGTAGGTCAGTTGTACTTCTCAGTAAATGGGCAGTGAAGATCAACCCCACACATGACTACATACATTTAGAGCCTTCTGTGGAAGGATGGCCTACATTTTGTCAGTACACACAAAACTTTTTCTGTCAACAGAGTGTATGAAAAGTATCCAAATAATCATGTAGATTCAACAGGTACAAAACAAATACTTGTGGTTTGATCAATAAATTCGCTATTGGTTATCTGGCTAGGAAGTGCAGAGATCATTTGTGAATGGCTGAAAGGAAAGAAAAAGAGGAGGGAAAGAGATGGGCGAATCAGGGTCATTAGTTCAGGCGGCTGGGTCTGCTGCATTCCTGAGCCCTGAGATGGGGGAGCAGCAGAGCAGGAATGTGCCTTGGAGAGAGAAGAGACCTAAGCAGAGGGAAAGAAAAAGGCAAGAAGGAACAAGAAAGGGGGTGGAGGGGGGAGTTGGGAGCTTTGCAACGAGGGGCCTTAAATGGTGGAACAGACTCATTTATCAAATGAAGTTTGAAAAAGCAAAAACTCATCTGCTCCATAGCACTTGGAAACTTTAAGCAAAACTGTTTTTGTCCTCATTTCTTTCACATCTGTTAGCCCTACAGTACAGCTCTACTCATTTGTTAGCTCTGACTGCTCCACGGCTGCAAACTTGTTTTTTCAGTGTCATTCTCTACGGGGGAAACTTTTACAACAACATAAAGACTCATAAGATTGTTAAAGATATGCTAACAAGAGAAGCTATGAATGAGTGAGTTCATGCACCCCCTAACCTTTGATGATGAGCTTTGACTAACTAGCATAATCCTTAAAGAGGACAAGCGTCTAACCCAGTTTCCACTGGGATTAATCTTGTCATCCATATTGTTGGCGTCTGTCTCCTTCAGTATTCTCTGGTTTCAACGCTGTTTAAATGGGCTTTTACCCCTTTTAATTTAGTCTCCAGTTACAAAGATCAACATAAATGTGGGCATAGTACTGTGTTCATTTGTGACTGAACCAGTATTTCACATGGCACATTTTTGCAGTGGTCTCCATTAGTTTACAAACATTCCTTCGACAACTTCCTTACTGACCATAATTGCAGATTAACAGTAAAATGTATTCTTTTTACTATTGTACCCAAATTTAAGCTTGGCAATATAATCTTAATGATATTATTTTCACCCTGGCATGTGGACATGTGTTGTAGGCCTGCAACTTACTATTAATTTAATGATCAATTAATTTGTTTTGTTTTTTCCAGATGAGTGATTGTGTAGTCCACAAAATAGACCAAGAGAAAAATGCCCGTCACAATTCCTCAGAGCCCCAAAGGGACTTCTTTAGATTGCTTGATTTTTGTGAGCAAGAGTCCATAACTCAAAGATATTCAGTTTACAGTGATATAACAGAGAACATTAGGGAATCCTCACATTTGAAAAACTGGAACCAGTGACAATTAACCAAACAATTAAACAAACAAATCAGTTATCAAATAAGTTGCTGTTTAGTTTTCAGTCAATTGCCTAATTGATTAATCAACTAATCTTTCGAGCTCTAATATTTTGCAGTTTGTCTAATTAGCACTAAAATCACTGAATAAATACAATAATGTGCCCGAGACAATGAATTGCGATATCAAGTTTCAACTCTTACTTTCTGAGGTTGAATGATTGAGAAGCAAAGGGGGCAAGAGAAAATGTTATTGTAGTAAAAGCTTCAGACTCTGAAGAAAAGATGGTTGCCTGTACTTAAAACTTTTCAGAAACAGAGTGATATCTGTAAGGGTGTGTGTGCGTGTGTGTGTGTGTGTGTGTGTGTGAGAAAGAGAGATGAGAGCATGGCTGCAGGCTGACAGAGGTCCTAGTATAATGCAGTGGTGGAGAGCAGCAACTGATAACTATACTTATGGCCACTGGGGCTCATAGTGACAGCACATGCACTCCCATTACTGGTCCCATGCCTCATGCCCTTATCTCTGGCAGTCTGCCACTGAGGGACCACACTGCCCTCTGCTGTTGATTTGGAGAAAGTTCAGGCTCATCGAGGATTCCGCCAGACGCTCATAGCAATGACTCAGGGGAGAAACTTGACTGGGTTTTGACAGGGCTGCACTTCTTTGAATTTTAGCAATGATAAAGTGTCTTCCTATGCACCCCTTGAACCCACAGTATTTGCCTTCCCCTTGAAGGAAAATGTGTGCTGTCAGTTTTCAAAAACTTCTTAACCAACAGCTTTTCTCAGCCCTAGAAAGGTGTTCTGGCTCGGACAGACTGTAACAAAAACAGGGAATTTTTTTTTCTAACTGGGAAAATATTTACCTTGTTTGCTTACCTCCTATACTTTCTCTCTCCTCCTGCCCAGTGCTGAGTATACGAGGTGTGCAGGAGGAGGACCCCCCAGATCCCCAGATCATGCGGTTGGACAACATGTTGTTAGCAGAGGGTGTATCAGGACCAGAGAAGGGTGGAGGATCAGCTGCAGCGGCTGCAGCTGCAGCAGCAGCAGGGGGCTCACCCACCGACAGCAGCATCGAACACTCTGACTACAGAGCCAAGCTCGCCCAGATCCGCCAGATCTATCACTCTGAGCTGGAGAAGTACGAGCAGGTGTGTCCAGAGCAGACATAAATGCTTTAACATATACTGTTATTCACAAATATTAACATGTTACAATAAAATAAGCGTATGTCAGTCAGTTAGTGAGAAACTTAATTCCTTTGTACTTGGGTTCATCAGTTTGATAACAATCATCTTGTGCTAAATATAAGGAAATGTACAGTAAACTGTACTGTAAAATAAAATCACATTCTAACTGTGCACCACTACAAGACTGATCGCTTGTCGTTTCCATGATTGGGGCTCTTTTAGTTACTATTATCAGCTGCTGTAGTGTTGTTTGGATTGAAAACTGGTGGAGGGATTGGCAACCACATGCCTCAGGCAGCCGAGAGTCTGCAGGTATCATTCAAACAAATTCTTGTGTACACTAAGTCCTTCACAGTGTGCTTTACTTAAAATGTAACTTCTTAAAAAACAGGGATGGATAAAGAAGGTGGCGTCATTATAAAGCATGAAAATTAGTTTAGACATTGATAATTTTTTTTACACATAAATGTTCATAAACAGACACTGACCACATTGAAAAACATTGTCACATATAAAGCCTGCATTTTTGGCTTTTGGTATTTATCTCTCCACACTCTTGGCTCTTTTTGACACCGGGCCACCTTTCCTGGTGTTTCACTGATATAAGTTCCTCTGCTGTAGATTGTTTTATGGTTCAAATGCTATTTGTAATCCACAGACCAAGTATCCTAATATTACTTAGAAAACATGAAGAAACCCAATCAAAAGAGGAGTCAGACAGGCGAGGCCTACATGTTTTCATCAAAACTATGTCATGACACTGGTCAGAATCTTTTTTTTACAGTAGCATTCAACTCCTTTCTCTCTCATTGGTCCAGGCCTGCAGTGAGTTCACCAACCATGTAATGAACCTGCTGAGAGAGCAGTCTCGCACACGGCCCATCTCTCCCAAGGAGATTGAGCGCATGGTGGCCATCATCCACCGCAAGTTCAGCTCCATTCAGATGCAGCTCAAACAGAGCACCTGCGAGGCCGTCATGATTCTGCGGTCACGCTTCCTTGACGCCAGGTCTGTCTGTGTGTGTCTAGCTGGTATTTTCACCATATGTCTGTGTGGGGTGTGTTACATGGCTGTTTTTTTATGGCTAACATGTACATTCCAAGCATGTTAGTCATTATTTGTTCTCTGTGTGTGTGTCAGACGTAAGAGGCGCAACTTCAACAAGCAAGCTACAGAGGTTCTGAATGAGTACTTCTACTCCCACCTGTCTAACCCTTACCCTAGTGAGGAAGCCAAGGAGGAACTGGCCAAAAAGTGTGGGATCACTGTGTCTCAGGTGAATTGTTTAAGCCACTATTGTTTAGGACTCTCTTAAGTAAATCGACACCGCGGCTGTTTTTGTGGAAGCTGAGGATATTTTGGATGTTAAACCCAGGATCTTTAAAAAAAAAAAAAATTATTTTCAGCACATATTGAACATCAGCATCTTTTCAAAAGGCTTTAGTTAGGTTTTTTTTTTGCTGTTATAAGTAAAACAAATCTAACTGAAAAGAAGAGCACCAAGTATAGATAGTGAATTTGCCTTATTTTTGTTTTTATTGTAGCCTCAGCTAAAAACTGCACAACACTGTGGCAAATGAATGCATTGGAAACACAGCATTTGAATATCTGACATCCATCTGTACCTCAGGTCTCTAATTGGTTTGGCAACAAGAGAATACGCTACAAGAAGAACATTGGTAAGTTCCAGGAGGAAGCGAACCTCTACGCAGTTAAAACAGCGGTGGATGCTGCCAATGTGTCTGCGCAGGCTAGCCAGGCTAACTCTCCGGCAACACCCAACTCAGGTACCACATGATCCATACCATCCACCCACAAGCCCTGCCACTTCTCATGAACAGGCTTTAGTTCCTTTATACACACTTTTGTTCTTACACATAACTGAACTTTTGTGAAACACACTATGACTGTATGAAGGGCTGACTTGATTGTTCAAAAGATAACCCACACTGTACACAAATGTTCTCTCAGCCAGCTGCTACACTGTGAAATTATCTTATGTATTTTGCATGAAATCATTGGTAAAACGTTGTTGTTTTCAGCCACCACAGTATATAATAGACACAATCTTTACTCATTTGGTAATGCTGCAGCAAGCCAGCTGTCAAGGGTAGTGCCCTAACAGTTAGTTAGGACCAGACAGCGGAGGATTGTGCAGTGTGGGTAGCCATGGTCTGTCTGTCAGCCGATATTTGCATTCATCTTGCGCTATGTTTTGTGTGTCAGATGCTTTTCTAACATATCGTATTTTCAAACACTTGAATATAACTTGGGACTGTTGTCATACTCATGGGTATCAGTTAGAGCGACTCACCTTGCTTCAAGTTCTTTCTGTCCATCTCTTTCTAAAAATTATCCACCTTATTTATTCATTTACGTGTTCAATTGATTTTGTTGTGTGAGTTACCTCAGTCTATCTTTGTAGTACATGGTCTTATTTTTAAACAATTATTCAACACACAGCATATAGTATTAATATAGTAACTCCAATTTGCTATTGAAGCAGAATGGACCAGGTAGGTGATCGTTCAGATGTTTGGATTCATTTAGTCGTTTCCCTTCTAATGGCTTCAGTGTACTCAAATAAATGGTGATCGCTTTGGACAGCCAGGTTGTTAAAGTGATCATAGGCATGACAGAGTGGAAGGTGTCAGAAATGCACTATTTTCTTTTTTGCTACCAATGTCTTTGCTGCAGCAAGCTGCATTGACCAGAGGATATGTCTTTTTGGATGAGGAAACATGTTAAGATAGTAAGAGGAAGTATAGCATAAAGGAACTGTATGCCACATTCACTGACACTAAATGTCGCACTAGAGCACCAGCATCTCATACCAAAACAAATGGAGGCTATGGCCCATCAGACTCTGTTGAGAAAAATCAGTAATTTTACCTATCAGATCATCATAAAACGATCTTAATTCAAGCAGGACAGAAACAAAATAAAACTCACCAAAACTGTCTTTGTTAGTCTTTCCGCTGTTCCAGCAATCACCAACTCTGGTTTGGTCAAAATAAAACCTTAATTCACATGTGAAAAGTGAGCTGCGAAACGGGCTGCAACGTAATCCCTGGGGACTAATGTGCCCGTCAATGGATGTCCACTAAAAGTGCTTGTTTTGGTCACGGACAGGTTCAGATTGTTATTCTTATAAGTGTCTGACAACATTATGGAAAGGATCCCTACAGAGTGAGATCCTTTTTGTTTAACCAGACACAGCCGTTCTATCACTCTTGCTTGCAACCAGACCATTGATAAAAACAATAATTTCTCGCTGATCATCTTAAAACACAAACTGGACAGAAAAAAAAAAAAATCTCTTTGTTAGTCTTTCCACTGTTCCAACAATTACTTACTCCCAATATGAATAAAAGGATTTATTTCTATAAAACCAGAGTTGGTGATTGTTGAACAGTAGAAAGACTAACAACCAGTTTTGTAGAGTTTTATTTTGTTTCTGTTTTAAGATGATAAGCGAGTTATAATTCTATGAATAAAAAGAAAAGAACCAGCCATTCTGTCGCTCTCCTCAAAGCTAACAGTTTCACATGGAGATACTCACGTGCACTAACATGCACATTCATTATACAAAGTATTAAATCCAATATAGACATCTAATCTGAATGTCACAGTTTGTCAAAACTTTAGGAAACATTTAGGTTTCCAACAATAATTTCCTGGTGTGGTGAGGGATTCAGATGAAGTTAAAGGAGACCTCAACATAAGCAATAAACCCTACTGTCGGAAAGTAGCTTTCTGTCATTATCAGGTTCTGAGCATCAGTTTGTGTGAATTTTTATGTAGCCTTTATACATCCACAAAGTGAAAAATCTCATGTCCTCCACTACTGTCGGGCTGCGCTTCATTAGTCGTTCAACATGCCCACGTTGACCTCCCCTCGGCACTTGCCCGCGGCCGGCTTTCTGCCGCCATCTGACGCGAATAAATTGCGCTATTCGCGTTAAATTGGACTCTTGAACATTTTGAGTTTATTCGCTTCATTTGCATCTGGTGTGAACACACCTTAAGTGTCGTTCCATTTGTCTGATACATGTTGGATCGACCCTTGGAGGGTTGAGGGAGTGAGTCAACCACGATGGTATCTTGAAGTGTATATCACCCACAATGCAATGCAGTTATGCATTTGGTGCAAGAAAATACATCCATGATTAGGTTGCAGTAATGTAGCCCGCATAAAACCTGTTGCAGATCATTTCTTAAGAAAATCTCACTGATAGCTTGATATTTTACTGACAAAGTCATAACTAATTACTGTTAATATTTACTTGGATTGTTGTACTGTTCACCTTGCCTTTATTCCCAACATTATCTGTAAACACAGAAAAATTGCTTTGTTTTCTAAGATATCATAAACCCATATCAATAATAGTTATGATTATCATGATACAGATCACAAACTGAAATTTCTAAATCAGAAACTGGTGCAGCTAATTACAAACTGCTGACATGTTGCAGTTATCTTCATCTCTTTGAAATGAGGCTGCAGGCTTTTCTGATGATTTGTAAGAAGCAGTATAGCGCTGAGCCTACAACTGGAGGGCGACCCTTGATAGTTTGGGCTGAAAGTGAACAAGGGCAGGTGCCTTCCATTTAAATCCCCCGCCAAATTTACTTTTAACAGAATGTTTTTTTGCAGCTTGAAAATGTGTGTTTGCAAATATTGGAATTACATAGACTTCTGTTTTTTATGGTTTTATTTTCTAACTGGCACACATTTCAGCAGTTGGTGTGTGCAGCTGATATGTGCATGTATGCTGAGAAGAAGCCAGGCTTTTAGGCTTGTTGGAGTGATTTACTCAGAATAAGCTGTTTGAGAACACTGACCCTCATATTGAAATTGGTTAGAATTTACTCCTTCGAGTCATCGTCCATGACCAGTGGTGACCTTTTGACCCCATAGCACTCTGTTGGGGCTGATTGGATATTGGCTATATATATTGCCTGCAGGGTCACCGGGGTCATACAGTTTGTCTCACACAGGCGAAGCCTACCTCGGTCTGCATTCGCTCAACGGGGAGGGTCTCAACATCGCCCCCTCTCTACATTCGCAGGTATGCACTGAGGACAGCTGCAGAGTTGACCTCAATGCTGTTAACCCAGACCCCCAGAAACCCTGGATACCTACCCTTAGCCTAGCTCCTTTCGACCTCTCCTCAGATCCCGTCCTGACTTTACCTTTGACCCCATCAATTCCTCCCCCAACACAAACATACTCAAACTGACCCTGTACAGTGAGCCCTGAGGAGCTTATAGCTTCACGCGAAAAGAATGAAGAAGTTTGTTTAAGGCTGTTTAAATTTGTATTACAGCATATTCCTCTATAGTTACATGTACACATAGTCCTTACCTATAAGTATTAAGAGAGCACATGGTCAGCCTCAGGTCAGAACCCCTGGACCAGTTTAGGGGTATCAGGGACTTCATCAAGACTCCTGTAGTTGTCAACATGGAGCTGGAATATTCCTATCTGGGGACTGAACCAAAAACCCCTCTGATTAATGGTCAGTTTCTCTACCTCTGTGTTGTCCTGCACATCCAAAATTTCAACAGCCCCCTGTCTTTGTAGTCCTTGTTTCCCCCTGCCATTCCACACATTCCTCCATCCCATCTCTGCATATGTTCACCTCCTTCTGTAGACCAAGAAGACGCTATCACTCCTCTGTTCAGCCTGTGTTTGTTCAGTTAAAAAAAACTTAGCTGGTAGCATTAAATATTAGTTTGGTTGTCTAAATGTTGTGCTGAAGTTTGTGTTGAAATTTGTGGGGGTGTTATGTCTGACAGGTGGATACCCTGCACCGTGCTACACACCTGACGGGCGGCTATGAGGAGCTGTCGGGTAGTGGCCTCTACACCCCTCATCGCCTGGATGTGAGTACCAACTAAAAGCTCCCTTTGTGTTGTAGCTGATGAATAGGTTTGCAGATAGTCAGGATACCTGCCTAGAATATGCCTGGACATTTTCCTCTCTATGGGGGGTCTAAGGATAGAGGGTTACGTATTCTGAACATATTGTAAAGACCCTTGGGGCAAATTTTTGATTTGTGATATTGTGCTATATAAAATAAAGTAAATAAATTCACTTGACTTGTTTTTGTTTGGAGGTTTTTCTGTGTCTTTCCATCTTTGTTACACATAATTGTTTGAACAGCATTTTAATGCTTATTTTTCCATGTGAAGAAGATTCTAACTACACATTGAAATATAGTAAGTGAAATGCTTTTGAACAACGGTTATATGTAACCTAGATGTCCAAAACACATTCATGGTTATAATACTTTTAAAGCAAATTTAGCATTGTTTTAACCTCTCAACATCTAGACATCTTTAACTTGCAAATCACCAAATCAGTGCTTTCTGGGATGTGACAATAAAAACCAATAGCTGATTCTTGCTTGAAAAGTATTTTGGGGACAATTTAATTTCAGGAATGTATTACTTGAGTCTGAAAAATCTGTGTGATCTGTAAAATCTGTAACTTAAGTTACAGTCGGCTTTCCCCACTAAGCTGATTTCTTAAAACGTCAAGAAAACAAGACACCAGGTTCCTGTAATTGGGGCAGGGGATTAGAAAACCAAATTTCCCAAGCTAGATGTCTCCTTGAGAGAACCAATTTGTCTGCCATGTTTACATGTAACATAAAGTAAAGTACGCATGTGCATGACAAAGACTTCCGACAGGGAAAGTCACAGCGGAGCGGGTGGATGAAAGGAGAGATCATTTCACATAGCAGTACCTCCTCATATTTTAAGTAATTCTTCGTAAACATGCATCCAAAATAATGTTGGGGGTATGGGAGAAATCTGGTTACTGACCTGCTGCATATGTATACGTGGATTTACAGAAAGTGCATGTGACACCGTTCTCTGTTTAGCTGCGTAGCCTGATTCCTCTGAGTAACCTGGTTACGTAAGTGCATGAAAACACACTGAATGGAATCCGCTGCTGTCATGTTTTTTACAGATAGGTAGTTCCGAGAATGAAAGCATTTTGTCTGTAACCAGTAAGCTGTCCTGAGGCTGCATCAATAAGCACAAATATAGCTGATATAGACTACAAACTATAAAACTCCCTCATGCAGAATACTCTCTTCCCTAACTGTTTGCAGGCTAACAGCTGGCAGGACACCACCAACCCCCCCTCGGTCACCTCCCCTCCCGGCAGCGTCCACTCCGACACCTCCAACTGATTTGGTGGCTCTCCCTGCCATCACTCCAATTCCCACTGCGGTCTGCTCTGACTACCATCCTGTGTCCTCATTTTTCACTATTCCCTCGTCTCTCAACTAGACAGCCACACAAGGCTGTGCTCACGTTTCATAAACACACACTGTGCTGGAACACAGGACAGTAGTTAAGAGGAATTCTCCTTCCACCCCACAGCTCCACTTCCAAGCTAGAAGCTCCTTAACTCAGAATAAAAGAGGGATGAAGCTTGCTGATGCTGAGACAGATAGAAACCTCTTTACTTTCAAGGACTTTTTGAAAACCACTGACCCAGCTGTGTAGATGATCATGATGTCTGTACATTATGTGTATATGCACGTTAACTTCACACAGTACTCACACAGCTTGTCCATGTGCTGTTGACCTCGGCACTCGACCATTTTGCTTTGGAAAACTGTGTGTGATTGCCTGTATCTCATGAAGCCTTGGCATTTGACAGCCAAACTGTTGATACGGATCACCAGGGAGCTCTGCTCACCTTGCTCGTACCAAAGTGCTGCCCCGGTAGTTGTCAACACATCTGTTCCTCCGAGATCACCCTCTGCCAAGTCAACACAAGACACGGTTGTAACTTCCAGTCCTTATAGCTTGATGTTTCATTCTGTTGGGAGGTTTCAAAGTGAATAATTGAGATATGCACAAATGTGCATGCACCCTCCTTCCATAACACACACCTCACAACTTTTCAGTCGTTTTCATGGTGAGCTGACATAAAAGATGTGTCAAGCACAAAAGTTAGCATCCTTGTCATGGGTGTCTCTACCTGTAAAAGGGTATTTAAGGGGATCACTGTTCTAAACCAGACAGGACAGGTGATAATAGGGCTGAGGAGGAAAGGGCAGAGAGAGGAGAATATCTTTGGTTGAGTGGATGTAACTAATAGCCCTTTTTGTTGCTAACCAATAGAGGGTGTTAGTAGATGGCTTGTAGACTTAACTTCTTGCTTTCTGTCCACTAGTTTATTTGATTGTAGGCTATTTTCTAATGCTGTTTCACCAAGAATGCACCAGCCACCACCAAAAATGAGCTCAATAAAGCATCTAAATGACGTTAGGACAAGAGTGGAAAGATTGTGGGGCATTGATGTGTTATTGGGACAAACGTGACATGAATTTAGAAACGTGACTGTCTTCCATGCATGTAGGACTTCTAGGCGTGATATTATTGTTTTCATTTAACCTTCCGAGTTTTTAGCTTCGTTTTTATTAACAAAAAAATAAAGGGTATAATTATTACAGTCAGACCAAAAAGGAAAAAGTGCATCATGTATTGCTATGATGTGTGTGTCTCTGTGTGGGCGTGTGTACAGTGTTCTTGGGATGTCTTCGTCAAACTGGCTGGTGCCCTCTGACCTTTTTAAGCATTATAGCGACTGGGTGCTTCCACCAGCCAATGACACGCCAGGTGGGGGTTCAACTGAGATCTCCTCCCCATCTTGAAACATTAAGCTTGTGAGCCCGAGGCAACACACTACAACCTTCTGTTGTAACAAAACCAAAAATACCACGTTCAGCAATGTAATAATGCTACTCTGTGTCTCTCTAAAGTTGGTGCACAGCCACCTTTTTCAGTTCGAGGAGAGGAGGGAATTATATTTGTATCTGTGTCTCTCTGTGTGGTGTTGTCATGCCTCAAGTTGATTTGATTTTTTTGGGGGAGTTTTGTTGTGGGGCGTCATGGGAGGGTGGGTGGAGTGAGGACTGCCATATCACACCTGTAATTTGATTGTGAGCATAGAAGGTATGCTCTCCCCTTTACCCATCCTTTAATACCTTCTGTTAAAACCGCAACTATTTTGTTTGTAGTTCTATGGCCAATTGGGCAAGGGCTTCTCTCTCTCCTCTTGTTACCAAAAAAAGAGGCAGCACTGGGTGTAGTAAAACTCTTAACTTTTGTTTAAGACAAACCTGCAACGTTTTGGGAGATTTTCATTCTTTGGAACTATTTTATACATTAACTGTTACGTGAATAACAAAGCATTTTGATAGTAAGGTAAAGCCTTATGAAGATCTAAGTGTCAGTCAAGACATTGTTGAACCATATGTTACAGAACAAAACTTGAGCTTATAAGCTGGTCACGTGTGATATCCCACATCTAATTACTTGTTTTGTTACTCATCGCAGTTCATACGACTGTATCTTATGAATACCGTTATCGCCACACCAAATTATCATGCCCCCCCCCTCCCTTTTTCTACCTGTTGTAATGGATGTCACTGTACAGTTTGTGTAATGTTTCAGTATTTTTTTTTCTTTTATAAACGTTGATGTTTGGTTGAGATGCCAGTTTTATTTGGCCTTTGTGTCACAGGATTCACAGTAACTCTGTATCAATTTTGAGTATTATTTAGGTCTTTTGTTACATAACCGGGTGGCAATGTGGGGTTTACAGGTGCAACATTTGGTGCTGTGGAAAAATAATTGTATCAATTGAGGTTCTCCAATGGACATTTGGTGAATTTTGCTGTTTAGATTTATTGCCCCCCCTTCCCCTTCAGTTTCTACCTTTCCACACTTCCTCAGTTACTTAGTCACTTCCCCAAACCTTCACCCATTTGTGCTTCATTTGATTCAAAATCTTTTTTGAACCCTGCCAAAATTATGCCATTAAAATCTGAAATGTCTGTTTGTGGACCAGCAAAAGGAGTTTCGAAGCGGTTCAATAGTTACATGGACGAGTGTTAGTTCATTCTCTTGGAGAGTAAAAAGTAAAAGGTGTAGGTGTCTGTTTTGTGGAAAGTTAATCCCAGAAATCCTAAAATGTATTCAAGTGGGTCATTTTTAATGCAGAAATATTGTGCAAATGTGGAAGCAGTGAAATGGCACACAACTGAGGAGGTTAGTACTGAATTTAGTCTGAGTCTTTTGACACCCTGAAACAGGAAATGTAGAGGTCTCTAAGCTTTGCTCCGGTCACGCACCACTCATGTCACCTCGCCTCGGAAGTAATAAGTACAGCAAAAACATTCACGCCTAAACACTTAGACCTCAAGGTATACATTGTGTGGTCCCCTGTATTTTTGCAACAGGTCTGCCATTCTAAAACACAGAACTTTGTTTTACTGTTGATCATGTTGAAATCTTTTTTGGATTCTGCAAGTGACTAAATGACTTCCTCAGCACCAAATGGCTTCTTAAACCTTTTTGATTTCTTTTTTTTTTATTAGTATATTTGTATCTCCCCTCTTTCCCTTGTATTTACCCCTCTCTCTACCTCTGTCTTTCCATTACTCTTGTATATAACCCCCACTGTTTTCAGACTTGTGAGTCTGTATGAACTCCTTTTATACCTCAAACTTTAGAATTGTTCTAGAAAGAGTAAAACAAAAAGGAAGAATATGACAAATTGTAGTGTTCTTATTAGAAAATTAATAAAATGATTTAGTGTGACTTTTCAGTATTTCATTTCAGAATTTAGGAGTGTTTCATTTTATAATTTGTCACAAATGCTCTTGTGATAGTCAAATGTAATAAAAGAAGAGATTGCACCATCTGATGATTAATATGTGAATCTGTCAGCCTCACTGAGAAAACCACTCAGAAATAAAAGCATCTGTCCAACATGGACAAAATCCCTTTCAGCCTTTAAACATGTGCAACTTACTTTTTATTTGATTTATTGTTGTATTAAATTCACAAATACAAAAATGGATCAGAGGTAGTTTTGCAGAAGTTAGCTGATGTCCAGCAGAAAAAAAAATGAATAGATGAATATTTACACAATGTGTACTAGCTATGACCGTAAGAGTCCAGACTTGTTTTGAATTGCAGGCCTGCAGCCATCATACCCCCCGCATTGTCCAACTGTCTTCTTTGTTTGTTTCTGGACAGACGGCCAGATCTTCTGACTTCTGGCCACAGGCAAGGATTTCCTGTAGACAAAACATGATTTACTAAGCATAGCAGGACATGCAGGGAAAAAGGTTTTGAATTTCAGGCAACTCCGTTTTCTAACAACGACTTAAAACAATTCAACATTTGCACCGTTTTCCATCCAGCCAACTTATACAAGAGAAGTAGTCTCTACTCCAAGATGAAACAAAGAAATCAAGAGATGGGATTTCCTGATTCCTTTTTGTGCCAGGAAATCAGCATGTGCATCGGTGCGGTAAGTAAACCTGCATGCCACACTGAGAGAGAATGTGAGAAACCAAAAACCCTGGTGTAAAGGAGCAATAATCTGAATATTGGCCTTTTCTTGTTAATCTAGGCCACAGATGCTGGTATGAATATAAAAAAAAGGGCTTTGAGGGTGTAAAGTTTACATTTGACAGGTTGTATCTTTCGCTGCCTGGTCAGCAACTTTCCGTATCAATGCTACCTGTAATACCTCTGACAGTGGTGAGATAATCTCGACAGGTGACAGCTCCCCCTGCTGGTCAGCACTCCCCCGACACAGGCAGCACAGGATCCACTTGAACGTCCTCAGCATCTCTTCGTCTCGCAGGGAATAGATGATCGGATTGACCAGAGAGTTGCACTCTGCTATCACCAAACAGAACTTCTCAATGGCGTTGGCGTGGCTGGCTTTACCCAACAGCCCGTCCAGTAAGAGCGTCATGAGGCCGGGAGTCCAGCAGATCACAAAGGCGCCTGCAGAGACGTGGGCAGTTTATGAGGGCAGAAGAGACAACAATAAACTCAAGTCTTCGACAAAAGCAGCGATGTAATGGGACACTGTTGTCTGAAAGTGCAGCGCTGTTAGGTAATATTGTACCTTGAACCTTGATTGCTTAATATTATACGGTTTACTGCCAGATACATTTACTTCCAGGAGACGAGTGAGCAATCAGAGATGAATTATGATAAGAAATGCAGTTTCAGTTGTACTGTGATACACAAGAAATTCCTCCGACCTTTTAACCTAAAATACCCGTAGTGATCAGACAGGGTCTGACAAACAAGCGAGCCTCGAGCTGCAAAACCGGTTTGTGAGAGGGAGGGCTGGAAATCAACAAAAAGATGTCCCGTATATTGTGTACATACAGTGCAGATGTGTGTTTTCAGAGGGACACAGTGCTAGACTCTGCTAATTTTGTAGTCAAATAAAACAAAAACAAAAACAAACCTGAACTGTGACCCACAGCTAAAATCCAGCAGTGCAGGGTCGCACGCAAACAACTCACCCAGAACCATGGAGATAGTTTTCATGAGGTTGACAACAGTCTGGTTATGCCGCATTTCTGAGGTGTACTGGCTGTGGTATCTCACATATATGAAGATGCGAGCGTACATGGCCACCATGATGAAGAAAGTTAGCAGGTTGAAAACCGCCCAGAAGATAAGGAAGCGGCGGCTGTACAGGGGCGCGACGGTGGAGCAGTCGTCCAGATCACACTCGCAGTTCCAAATCGTCGAGGGCACCAGGCCCATGATGATGGCCACGGCCCAGATGCAGACTATCAGCAGCACCACGCGCCGCTTGGTCATGTTGCTGTGCAGCTGCATGGTGATGACGGTCTGGTGGCGCTCCACGGCGACAGCCAGCAGGTTGGCCACAGAGGCCGTCAGGGTGATGTCAATCAAAGCCCCGCGGATGTACCACTGCTCCTTGGTGAGCATGCTGGTCCAGGGGCCTGTGTTCAACATCAGGTTGGCGTAGGCGATACCTGCAAACAGGTCTGCTGCAGCCATGTTGCCCAGGAGATAGTAGATGGGGTAGTGGAAGCGGTGGTTCATGAAGATGGCCACCATCACCATCAGGTTGGCCAGGACCACTATGAGACATACCGTCAAGCCAAGTCCGATCACCACAAAGTCCTGCGGTGTCCACCCTACACTGACCTTCTTCCCCACCCAGTTGTAGAAGAAAGTGACATTGTGGCTGTAGTCGCAGGTATTCCCCACACTGCTCTCCGTGGCCATAACTGCAGACACAAAACAGACATTGAAGGACATGTACCTGTAGTCCACAGGAGGTGTACTGAATTTGTTCAAAATAAAGACCTTCCATTTAGTGCACAATCAGTATTCACCACGTGTAAGAGTCATGATAACAGTTTCATCTCCTTAGCTCAAATCTTATAGCTACTTTTACAAACCGACTGATATAACAACTTGAGAGTAGTAATATAAGTCTCAGCTTCTCATTTTTACTGTATGGAAAATGCTTCAGTTGTGAAACCACTTCTTATAATTATACTGAACTGTGATTTTGTGAGTCCAGACACTTGCCGCCTACACATAACTGGATATATTCTACACAGTGGTTGTCAGTGTGATCAGGACGCTCTGTACAGATAACCATCATCAGTACAGAATGTGTGGGCGCATGGGTGGCAGACAAGTTAGTGTAAAGATTACCGCTGTGACGCTTTGATGAATCGGGTAGGTAAATTAACTCTTTGTGAACTGGTTTGTCTATAAAATGGTATAGGAAAATAGTATGAAAATGCCCATCGCAGTTTCCAAGAGGCACAAAGGTCCTCTTCACGTTGCTCGTTTTGTCCAACCAACAGTCCAAAACCCAAACGAACTCAGTTTGCAATAAAACTGAAAAACAAAACAAAAAGCATGCCGAAGTTATTTGGCCGAGTAATATTTGGCAAGCAAACGTAAACAAAAGTTCACTCTTCATTCTGAGGCAACAGCGTAATCACACAACGTCAAAATACAAAACATTGTAGTAGCCTAACGTGTGTCAACGTGCTGCTGACGGGCCTTCTGCATATCTACCGTCGGTTAAACAGAAACCGCGTTGAGGACATGTGCGTTTAGACTTTCTACAGAAGAAACCTTTAATTATTTGAAACCTACCGCCGTTTTAGGGTCTCCTCCATTCAGACAGGTCCCACACGAAACTGGAGTTGGTAGCTGCCATCTGATGAAACAGAAAGAGTTGTTCTCACTTCTGTTAGTCCATGCGGACGCTCAGTTTCCAGTCGACGGCGCATCAGAATAAGTCTCACTCAGATCAGCTGGCCCGACTGACAGGTAGCCGTGCTGCCTCCAGGCACAGCCTGAAACATCGGAAAACACACACACGCAGTCGGTTTTACTCTTGATGTGCCTCTACAGAGGAGATTTTGCCTTTAACCAACTTTGGGGTATTGCTCAAAAAGGTTCAGCTCAAACTGCGAGTGTTTTAATCGATTTTTAAAGTTATAGTAATTAAATGTTAAATAGTAGTGATGCCAAAACAGTGAAAATAAGGCTCAAAGCAAACTTGAACAGAACCAGTCCCCAGTAATTTAGGAGGAGCACCTGAAGGCAACAGGAAATAAAAACCAAACGCGGTTTTTGACTGAGAGAGAGAGATTAAATTCTATATTTTCAGTGGCAATAAAACTGATAATTACACCGATGATTATTATTTTTAGAGGGATCAATAAGGATATTAGTGTTATATTATCTGAAATTACTGAAAATACTTAGCGATGACCAGAATGTTAGTTTCGTTATTTCCTGCCCTCCCGTGGTCACAGTGAGCAACTACACTGCACTATGTTAAATTGACTGGGGGTATTTAGCAGAACACCAAGGGCCCATATTTAATAATGTAGTCATTTCAGAGGCAGGAGTACAATAGCCTCAACAAGACTCAAACCCCAAAACAACTTTAGACTAGTAACATTACATTTTCAGGCTCAGCACTTTTTGGCATTTAATGTAGGTCTAGAATACAACTGTTAATAAAGTTAATAAAGGCTGCTTTCTTTGACTTAATGGAATAAAAGTGAGGTAAATCAGGAAGTCATACAACCCCATGCCACTGTTATACACTATCACAGGGATGATGATTAATGACTAGTCAAATGTAAACACGAAATGTGTAGAACCTACATGACTGTGGATTATAAAGTATACTTTCCTCATTTGGAAGAGTGCAGACAATAATACTGATTAATAATAATCTATTGAGATATTAGACATGGTATTCATATTCGTTCTAGTGTATAGTGTCTGTATTACTAATGTGAACTTTATCATCAAACAACATAAATGCACCATGTAACACATTCCTATGAACAGGCCTGCAATAAACGTTAACCTCTGCACGTCCGGTCCACCTCCATTTACACTGCGTGTGTAGAGCCATGGTGTTCGCTGCCCTCCAGTGGTCACAGCGGGGAACTGCAACGTTACGTTTGTCAAACGTTCGTCAATGCAGACATAATGCAACAGTTTCCGGTGAATACTCTTAAACGACAGAAACGCAAAGTATCATAATGATCTTCACAATATGATAATAATACAGATATTCATAACGATTATCATGTCACGTTTTTGTTTATTTTATGCTTAAAGTTTTACCGTGTCATATGGCTTGTGGCTGGCGAAGGGGGATGGCAGGCGATTTCCACGCCGTTACTTAACATAAACCGTATAGTGGCAGGTCTCCACGGCATTACATTCACAGTTTATATGAGCGGTAGACAATAACTCTATCAACTTAACACAAGTGTTATGAAGTAATGTGTCTGTCTGGCACATAGACTGTAGACTGAGTGTATTTAGATTCATGAGTGTTTACTGCCCTCTAGTGGTCACATCGAGGAACCGCAAACATTGATTTCATCAAGTTGGCGTCAATGCAGATATGGCAGCATACCACAACTTTCGGTGATTACTTTTAAATTAGAGTGACCAAACTGAAACAACCCGAAACAAAGCTACCAACACTCCGTTAAATCCATGGCACATACACAGTTAATATCTGAATAACCGTTATTAATATCACTATGTACAACATGTTGTATCATAATATCACTTCTATCACTATGTACAGGCAATGTTAGTGGGCTTATTATAAATAAAAGCATCCGTTTTGGTGTTAATTGTATAAACTGTGTTAGCCAGAAATGTAACGTTGTGTTGCAGTTCCACACTGTGACCACTGGAGGGCAGTGATTCGTTATTTTGATCATCCCGACAGCCTCCATAACTGTCCGTAGTAACAAGCTAAAGGGTAGACTTGTTCCCAAAAAATAAAAACGGTTATTTAAACAGCTTTTATCAGTAAAACATTTTTTACATTTTATTTTGTTTAATTATAGGTATTATTTACTGTCCATGTCCGTTAAATTAATTCGTAATTGTATGATTATTTTGATTATATTTATATGTAACAAGTCGTTATTGGTGCGATTATTACAAATATCGATGATTGTTGATAAAAGCATTAATAAAGAGCTGTTTCAATTGCGCATTCTCTGATTATGGACCTATCAGGGATGTTCATATCGGTAGTGTAACGTTACTAATAATAATAATAATAATAATTGCTTGCTATCACTTCTGCCTTGACGTTGGTATGAACATCACTAGGTTATTAATGTTTTACTAACAGCTCTTTATTAATACAATTATTACCAAAAATGTTACTTGTTAACTTGTTCAATTAATATTGACTTGTCCATACTGATTATATTAACGATAATAATCACTGTGCGTTAGCCACTAATTCTGCTTAGTGCTGCAGTTCGTTACACCGGAGAGCAGCAGTAAAGACTCAAACACATCCAGGTCACCTGTCTAGCGTCAAATCAGACATTATACCATGCTAACACTTCCGGCTAACTCCTTCACAATAAAGCAATCCAAAAAGCAGGCCGCTTTACTAATACCCTGACCAAGTATGTAAATGGCGGTGGATAAAACATTTTTTGTTGGCTATTTGTTGAAACGCAACGCTACATTGGTCCTTGTACAAAAGTGACTATGAAAATCTTGTGTATATCTTGAAATTTGTGACAGTCAAGTGTCCTCAATCTTGTCTTTTTACTATTGTACTGAAACACAACCAAATATCTTAATCCTGCAACAACAAGGACACTCAGTGTTATGGATACAAAAGACTCAGACCCAGTAAACATCAGATCTTTGCCCGTGGGTGGACATCGTTTCGAAACTGAGCTGCAGTTCCTGTAACTTTTCTTCCTGACACAAGCTGACTTGTAAAACCTGTCTGCCAATAAAGCTCCCCCTACAAACCAGTTCCAAGAGAGATTTCACATAAAAAAAGACAAGATAGAATTTCATTTATTTTTTTAATTTTCTATAAAAGAGATGAGTTTATTCAATGATCAGAACAGACTTAATCAGAGACCTCGATAGACCACTCACATACCAAACGATAATCGAGGAAAATGTTTCAACAAAACAGAACAAATGTAACACAAAATAAAATACCTGAATAAAGCAAACTCTGGGCTGAGCTGCGGGTCAGCACATTCTCTGTAGAACTCATGGCACATTATGTCCAACAGTTATTGTGAAAAGGGAAAACAAGGCTAAAAAGGAATGAAGTTTATTTTTACCCTTTCAAAACCAGTCTAAGAATAAAAATTCTATATTCATATATGGTGGACTTCATAGAAATAAAAAAAGGTGACTTAAGCACAGAAACAGGTTCTCCTGAAGTACTGTTTATCTGTTTATTCTCCTCAATAGAACGCTTATCTAGATTGGGGAACATGCCTCCCTGCACCACACACACTTAAAAAAATTAACAAAAACAAAAACACACACAGTCGTCCAAATTTACACAGTCACACTCAAAGACCAGACTCAAACGCTAGTGTGGCAACGCTGAAACATATCTACCTAAAATCTGCTGATTGAACAAAATGAGAAAGTAGTTGTCAGGTGTGTACACTCATAGAAGTCCAGCTAAAACTAAATTTAAAACCGAATATTGACAACAGGTAAAATATAAAACGCTGTCTTTACCTTTTTTTGCTTATTTTTTTTTTTTACACAAACTCTTTCAAAAAATCTCCCTCCCCATTCAAATATTACACCACCCAGTCCTGACTCGCCCCTTTCTAAACCCCCTCGAAGTGTAATATAAGCCAACGAGAATTGCAATACAATACAGGCACTGGAGAAAAACACCGTAAGAGACAAGTGAAGAGGACGAGATGCATTCAGATTTCAATCCATCCCCGGTCCTAAAAATGTCTCCAAAAACATAATTATAACTCACATCCACTATTATCGAACAAGAACAAAGATATAAATCAAAACTGTTTTTTCAGCGTTTTCCGTTTCTTAGCTTTTGTAAATCGTTTGTCTTGTTATTTTGTACTGTCGACAGTGTGCCCTCAGTGAATTAGAAGATGATTTGATGCAAAAACTAACTGGGAGCTCCTCCAGTCCCTTCAGCTATTTTTTACTAACCTGATCCAAGTTACAGCTACAGAAAGGTGTTAAGTATTTGTCTAATTCCCCTGATTGTCCCCATCCTGCCTTGACCACTCTGCCTATTGACATTTGATCAAAACCTTTAGGGAAGATCAGAGCGCACACAGAAGTTACAGCGAGGGGCTCCTCATCGTCTCATGTCTCAACTGATCCAGTAGTGTGACTGTTGTGAACAGGCCAATGATATGAACATTTCCAAGAGTGTGTCTCAAAGTGTAATACAAATAATGGTGCGACACTTGTAGTGAAATCATATTCCAACTCAAGCTCAGAAATGGCCAAACCGTTCCCCTTTTCGGCCAACAAGTTCCTGTTGTAGCTTTAAATGAAAAATACAAGGCAGGATGAAAACATCAACTGATTCTGTCTTTGATAAATACTTGCTGGAACTATGATAATGCATGTATTCAGGGGATTGTTTTTCCACTAGCTACCTACTATGTTTTAGGACAAGTAATTTAGCATAAAAGATAATGGGTTGTTTGGCATAGACATAAGTGGCGGAGTGTGTTGGTGTGAAGATTCGAAGACCTAAAGAAGAAAAAAGAAAGATCCAAAATAAACAGTTATTGTAGTATAAGAAAATACTTCTTTACAGTAGATACTAGATGATGAAAAAAAGGTCTGCATTGCTCCTACTCCTGGTTGTAAATGTTATTGTTTTGTCCATGTGTGCAGGCCACAGAACATAATGATCTGTTTAGGAAAGAGGTGTAAGGCAAACTGTACCTTCTCTGCTGAGAAATATACATGATTTACAGTATGGAAGTTGCCCCCCCAACCATTTTACACTTACAACAATCAAAACAAAACAGAAAAAAAAAGACCAGTCTTCTTCACCACCCCAGACTTCTGGCAGTCTCAAAACGCCTCTGTGCAGTCTGTCAGTACATTATCAGAGCATTTTCATACATATTGGGATGTCTTTCCTTTTGCAATTTATTGTTGCGCCCACGCACACAGCAAGAAGCAAGTGTGACAAAGGCAACTGTGCCAACAGGGGTCCTCTTTCTCCTGTTATGAGATATCAGGCAGGCAATGCCCAATTCCCAGGAAATGACATCCAAAACAATGAGACCCAATGTGTTGCGTGTGTTCAATCCACAGGGGCAAAGCGAGCTGTGACTGCCCGTCCAGCGTTTTTACTCAGTCTCAGAGGGCCCGTCACATCCACATACAGGCCGTGTCCCTCTGTGGTGCGTGGTTGCCAAATCGCTCTTAAGAGGAAGTTTACATCATCCAAGTTCTTTTTTTTCTCTCGCTTTTTTGCAGTTACGTTTCAGGTGCTCTTCTCCTCAAAACAGGTTCTCCTCAAAGATAGCCATTAAGTCACTTTGGAAATTCATGTCAATAGTTGCTGCCATCTGGAGAGAGAAAAGAACAACTAAGCATTTCCTTTACATTCATTACTTCTGAGAGGGCATCTTCAACTTCTGGAAAATGACTCCTACAGCTACTACAAATGTAAATACAATTATAATTTGTGATTATATATACATTTTGTATTACATGCATCATATTAAACTCCATAAAACTAAAGAATGCTAAAAACAATTATCTCACCGCTTCCCGCCTCCTCCTCTCCTGCTCTCGGCGGCGTGCTAGCTCCCTCTGTTGGTCTAATGGGTTCTGTGTGGCGGGCTGAGGCGGCGTGGGAGGTTGAGGAGGCTGCTGAATAGCAGCCGGCTGCGGCTCCTGCTGCTGCTGCTGCTGCTGCTGCTGCGAAGGAGCTTGGATGTGCTGTTGCTCCAGACGCCTGCGTGGCTCCTCGTGCACCCTTCTGCTTGGCTCCATGATGTCCTCTTCATCTCGACCTCTGGAAAACATTCAGGTCAATAATTCACACCAGACAAAATCAAATACTTTTCACATTGCTGTAGGAGGTTTGCAGCTGGGTAAGAGATATCCTTACAGCTACATGTGGTGCCTTTCTAGATGTCTCACAGGAAAAAAATGGCTGAGCTAAGTATAACTACAAGGCCAGAAAAACAAGATCACTTAGAAAGATAGCTAGCTGGGGGATGTTAAAGGCAAAAGATCTAACACTGTTGAGCAGAGCTTTCTCTGGATGTAGGTCTCACTATTGTTTAGTAGACCGTAGAACTGAGTTTTGTTTTATAGACTTACAGTATGTCTATGGTTAGTCAGTTACCGGCAATACGCTTATCTTCTGCAGCCCTTTGGATATGATGATATTACTTATCAAGTATCAAAATCTTGCCCAGTGCAGCACAGAACGTCCGTTTCAGTTGAAGCAGGGTAATTCAAGACATCATTAAAACTGCAGTGTAAATAATGGCTTGAAAAAGAGTAGACACTCATATATACTCTCTGATGCCAGCAGTCGAGAAGTAACATCGCACCCCACCAAGCGATGCATAAAACTGATTATAATCTTTTCTGGTTCATATGTTGACATCTGAAACAAACCCTCCTGCAGTCCTTAGTTAAACTTGATTCTCAGTTGGCAGTTGTGGTCATACTATATGGCCACTAGAGGGCATAATACATCATGTTATAGTCCAGGGTTTCCCATGTCTTATCGATCATCAGGCAGCCCACCCAAATACATATTGTCTTTAATGTATGACTGGGACTGTGCTTTAAATGCTGAAACCTGTACTTTGTTCATGTTGTTTACATTTCTTTAGGCAGTTGAGGCTCTTTGTTGCATCTATGTTGAGGTCATGGAATTACAGATTGAGCCAAGCTTCAAAGTCTGCCAGCTTCACAACTCTCATTATGGTGTGTGTCTATCAATCAGTTTAAATGATAGGTAAGCCCTTCCTACCAGTAGAAGTGACAAGGCCTCTCAGATGAGTTGTTACACTTTTTTTTAAAACTATACAGCAAGTCTAGCCCCTCTTGTTCTAAAATAGCTTTTTATGGCCTGGATTGCTGTAAACCCATATAGACATAGCCTGTTCAACATTCCTTATTATTAATCTCTCATCTAGTTTCGTGGAGCAAATATACAACTAATTAAGGTGTATCTCCTCAAAACACTATAGTCCCTCATGAACTTTGCAGCCCTGCACATATTTTGTCTCCCGTCTTCTTCTAGACAATCTTACCGTAGTTTGTCCTGCTCTCGGCGTAGTCGGTCTTTCTCGGCCTGCTCTGCTTGGGCCTTCAGGGCTTTCTCCCTCTCCTCTTTCTCCCGGGCAGCACGACGGAACTGCTCAAAACTGTCGCTTGATGACTTCACTGCAGATAAGGGCGTAGATGTGGACTTTTGTGCCAGGCTGGCCCATGAGCCCATATTCTTCAGTTTCACATCCTGAGAAAACATAAACAAAGACAAGAAGATGAGCCACATTAATTATCAATGATGCAATCGAATTAAGTTCATAAACTGAGAACTTAAAGTGGTGTATGAGATTATAAAAACAATTAATTACACCCACCTGTACCTTTTTGGGGGCAATGGGTGCCTTGGACTCCTGCTTGAACTTATCCTTGTCTTGCAGAGGCCCAATGGGCTCAGAGGAGCGGATGACAGGTCGCGAGCTGTCCATAGACTTCACATCTGCTTAACACAAGTACACACACAGTCTCAATAACTTGTGCTCCTTCTTCTACTATGCATTTTAACCGCAAAATTACCAGAGGAAAGACAAGAAGTCTCACTCTGTTGGCCGTGGCCTAGTTGAGAAGGCTTGTTATCAGGATGTTTGTGATGGTCTGGTCTCATTGCAGGGTTAAATGGATCTCCTCTCATCACTGGTGATGGAGGAAGTTTCTCCTCCTTTAACCCCCCTTGAATCCCAGGGGCTCTCTGCTGCACGACAAGCAAATGGAGTCAAAATCAGACAGAGCCAATTGGAGACATAATGTTAGCCCTGCACTAAACCCCCATGAAATAATGTGTCCAAGCTGTGCAGGTGTCTCACCTTTTTGGGCTGTATGTTGTGAGGCGGAGACTGGTGAGACACAGGTGGATACTGGGAAAGTTGTGGGGAATGCATCATGAGAGGGGATGGGTTATCCCTCATGTGACCTGTATACAGAAGGGAAGGGTGCAAAACTTCAGCCATCATAATTAATTTGTACAGCAACAGTTTTAACACGTACAACCAGAAGTTACGTCTTCTCAGACTTACCGGTGTTATAAGGGTCAGCCTTGGCTGGACGAGGGGAGGGCTGCTCTTGCTGCTGCTGGATGATCTGCTGTGCTTTGTTGGTGGGCATGGATACCTTGTGTTGTGATCCTTGGGACTGACCAGCTAGTCCAGGACCCTGCTGGTAGTTAAGTTGCTGCTGTTGTGGCTGTTGTTGCTGCATGTGGCGGGCTTGGTGTAGAGGAATCTGTTGGGGAGGGGGCTGATGTAATGGGGCTGGCTGAGCCTGGGACTGAACAGGGAGCTGGGGAGGAGGCAGCGTAGTCTGAGAGGATAGTTGAGATTGGGATTGGACAGACTGCAGGAGAGAGGTCTGTCCTGGTTGTTGTTGCTGCTGCTGCTGCTGACGAGCCTGCGCCTGGAGCGATTGCATGGACTGCTGGGGCTGACGGGCTTGCTGGAACTGCTGCAGGTATAGTTGTACTTGGTTCATAGGCGTTGTAGACCCTGGCTCTTCATCATCCTCCAACAGCATCTGGGGAGGCTGGGAAGACAGCAAGCCCTGGGGTGTGAGTGTTGGAGGGGACATGGGCCGCTGGTGCAGAGGATGAGGAGGGTGGAGGATCTGAGAGGAGAGCTGGTGCTGTGGTGGTGGTGCTGCTGCTGCTGCTGACTGGGGCTGGAGCTGCTGCTGCTGCTGTTGCTGCTGTGGCAGGGTTGGCTGCTGCTGAGGAGGTGCTGGTTGCTGCTGAGGGGGTTTGGGATGAAGAGGTGCTGCCTTGTGACTGGGTCGAGAAGGCTGCTGTGGCATGGAACTGTGCAAGGCTATGAGTTCACAGTTCCAGGAAAGGAAGAAGAAACAAAACATATAATTAATACAAATTTGTTGTCACAAAACTATCTTTCATTTTTGTGATGGGGATCCGTGAATTGTTTACTTTAAAAAAAATAAAAAAGCAGATAAATTAGCAAAATGTGTACCTGCATTTTACAGTTATTTTGTGGGAGCTGATAAAAACAGGAATTTAAGAAAATGCTCCCCATTGTAATGTGTAATTTGTCAATGAGTATAAGCCAATTGTGTATTACACCATTACACCAGGAGACGTCAGTGCTTATTTACATATTTTCTGAAGAGCAAATTAAAAAAAGAAATAAGGAATGGCCATGCTCATTACAGCAGTCGTATTAAAGCTTTAATACACGATGAGTGCAAAGCATGAGGTCAGGTTTATGTTAACTGTAGGTTATTGTAGATTAAATGACAACCAAAGTGCACTGTAAATAAAACCACAATCTTCATTCTCCCTCTGCTTGCTCTCCTAAATTGGTTGTAGGTTGGAGTAAGATAAAAGAAGACAGACATTTTGTTACATGTGGTTTAAATGGAACACTAAAGAGTGAAATGATCAACCAATAGAAATTATGTTTATTTTGCTATTTATGTAGACATGGCGTGTGCCAATTTTGAAAACTGCATGGGGACTAGTTGACTCTGTGGGAGTCATTGTTCTTAGAGGGATTGCAGTTACACCTGCAGAAACAATGAAAATCTAAGTAGTCATTAGTATTGGAGTCGTCAAAAATGCAGCAGCCTGCATACAACCTTACCTGGAGATGGGAGGATGGGATGCTGGTTGAGGAAGGGGTGGGTCTCAGGGGAAACTGGCCCAGCAGAATGAGCATTGAGGTGTGGAGGTGCAGGTGAGGAGGAGTTGCCTGTGTGGTGGGACAGATGCATGAGGGGCTGGCCGAAAGGCGGCAGGGAATCAAAGCTACTCTCCAGTAACTGGGAAGACTCCAGAGCAGCTACAGGGGGAGCAAGGAAGCCTGCAGGAGATGGCTGATGCTGCTTCATCTGACTGCTGGACTCAAGGCCTGCAGCTTGGGAATGAAGCCCAGTCGGGGGAGGGCCGCTCTGAATGTGAGGGTGCGTCTTCTTCCCCTCCTTCACAGACTGGCCCTTCTTCTTCTGCTGCTTTATAATTCCTGAAAAAAGTGTAATAAAGATTAGGTACTTAAAGGAGCCAGGGAACTCGCAATCAAAACAATAAGAAAGACATAGTTTGGTGACAACGTGAAATAGCCTGGGATCACAGGAGTTGTTGTCTTCACCACCATTGCCGTCATCTTCTCCCAGATTAGGATTCCTTCAGTGTTCATTGTTCAGGAGCTTTTTACTAGGAGCTGAATTGTGCGCAAATGTCTCCTCTCCAAAACAAACAGACTAGGTGATGTAAACTGGTAAAAATACTGAATAAAGCAGTTTCAAAAAGCACTGTTTCTCCAAACTCTGATCCAGACGTCCAATGACTAAAAATCCTTTATTCGTTTAATATATACTGTATATTTAAAAACGACCAAGATCTAAAAAGTGTATCGTAAAAATGTGGCTTAAAACTGGATAAAAAAGTACATTCATGACAGCGTCTGGCAGACAACCACAACAATGAAGCATGCGCAAAGAGGACATGACGCCATTGACAGACGACTAAATGAAAAGAACTGTTACCTTGATTAAAATTAGGGGTTTCTCTAGGTTTGAAAATTGTTGGAAACATTTGGGATAATGTAAGTAACTCAACAAAATATATGAACATACGTCTAGTTGTTTATAGACATTTTAATGTGGAAAAGTTACATATTAAACCTTTAATTTAGTATTTTTGATTATGGGCATTTGAGTGGTCAAATTTGTAGTAAGTCACCTGTCGCCTCAGCTTCACTGTCTGTGCTGGAGCCACTGCTCTCTGAAGAGGATCCAGTCTTTTTGGAGGTAGCCAAGGACTCCACAGGCTTCTCAACTGCAAAACAACAACTATGTGCTCATGCATTTCCAGAATAAAGCAACAATATGAAATTGTATCATTTTAATTCCTAAATAAAGTAGAGAATTAGTCTGTCTATGTGTCAGTCCTGCGACAAGTTGGCCACTGTCCAGGGTGTACCCCGCCTAAGGCCCAAAGTCACTGGGATAGGCTCCAGTCACCCGCGACCCCTAACGGGAACAAGCGGTAGAAAATGACTGACTGACTAGAGAATTACACACTTAGGTGTTTACACAGAGAGTGACCAGTTCCCCTTGCTGGTTTCCTAGAGTGGCTTACCTGGAACCTTTTTCTTCTTGCGGAGGCAGGAAGACACATATCTTTCCAGCTCGCGCAGAGTGGAAGGCTTTAGTGTCTCAAAGTCAATCTCGATCTCATCAGGGTTTGAGTTTTTGAGTGAGGGCTCTCTGGACTGGATGATATGCACTACACGGCCGAGCTTGTCACCAGGAAGCTTGTTGATGTCCAAGCTTAGCTGCCTCTTCTCTTCGTATGTCATAGGCTTGCACTTTTCCCCTGTAGCTGATGACCCAGCTGCCCCCAGGTCGTCTTCAAGGTTGAGAACAGGCTGCAGGTTGGAGGGATGATTGCTTTTCATCCCTTCCTTTTTACTACAAAGACAAAAAACAAATGTGTAATTTACCCATATGTATGTAACACTGACTAGCCTTTATACAGTAACTTTCTAGAAACACATCTCAAAGTGCTTTACAACTAAAACCAGACACATTTACAGGTGATTACAGATGTAGAAGACATAATAAAGATAAGTAAGTATTTTAAGTCTCTCAACACAATACACTCAATACAAAAATTCATTACATCAAACTATGTCAACTCAAAAGATACCAACCAATCTTCTAGGAATACAACGATCAATCTTTTACGGATAATATTTATTTACAAGAAAAACACCTGCATGTAAAACATGTCCTGTTATGATCAAGCCTCCAGAATTTAACCTGTGCCACAATTACACAGTGATGTGCATAAAAGCATAACAAGAAGAGGGATACAAAATTGAGTGAAGGTAATACTGAATTGTGTCATGCCAAGCTGATGGCTAAAGAAACATTTAATATCTATGAGATGCTCTAATCTACTGCCTGACATGGAAAACATTTATACAAGTTTAATACCCACCTGGGTTTTTTCTTGGGAACAACCTCTTTGTTGTTATTGTTACTGGTCTTGGTCTTCTTAGAGAGCTGCGAAACAGGTGTAGCATCCTGGATCTCATCTACAAGGCCTGGCATGCCTCCTTTCTTCTTATGCTTATCTTTCTTCTTCTCCTTCTTTTCCTTCTCCTTTCTCTTTGGTTTGCTGACTTGTGGTTGGGACAGGGCAGCCAGCTGCTCGTGGACAGCTTTCAACTGTATCAAAAGAAGAGATTCAGTTCTCAACAAAAGGTACCAAGGGGCAGGACAACAAATTTGCAGGCACCTTGAATCTTCTCTGGTCACTGACCTGTTCCTGGAGCTCTGCCAACCTCTGGGCTCTCTCTTCTTCAGAGTCATCTGTGGAAGACGAAGACTCAGAGGACGAGTCACTGGAGCTGTCTGAAGACGAGGCCACGTGGGCCAAAGGAGGCTGCGGCTTAACAGGGGCAGGATGGTGAAGTGTAGGAGGTGGGGCAGAAACCAGGGGCTTGCTCTCAGGTTCATCTGGCATCTTGGCAAAACGCATCTCAAAGACATCCTATAAAATGAAAAGAAACAAACAAGCTAAGCAAAATATATGTTTATGTTTGTAGGAAGAGACTCAAACCACCACAACAACAAACATTAAGACAGAAATGTGATGGATTGGGCATGTGAAACCATGGACAAATATAACAAACCTCTGGTCAAGTAGTTTTACTGTTTAACAAAACCTGTTGTTTCATCTCCAGGTTTATAGTAAAAAATATAACCTTGTTTTTTCAGTTTGTGAGTACTGAGCACTGAGGCAGCATCCTGGCAAAAGTAATTGTTTTCTACTGTGAACAATCAACGGAAAATACTGTTAATGTTCTTGTCAAAAGCATACAACTTATTCAAAATAAATTTCTCATGCAAATGTAAACTAAAACAACAGTGATGTGCTTTAATTGCTGATCACTTTTCTCTGTAAGTGGATGCTTGAAAGTTAGCTTACATGTTCCAGACCCAATTTCCAGTACTACTAAACAGGACAGCTAAAAACTTAAAGACTACAAAACATGGATTACAAAAATTATGGTATTGACTATTATACATTTTCATATACCCAAGCATATTATTAATATAATTTAGTGATATTTACATTTAGAAGACGCTTTTATCCAAATAATACATCCCTAATAGCAAGAAAAATATTGAAATATCATGATGGCTGATATAATTCATATGATATTTAAAAATATTAATTAAAGTCCATATTGTTGAACTGCCTGTACTTTTTTGTTTGCATGCATTGTTTGCATGTTAAGACAATATTTACCTGTAGCTTGCGAGCCATAGTTACAACCTCATGGTCTGGTGGATTATATTTGTAGCAGTTGGAAAACATTAATCGTACGTCAGCAGCAAACTCCTGTGGTTCTCGGTATTGCCTGTTCTCTAGCTTGACCTATTAAACAAATAAAGGGAATGAATTACTTGCCACGCCACAAATCCTCTCTCGTCAATAGCTTATGGTACCATTGGTAAACTATGCCATCTTCAACACACCTTGATGGTGCTGAGGTCCATTGGATGCTTGATGATATCATGATAATCGTGTAGTCCCAGTGCATCCACATCAACAGGTTTGTAGAATGGCCAGGCGTAAGCAGCATGCTTCTTGGACAGCATGTCCCTAACCAGACTAGCGCAATATCCCAGCTGATCCTGTGGTTTGGGGCTATGACCTCCACTTGGTCCGCTCAGTCCCATCCCCATGCCTATGTGATGCTGGGAGTCTGGAGCATCCTTCTTCATCAGTTTCATAGGCCGGGTACTCTCTCGCCTGGGTAGTGTCTTCCCAGATTTGGACTCTGCTGGTGAAGACTCACTCAGCTGGTCATTTGCTGTGGGCGTTGTAGTGTCTGCTTTCCTTTTCTGGCTCTTTCTTTGCTAGATAGAAGTGAATATAAAGAAAGCACAGAAATGGGGCACAGGGGTGAGGAAATAAGTTATTAGGATGAGATGCCAAAACGTAACCACACCTGTCTAATGCTCCCAAGCATGGTCAAAAATATTCCCACCTGCCCAAGCATATTTCCCTGTGTCAATCACACTCACTTTGGTCATGGTTATAGGGTTCTGCAGCATTGGGGCAGTGCTCTGGATGGATGCTGGGGTAAGGGAGGTCTGAGCAGGGGGAGGCACAGAAGTCATGATGGGAACTTGAGGAGCACAGTCTGACGGGCCCAGGGAGTAGGGAGCTCCAAGCTGTGGCACATGGCTGGGTAACGTCGGGGGCATGTGGGACGGCAAGGCCTGCATTAAAGGCTGGGGAGGTAGTGAAGGCGGGCCCTGCACTGGTCCTCTGGTCTGCGGTACTGCTGAGAGGTTTGACAGACCACGTGTTTGAGGAGTCGTGGACGAAGGATCAATGATGGCCCCTGGTTTCAAGTTCAGACCTTGATGAGAGAACAAGACACTTTGATAAATATCTCGTCTCACAGAGGCCAACTCCAAGAACATTTGTTGACTGCAAGATAGTGTAAAGGGGTAAATCACATACCTCCATCCCTCCGGCCCCGGCCACGTCCCTTGCCTGTCATGACAACAATCTCAGTTTCTTCCTGAGGCATTTCTGTGACCTTTTGGAGGAAAGCCTTCTCTAGCGCCTCTGCCATTAAGACTATGTCATCTCCAGGCTGCAGGACGAGACAAACAGTCTTAGCAAAAGTGGAGGTATATCAGAATCTTTAGCACTTTCTGGTAACAAAGGCTCCAGTGTACGACTATGTTACCTTGTTGTATATGTAGCAGTTGGTAAACATCGTGTTGAAGTCTTGGATACATTCTTGGGCATTGCAGTAGTAACTGTTCTCAAGCCTTTTCTTGATTGTTCCCATGTCCATAGGATTTTTGATTATTGTGTAGTAGTCCTGAAAAGTTTGCATACGAGTATGTCAACAATGCAAGAAAGGAACTCCGTGTTTTTCAACAATGTGACAGTCTCTACTGGCATGATGAAGCTGCTGTGACTTAAACTGAAGTAAGTAACACATTTCGGATTTCACCTATCATTCTGTAATTCATACCATCTGTACATTTTTATTAAAATAAATCTTCATGATGTCAGCACCACCTTAAAATCAATTGTTGTCCTTTCCAACAATACACCCCAGATATGAAGGTGTATGACAAAGTTTGTAAGGTGTTTTACGAGATTATTTTTTTCTTTTGTTTTTGTGCCACTGTACCAGTTAAGCAGAGCACAAGATAATTTCAAAGCATGTCAGTGACTGGTTTTCCATACTCTATCTGGCATTAATTTTGTTCATCAATAAGCATAAAATATTCTCTGATCCAAAGGGAGGTCTATACCTGCTCACACCGACCCTCAACTCTGCAAGAATTAAATGAAAGATACATTCAGTATATGTGTGTGAAAGCTGTTTTTGCATTGTACAAAAACGAGTGCTACTATAGGACGTCTTCTGAAAGGACGAACATGAGCCCTGATATCTCACGCAATATGTACAAATACAGTAAAGGAGTGGAGTAGGGCTGCAACAACGAATCAATAAAATCGATAAAATTTGATTATTAAAAGAGTTGGCAACAAAATCATTATCGAGTCGTTGTGTCACGCGATTATTACGCCACTCAATAAGCCGCGGAGATGTTTGAGTACAAAGCACAGCGGAGCAGAAATACAAAAAAGAGCGGAGCAGAGCGGAGGTAGATGTCAGACCATCGGAGAGACCTGTAATGTTGTTCTGAAACGCATGGCGGAGGCAGAGATATCAGTACGACCCAAGTCATGCAAGGTGTGGGAGCATTTCACACTAAATAAATTAAAAAGGTGTGTTAATTGCAAGATATGAAAAAGCAACAGGAAATGAGAGAGAATGAGTGTGTGTGTGTCTGAGTGTGAGAGTTTGTGCATCCCAGAGGTGGGTAGTAACGAGATTCATGTACTCCGTTACATTTAC
Source organism: Coreoperca whiteheadi (assembly GCA_011952105.1). Lineage (NCBI taxonomy): Eukaryota > Metazoa > Chordata > Actinopteri > Centrarchiformes > Sinipercidae > Coreoperca > Coreoperca whiteheadi. The sequence goes on along the minus strand of CM022470.1, from coordinate 9,230,952 downwards.
TTGAGTAACGTTTTGAAAAGATTTTTACTTCTAAGAGTAGTTTTTACTGCAGCATACATTTTACTTGTACTTGACTTACATTTATTCTACATATTCTATGCTTTCTATTTTTGCCCGAGAGATGCTGTCAGTACATCTACCCACATGACTCCGTTTCACCAATCAGCTGTAGCATCGCAGTCACATGACCCCACACAAACAGCGGCGGTATAGCCTCAAAAAAAGGTCAGGCACCTATAAACAAAAATATACATCTTTTTGTGCACTTTATTTAAAAAAGCCTCTATATTTGTGGCAGAAGTAAAGCATACATGTGTATGTTTTTTGTGTTAGTCCATTTGTGTTTTGATTTTTATTACTTTAACAGATCAGGGGTGTTCAAGGAGCAACCTGTTTTTTGCGCTGTCAGTTTTTTTTTGAATAAAGGGTTGGAAATTAATGCTTTTTTGTTTTTAAATCAGATTAATTGAAAAAGTAGTCGACAAATTAATCAATTATTAAAATAATTGTTAGTTGCAGCCCTAGAGAGGGGTGACCTAGTTGGTGTGCAGACAATGGTAGACATAAATCATCACAACTCAACATTTCAAAAACATAGATGTACAGCTGAAATGTGTAGATGTGGAAAACCTGGTGGCAATTTGTATGTGATGCCTAATGTGTCCATGAATGTTTTAAAGAAATGTGGCATCACCCACACAGAGACAAAGTACTCACAGGCAGGTTAAGTTTGATCGCATCCACTGGTGCATGAAAGGGCCAGGCAAACTGGTGCTTCCACAGGGCCTTCACCACCATCTTGAGCAGGAACTGCAGCTGATTGGTCTGGCGCTTTGGCCTGTCGGGATTGATGTACTCTGGTGGTGGGGGGTTGCCAACTGATTGGGCCTGCCCCTGGCTGCTGCTACTGCTGTTGCCCGACATCTGCGCTGCATCCAGGCCGTCCCCCATTCTAACAGGGTTGGGCATGGGCTCGGGCCCCGGAGCGGGAGCTAGAGCTGGAGCAGGGGCAGTGGTAGTGGTGTTGGCAGGACACCAGTTCAGTCTTGGCCCCGGCACAGACTCCACTGACAGAGCACCGCTGATCCCATTGCACTCCTCACTGGACTCTCTGGAGAGACAAAAATAGAATACTGCCATTAGCATGTCGATAAATATGTCTTCAATAAAATTTCACTTTATTAATCAGTAACAGTCATTAATAAAATTGTATTGGAATCGTTAACCAATACATAGTTAAGTATGTATTGATGCACTGCAAACGGTAGTAGCATACTAGTCATTAACCACTTTTTTATTGAATAACATTTTTACGGTTTGTACAAACCAGGGTAAGTTACCTTTGGTAATGACTGAAAAAACTCCTCAAATACTGTCAGACATGATAGGCGGAGAATTAACAGTGTTATGAGTTGGTGGATCAGCTACACAGCGAGTCAGAGTTCAGTGTGTATCTGATCCACCAATCAGCACGTACTCCTTCCACATTCACAGCATTAAAAAAATCACTCAAAATGAATAGAACTACTGACTATTTTTTGGTCAAGAACTAAAAGGGAAAAACAAAGTGAGCAAATTAAAGTAGTTTGTGAAAAAACACTAAAATAAGGTGGAGAATGAATTTGAATTAAAATGGTGAAATAAGAAATAGGGTTATCTTTAAAATATTAAACATACTGTATATAATATGTTATTTTCAATAGACAAATGTAAAAGATTTTGTAGTTTTTTCTATTTATTATTGCACAATAAATGTTCTTGAAATACCTCTGTACTATGTGAAATATGTCCTAGTAATACAGTTGAGTACAGTAATAGCTGCCATGCAGTGGCCAAACCAGTGCTTTTTCCCCTTCAGAAGCATTTCTATTGAAAATGACAAACCCCCAGCTCTAGGTGCACCTAAATCATGTGCTGGTGCAACTAAATGAAAAAGTTAGGCGCACCTGTGCCACCAATGTAAAAAGTTAGTCTGGTAAGTGCTAGTGCACCAAATAAAACATTTTAAGCCTTACCTTTTTTCTGGGGGGGGGGGTACTATATACACCGTAGATTTATTTATCATTTATACAATAGGGTTGTATAACAAGATTTGAGGGGTTTTTCCCTTTATGCTATTTACAAAACAAACGTTATATAGACGTTATATATTTGAAAGAATACTTACCCTATTTCTAGTAAGTTATTTCTCCATTTTAATTGTACTCAGTTCTCAGTGTACTCAGCACACGCACACACCCGGCTCTTTATGTTTCTGCCCTGTTAACTTTCATCGGCTGCAGTATGTTTCACCCAAAAAAATAACTCACGTTTTGGGTTTTTTCATCCACGATTCCTTTTTCACGGCAGCCGGTGCGCCGCTTGTGGAAGAGGAAACGATCGAAACCAACGTGCACCCAATGACATCAACACCAACAGGTGCACTTACAAGCTTTACCAAAACTACGGCATAAGTATGCCTTTAAACAGGAGACTGTCTCTCTGTTTCCCTGCAGAGCATGTGCGCCTATCAGTGGACCGCACGGGAGGGGTAGGCCAGGGGAGACTGTCCACTCGTTAATACACCGCGGATGGTGTTGTTTTTGCATGTGCGACCAAAATGGTTGCACCCTGGAGCCCTGGATAAGGTTGTCTGAAGTTGACTGCGTTAGTTATTGGTTTAATTAATGGTTTACAGTCAATGTGAGTTTGTATTGATTACTGATGGTCGCTGATCAGGCTAATTATCAGCTAATTGTAGTCAGTTTCGAACGGCGGTGTGCAGTAAATGGCTGCCCATTGTGTGCCGGTTTAAACTACTTCCTAATTAAACATGATGTGCCTGATGGTGTTATGACTCCTGATGAAACGTGAGAGCTGGTTGCCCGTTAGCTTCCCTTTTTAACATGTATTCACATTCACCTAGAAAGCTAATATTTCTCTGTATAATATGAACTCTTTGAGTCAGCTGCTGTGTATTTACAAATTCGGGATTTTATATGTTTAATTTCCAGCTACATTTTCAACATACATGAAAAACCATGATTATAATTAAACATCAAACACAAGTTTGTCAAAAAACACACATTTTTATTGGGGATCCACTCAATTTCTCTGGGACCCAATTAAATGACCACCTGTCGGTCCCTGGGACTCACTACATTGAAAACGTATCAACATCACTGCACTGTACAGTTTTACTTTGTTTTTGTTGAGATACATGTTTGGATTATGTTATAATGCCCCTAATTCCCCAAACTTACTCTTAAGTTACTGATGCATTAATTTTAAGTAAAACATCAACAGTTAGCGGACAGTATGGGGAAATATGTGTGCTACTGGGTGCTAGAATGATGGGGGAAAGAGAAAAACAGAATGTGGTTTTCTATCGGTTTTAAAAATGTTATTTCTACAAGTACTCTATCTCACACACAAAAACACACACACACACACAGAAAGCTCACGAAAAGATCACAATCACATGTATTAAATTATGACAAGATAAAGTTATCTCATTATTATTCAAAAAAATGTTTACTCATTCCAAAATTACACCTAAATAGATCTGCACATTTACACAACAGCTCAGAGGTTGTTTAGGTTAAGGTTTGGCTCTAGCGTGTGTGTGTATTTTTAATAGATCTTTGTCTCCCCATTCTCTCTCAGGACCTGGGAGTGTTTAGGGATGTGGGCGGATAGGGGTGGAGGGTGTCTGGGAGTTAGCGTCATCAGGCATAATGTCCTCTCCCAGGTACCCACGTATTCAGGGACATCACTTTCAAGATACACACAAAGGCTGTTAAGACAAGGCCAAATAAAAATAGATTGAGGAATAACAATGTTTGGGGGGGGGGGGGCACTGATCATAAAGTTGTTTATTCAAACCTCCATTAGAAACAAGTTAGTCTTCCAGTCTCGCACACTGAAATGCACACCCACAACAGGGCCTTTTAAAGATAAAACACACACCACTGTATAGATCTGTGACTAATCTTATTCTTGATGAGTCACTTTCTCAGAAGAGGGAAGCAGTTTGCACACCACATGATCGTTGCCTTGGCCTCCCCGAGGCTCTAAAACGCAGTGGAGAATATGACTAACTGACCAACATGTTGAATGACAACACGTGAAAAGAAACAGTACCAGTCTAACACAGATGGTACTTTAGTGGCTGGAGGCAAAAAGATAAAATAAACAGGCATAGAACTTAGGCCACCAATGTGCAAGTCCATGGCTCAATACAGCAAAACTTTAAAGCTGGGTAAAATTTATAAAAAAATATTGTAATATTTCAAAGCATTGCTGAATTGGCATTACAAAGAGATTAAACAAATGACAATAGTTTAGACTAACCACTCTTAATCACTTGACTTTCAGCCTAACCAGCTGTCAAAGAAACAAAAGCTGTGCTGTCACAAAGCTGGGATGTGACCACTGGTACAACAGGTATGAAAGCTTAAACACATAGAGACCAATGCAAAAGATAGTTTTAACAAGATTTGCTTAACTATTGTTAGCTCAAACTAGACTACTCAAGTATGCCACTGTTTTGGATTCATAGGTATTTCTGTAAAAACAAACAGTGTGTTGACTGGGTTCTGAATTAATGAATAAGTTTAACCATGGACGTCACAAGTAAAATGTGCTGGAATGTTGGAGGTCCTCTTTTTCCCCCCATTTGGTATTAGGAATTAAAGTCACAGAAGCTGTTAAGGGAAAAAGTTACCAGCGCAGAATCAATACCTCTCTAACACGGTTTCAGGAAGGGCTAGTGCATTGGATTGCACTAGATTATACAGGTGTTCATGATATTGTGTCTACCCCCTTTGTTTTAGAGACCGCACTAGACAGCTTCAGCTACATTCATTTCAGCTGGAGATTTTTCCACCAGTCTTCATTGTCAGATCTAGAACAATTGATCACTAGTTGTCAAAGATAGAAAAACAGTTACAGAGCAGTTAATGCAAAATGTCTTGCCAACTTGCCACTCCTGTCATTTGCAGGAACAATTGGCTCTTTAAAGCACCTGTAAGTGAGCCATGGGATCTAATGGGAATGTGACAAACGCCATGCAAAAAACCTGCCCAGTGTCTCCCTTAAGAGATAGAGAGCATTTTTGTTTAGTGTAAGGCAACACAAACATTACTGACCTAGCCAAACTAGAAAAACAACATTTGGTCAAATTATCAGGATGTGTGACAGAAGACGAACTTAGATAACCTGCTTTCATTGCCAAGAAGACAAGCTTGCAATCAGAACTGTAAAAAGTTCATTTATTATTTTTATTTAGAAATCATAATGGCGCTGCGGATGGCAGCCTTGGTACTGAGCTCTTCTGAAAGAAAAACAATTGTTTTGTATTGGTATTTTGTACAAAATATATAGCACATAGTACCTAAATGGGCATATAGTAGCTTACTGTTTATCTACCTTGTTGTCCTTGTTCTTAGCCATACTTATGCCTACTTCTGTGTATGTACAGAGAGCAACTTAACACCGGAGTCAAATTCCTTGTATGTGTATACCTGGCCAATAAACCTGATTCTGATTATATTCCATCAATATGTTATTGCGATTCTAATCCAATACACGTCTTTTTGTCAAATTCAGCAAATATCTCATAACGGTCTGCTAGCTGTCCATTCAGGGTGTGCGCTGAAAATAAATCCATTTACAGCCCCAGCTCTGTAAATGTGAAACAAACAAAGTGGCTCGGACTGAGCCACGCAACACTATTCCAGCCATTCTAACCATGATTTGTGTGTCAGGTAACGTTAAATGGCTTGCCCACAGACATTCAGCTTACTTTCTAGGTTTCCAAGATATGCTGTTGTTGTGATGTTTAGTATAGTAGCAGGAGAGTTGTGAGTATCACTGTCTGGAGCTGCTGTGTTGGCTCTAAGAAACGTCTCGCCCTCTCTGGCTGTTAGCTCCGCAGCAGCAACTGTAGGGACAGTTTGCTAACCCACAACCTGGCTAACGTTAGTTACATTACTTATGTGTCATTTTTCGTTCTATATCATGGAACTTGTCATGGTATTGGATTTATCCAGAATTGCATACCCCACCTTTAAGGCCATTGTAATTTTGATTAACATTAAATATTCCAATATCTTTTAAATTGTTATTATACGAAGATAAAAGTGTCAGTGAGGGAATTTTAATAACTTCAGTGATGAAAGTCTGAAAAGCTTTGAGAGAGCTAATACTTTAGTCTATCTGTTCATCTCTCACAAAAAACTACAGATGAAGACTAATATAGATTCTCAAACCAATATGAGGAAGTTCTTTTTAGGCGAAACTGTGAAGGGCTGGCATTGCATCATTTGATGATGATGATGACAATGTAAACCTGAATGTCTTAACCCCTTCTCTACATATCAACATACAGTATGAACACCACTCTCATATTGCCTCATTTATGGTTTCTTGCACAGACTATATATGCTGAAAGTTATATTCTGCTCTTGTCTTCGTACACGCCTGTTAACCAAGCCTATGTTTATTGGGTTGTAATCTTTCAGTTGCAATCCGTCATTATTGCTATAGTTGTGTACAAAATCTGGAAGGATGCTGACTTAATGGCACAAGCTGGGGGGGGGGGGGGGGGGGGGGG
>CM022470.1:9121980-9224332 GCA_011952105.1 Coreoperca whiteheadi | reverse complement strand
GGGGGGGAGTAGAAGGAAATGTTTTGTGCTACGGAATCGAAGCCAAGTAGGGACACAGGAAAAGCAGCCAGGTCTGAAGTGAGACAGCATTTACTAGAAACATAAGCAGGTACCGTATAGATGGCTAGGGGCACTAAACAAACATCTACAGCATTAACAGCTCCAGAGCCAGCACTACAGGAAGTCTCCCATAGGGACAAAGTAAAAAAAACTGAGCCACAATATGAGCCTGCTCCAGCTGGCCTCCAGTGCTGCATGGAGCAAAGTCTCATCATATACACACACAGATAATGCCAGATGGTCCTCAACAGCTCATTAACATCAGCCACAAGCACACTCACAGCAACAGCCATTGCCATAACAGCAGTGCGACAATGACAAGTGTAAACAAACTTCTGGGAACACAGACAAATGCAATAAATGAGGGAACATAAACAACAACTCCTGTTGGATTCAAGCATCTGGTTTGTTTGTGATCTGCTGTTTCATAATGCACACATTTTGTTTCTATCGGATAATTTATCGTATTGGTCTTTCATGCACAGAAAAGCCATTTTTGAATAAAATAAGGTGCAAAATAGGGATGTGCCATATCATATCGCTCAAGATAATACCAGCATAATTTCTAATATGATTTTTAAAAAGTGTCATATCTGTGATAATGGCAGCATTCCGACTTGTTGAAGTAATGATGTCGAAGTGTTTTGGTTACAAAAGATCAAGCAGTGTTTCCCACACATAGACTTTACTAGGTCGGGCCGCCCTGGTATGTTAACAGCGCCATCCAAGATCGATTAACTGGTGAACATTCTCCCCTCGTTCTACACCTCCCGTGTGGGCTACTGACAATCACATGCTCTGGAGGGCGGGAGGGAGTGAGAGAGACTGACTGACTCCTACTTATGCCGTTGTATTGTTAAAACTTGTAAGTGCAAATGTTTGTGCTGATGTCATCCTCACCAAGTTGATTTTGATCGTTTCATAAACAACGTCATTAACAAGCTTCCTCCACACGCAGCTCGCCTGCTGCTGTGTTTTTTGGGTGACTTTATAAAACACAGTGCTGACTAGGAAAGTCAACACATAGGCCTAAGAGCAGCAAGAGAAACAGAAAGACAGCAAGTGTGTGCACTGTGAAGTGTAGGTGTGTGTGGGGAAAAGAGAACTGAGGGGAAAACCAAAGTGAGCAGATTAATTAAAGTAGTTTGTGAGTAAACACTAAAATAAGGTGGAGAATGAAGTAGAGTTAAAATGGTGAAATAATAAATAACCTACTAGAATTATGGAACTGTATTCTTTCAAGCATCCTCCACAAGTAATATGTATTTAGGCTATTCATTATTATTATTACTTTCATATTGCCAAGAATACTGTTATCACAGAAATATTATATTATTGTGATATTATTTTAGCCCACTCCTATTGCAAAACAGTACCACATTAAGGATTGTCAGTGATGTTGGTAGATTTGCGTCATTAAAATCGGAAAGGACACCGTATGTTGATGCGTCCCGGAGACGCGCAAAATTTTCCCGATAATGCTAACGAACATTGTGAACAACAAAGTCGTGCTAAAATTATTGAAATAAACTAAATAAACCTCGCTGTCAAAAAACTTGTAATGATATATACACACACACACACACACCCTACTCTGTATCTCTCCAGCACCAAACGGGAAGCATCAAACTGGGTCAAACTTTGGTAACGACCGAAAAAACTCCTCAAATGCCATCTCTCTCTCTTTCTCTCTCTCACACACACACACACACGATAGACGCTGAATTAAGAGTATTATGAATCGGTGTTTAATTCAGTGTGCATCTAATCTACCAACGAGAACATATTTTAATGAGAAATCTTAATTTTTAAACGTTCGCCGCTCATTCTCATGGTTTTCTCTCACTAAAATATCGCAGCTAAACAACAGAGGTTGGTAGCGAGTTGAGGACCAAAATCCTGAATGTGAAGTATGTAAATATGGAAATACAGTTCATCTTTATGGATTATAGTGATGCCAAATTGCCAAGAAGACTGGCGACATATGACGCCTTTTATCTTGTGTTTTTAGGGGTTATGGGTTTTAGCAGACACGTAAAGAACTGTTGATATGTCATATTTCTCAAATGGAGTTTGGCGTAATATTTTCCCCGGAGCATGCAGGGAGCTTTAGTTAAATTCATAGTGCTAATACTATACTTAGCCTATTTTTTTAATGTTTTGTCACCACTAGAGAAACACTAGGTAACTACTAAAGTATGATAAGGTCTGACATTGACTGCGGTTAGGGTTTGATTAAAGGTTTGCAGTCAGTGTGAGTTTGTATTGATTACTGAGGAGTCGCTGATCAGGCTATTTATCAGTTAATAGTACTCAGTTTCTAGCGGCAGTGTGCAGTAAATGGCTGCCCTTTGTGTGCGTGGTTTTAAACTAATTCAACATGATGTGCTTGATGTTGTAAGTTCTGAAGAAACTTGAAAGAACCACATACTCGTTGCTCTTAAGCTTCCCATTTTGACATTTATTCACCCAGAAAAAGCTAATATTTCTCTGTATAATATGACCTCCTCTTTCTGTCAGCTGCTGTGTGTCTGCGGTGTATTTACAGCTTTGGGATTTTATTTGTTTAATTTTAAAGATACATTTTCAACATGCATGAATAACCATAACTTTAACCATATAACATAACAATTTGTAAAAACACACATTTTATTGGGGACCCACTCAAATGCCCACCTGTTGGTCCTGAGGACTCACTACATTGAAAACCTATCAGCATCACTGGATTATGCTAAATGATTATAATGCAGTGGTTTGGTTTCCAAACATGGACATGGTCGAAGTAATGGTTGTTGTTCTTTGTAAATTAAAATAGTACAACCGATGTGGAAATTATATATGGAAAGGGAACCTGCTGAGGCAGTTTTCTATGGTTCCCTTTATGTTTTAGTAAGTAACCCTAATTAACTTATTACCAACTAAAGTGAAGTTTCAGTTGCCCCCCCCCCCAATGGTAAACAATTATATAAGCTAATTGTCATTAAAACAAAAATGACATTAAACCATCTACAGTCCTAATATTTACACAAATAGGGCTGAAACTAACCATTATTTTCATTCTGGATTAATATTTCAATTATTTATTCGAATAATCGGTTAATTGTGTAGTCTATAAAATGTCCAAAAATAGTGTAATATCTGTCAGTCAAGAAACTGATTAATAGACGAATTGTTACAGCAATAGATGTAGGTAAATGCAAGACAAAAAACACGCATTATGCTTTTTGGCCAATTAGTGATATTCAGAACTGCAAACTTCAAACCCAAATACATTATGGCTGCCAAGAAAGCGCTACCTCAGGAGCAGGCACCTTTGGGTAAAGAAACAATGGCAGTGGAGTCAAGACCATTCTTGACTCAGTCAACATTTCAGAAGTATTTGTCACATTTAAGGTAAATAATTACTTTGTTTTAAAAATTACCATGTCCATTGTTAGATCCCCAATTCCATTTATATTAAACTACACTGAAAATAGTATTGCAGGTTTGTAAACATTATCATAATTTTAACCTTGACTGAAACTTGGTGTTGATGTCAATATTGACATCATATTAAACCAGTCAATATGATAAATTAGTACAAACCACTCTCAATGACCTGCTGTCCAGGTGTAAGTTGTTGTCATGTGAGACTAATCAAGTCTGCAGAAGCCCCCAACAGAGGTCAATCAAGAGGTCCACTTCCTGTTGGTGCATGTCCAGCATTGCTCTCAGCTCTGGAATAACAGTTGACCTTTGACCTGGACATACATCACTGCAGCTGTTGTGGAATGTTTTCTGGGGAGGAAGTGGCTCTGGTTACTGGGGTGGGGGATGCACATCTCACACCAGGAAATCTGGTCCTGTGTACAGCCTAACAATGACTGTCCAACATGTAAGGAGGAGAAAAATATAATAGCAAAATGTCTGCATCTCCCATGAAAGTAAACTATTAATCATTCATGTATGGTGGTGGTGGTCAAATTCAGGTAAAAGTGTAGGCCTGCAGATTCCACTTGAGTGTCAGAATGATGGCTTGTGTTTTGCTTGAGAGCAAAGGAATAAATAATTAATGAGACCACAGTGACAAGGTCAAGAACACTATTCCCTGCTTATTCACCAGCCTTTTCACTCTCTCATAAAACCACCTCCAACCCTTCCTTCCCCAGGGAGCAGTTTCACTCGAACGTCACTGTATGCCAAGCCCAATACACTGCTGTGTAGTGATACTCTTACTTGTTGTTCTATTTGCACTCATGTCTTTAATGTTTCTATTCTAGTTTCCCCCCCGGTAGATTGGTTAATGGATGAGGAATGTGAGGATATTTTTTTATGAACTCAAATGGGTTCTGGGCTCATTCAGTTCCAATAAGTACAGTGATTTGAGAATGGGTCCGAATTTAAAAGTAATGAGGACGCTTTTTCCGTAGAACACCAACGACGTGTTTTCAGACAAAGGACATTATCCATTGCTGAATTTCCTTATTAAATGTAGACCAGTAACAAAGGAGGAGACAAAGATAAGATACGGTTAAATGATGATTGACCGCTCACCATTAGGAATTTGAATGATCTAGGAAATACAATTTAACATTGACAAAGTTGGTGCAATACTTGTCGTGCTTCCCTGAGACACCAGGTTACCAGAGTGTTTAAGCAAAGAGCTGCACTGAGCCCAGCATAAACAACTGTGATCAGAACCTGTGATGAGGGCACACCACAACATGTTTTCCATATGACAGGAATACCAAGGTAAAAGGTGGGGTTTTGCTTCGCGGTAGCATCGTCAGCCTGTTGTCTTCTAATTTATGTACAAAGAGAAGAAGAGATGCAAATGAAAAAACAATGAGACACAGCACTAAATGAGTGAAATCATTGATTTGCTAGGCTTTACAGCCAGTCAGGGAGCTGTCTAGCTCAGACTGCCTCCGCCACTTATTCAACATGCTAAATGTCTGCCAGTAAGGGTCAACTAGTGCCAACGTTACCAGTCACACCAAAAATTATGGGCAATGATCAGCCACCAGATCCTCAGCTACTTCCATATGGCATGTGAAGGTCAACTGTTGACTCAGTGTGTCATGGCATGTTATGCTATCCAATAAAGCTGCCAAGAATTGTATTTCATCTTTTCCATATATTTTGTGAATGACAGGGCGAGCACAAGCAGTAATTTGACATGTAACAGCATTATTTGAGTTGTTTTAAAACCAAAATAAGAGTGTTAATCAAATGTATTATTCAAAACATCCAATTTACTTGTCCTGCTAAAATAAGCAACTTTGTCAAAGCATGATGGCCATACATGAATGTATCTTATAAGCTCAGTGAACTGAGGGCTGAGTGCACACGCACGGAGCAAAGTCAGAACACCAGAGACGTGGTGGAGATGATTCGAGTTGATGACAACTATGCCCATTTCTTTTATTGATATTTTAGATTTATTTCCAGTGAGATATTGAGTTTATATAGTGACTTTGCTGTTGTAAACTTCACCAGGGAAGCAATTATACCATGGCCAAACAGCCAGTGCCCTGGATGCCCTGGAGTGTGGCCATAATGCCCCTTCTAAAATGAACTACGGCCACTTTGGCATGCCCTTTGAACTGGCCATTGTGCCCTTAAAATATTTCCTCATACAAAACTACAACAAAATAAAATCACGTTTCCCAGTGTCTCCATCATCACGCTAGACATCAACATTAGCATGAGATTTCTCCCGAAAATATAGCTGTGTTAACTTAAACAATAAACATTAACAGCTAACCTGTTAGCTTTTAACATTAGCTAACAATTAACGTTATGTGATAGGCACAAACAGAACACTCTACAGTGTAAGTAATTATTTTATCATTAAAATATAACAATAACAAGTAATATAATTAATTGTTCACATTATTGTTATTGCACCATTAGTTTTTGCCATGGTGCCCTATTTTTTTTAATCGCGATGCCGCAATAAATTTGTGTTTAACAAAAAGGACAAGTGGCCTTGCCCTAAAAATGACTTTCCAGGGCCGCTTTACTGTTCCTTCTGAATTTATTCTTTTTTGAAAGAATATATTTTTTTAAAAGCATGGTAATGCAAAATAACTGATAAGAGTATAGATAAAAATAGTAGTATTGATAAAATCCTAATGATACTCATCCCTAAACACGAGCTAGTGTGTCTGAAAATCTGTTAAGTTTAAAATTTGCCTACCTACTTAAGAATGACCCAGTGCCACTTCTTGCTTTCTCCATTTAAAGTCAATCATGCAGCTGTGGACACCAAATCCCAATCTATTATTAGTGTAATTTTTAACAATTAATAAGAGACAATATTAATAATAATGTTATGATTCAATCTAAACAGCCACAGCTGCACTACTATGCGCCCTAACCCTAAGTGTTGTTATGGCAAAAAAAAACAAAACTTCACGACGATACAGAAATCATAAACAACATTATCAAGGTGACGTGCACACTCAGTCTAATAATAAGCTACCAACATTTCTCAAGATTTTACAGTGTGGGGCTGAATAATGCCAGTATACATCAGTAATAATTCCAAGGCACATTAAGTATGTAGAAGAGTTAACTATTCTAACATCGTCCACATTGTATCACGTGTGATTGGTCCGTTGCTACCTTATTTGAGTACCTCTGAAACTTGGATTGAAGAAAAACAAATGTTGGCAAGGTTTCTATGGTAACACTCCACTTCCTGACCAGTGTACTGTATTTTTATTCTCTACGTTTCAACTCTTAGTTTTGGATGCTTACCAATTCAAAAGTAACCACCCATGACCTGTGCTACAAGAGCATGGTTATAGACAAACACAAGAGGACTTCAACTGGGGTCTACCGGTTACAAAACAGAAGTATGGACAGCTTTGTTTACATCTGTCTTATGGGTATACAAATGAGAAATTATCAAATCTAACAAGATTAATTGTTTCCAATCATTCATCGCAAGTTCCAAACTTTTAGAAGTTCCCTAGCATTGATTACAAGCACTTACTGTATGAGTCAGTGCATGATCGCACAAACTGACTCAAATAGACTAACCATGAGTCAGGCACATTATAACAGGAAAAGGAAAGAATCATGCCAGCTCTTTCAGGTTTAACGCCCAGCTGGTTTGGATAAGAAAGCCAAACCCTACAAGGAATCAGGAGACATTTCTACAACTGCCACACACACGCACACACACAACCCCCTTCTTCCTCTGTAGTCCCCCTTCCCCCACCTCCCCCTCTCACCAGGAGGTAGGTTCATGGCTTCTGGATGAAATCTGGATAACAATACTATTCTTAAAACAACATATAAGACATCTAAACAGGACTGTTGTGCCCTGGGCCAGGTAAAACTAGAGATAGTGCTAACCACATGATTGTCCCAAGAACCATTACTACAGGTTACATTTAATTTAACCTTCTCCTCAGCTTTGTATTTTAATTGATAATAATTTGTATATGTATGATTGTAAAGACTTCTGTGACAGTGTTAAATATCTGAAAACTCTGTAGCAGAATCTACCTCACCAGATAACATTACCTTTTCACAGAGACTGAATGTGCAATTTTTTCCAGAAGGGCGTCCAGTTTTTGAAAATCCAGCAAATCGTTTGACTTGGCATGCATCGTGTAATCCATTTATTAACTCCACTAAAAAGAAACAGAAACCAAAAATGGCCACAAAAGTTGTTTTCCTTCTCTCTCATCCAAAACACAGGAGAGGTATATTCTTCAGGCTCCAGTATGTATCCTAAAATCCAACAGAACACGGTGAATAATCCTTAGTGTAGTCTAAGCGGAGTTTGAGAGTGGTTGTTCGCCCCAGCCTGGAAACAGTGGGTCCAGGAAAGGCTGTTGAAGCCTACAGCCGGCAGGCTGTTCAGCTGTGTGAACCGGTTCTCGCTCTACCCCATCCCCCTCTCAGCAGTACAACGGCCCAGTTGCCACAGGCTCTTCGCTCCATTGTTGTCCTCTCCGGGGCCTCCCCAACTTATATGGACACAAGCCGTAACCGAGAGGTGTAGGAGAGAGGAAGGCGAGAGAGGGGAGAGAGGGCTCCGATAAGATCCAGGAGGAGCACGTTATTCCTCTAGCTCGCTCTCTCACCCTCTCTCTAGCACAGGCAGACCAGCATGCAGTTACTCAACAGTAAAAATGGCTCTGCTGCTTCCTCATTCAGGGGAGCCTCAGCCCACACACCCCTCCCTCCCTCCCTCTCTCCTACGCGCTTGCTCATTCCACCCCTCCCCTCATTCCCCATCAATAGCTTGAGGTCCTTGCTCTCTCCTCACTCTCTGTTACACCTTTAATACCCCACCCCCTTCCTGTCTTTTCCTCCATCCATTTCATCATGCCCCACCCCCATTCACTCTCTTCCCTCAGAATAATCTTATGCCTTCCCCCACCAATTTAAGGGATCCCTTATCGGAACTCCATCCTCTCCTTATATACCACTTGCATTTCTATATTGTGGCGGGACTACTCTGATTAAAAAGAAGCTGATTTGTTCTGTTGAGGAGAAAAAACATGACATCGGGCCAGATCCATAACATACCTCTGCAGACCCAGAAATACCAGCGGCTCTAAATCACATTTAATTCAACCAGATAACGGTCAGGGTTACCAAAATGATCACTTGACCAAAAAGGTTAAATCTAGTGGAAAATATGTCAATATTTCAGCACTGTGATAAAACAAATTTTTAAAATTGGACCAATTTGAGTAATTTGAATTTGTTTGATCACAGTGCTGAAATATTGAGTGTTGTTTGTTTGTGAAGCCCACACCAGGTAAAATAAAAATGACAAGTCTGTTTCGTGTGGCCACTTGGCTCTTAAGCAAGCATGTAATTTTCATTTATTAAACTCTGTAAATTAAGCTAATTAGTAAGGGCACTGCGCCACCAACAACTTGCATGAAAGCAGAGGCTGCACATCATACAGCTCAAGACTGCAGGTAAACTAATATGAATAATCTGGACGCAGGACATAACATAGGGCAGCATAATGGTCAAGCTGAGGACATGAAGGAAAACTGATCACACAGTGTGTGACAGAAAGAGAGCAAAAGAGTAAGACCACCCACTGTGCCTTCCTGTAGCAGAGCAGTCTCCAGTAATGACATTCATGACTGTACGGTGACCACACTGCACTGGCGCCAGGAAGTACAGAACCCTTTAATCAGATGAACTGGATTATTTCCAATATTAATCTGTAATGCTTTGCTGTCTAGACAAATTCAACTTTGGATATGCAGGGCTCCAGACTTTTTACACTTTTTACATTGATGGCACTGGTGCAGCAGTACATAATTTAGGTGCACCCAATAAAACATTTTAAGCGCTACCCTTTCTTTGAGGGGGATAATATACACAAGGTAGATTTATTTATCATTTTATAACAGAGGGTTGGATTTTTTGAGAAGCATAAAGGGAACTACAAAACAAAATCTCATTATACAACCCAGTGTTGTAAAAATTATCAATAAATCTTTCATGTATCGTGTGTATAAGAAGATTTGAATTGTATTTCCCTTTATGCAACACACAAAAACAAACTTTATATACAAACATAATATACAGTCCATGAGTGAATAAATAATAAGTCATAGAAGGCTAATATTTGAAAGAATACAAGATACATTTATTGATAATTTTACAACACAGGTTTGTATAATGAGATTTTGTTTTGTAGTTCTATGTATCCTACTCAAAACAATTATATACAGTAGATCAGTGAATAAATAAGTCCTAGAAATAGAAGTAGAGATAGAAATACAAAAGTAAACTATTTTACATGGTGGAGTGCTGAGGATGAATTTAGCAGTCTCACAGCCTGAGGGAAGAAGCATTAATACATTACCCTATTTCTAGTAAGTTCTTTCTTTTACCATTTTAATTATACTTAATCCTCCACCTTAATTTAGTTTTTACTCAAAAACTACTTTAATCTGCTCACTTTTCCCGTCTGTTCTCTTTAAATTAAATTAAATTTAAATTTATACTTATACCCACTTGGTACTTAACCTGTATTATAGTGTATTATATTTTTTGCCTTTTGCTTAGTACTTTCATTCTTGTGTGAACTGACGTGATGGTGAGCTGCTGTTACAAAGAGTTTCCCCTCGGGGATTAATAAGTATTTCTGATTCTGAAATGGTCCCACCCTGGAGCCCTGATATGACTGTGATTTTAGTTCAATGAGATTAAGAGATATGACTAATACAATTACTCACAAACCAATCGTAACATCTGTCAAAATAATCACTTTTTTTTAACATACCATTAGCCCTAACACAGAGATCCTATTTACTCTGCACCAATCTTCCAACCCACCTGACAATTATGCCTCTTAACTAGGCCTGCACGATAAAACGTTATAAAATCGCGATCTCGATTCACCCTGTTCACGATTTTAATTTTAAATGTCTTCGATTTAAAAAAAATAATAATAATAAAAACTTTGGCCTTTATTTTGAGTGGACAGCTCACAAATTTCAGCGCTTCACCGTCAGCCGTGTTTCGAGCGAGCGCTGTAGTACAGAAATAAAAAAGATGGATATTAGTGGTGTAAGGGAACACAAAGCTCAGGGTTTCGGATCACATTACGGGTCACGGATCGGATCATTTTTCCGATCCTTTGGAACTGTTGGTGTCTACATACCGTTACAGTTTTGTCCACCGACTTCTTCCGTCACCATTATATTTTACGGGGAAGCCGAAAGGCTCCCATACGGTGATTTAAATGATGCGGGAGGATTTTCAAGCTCCGCCGCTAGCCATCGTTAACTTATTAACATGTGAACACATGACTGTTGTGTGGCGTTTCACTGAAACTCAGCATCGAGTTTAAAATAACGCAATTACTTAAAAAGCAATATCAGCAGAAAAACTCTTTCACTCTGCGATCGCTGAACAATTTAAATTAATCCGCAGGTCACGTGCGTGCCGAACCGTGGGTCGTGATCAACTGCGATCCGTTACAGCCCTGATGGATATTGATGAAAACTTGTAGGCTTGTGGCGATGTGCAGTTTTTTATGTGCCAATATTTCTGGTACTGCCAGTTTGTTTTGTCGTGGTTCATGTGTGTAATAAACATTAGGCTTCATGAGGAAAAGATCGTTGCAGAGAATCGTGATATAAATTCTAAGCTAAAAAATCGTGATTCATATTTTTCCCTGAATCGTGCAGGCCTACTCTTAACCCTGCTAAAGTAACACTAACACTTTTAAAGAGTGTACAAGGGGCAAGAAGGGTAAGTGAGAGATGACTGTTTGATGGTGAGTGAGTATTTTTCACGACCATAAAATATTGCATTGTGTCTACCACAGTATATCCAACCAACCATATTATATGTCTATGTACCTAACACTACAAGAGACAAGTTGATCGCTGACCTCTCAATCGCTGTCTCATGTGCATGCAAACGTGCACACACCCACACAGTTTCAAAATTAGTCAGATTTTAAAACCCCAAGGCGAGTAAAGAGCCACCCTGTGCAAGTATATTTGTCAGGTGACTGACTGAGTGCAATGCACAATGCCTGTTTTCCCAGATGAAACAAGCAGCAGCTCATCTGTGCTGCAGCCAGACACTGACGTGGTCCTCACAGACCCACTTCACTGTCAGTGTGCCATATGCACCATTCCCAAAGACAATACAGCAGCTGCCAGAGTGACAAAGCTCCAACCTACAGCAATTCAGAGGAGGCCAAACCGATGGCCCTATCACTGGAAGGGTGGGACGTGGGAGGAGATCATATTCAGACACAGGGAAGGAGGGAGGGAGGGATGATAGCAAGAGGAAGGTTGAAAGCGAAGGAGAGGGTTGCATTTAGACTGGGGGTTGGGTCAGACGTGGAGGCAGCAGTGTACACAGAGATGAGACTCTGAGGGCACTTCCATTAATCATCAGCACTGGAGCAGCCGCAATCTACAGGGACCCAGAGTGGAAAAAACAGGGTACAGGCAATTTGCCAACTTGACATGGTGTAGCATAGACTTGTGTATATTCAGTTATGCTTTGGGAAAAAACAACAGAAAAAAGAAGGGTGGTGAAAGAGGTACTGACAACCAAAGCCTTTTTTGTTATTTGAGAATTTACTGAATCTAAGGAAAGAATTTTTCTGTAGTTAAAAAAATCTTGCTTTGTACACCCAGAAAATCTGTTATCATTCAACATCCTGGAAACCACAATCCAAGTATTTCTCAAATATTCTCTATAATATTGAAATATGTTACACTGACTAATATATTGTATAGACTTCAGCGAGTGCAAAACACTACAGTCAGTCTTCTTACTAGATCCAGGATGAGGGAATACGTCATGCCGATTTAAAGAGGCACTCCATCGATTTTACGCTTGAAGTATGGTTCGCTTGTTTCGAGGAGTACTACTCAGCCTGTGAAATCGGTTGTATCATATCTTCTGTGTCTCTGATGGGAGCTGTCTAAAGGTTGAAAAAATAACCTTTATGTTATCATCAGGATTATTTTCATCAGGAAAATTGAACAGAAAGCCTGTCTTTGAAAGAAGTGGGCATTTAGGAGCCAGGGGGGCTCTAATGAAAGAAAGCTTGAATACAGACTAAAAGTCTGGATCTCTCTGCCTCCGCCACTTTGATTTTGACCATTAATTTTAAAACTTTTTCTTATCCTCCAGTCCTCCAACTTTATGGAAGTGCAATACTGTACAAGTTCACTAGTACTACAAGTACCCCCTTGATCATCTTCACACTTATTAGCTATACATTTTAGAACTGATTAAGGACTTTACTCTCAAAGCATATCTGGGCCTTGTCTCTGCATTGTGACCTTTCAGCTTATTTTTTCTGTCAACCATGTAGACACAGAGACCCCTAGTAATCCATACATTTATTCTACACTCCACACTAAACTCATGTTTTCCTAATCTCAATACCCCCTACACCTTGAACTCTTTTGAGGTCCTACTGAGATTTGTTTTGAGATTGTCCAGGCTAAAAAGGCAGAATTACTGAAATTGAAAGACATCATCAAAAATAGCAGCTACAACCTTAATATTTGATCTGAGCAGCATTAGTTAAACACTGTGCAAAAACATAAGGGATATCCAATGTTTCGGGTAGCACTGTATATTAGGTCAATCTTCTGAAATATTGAAGTATTGAAATTATCCTCAAATCCTTCAGACAATGACAGAAAGTGCCTGAAAGTCATTACATATAAGTCAGTCTATAGTCCTTAAAATAGCTACAATCATTAAAAAAAATAATGTATCAAATGACAATGTGAACACAATGGGACATGGGTCACTTGCAGCAATGAACCTACAGAAAATTATCAGCCAAATCTGCAGTTCCCCTTAGCTTTTGCGGATATATAGATTTATAGCGAGTTTCAGCTCATTGTTTAGCTGTGCTGCCCACGACTTTACTGTTTTGGTTCCCTCTCAGTGTTGTTTAAAAGCTGCAGCAGGTAGCTGTTTTCATCAAAAGCTCTAAAAACCCACTGTACACTACCTGCTCAGCACCAAACAGCACATGGACACAGTTAGCAACTAGCTGGTGACCATGGAGCATTTAGAAACAAAAGCATCAGCTATTTCCCTTTATGGCAGAGACCAAAAACAGAACTAAAGGAGTGAATATTGGATTCCAAATTAATGATAATGTTGCTCCCTAACTGCTGATGTGTAAATAAGCAACTTTTTGCTAACAAGGTTGTCATATCTATCTAAAAGGTGATATGTCAATGTTGTGTTCCGAACTTGTGAAGAAAAGTTATAAATGTAGTATTCAAATTGTGTTTTCATTGCTCAATCCAGGATCTCCAATACACAAGCATTCACACAGGATGTTTATGTTCCTGGACCTAATGAACTTGGTGTAAAAGCCAGAGAAATGTCAGCCCCAATGTCCACTCCAAATAAAGCTCCAACAAATATTGTTGAAAATCTTTACAAATTCAACAAAATATTTTATTAAAAAGCCCCCCCAAAAAATCTTTATGCTCATTATTAATGTTTATATTGGCCACATATAGTAAAAATACTGGGATTGTTTATATTTAGACAGCCTGTGTATTGTATTTATTTTAAGAGACATCGAATGATTATACTGAGCATTTAGTGTGAATTTGCTGTCATTGGTCACACATATTATGCAAAGGGATATAAATTTCTGAAAATTGCAATGGTGACAGACAAGCACACTGTTGTTTTTAAAGTGACTATTAGGCAAGAGCTTTCTATAAAAGTGATAAGGAATAGGAACCAGGGATTGGTGCTAGATTGGCTGATTCTGATGACATCAAAGACTTGATCCATATGGACCTTGAAAGCAGATCATAATGGTGTTAGAAATTAAATTAAAATATAGCCATTAGCTGAACAAAGCAATAGAAGTTATTGGTCATCAGAAAATGATTTATTTTAAAGTATTATCATCTGCAATGCACAGTTTTAATGTGGCTGACAAGAAACCAAAAATTCCATGCTGTGTAATATTGTTTTTGCAGTAGCAGCAGTAACATGGTTGTAGTAAGTCTCGTGACACTCCTGCCAATGATTCAAAAGTGATAAATGAAACACATACACTCATTCGATAATATATTTTGTTTGCTCACTCATTTGTTCCCTGACCACACTCTCCTTTTCATTCAGAGGTCATTCACAACTAGGTTAAGGATGGTGTTACCATGGCAACTAAGCCAGAGAGAACAGAACAAAAAAAAAAAAAGTTTTTAAAATAAGAGGGGAAAATACAGGGGCGAGAAAAGTATGTTCTTTTGCATAGAATATGATAATGACCAAAATCTCAGCCAGACCTAAGTCTGTACATTAAGCAGCACACATGGGCGTTTTCCTGAAATGTTCTGGGTAGTTTATCATTTCAAATGGAAAAACATCAATTATTACATACTGGTATTTTGATGTATCTAATTAATAGTTCAGCTCTGTGACCCCTAACTCTACCTGGTGTCTGCAGACACTTTGACCCAGTCTTCATTTACAAACGTATGGTGTAGCGCATTAATTTAGGAAACTAGGGAAATCCATTTGCACTAATGTGATTAATAGCTCAGCCCTCTGAGCTTGTTAGATTTGCTGCTTGCCTGGTAACTGTATGCCCTTTGAACCAATTCATTCTCTTTATTTACACACTTGTAAAAAAAACTAAAACAAAAAAAAAAAAAGGTGTAGGCAGTGCTAACACTTTTTTATATCTAACCAGTGACACACAAACTGACCCATGGCTTTCATTAATTTCCGATATATACATGTTTGGGTAAAATACT
Organism: Coreoperca whiteheadi; assembly: GCA_011952105.1. Classification (NCBI taxonomy): domain Eukaryota; kingdom Metazoa; phylum Chordata; class Actinopteri; order Centrarchiformes; family Sinipercidae; genus Coreoperca; species Coreoperca whiteheadi. The sequence continues at coordinate 9,209,018 of CM022470.1, read as the reverse complement.
ACTATTAAATATTGTTTAAGGAAGATGGCAAAGAAAAGGCAAAGATAACAACAGTAGGCCTGGAGCTTTAAACTGCTTCAGTCTTTGCACACCTTTAGGCAACGAAGCATATCCAAACAAGCATGTGACTTCAGGTAGACTAGTGTCTGTCATTAGAGATCTATATGTTGTTACACATTGGGCTTCCAGCTACTAATGCGATGGTCAGCCATTAAAACAACTCACACGTTCCACGCCTGTAAAATTGAGGATTCCTCTTACAAGGAAACCAGCAGGGATAGTATGCTAAGTAACGGGCCTCTGCGTGAGTAATCTTGTGAACACACCAGTCGGCTGAATACGACTGCTATACCCAGCCATATTAGTCACATAAACACCGCAGACCCAAACACGCCTGTCTGGGATAGGGACCACTACCAGATATGGTGGATAAAACGATAAATTGCGAAGTAATGGTTGCTGGCGAGCGACCATCGTCGATGAGCCAAGATCCTAACGTTAGGCCACAGGGCATAGATTATTGCCTGGGTTTCGTAATGACCGTCAGGGCTATGCAGAGCAGAACTGAGAGCCTAAGTGACGAAGATAGACGTTTTGTCTCCAAGATCGTGGCAGCAAGCTTTGGTAAATGAACGTTACAGTTCTTATTTTGTGTTATCTGCTCCACTGACTGCATTCTCATCAAATAGCCTCAGTCTGAGTGTGCGCCATCATCACCATGACGGCGTCACCGTCTCCCACAACACAAGACAGTCGACGAGCAAACTAGAATTGATGCCCAACACGGTGGTCGTAGCAGCATTTGTTGGGCTATTTGTAACCTAATTGTGTGCAACAGTGTGTGAGACAGGCAAGGGATGTCAGATAGAGACACAATATAGGTGCGGTTATTGTGTCTTTTGATAGAAAACTGCCAACTAGCTTTAGCTAGCAAGCTAGTTAGCCAGAGCAGGCCGCCGTGCAAGTGAACGGTATCAGTGGGTGCCGGGCATCAGCGCTACCTCTTAAGCCTTTACACCTCTGTTACCGTGTCTCTTGCTGTCTTTCCATTCGGTTTACGGAGACAACATGACTGGCAGAATAATGTTTGAAACAACGGCGTTTACCTGGGTTTATCAGGTTGCCAGGGCGCGCGGGATCTTTCTCTCCGAGGATCCTGAACACCTCTCGTTGTCGATGACGTCACGCGTAGGTCTTTCATTGAGGACGTAAAGCGCGTGTCACGGACTGCAACTGAGAGGACATATTATGTGTGCAGTGCAGCAGGACAACTGGCAAAACATTTAGAGTTCATTCGGCAGGACGTTTATGGACACAGCGACAATGTAAAATATAGGTGGAAGTTTAAAAAAAGATGACCGGCAATGTGCAGAAGTCACAGACCAAACTCTACATTTAATCAAACCAAATTCTCAGAGCATATTGCATTTGTCAATGTTAGTCAGGAAATATATTGAAAATAAAACTTCAGAAAAGCAGCTACAACTACACGTAACAGTATTTGTCCTCTCTGTTTTGTTCGTCTATGTTCTGTCCTTACGTTAACAAACAATTACAGCTACTACAGTTGTTCCCAAAAGTCATTGTCCACTGCTGTCCCTTTGCCTTAAAAAGCTGAAATATCTTCTCTTCTCTTTTTTTGTTAGATTAGATATGATTTAGCTCCCTAAGGTAGGCGAGAGTGAAGAAAAACAAGAACAAAACCGATGGAGTTCCAAAGAGTTGGAAGATACATTAAATGGGTTTGGTAAAACAACTGTATTCATAGGTTTTAAATTAAAATATAGTTTGTTTATGTTTGATTACATTAATGGTCAGTATAACGGTGTCATCCAGTGTAAGTTTTTTGTATTCATTTATTGCAAATGTTACCTTAAATACATGAGAGAATGACATTTGGACAAAATCGATGGTTTGCAGCGCCACTCAGTGGACGACCACTGTTAAAAATGCCTTGATTAAACCGAAGGTCAGCTTCAGATTGTGAGAGCTCCACATTTTATTTCAGCAAGAGACAAAAAATGTATAGGAACAAAATGCCACATGTTTGTCCATTTCAACGGTGATCAAAATCTGTATTTCTGATAACCCCAGCGCATGCGTCGTGGCTTTCAAGTAATTGACCTCCTAGACACCCGGAAGTAGTGTGAAGGTCTTTGGCGATGGTAGCAGTTTAGATAACGTTTCATTGTTGTAGTCGATGTGAGAATGGGTGTTAAACTAGAGGTGTTTAGAGTAAGTAGGAGCTATTGTAAAACAACGTCCGTGGACATTTACTATGTATTGGTCTTAAGGTTTTAAATCGTACAAATCGGCCTAATAAGGTCTCGTGGTTCGAGCTAGTTAAGTTAGTCATCATCGTTAGGCTAACAGTTGTCATGATGTAACGTTAACGTTAACAGTTTTCCACTATCACTCACTGGCTGGAGTTTTTTGTTTTGGGCAGATGATGCTGTATCTGTCCTTTCCTGTGACCATGTTCTGGATCTCAAATCAAGCAGAGTACTTTGAGGAGTACATAGTAAAGAGAAAGGTCAGCAATGATCATATTTGTGATCACACCCATTGAGGCTTGGTGTTCATGTAATAACAAATGTCTCTTTCTCTGTACTGTGGTGGCATCCTTTATGGTTTCCAGAGGGAGATCTTCCCCCCTGACGAGGGAATGCATGTAAGTATAATGCACAGCGCTCATGTTTTTATGAAGTCCACGCTGTCCATGAAAGAATGCAACCACAAATGTTTGTGGTATTGACTATGTATAGGCTGACTATATGTTCATCTACCTGTTCCAAGCATCTCATATGTTTTCGCCATACAGTCCATATTATTTCCTCACTATTTCATTCTGAAACAAACTGATAGATAGCACAATGAAACCACATAGAGGTTGCCAGAGCTCCTCTTGTGATGCTACGTTTTTCATTTCAATATTTCATACTGACAATCCATACTTCAAGTTGAGTGTTTGTAGGATTATTAGCCCAATTCTTGAAAAAAAAAGAAACCATAAATCATTGTCGTATGATTTTTATAAAATTACAAAGAGTAATTTGTCTGTGTGTCCTTCACTGATTTAGTTTTTAACCTATTCATATAGAAAAGTGTTTTCAATGAAGTCTGTTCGAACTAATGCTGCACAGCACATAATATGATTATAATAATGATTGTGCTATATTTATTTTCAGAGGAAAGAGTTGGAGGACTTCAAAGAGCGAATGCGTGTTCGTAAGGAGCAGCGAATATTAAAAGAGATTTCTGTGGAATCTGAGAATTGAGGATTATGTTTTGAAGAAATGCACTCAGCACCACCAATGGAGGATTATATTATTGTTTTTTCAGGCAAAAGAAAACTGGTTGGACTGGATAAAGAACATCACACACTGGAAATCTCTGAGAAGTTAGCAGATTGGGCATTTTCCAGGGATTAATCATGCCTAATGTTATGTTTAATTTACATGTGGGACTTTTTCACGCAAGACTTTTCAAATGCCATAATTCTTTGTTTGAGTGCCTGGTCAGTTGACTGTGTTGCTGTTGCTGTGATTACACTGTCATAAATAATTATTAGAGATATATATCCAGTTGGATCTAAGGTCATTGTCATGATTTATTTTGTGAAGTGCAACCCCTATAAAATGTGTCCACCCCCTTGGATTTTTTTCCCAGGTTTGGTGTTTTACAACATTGTATCACAGTGGATGTATTCAGGCCTTTTTGTCACTGATAAACAGAAAGAGACCTTACTACCAAAGCGGAAAACAAATATCCATAAACTGATTTTAATTCAGCACAAACATAAAACACAAAGTAACTGATTACAACCAATATTTATTAGAGGCACCTGTGGCAGCAATCACAGACAGCCCTTTGCCTATGTTATACAGTCTATCTAGCTTTAGCTTTATGTTCTGGGTTGTCTTACTTGAAAATACATTTAACCTCTAATCACAGTTCACTTAACAGACTGTAGCAGGGTGTTTTATGGGATGTATCTGTATTTTGCTGTAAGCCCCTTAAGCCTTCTGGGTCCTACTGTAGATGAGCATCCCCACAGCATGAAACTACCAACACTAGGCTTCATGACAGATATAGTTCCTTTCTGGTAATGTCTGGAATATGTTTTATATCAAACATTGCTATAGTATGATGACCAAAAAACGTGTCTTGTTCTCTTCAGATCCCTCTTTCCATTTTGTTTTAAACACTTTCTGATACCTTCTGGCAGTCAAGATATTCTGAATATTTGTTAACAGTATCTTTCTTATTTAGTGGTTGCTTTGCAAAGGCATTGAATATTGATTTGTCTTTGTGATTTTGCACCTTGCAGATACAGATATATTTAATCTAAAATCATTTGTCACACCTTGGCTGCACACAGGTTACCAACTTGTGACGTCCTAAAACAATTGTCTGCACCAGTGGTGATTTAGTTGAGTCAGCTGTGTGATACTATGACATTAGATAATATTTGTTTCTGTTTATCACTGTTGTAAAAGCCTAATTACATCCACTGTGGTTGTATAATAAAGTTGAGGGGATGGGGGGATTGACGCTATAGACAATGATTATGTGTATACTTCTTGTTAATGGCATTTTTTCATTAAAGTTGTTTTGTTTTTTTTTCACCTATTGTAACAGAAGCATTGATTTGCCCGTTGGCTGTGGTTGTGTTTGGATATAAAGATGTATCTCATGTACTGCAACCTATGGCCACCTTGAACAGAGGATTGGTGGTTTGAGCCCCTGGACCAGCAGCCAATATTATGAGTAGGAATGGGATGTAAATGACTAACTTGAGCAGAGGCATTGGCTATCCAAATGAAGTGTGACCCAAATGTACCTCCTAGTACAACTGTTGTCCAGTAACTCAACATCTCTCAATTTCTGGATTAAAGTGAATTACTGATCATGATTTTCCACGTAATTCCTGGGAATGTTGATGCTATTGGTTTTAAAGTGACCAGCATGTATAGTGTATACTGACAGTGCATGTGGATATGCATTTGGAAGTGGAATGAAAAATATAAAATATGCCTATGATGCTACGATTCTCCAGCAGGATGTCACTACAGTTATGTGCTAAATGGAGTGCAAAATTAACAGTTGCAAGGTAATACTTGTCTAAAGATATAACACTTGTTCTCACATACTTAAGAATAATAGTTAAATAAATCGTTTTGAATATGACATATCAAACAAAATTACACCATGGCCCTCCTCAGACCAGCATAGCTCTGTATGAGCTCTGAAGTATGAGTATGTCTGAGAGGGCTGTGCTTGGCTTGTGCCGACTCTCTTAAGTCTGGGACGTGTCCCCACACCAACCACAACTAACAAACCGCTGAACTTTTCATTCATCGTGACAAATGAATGACATATTTTCCCCAAGGCTCATCAGATGATACCCTCAAAAATATTTGGCAATGAAAAGTGGCCAGTTGGATGTCTCAGTCTGTCTCCTGAGGCACTGGCAAGCTAGAGTGTGTATTTCTTTCTTGCAGCTGTTTCTTTTTAATGGCTGTCAGTCATTTTCAAAGTCAGATTCAAAATATGGCATTATAGTACTTTACGACGTGATAGGGTGATGAATTCTGTTCCTCTTGTGATAAGTGATAGAAGTGATAGAAGCCAAGTTATTTGACTTAATCCACCCACAAAAATAATTATTATAGGTAGCCTACTAGTTACAGTGAAACTTTAGAAAAGGTCAGGTCCGCTTGGCTTTGTTTAAGACCAAATTAAATTTGAATTAATGTAGCTTAACCTATATTTCCCAGGTGTTATTATTATATATGGTATTATGTTACCATAATCCATAAAAATGTATGGTTCTAACACCAAATTGTGGCAAGCACGTCAGATCTGTTCTTGCAATAGTGGTATTTAGACAAAAGGGGGCAATATTTCTCTGTCAAACGCTTTGTGCTTGAACAGGCTTTAACAACAGGGAAGTGACCGACTAGCCAGCAGATCGCTGTCAAGATGGCACCGAGTGGGCTGAAAGCGGTAGTTGGAGAAAGTAAGTGACACATTCGTTGTAACATTGTCTGCTTTCAGAGGTTCATTACCACTAAAAGGGTAGTTTATTTGAAGTTATCTCGTAGTAGCTTTGTAAATTGACGCTCAACGTACAACACAAAACATTGCTGGGGACGTTGGTCCACCAAAGGTTTCTTCCTGTTTCAGTCCCAAATAAAATGCGAACATTACCGACGGAAATAATGTTTCCGCTAACCAAGTCATGGATAAAATGTAGTATTGTTGTGTTGGTAACAACATTTTCTGAGGGGAAATTGTGGTTTGTTGTGACATTTGTTGGACGTAAAAAGAGGCGTTAGTGACTGGAAATGTTGTGACACACAGTCCAAGTTAAAAGCTAATGTCAGCTAGCTAACCTAAAAGGAAGTTCGGAACGTCGCCTGTGCAGCTGGTGACGTCACATTTATGCTGTAAGCGGTTAAACATAAATAAAATAAAAACGTTTGTTGCTAAATGTTTGTAATGTAACTGGTGTTTCAGTATTAACTCAGGTTTCGTCTTTCGTTTGACAAATAACTTATTTTAATAACTCCGTAGAATTTAAGAAGATTTGAAAGTAGGTTCTTTCTTTAAGTAAGTTAACGTTAAGTTAGAAGTAACAAAGATGAATTAATTAATACATGTAACTATACACAAATCTTTACAAAGACGAATAGCGTTATGGTAATGTATATTTAACGTTATATGTTTTAGTTACATAACTTTTTAGGTATGGGAATTATGGTTCAGTTATTCTAAACGCATAACGTTAAAGGTAAATGTCTTTGAACACTGATACAACCTTTTCGCTATGATAAGGGTTAGAAGGTGTCTGAATTAAAGTGTGTGTGTGAACACAAACGTCACTCGGAGTTGCTGAAATCTTCAGGTGTGTGCTGGTAATACAAGTGACCCTGACCTTGCCCAGGGTTCAGAGATCGCACCAACAATGACTTGCTTTTGGCTTGGCCTATAACCTATTTTTTTCTGTGAGTTTTATGTTGCACCTTCATTTTTTTTTTTTTTTAAATTGCCACTAATTTGAACATGAAATGCATGTTTGTAGGGCTGACTTTAGGAAATAGAATGGTGGCATGTGGACAGCTAGGTCTTATGAGCTTAATCTGATGCTCGAAAACATTGTTATCCATGCAAGTTGAGTTAAAGCATGGGAGTGTGCAGGCCCTGTCTCTTTTCACTGTTGAAAATGCCAAATAAAATCTGTCATCATTAGTAATGAACTCAGAGCATGGGCAGAATAAAGTCAAATGAGGCCTAATACAGCATTCTGTTAGGTAAGACAGGCCTCAGGGAAATTTTGAATGTAGATATTTTGGTACATTTTTAAAAATTAACCAATAACGAGGTTAAGATTAAGATTGCTAAAATGGCTTGATAGCGGTCTGCTTTAACTCCAGTTACAGTAGTCATCTTTTCCAGTTCCCTCTATGGAAATAGATTGGGCATTACAAGACGTTTGTCAAAAATCCTTTATGGAGAAATACGTGCAAATTATTTGTTCACTTTTCTTGTATTTAACTTTAGATAATTTGATGTCAAATAGTCTTAAATAATAAAATAATACCTGGCACAGGTTTTGTGTTGTTGAATGTATGTTGGTACAGGCTAGATTATAGTAACTTCACCAACATCAAATATTAATTTGGAAACAATGCTTAACAGTGATTGCAATGGACGTTATCCGAAGATGAAGAGCAATAATGTTTTTCTTTACAGGCAATTATCATTTCAATTATGAAATTAAGTGATGTGGTAATAAAACTTATAACAATTAATCATATGTCTTAGGGAGCCACTGCTGTTGAGGTTAAACAAGGAAGTTGAGTATTGAGTGAAGAACATGATAGCACATCGGCATAGTTCTTTATTTTTATGTCTGTTCTCACTCTTTCCTTCCTTCTGTACACTATTAAAAGCAGGAAACTGTTTAGCTGAGGGGGTAAGCCACCTAGATCCTGGTGAGTGGATGAGGGCCTAAACAATAGACGCACTAAATATAATGTTTTTTTCTGTGTGAAATAGCCCCTCTGCTTTTTAATCCTAAAGGTTAATGTTTGATTTCACAGCATTTTGGGAAAGGTGGCCCACCTCCACTTTAAAAAACTGCAGGAAGCCCTCAGTTTTGCAGTTTGTTTCACATATCCGCTGTTGTGCCTATGAAGTCACTGGAAAAGCTACGCTTTTGTCTGATATTCATACACCGTAATCTGTAACTATATAACACAGATAACTATATAACTTATATACTATATATATAAGGAAGTTGCATCTAACTGACTGAGTTGGTAAATAGAAGTGCTTAATATGGGTTTCATTTCAAGAAAGTTCCTGGTTCTTGATTTAAAGAGTTTTAGACACACAACTGACGTCTAACCTTTTGCATTATGTTTATATATGAAATGTCACAACATTTCAATGTGATCTCTCACTTGCCCTTGTGTCTACTTCAACTGTAAGTGTCAAGAAAAACCTTTCAATTAATCCACACACACATTCTTTTACTCTTTAGCCACTGGTAATAAATCATTTAGATTAAATGCCACCTGTTGTCATGCTTAAGGGGAATTTGCCAAGAAATTGATTGTAGAAATTATGAATGAATGCTGTAAGAAAGATTAGGAGTCTTGTAAATCATAGCTATCAAATCACAAGATATTTATATCATGTTTATATTGCTTCTGTTTTACAAAAAGCATTGCCAGTTATTTCTGTATTGGAGTCATTACTGAAATTTGAACACTTGTTACTGTTTTAACTATCTTTTTTTGTGCAGATCAAGAAATGTCTCCTCAAAGTTATTGACAGGTCTAGGATCATTTATGAATATTTTTCTTCTCTTCTACAGAAATCCTCAATGGGGTCATCAAAAGTGTGAAGAAGGATGGAGAATGGAAGGTAACAATTGCCCAATAGGAATTAAGAAATCCTTTTATTTAGTCACACTGAATTTATAACCCCTCTTTATCTCATGTTTCTTCAGGTTCTTATTGTGGATCACATGAGCATGCGAATTCTGTCCTCTTGCTGCAAGATGTCTGACATTTTGGCAGAGGGGGTGACCAGTAAGTATGCAGATAATTAATGGTCCTGCATCCAATGGATCAGATGTATACATGAGGGATGAAACGTAAAAACACCTAACAGTTATCACTACACTTTTCTCAAGTGTTCCTTAACCTTTTCCAGCGGCTTCAAACTATTACTGTCATGTCAATCTGGGGATATTTACAGTATATGCTTAGAGCAGGGTTTTCATTATATTATTGTATTTCACTTTACATGATGATGATGTTTTATTTGCAGTTGCATGCAAAGTCCTCTATTTTGTCCTTTTCAGTTGTGGAGGACATCAATAAACGAAGGGAGCCCATCTCTTGTTTGGAGGCCATTTATTTGATTTCACCTGTGGAGAAGGTTATCTGTTGAATTTTCCCCTTCCCACCCCCAACAGAGTTCACTCTATGCTGCTAAGATCTTCTGTGCTTTTTGTGACTTTTTTTTCTCATATTCTTTTAATTCGTTTTCAATTACAGTCAGTTCGTGCTCTCATTAACGACTTCAAAGACACCGCCTTTACTTACAAAGCAGCACACATCTTCTTCACTGACAGTAAGATTGTCTGTGTGTATGTGTGTGCCCTTTTCTCTGTGTTCAATATACTGTGCATACTTGCATCATTACTGTCATGTTGAAATTCCATCAAAACCTAGGGGTGAATTCACAAAAGGATTGCGCCGCTTTTGTGGCCGCTAAACCTGCATAAATACGACAAAAAGAAACTGTAATCCTCAAAGCACGTGGGAAGGGTGAATTGCACCTCTAACTGCGCCGCCAAGCAAATGCCGTCTCAGTGCTATTTGCAGGTGTGTAAATTAGGTAATATGCACACATTTGGTGCTAAATTAGCCCCTTTCTAATAACAATCACTCCAAACAGAGTGAGTCATAGGACAATAAGAGCAATCCCGCAGATAGAAATGAATGAAAGAGCAAGGGGAGTTATTAGATAATTAGAATACTAATAATTATAATTAGAATAAGTTCTCTTTCAAATCCGACATCTTTTTCCACACGAGTGGAATAGTTTGTTCTTGCAACTGCATTTGTAACTTCTTTTTTTTGTTGTTTTTTTTAATCAAACGTTGCTCAAGCATGTCCTATGGTATGCTACTTCAGTACACCTTAAGAACAAATATTACTGGGACCACTACAGAGAATTGCTGATGAACATTCAACAGATGCAAAACAATGGCAACAATCGGTGTGTTTGCGGTGTAATATCTTTTGTGAATCGGACTTTGAGACAGCGCAGATAGCAATTGCAAATGATGCACAGTTCGTGGTGCTATCAGCGGCAATTCATTCTTTTTGTGAATTTGCCCCTTAGTGTTTGAAACTTATTTATTTCAAAATATATCTAATCATTACATTGAGCTATTGCTTTTTCTAATTTATGTATTTATTTCTTTTCTCTTCCATAGCGTGTCCAGATGGTCTCTTTGCCGAGATTGGGAGATCCAGAGTTTCCAAGGTTGTCAAGACTTTAAAAGAGATCAACGTGGCTTTCTTGCCATATGAGTCTCAGGTAGGAAATTATCTCCTCTTTACTTAAACCAACTTGATTTTTTTGGCCACACAGTTCTTATTTGCTTTTTTGTAGCTGTGTTACTGGTTACCAACAGCTCCAGAGAAAATTCTCTGGCTCTAGCTGCTAAATGTTCCACTATGTTTTAACAGCTAGTCACTAATTTTGTCTGTGTTGTGTTTGGGGCTTGGCAGGTAGCGTAGAGTGGGTTTATCAGAGCTTTTTCACATTAAATGCTGCTTGCTGAGGCTGAAAACAAAGTTGAGAGAAACAAAACTGTAAATATGCAGACAGTTTCATCAAAACAACGAGCTGAAAGATGCTGAAGGGGAACTGTAGAGTGCGGTCATATGTCTGTGGGTTTATTACTACGAGCGGAAACCATTCACATTACATGCAGTAATTTTTCTATTGTTACTGTAAAAATATCAATAATGCAGCTTGATTATTAATTTATTTGGTAAACATTGCATAACCGTAATCCCTCTCACCCTTGCAGGTGTTCTCCCTGGATGACCCAACCTCCTTGTACTCCTTCTATAGTTCTAAGCCAAATGAAGAAAAAGACAAAATGATGGAAAATCTGGCGGAGCAGATTGCGACGCTGTGTGATACACTTAAGGAGTACCCTGCAATCCGTTACTACAAGTATGGAAGCCTTGCATTAAAGTACACTGAAATTAGTTTGGATCTGAATTTGCTGATTCAGTTGTATACCTATCTGTCTCTAAGGGGACCAGAGGAGAATGCTAGACTGGCTGATGAGGTCTACCAGCGACTTACTGCTCACAAAGCTGACAACCCAAGCATGGGAGAGGTTAGGAACTACGTACACCACAAACCACAACAATTCTTATGTGCTCTACTGTATTGATTTGACAAAAAATGGCAACCTGAATTCTTATACTGCTTTTTTCTACTTTTCCGTATAAGAGCATACACTTTCTTCGGGATTCTGCTGCTCTACATGTTCACAGGTTGTGGACGTTTCTGGGTTTTTATTTTCTCACGCTTTGCTGGACATTTCCATTTTTCCCTTCTTCTTTTTCTGTCTTTCTTAGCTGACATTTCCTTGCTCCTGAGATGGGTCTTAACAGGCATGTATTACTGTTCTCTTTCTGCCCCCACACATCTGAAGTGCGTTACCATTCTCTGTATTTTTTTTACTTTATTTGACATTGCAAGTTTTCTGAAGTGCTGCATAGGACGGCGATATTTAACACATACAGATAAAATCTAATAAGACTTTCACTGCATGACAGGTTCAAAAAAACAAAATGAAGGCCCTTATATTTCATGCATACTGTAGACTAGATCCTAATTTATTATGCATCTGTGAAGTAGATTTTTCATTAGCAGGAGATGATTTCCCTTATATTCATTTTTTTTTAGGGTCCAGACAAGGCACGATCCCAGCTACTGATTGTTAATCGTGGGTTTGATCCCGTCTCTCCTATTCTACATGAGTTGACCTTCCAATCAATGGCCTATGACTTGCTAGATATCAAACAGGACATCTATACGTGAGTGAACACCTTATTATGTATCGACTGCTGTTACTTTTCTTTGCCAGGTCAGTGTGCTGTCTCCGGCATAGCATTTCTCCATACTCATTTGTGTTGTACGCGTGTACTTGTTTTATTTTTTTAAGTTATCAGACAACCGGCATTGGAGATTCAAAGGAGAGAGAAGTGTTATTGGATGAAGATGATGAGCTGTGGGTTCAGCTCAGACATATGCACATTGCAGATGTCACTAAGTAAGTCGGTCACAACTAGATGAGTATGTCTGTCATTTCCCCACATAATTAGGTCTCACTTAAACCCTTCCCAACAATTTCTGGTCATTGCTTTCACCTGGTTTTATGTTACAAAAAAGGTAGAAATTGGATATTATTCCTCACTAATAAATTAAAGTAATAAGTTATATTGTAATTAGGGATGCACCAATTGTGTCTACAATTTGTCCAATTTTCCAATACTGATGATGATGGTGGTGGTGGTGTTGTTTGTTTTGTTTTTCTTATTTATTCCCCCTTTTGTGCCAGGGAAACAAAGACATCTTAATTATAAGAAAAATAACTGAGCAGTTTTAAAGTCATTCAGCCCTTCATTACAGTATCTTTGTCGGAGCATAAATTAAATCACAAATTTATGAAACCACCTTTTAATATTACCTTCTTTCACATGAAAAATATTTAATATATTTTTTTACATAACTGCTTCAAAAGCCTTTTTAGACTGCTGTCAAATAACCAGCAGAATTTAGCCAGTGCAAAATTGATGCGACTTAACAGGAGAACATCAGCCACTGCCATCAGTGAATGTCATCCTATTTGCTGATATATTGGTGCGTCCCAAATTCTAACATGATATTTGGTGGAGAGTAATGAAAATAATGAATTAATCTATGATAATTATATTGTAGCCCTTTGTCAGATTACAGTAAAAAAGTTGTCCCAAAGATGGTGTAAAATGCATTCTGCCGGTGTATGTAAAAAGCTGGCTGTGATAATTTATTGGGATGACTTTAAGGATGATAAGTATAAGTGTGTTTTGTATAACATTTGGGTAAAATCTTGACTACTTAAAACAACATTACAATTTTGTTGCTCAGTAATATTACTATTATAATAACCAATTAAATGTGCTCATGCACAAGCTGACTTATCATTTTCAAAACCCATTGTTGCAGGAAAGTGACAGAGCTTCTTCGCAACTTTTGTGAGAGCAAGAGAATGTGCACTGACAATGTGAGTGTTCATGTGGAGAACTCATTTTGGTTCAGTAATTATTACAGATGTCCATGATATAACAGGAAGACTATTTATATGTTATAATGCAATTTTGGTAAAAATGTTTTCCATTTCAGGCCAACATAAAAGATCTCTCTCAGATGTTAAAGAAGATGCCACAGTATCAGAAGGAGCTGAGCATTGTGAGTGGGATGAAGTAAAACCAACTCCTCACCTTTTTAGTACCATCATCTCATGTTTCTATTGTAAAGGGAGTACTCTCTGAACCTTTCAAGATTAGGGCTATGCAAATGACAACAATGAATTTTGCCCTCAATCAGGATTGTGAACATATTTTATTAGGGGGCATTTCTGACAGTAAATTAGACACTATTTATATTTACAGTGTTTCCTTTTGCTTTGCTTTGCTTAGCTTTAATTTAAACAAGTCTGACCTTCCAAAAAGGTCCATATTCTAGTTACTTTGCCCATACATTGACTGTTGATATCCATTATGACAAGAATCTCCCTTTATTTTCAGTGGAGTAGCTCCAGAAAGTTTCTCTCTTATATCAAAGTTGTCAGTCTTGCTTGTAGCTTTGGGTTTTATATGTCATATGATGATTTTACTACATTTAACTACAAATTAGTTAATTAATCTTTATGTATTTTCATTCACAGTACTCTACTCACTTGCACCTAGCTGAAGCTTGTATGAAGAAATTCAAGGCCTCTCTTGATAAGCTTTGTGAAGTGGAACAGGTCAGTACTCTTGCGTACAATAGCAATAATTTTTTGACAGTATCATTGACATGTGACTCAGAGCAATTAGGACACAAACAACATTGTCATTGTTATAAGAGAGCTCAGCGATTTATAAAAAAAAAAAAGAATTATACTGTGGAGGTGCAGTTAATTTCATCTACAGTATGTATTATGGCAATGAAATTAGTGAGGCTGTAGTTGTCCTGTACGTCTGTAGTTGTAGGTATAAATAGAAACATGATAGTTATCTTGATCGCTGAAGAGAAACGCACCCATAGATGACTATTTGGCCATTTAACTTAATATTCTTGAACTGTAAAACATCCTGCCAGTCTGTAGTTTTTATGTCACAGGGAATCAACTAGAATTTTTCACTGTGTTAGTCAATTCAATTCACCTCAGTGGGCTTTATTGACATGGGAAGCAAACGTTAACATTGCCAAAGCAAGTGTGAAATGATAAAACATAAATAGAAGAAATGTGCTATTAAAATATATACAGAAAAGTAAGATATGATGATGATAAAAAATGTAGACTTGCAGTTAAAAATAAAAAAGTAAAATAAATGAAAATTATATAAACACTGCAGCATGTTAGTCACTGACAGTAAGTATCTTAGAGAGACTGTCTGACATGGAATTAGTCTGTCCCACTCACTCGGCACACTAAGTGACCTCATAGTGATCGCTCCTCTGGGGTATGTGCAAATGCCACTGGCACAGTCTGGTGATATTTAATGAATAATCGTAATATTGCATAAGAAGCTTGGGACCGGACGTCAACATCCACCATATATTGTAACTACAGAAATTCAGAAGGAACTGTTATGTCATAACTGAGTGTAAAGGCATTTATAACACATACATGTACTACTTGGTAATGTAGAAATCCTTTCATCAACATGAGCCTGGGATAAAACCATGGTCCAGACCAGTACCAAGCCCCAGTGTGTTGTTTGTATCTGTCAGGCATGCTTTGTCTCCCTGAGGGGATGCATTCTGCCACATTTAGTCCTGTATCAAATGAGTCACAAGCATACAGGAAATAATAAGCTATGCATGGTTGTGGCATTATGAGATGCAAGTGTTAATGGGGACGTTTTGTGTGAGTGAATCACTCGACTGCCCTAATGGATTGTCAGCATGTCTGAAAGCTGCTACATTAATCCAATAGGCATGTTTTGGCTCTAAAATGCACAGTGTGATCCAAACAGCGACGGCTCTCTTTCAGCTGTCATTTGGTTAACTGTTCTGCATTGTTTGGACAAGCCAATACAAATATATGTCTGTAATGTTACGAACAAAATGTATGTACTGTATTTTTATGTGCTCTTCTAGCCCCTCTCTAGTTTCAGTTGCTCATAAAAAGGTTTAACAAGGCTTAGTCCAAATTCATCATATGTTAGTGTTTTTCGGGAGGCCAAACAGTGCCTAGAAATCCTAAAGCTAGATGAATTTGACATAGTTAAGGGATTACGAATGCAACTCTGGATGTTAACTGTGCAATTTAGGACAGTTTCTTTCATTTAAAAGAGTATTTTCTTCTGTTAAGTGAAAAATAGTAAATATTCTGTGATTATTATAGAGCAGTTTACAGTGTATAGAACACCAGCATTAACCTTTTTTTAAGTGGTTAAGTGAAAGGGTCAGAGCAATAGTGCTAGTGCAATATTCTTAAAACTATAGTATGGTCATGAAGGAGAAGAAGTGGTAGGAAAAGAAATAGATAAAGGTTGAAAACAAGTCATCCTCCTGTGTCAGCTGATGTGAGTTGGCTGTCAGTTGACTTAAGTTGTAATTGGTCATTCACATTCCAATTGCTGTTGATAGTTAACCATGGGTGTCATCCACAGGACCTGGCAATGGGAGCAAATGCAGAAGGGGAACCTCTAAAGGACGCCATGAAGAGCATTGTTCCTGTGCTTCTCAACAATGAAATTAAGGCCTATGACAAAATCCGCATCATACTGCTGTTCATATTCCACAAGAAAAAAGGTATGCCCTTGTCACAACTCTTTTCAACTAATATAACACATTTTTGCGGACTTAATGTGTGTTTGCATGTGACCATTAATTAGAAGGGTTATCATGACCTGAAGCTTTGATATGTAATGTATAACAGAGAACCAAGTGTCATCATTGCACTCACCATTTTTGAATAAAGACTCTGGTTATTTATGTAGGCATTGGGGAGGAGAACCTTGCAAAGCTCATCCAGCATGCAAACATACAGGCGGACAGCAACATCATCACCAATCTGCAGAACCTGGGCTGTAACATTATAGCTGGGGTAAATTTCTTGATTGCAGTTTGGTTCAAGTCTCAATGTTGTTTAATTTATTTCCTCAGTATTTGTTACATACATGTTTGTTAGGGCCGCAATGCTGGGAAAACGCTGCCAGAGCGGAAAGAGCGCACAGAGAGCACATATCAGCTCTCTAGATGGACACCCATCATCAAAGACATCATGGAGGTATTGTAGCCGAAGTGAGGTTCCTGATGTTGCTGGCACACCTTGTGATTTGCTTTTACATCATCTGTTTTTCTGTATCACAGAATGCCATAGAGGACAAACTGGACAGAAATCAGTGGCCATTCATCGCTGATCCTGCTCCCATCAACACAACTCAGACTGCAGTCAGGTGGGTGCTGGAAACATAAAAGATAATTTTTATCATGTATGATCATTACTTCATCAGAGTTCACAATGTATGTAAAGAAATAACTGGTTAATGAGTAAAACATTTTTTTTAAAGGAAAAACATGACGGCTAGGGGGAAAAAACTTGTTACGTTCCAAGGAAATATTAGTTTGAGTAATTCATTGTTTTGCTTTTTATATAAAGCATAAGCAACACAAATATCAACTGGGTATCAGGCAGATTAATGCTGTCACATAAAAGCTTTTATCCCTCTAACTGAGTTGGAGTCTAGCTTTTCACAATGTGAGCTGAAAAGGTGAAACTAAGTTATTCTCTGAACTCTATAATAATCCCACAGGGAATTCCTATTATGATGATAGTACTTATACAAACCACTCTCATGGGACCTGGGTTTACACATAATCTGCATAATGCACAATGATTGTCCTTCCTTTTTAGCAAAGTGCAGAATTAAAACTGAGTAGTCATTAATAATAACACTAGAATATAGGCTGGCTATATAAAACCAGACATGGCATGTAACATTATGCAACTGATGACCAGAAGTAGTAAGGAAAGCATTACAATAATAAATGCAACATATACTTGGTGTTTGACCAGCAGGGCTGCTTGTGCTCTCCCACATGAGCATTGACTTATTCCTTAAGCATCCCCAGCTGATCGTGACTAATGAGCCATTTGCCTCAAGAATGGAAAAAGACAGGTGTTCGGCCATGCTGCAAATAGGATGATTTTTAGGATTTTCACTTTCACATTTATTTACCAGGGTCAGTTTAATGTGAATACTGCATCAAAGAGAAGCATTGCATACTGTTTGAAGTATTTGCTCTTAATGAAAATTTATATTATTATTATTGACGGCTCATTACCGTGTAATGAAACTGACTGCTCACAAATAGGCCTTAGTTTTCATAATAATTACTTGTTGCTCAATTATTGTTGTAATTCTTTTACAGCAGTGCACGTTTTGGACACTGGCACAAAAATAAATCTCCAACAGAATATCGCTCTGGCCCTCGGCTTATTATATTTGTGATTGGTGGAGTGTCACAGTCAGAGATGCGCTCTGCCTATGAAGTCACTCGAGCCACTGATGGGAAATGGGAAGTGCTGATTGGTAAGCAATCACTGTTGAGGAGGCCATCATTTTTATCCCAAAAATGCCTGTTTTTTTTTTTTTTGTTTTTTTTAAACAATTCTTTAAATATTATTTTCTTCTTGACAGGTTCATCTCACATCCTGACTCCAACCAGCTTCCTTAATGATCTGAAGAGTCTGGACCAAGTTCCTAATCCTGATTGCTAGATAGAGCCTGAACGGGAAGAGCACACTGGAATAAGGGTTTAGTTGTTCATTTGAGATTGGTTACTGGAATTCTGTCATAGCATCTCTGACATCTGAAGTGAACATGGAGAAATTAAGATGTAGCCATGGAAGTAAACTTTTGATTCTTTATTTTATTTTAGAATGTTCTTTTTCTTGTTTGCTGTTAATAGAGTTATGTTACCTGCTGTGATTGAAATTGTATTAAAATATTTAATTAGGCATTATTAATATTTGGATTATTTTACTGTTCTCATTCAAATTCTTATTTTTGTTACTACAATGTAGATTTGATTTCCCTAATTTTGTACTTAAAAAATTCCATCCTTCTCATCAAAATGAACCATCTCACACCAGAAGTCTTATTTAAGTCTAATGTAGTTGTATGTAAGTCAATAGAAGTATGTATCGTATATTAGGTGACATTAAGTGTGGGATACGTTTTTGTTTCTCCAGGTACCCCCCCCCAATCTGGGAAATTTCCTCTCAGACAAAATGTTTCAACTGCTGTCTGATGCATTCTTGCACATTTACCATTTACTTATTACTTTAATATATTGCTATAGGCAAGTGTGGTGGGTGTTTGTTTCTTTGTTGATAAAAATGAGTAATTAAAGAAACATAATATTCACTTTAAATTGTGTGTTGTGCGTAGTATTCCAGAGGACTTCCAGTTGGCATACGCAGTTATTTTAAATGCGTAATAAAAATAATCTCAACTCATAGTCAACCAACAAGCTTTGTCACACATGCTGGATTCCAAAGAAGGAAGAATTAACTTTTATGCTCAGAATTATTTTAAGTCATTGTGGACATCATTAGCTTATTCAACCACCTCTGACTCTCCTAATATCCTTGCCTTTAAGAGAATATACTCAAATTCATTATCTGTCTCTTATTTAAATATTCACAACTATGCTCTACAACAAGAAACCAGTCTATTTGAAATTGTTTTATTTGATCAATTTATATGCAGTCTATCCCCCTTTTGCCCTTAAATGTTTAAAGCATTGACCAATTAGTATTGTGATACTATATGGTTGAGTTCATTACTCTCCATGTTACATCTCCAAGTACAAGGCCATTTACAATTATGAGCCTTTTCACCAGTATAATTTGTCTGCCTTGCTTTTAGATTTATTTTTTTTAATGAACCGACAATACAAATTTTATCAGCCGTGGCAGTTTTTATATCCAATCATATGCCTACTTCCTATGCAATTTCTGGGCTTCAAAATGCAAACATGAATTTTAAGCACAGTGTTAGGTCAAAAGGGGAGAATATTTACTCCTACCATTGGAAAAAGATCATCCCTCTCTATGCTGAGGATTATGTTTTCATCTGGGATTACAGATGGTAATAATCGGGCCACTCCCTGTGGTCTTAATGGTAATGGGTTAATACTCAGGACTTAACTCTATTTAAAAGCCTTCCACCAAACCATATCCAGCACTCATTTGGAGTCGCATCAATCAGGATCATCATTTCCACTGGATGTACCATACTTTCATTAGAGAAGTATTGAATAGATTCTCCATCAATTACAGGATGTGCTTTTGTGTGAACTTCTGAAGTATTTAACATTTTATCTAGTTTTTAGTTTCACGGTTTGTATTAATTTTCATGATGGCAGCTGCTCAAGTGGACTCGAAATCAGAAGCTACCGACGCTGTGCTGGTAAGACCTTTGTAGCATAAGTTTCATTCCTATGCTTGGAATTCTGTGTGCATTTTGCCATTTGTGCATTTTTTTTGACTGATATTTTGGTTCTTAATGTGTATTATGAAGAATTGTATATTTTTTAGATATTTGTATACAGAATTGTATTCTCGAAAGTGATCAAAATAAGTAAAAAATTTAAGATATTATAAATGTATTTTTTCGCAATTTGTTGGCAATTTTGAAATTACATTCACGTTTACATGGATTCTACACTAACCTAACATGGGTTCCAGGACTTTTACTGTGGAGAGTGTGAAAAGATTATCTTTTAGGAATAATTATTTTCATGTTAAGATTTACATTGGGTGATGAGCCATAATGGTTTAGGACAAGTGATTTACTGCAAAGGAGAACATTGTCTATAAGATGCACTAGTTCACACTATTTGCTTTTTCTTTGGCTGATGTTCAACAGAACGCCCCAGAACATGAGCAGATCCTCAACATAATGAGTTACTCACAGCGTGGAAGAATGGATGAACAGCGTTGCGCCTTGAGTCCTGTTAAAACTAGACAAATCAGAACTGCACCTGCAGGTTGGGACAGCAGACACAAAGATACCATCTGCATTGTGTGTGTACTTTTGTAGATTGATTGTTGATTGTTTCACCCCTGTTCCCCACAGGTTCAGACTATGAGGAGTTCTCCCATACCTTGGACAACAAACAGGCGGGACAACACCTTGATGAACTGCGGGTGTCATTACCAGGGTTTAACTATCAGGTATTAGACTACAGGTTGTAAAAGGCTTAGTTCATGCATCTGCACAGTTGGTGTGATGAATACATGACTGAAGTCTTCTCCAAATGTGTTTTCTCAGGAACCTGGGAGTAATAACCATCATGGCTCTGTACCCCACATCTCTTTGATAGAGAGTACTCCAGATCGAAACAGGAAGCTCCTGTTGGTACCAGCCAACCAATTACAGGTTTCCTCTCAGCATGATTGCTCCAATTCCATAAAGGTCTGTTCTGTCCTACTTTGTCTTTCTGGTTGCCTTAATCATTTCAGGTTTCTTCTGTTATAACGTGTTATTAAATGTTCATCCTCATTTGATCGAATCTTTATCACACTGTTTTTGTCTAATAGGAAGAATCACCTGATGACCAAGAGAAGTTCATGAATATGATCAGCCATGGCCAGCGTGGACGCATCGATGACCAGCGCTGTTCTTTGGATCCTAGCAAGAGTGCTCCCTGCACACCCATACGCATAGACAGCAAGCCTGCTGCAAGGTCATTAAACACAGGTGAGAATTAAAACTTGCTGTATTCACAAATCTCTTTCTCTGTAAACATTTCCAGAAGTGCGTTGCAATTCTTGCAATTGCCTCTTACTTACCATTTCTTCCCGATAGATATAGGTTCAGACAAGTTCCATTTTAATTTTTAAAGTTCACTGTCTATTTAATTACTTAACTATTTCACCTGTTTTCACTTTTCATCTTCCCGGGTCCAGATACTGAAATGTTGTTCAGCCTCTTGGTCAACACTCAGAGCCAACGGCTTGATGACCAGCGAGTGTCTCTTCCATCATTACCAGGATTACAGAATGAAAATGCCTCTGCAAAATCTACTGCAGGGGGAGATTCAAGCTATTTGTGTTACATGGTCTCTAAAGTCCAGGTTAGTACTTTTTAACAGCAACTGATGAAAGTACCAAAATATTGTAGTGACGTCAGCTCTGGCTTTAAATGTTGCACAAATATTAAACTAGAATGTGGACAAAATATTACACAAATAAAATTATTTTAGCATGCTACACATAGTCAAACAGCTATAAATTTACAGAAAGCAGTTTCACTGGATGTACAGTTTTCATGGAAATGTCATGTCAAAGTTTGCCATCATCTTAAGAACAGTTCACATGGGACAGTTTTTCAGTGTTTTCGAAAGCCATGACATGTCAATTGTAAAATTCAAACCAGTTGACATTGTGGCTTTCTTGGGCTTAGAAACCTTATGTGTTAAATAAGTGTGCCTCTTCATCAAAAATACTGAGGATTGCTGGCCCAATGCATTTCAGGATTCCAGAATGGAGGACCAAAGGTGCTCTCTACCTCAAATCATAACCCCAGAGACCCAGTGTTCAACACAAAAGGATAAGTCTGCATCTGGTTCAGGCCCTGCACGTTCAGCCTCCTTCAGCCCCAGCTCAGACATAGAACGACCAACGAGTAAAGATAAAGCATCTCAAAAACAGGTATATGAACAAGTCACTGTTGTCATTTTTAACCCCAGGAGGTAAATTACATTTAATTACAATATTTTAAAACAATTAGGTTTTAGATCTGCAATCTATATGCCAATTTGTGTTTACATGTCATTTATGTTTCAGATGATATATTTACTGACCTAAATATGTACTGTACATCCAGGTCTTCAATCCAACTGAACAGGAAGATTTTTTTACCTTAATGAGTCATTCCCAGCGTGGACGAATGGATGAACAGAGATGTGCCTTAAATGTTAGTCCCCAGTCCACACCCAAACACAAGCCCAGTCAGAGCACTGTGCCCAAAGGTTAGACTACAAACATGCTTTTCTTCCTGGTTTTTTTTTCTTTTATTTAATATTTTTACAATGATCGTTTCATTGCTCTTTATGATATGATATGTCTCTTTTTTTCACCTGCCCAGGTCCAGATTCGGAAAAATTCTTCAGCCTGCTGGCCAACTCTCAGGGCCGACGGTTTGATGACCAGCGAGTGTCTCTTCCTTCATTGCCAGGGATACAGAATGGAGGTACCACATCAACATCAACTGCTGCAGAGAAGGATGCAAGCTACTTGTGCTACATGGTCTCCAAAGTCCAGGTTGGCCTCATACATATGGTGTAAAGACCATTGGGAAAAGTTATTGACGGTGTTTTTCATTTTGTTCCACAAAGTCTTCACACTTTTTTTTTTTTGCAGATATGGAATATGTTTAACAATACAGCCAACTGCTTTGATCAACATAACAACAATAAATCCTATTTTCTTCCCACAGGGCTCAAGGATGGATGAACAGAGATGTTCTGCACCCCAAATCCTCCAGAATCTTGGTACCTCATCCACTCAGCACAAAGATCATCCCATTTCAGATGTATCTGGCTCCTTAAACCATGCCAAAAATGACCAACATCCGCAGGTGATATGTCATGCCTCATAATACAGCTTATAGTTTTGCCAATACTTCTATTGACTTGTAATCTGGTATTTTTTTAAGTAAGACATTAAAATGACTTCAGTGATGGATAGCAATGCTCAATCTCTACAGTCTTGAAGATAAAATGTGGTTGTTTCATATTGTCCTCCTGATAATTTTGAGTGGCAACCTCTGTTGACTGAGTTGTTTGTGAGTTGTCCCACTTCTCTTTCTTTACATCTTTTTAGGAGGCATCTCGAGCTGAGCAGGATCAGTTCCTTAAAATGATAAGTCATGCACAAAGTGGACGAATGGATGAGCAACGTTGCTCTTTACATCCCAGTAGAAGTACACCTGCCACACCCACACACAATGGAAGTGCTTTAGCTAATCCACCCACAGGTCAAACAAACACACAGGGCATGTAAGGTCAAGTATGTGTTTTCTGTCTCTGAGATTTCCCAGCAATAACTCTTGACTCTCCATAACAGGTGCAGAAGCTGACACATTCTTCAAAATCATTGCCTCCAGTCAGGAAGGATGGCTAGATGATCAGCGTGTTGCACTTCCTACCCTGCCAGGAATAAGTGGGAATTCTGAAGGAAAAGAAAATGGTAGAAATACAAAGGCTAGAATCCCAGTGAGTTAACACAAAATTTAAATTATTGGTTGTGTGAACATAAAGAATACTGCCAAATGTTGCTAAATTTAGTTCCTTGTTATTTTTATGTCACATACCCACAAAGTTAATGGTATGCAGGACATAATGTGTTGTTGTTGTCTCTACAATACTGTAACTAAAGAACTTTTCATGGCAGAAATGTCATACTTGGACCACAGGTTCTCCGATTGAATAGCTGAGCTGAATAGATTTTGGAGCACCTTTATACAAAATTCAGATATGGCTCTCGATATAGAGCATATTTGTACCATCTGTATATCATGTAAAGAAGAAAAGTATGTTGATATGGAAATATTTGCTTAATAAAAAGCCTTATACCCCCAATTGCTTATGATTTAAGTACTTGACGGCTCAACTGCCTTTTGTTATGTTTTTAATTCGGCAAGTCTTCTCCTCCACACATCACTGTGGCTGAAAGGACACCAGCAACATCAAGGAAAGACTGTTCCAGACCGACCTCACAACCCCAAAGGGCTTATGCAGAATCTGGCTCCCCCAGAGCCCGACCCAAATCGGCTTCATTTACCCCCGAGACAGAATATCAGAAGACGCTAAATTCCCTAGCACAGGTAAATTGTTCATCTCCAATAATACAGTGTTTTGACTGCTGGGACAACAAAAAACATTGAATATGCAGAGGTCATATAAAGTGACTTCAAATAACTGCATGCCTTTACCAATCTGGCTGTTCTGTAATAACTTGCACTGACACCAACTCAATGAAAGTGAAAAGATCTAACTTGCATGAGTCCAGCTTTTAATGATTTGAATTATTAATTAATGATAATGATAACTTTACTTGAAGCCCCACTGATAAGGTGGATATCTTGCCATTTGCTGCTTTAAGTGACTTTTTAAGTCTAGTCTTTGAACTGTGCTATTTCACAGGTGACAGTGAGGGTGTCCATGAGCTTCACCCCACAGCAGGTAAGCCGTACCACAGCTTGTGTAGATTGTGAGCTAATTTCCCAAGGTTTTTTTCTCAATAAAAGATGTGCGCCTTCCTTGATCCTATTTGACTCCTGTCTGTCAAAGGGACAAAAGAAATTCGACCGACCATGTACATTCCCAGAAGTCTTCCTCACTCTAGGAGCCCCTGGAGATAACCTTGTGATCCCTCTAAGCCCAGGACCTGGCAGACCCCTGTCCTTCAACTTGAACCTTGTCCCAAAAGAAGATGTTAATTCCAGGCACTCCTCTCCAAGCCATGCAAGTTCCAGAACAGCCCACTCAAGGCCGTCATCTCCCAACCCAGGAGCAACCAATAAAGCACAACCTTTAACTTCATGCCCACATGAACAGGAGAAGCATGTAACCAGTCCTATCAGTCCAGATGAAGACTGCTTCTCTCTGATTGAGAAGGTTCACACAGCACAGCTGCAGAAGGAGATGGCTCAAGGAGGACAACAATGGAAAGGGGATCCTGGAAAGGGGAGGGAAAAGGCAGAGCAAGGAAAGGGGAAAGGGGGTGGAAAGAAAGATAAGAAGGATGGTGGCAATAAATAATAGTCAGGTACCACATGCCACATTGTAAGTTATTTATTGAGGAAAACAATAGAGATGCAATGTGAGGTCTCAGTAATTGGCTTGGAAAATAATTTATTGAACAATGTTTATAAAATTGTATTTGTAGTTTTCATACGACCACACTAATTAGATGCTCTTGTTAGAGTATAACTAAAGTTTATTCTGTTTTTATTTTCAGAAATGTATATGTTGAGGCATTTTGTTTTGATTCGAGTTCAGTGGGGTGGGTGAGACCTAACTGCTTTGCTTTGTAAATGCTATGTATACATTTAAAGATAATAGCTTTTAGCTGTTTATCCAAAGAGAGAAATTGTAGGTAGGTTGAAATTAAACTCACTACCCAAACTGTGTGAAACTATGACAAAAAAAACTAACAGAAATACCTAAATTAAATCTGATTGGCAGTTCATGTTTGCTTTTGATTATTTGAAGCACAAAATTGACAAATGAGCCTAGAGCCTACTTGTAACATTATACATATCATTTCAGCGCTATTGATTCACTACAACAACATTGGTAACAACTGTTTTCAATAAATCATTGGTGTGTCTCTACTATAGCACATGATGAAAAAGAGGTGTAACATTTGAGCTTAATTGAAATTGCAGCAAAAATATGAGCAATGATTTGCCAATTTAGTCTTCATATTGACACATTGTGTTCTAAGACAGTTCCTTAACTGTTATCTAAGCTACCTTGGTTATCTAAGGTTGACTATGACAAGACGTAAAAAGAAAACGTAACACTTGAGAAATGTTTATTTATTGAAGATTTACAGAAGAAAATTCTCAGGGGCTCATATTGTATGAACTCTGTTAAAATGCCTCAGCAGGATCTTGTCTCTCATTCAGCAGAGTCACTTCCCTGAAAGACAAAAGATAATTATTACTTTGAAGGAATGTATTATACTAGGGATACAATAACATTTAGTATCTATTGATGGAAAAAGCAATGCAACATTTTATGGAATGACGAAACTAGAGTTATTGAGACTGTTCAGCCCAAAATCAAAAATACATATTTTTCTTTTTACTCAAGGTAATCCACATACCTTGTAGTGAGAAGTAGAAAGAAAATAGTTCCTACATGAACTGCTTACAACAAATCTGTGGATTATCTTGAGTAACCGGGTCATGATTATTGGCAAGACAAGACATCGCTGGTGTGTTTTTCAAATGTATTTTTGAGCACCTCAAGCTGAGTGCCATATAGTCCCATTATATCAAAAGAAATGCAGACATCCCCCCACACCAAAACAATCTAGATGGATAAACAGCACTACTGGTAAGAGGGAAAATATGTATTTTGGATTTTGGTCTGAACTTTCCCTTTAAGGCTTGGATATTCTAAGATGTTGATTTGTTATCAGCAGTATAGCTTGTGTAATACTGCACTGCAACTGGTCATTAATTTCAGAGGTCATTTTGCAATGTAAAAATTATGGATATATTGATGAAGTATACTATATGGATATGGTTGATACATGACACAGACAAAGAGAATGAAAAAGTTACCTTTCCAGCGTCACGGCTTTTAGCTCTCAGCTTGTTAACCTGGGACTCAGCGATGTCAGCTCGCTCCTGAGCTTCTTCCAGCTCATGCTGAACCTTCCTGAGCCTGGACATGTGAGTGTTGGCCTGCTCCTCCTGTGAAGGGTTTAGAGTTATATTAATTTAGTTGTTAATGGTGATATTATTAATTCAACTGTAAACGATTAGTCACATTAATGCATTTGACTTACAGCCTCCTCCGCCTGTCTCTTGTAAGCCTTGACTTTAAGCTGCAGCTTGTCCACCAGATCCTGAAGTCTGGTCACATTCTTCTTGTCCTCCTCAGTCTACACAGATAAACAATGGTCATTTATGGAGTGTTGAAGCTGAATCAGGTAGTTGCGGAAGAAGTATTTAGATATTTTACTTTAGTAAACGTAGTAATACCACAGTGTAAAAATAAAGTAGAAGTGCATACATATTATGATAAAAATGTAGCAAAGGTTTCAAAAGTAAAAGTACTCATTAAGTATAAGAACCATTGTAATATTGTAGCTAGCCAAGATGGAAAGCTAACTAATTATTATTTGACAGTGTTATCAATAATATTGCATCATATTTTATAAAGTTACCATATAATTTGTATGTAAAATCTTAAAGGCTTTGCACACCCATAGTCAACCCACAGGTGTGTTCACTTATGTTGCCTAATTATTGCTATGCTTGACTCACATCTCCCTCACCCTTGATTTTGTTCTACCTGTTAGGGCAGGGCAACTTACCCAATAATAACTGTTTAAATAGTTGGGTTTAATTCCCCAGCATAGCTCAACCCAATTTATCCCTGACTAGAGGTCTAATCAAACAGGGTAATTGGAATCACCTGTGCAGGTGTACAGAACCTATACTTCGCAAAAACTATATAGCTGTCAAAAAATGTAGTGGAGTAAAAAGTGCACATGGAAATACTCAAGTAAGGTACAAGTACGTCAAAATTGTACTCAAGTACAGTACATGTACTTAGTTACTCTACACCAGTCGAATCAAGGAGTAATTATGGTTATTGTTAGTGAAATTAAATTTACCTGGTAGGTCAGCTCCTTCACTCTCCTCTCATATTTGCGGACTCCTTTCACAGCATCAGCTCCACGTCTCTGCTCAGCCTCAACTTCAGCCTCCAGCTCACGCACCTGAAATGTGATGATAAATAATCATTTTTTTGAACTAGGATTTGAGTGCAGAGAAAGAAATAAAGTTATTTGAAGCATTTAAATGATTTAAATTTAAGTGATTTTTATTCTTAAACTGATCTGTGAGCATTTATATACAGTTCATACCCTGGACTCCAGTTTCTGGAGCTGCTTCTTGCCACCCTTCATGGCGAGGTTCTCAGCCTCATCCAGACGGTGCTGCAGGTCCTTGACTGTGACCTCCAGGTTCTTCTTCATCCTCTCCAGGTGAGCGCTAGTGTCCTGCTCCTTCTTTAGCTCCTCAGCCATCATGGCAGCCTGAAATGATAAAATGTTATCTAATTGATTCATAATCTATAATAAACTTAACATTATCAGTACATTGAAGCAGACCAAAAATATGACAGGTGAGTTATAGATGTAAACTCACATCAGTGATAGCCTTTTTGGCTTTCTCCTCAGCATTTCTTGCTTCCTGAACAGAATCTTCCACTTCACCCTGAACCTGGACAAGGTCAGTCTCCAGCTTCTTCTTGGTGTTCATAAGACTGGTGTTCTAAACATTGACCAAGATAAGTCAATGTTTTACGGATATGTGTCTCATATCTTTGATGGGATACAATTCTTGTGAATGAATAAAAACACACCTGAGAGTGAAGCAGTCCAACACGTTCACTAGCATCAACCAGCTCCTGCTCAGCCACTTTGCGTCCTCTCTCTGTCTGCTCCAGAGCAGCTCTCAGCTCCTCAATCTCAGCCAGCATCAGGCCATTTCTGCGCTCCACCATGGCAACCTGTTCCTTCATGTCTTCCTGTCCTCTGACAGCATCATCAAGGTGCAGTTGGGCATCCTGACAACATAAAAATAAGGAGTTAAATTTTCTACACTCTCAAACAGTGTTTTTCATTCAGCGGTTGCACAAAACTTACCTTGAGCTGTCCCTGGACATTCCTCAGTTGTTTCTGGGCCTCAGCAGCCTGCCTGTTGGCATGGCTCAGCTGAATCTCCATCTCATTCAGGTCTCCCTCCATCTTCTTCTTGACTCTCAGGGCATCATTCCTGCTCCTGACCTCAGAATCGAGAGTGCTCTGCATGGAGTCCATCAGCCTCTGGCTGTTCCTCTTGATCTGCTCCATCTCCTCATCCTTCTCTGCCAACTTCCTGTCAACCTCACCTTTGATCTGGTTGAGCTCAAGCTGAACACGGAGAATCTTGGACTCCTCATGCTCCAGTGTACCCTGCAAGAAAAGTAAGCTGAGTATAGCTATAAACCACAATGACTGTTTTGTCATTATAATAAAACATATTTCAAATTAGTTAAAGAACTAATGTCATATAGCACCGTTAAATTAATTGTAACAATAACAAAACAAATTAAATATAAATGATAACACCTCTGCTTCCTCCAGGGCAGTCTGAAGTTCAGCCTTCTCACTTTCTACAGACTTCTTGGCTTTTTCCAGCTCATGGATGCTTTTTCCAGTCTCGCCAATCTGTTCAGTCATATCTGAGATCTCCTCTACAGAGTAAATACAAGAACGATAAATATTTTTAGACTCTTCACAATTGGTAACAAATGACTATTGGCCTTTAATGTAGATAGCAGTTGACATACGCTGCAGGTTCTTGTTCTCTCTCTTCATGGTCTCCAGCTGATCCAGAGCCTCCTCATAAGAGTTCTTCATCTTGAACAATTCAGTGCTGAGAGAACGAGCCTCCTTCTGGGCTCCTTCCAGCTCTGCCTGGCCCTCCTCGTGCTTCTGCTTCCATTCTGCCAGGACCTAGAATTGTATAGGTGAATTAAATGATTAGTTAATTATATAGATGTATGTTTTTCTCTGATAAAAGTGGTTTTGTTAACCCGTTTTACCACTTACCTTATCAAAGTTCCTCTGCTTCTTGTCAAGGTTAGCAGCCAGAGCATTAGCTCTCTCCACATCAATCATGAGGTCCTCCACCTCACCCTGCAACCTCTGCTTGGTTTTCTCTAAAGATGCACACTTGGAGTTCACAGCCTCAATGGACTCTTCAGCATCCTGCAGGCGCTGGGCAAGCTTTTTCCTGAAGTTGATTTTTGAATGTAATTTTGCAACAATGCTTGAAGTTGTAAAATATTGAATAAATATGAATTTATTTCTGAAAAAGTAGAAAGGGTCATATACTTTGCCTCCTCCAGCTCCTCAGTGCGTTGGATAGCGTCAGTCTCATATTTGGATCTCCACTGAGCCACCTCACTGTTGGCCTTGGACATTCCTCGCTGCAGCTCAGCCTTGGCCTCCTGCTCCTCCTCAAACTGCTCTCTGAGCAGATCACAGTCATGGCGGGCTGACTGAACAGCATGGGCCAGGGCATTCTTCGCCTACAAATTCATCATAAGGGGCATGAAAGCCTTAATAAATTCTTTTAACATACTGTATTACATACACAAAACACAGAACATCTTTTCTTAAACAAACCACCTAATTTCTCAATGGGGATTGCAAAAAAATCTTGTTATCTTAACTGAAAAACAGAAATTGAAATTAGATCTTTCATTAAATTCATGTTTCTTTAATCAGACCATTGCTGTCTGCCATGTATAATTTGGTTTACAATAAGTCCCATTAATTCATTTGTCCAGTCAGTGAATTTTCATCATTGGTTTACATTGTAGAGATCCATCTTTCCTCCAGGTTTTGTTAAACTCAAAGTCGTGCCTGAGATGTCACTAGAGATATCATACCTGATAAATAGACAGACAGCCCACGCACACATTGCATTATAAAGTGGCCAATGCAAATATAAGATATCGTACCTTCACTTCTTCCTCAATGTGTCTCTTAAGCTCTTCAATCTGCTGAGTGTAAGCCTGTTTGCCTCTGGTCAGCTGGGAAATAAGCGCTTCCTTCTCCTCAAGCTGACGAGCAAATTCACCTGAATGAATGAGAGTAACAATAAGATTCGGATGACTTTTTTCATACCTGGAATATAGCTGGAAGTGCTTTACATTAAAAAGAAAACAAACAGTTTGAAATGATAGCACAACACACAATCTAAGAGACAAATTATAAATATGGAATTGTCAGTTTTCTTTAAATAGGACTATATACAATACATAATAACAGGTAAAACAAAACATTATAAAATGATATATGACCTCAATAACTATGCATTTTATTACCTACGTCATCTAAACATCCATTATGGGAATAATTACAATACATATACAAATCACAGGGTATCCATTTAAACACAAAATCAATCATTGTTTTGGACCATGCGGATAAATCATCTCAGAATTTTTTTTTAAAAGGCACTAATTAATATAGTGTAGTAATATAGTACACATTTCACATATTTTGATACACACCATTCTCTGTTTGCAGTCTTGCTCTCTGTGCACTCATGTCATTTAGCTGGCGAACATTCTCATCATTTTTGGACTTGATTTCACTCAATTGGTCTTCAAGAGTTCGACACATTTTCTCCAGATTGGCCTGTAATTGGCATGTAATTGACATGACTCAAAGGCAGTGAACATGAAACTTACTCATCAGATATTCTGTATTTATTCTCTCCTTTAATTATTTGTATATTTGCTGAAATCTTATGTAAGTGTGTTTTCAAGAAAAACAGTGCATACCTTTGCTTTGGCAACAGCCTCCATGTTGCTGGAGAGGTCATCAATCTCCATCTTGTACTCGCTCTTCTCCTTCTCCAGCTTCTGCTTGACGCGCTGGAGGTTGTCGATCTGCTCTCCTAGTTCTGCAACACTGTCGGCCTGCTTCTTGCGGAGAGCTGCTGCCGTAGCTTCATGCTGCAGAGTTGACTCTTCAAGGTCACGACGCAGCTTCTGGAACTCAGCTTCGCGCTTCTTGTTCATCTCAATCTGAGCAGCTGTTGCTCCACCAGCTTCCTCAAGCCTCTCACTGATCTCCTCAAGCTCCCTGGAGAGGTCAGCCCTCTGCTTCTCTACCTTAGCCCGAGCAGCCCTCTCAGCCTCAATTTCTTCCTCTAGCTCCTCAATACGGGCCTACATGTGACCACAGTAATATCAAGAAGGCTTATTAACTGGAACATACTCTAACATGTTGCTTTTGATTCACTGAGTGTAATATTCAAATATGTCAAATACATTACCTGGAGCTCCTTGATCTTCTTCTGAAGCTGACCACCAAGAGACTGTTCATCCTCAATCTTGCTGAGGAGCTGACTGGTCTCAAAGTCTTTCCTTAATGTGTAAAACAATGTGATATTTCTGATGACTTATGTATGTGAAAGCAGGAATTTCACCAATAACTTATTTTTTCTCTTACTTTTTGAGTTTTTCCTCAGATTGCTGCTTGTCATTCTCCAGATCCATTATGGATTCCTGGGCCAGTTTCAGATCTCCCTCAAGCTTCCTCTTGGCTCTCTCAAGGTCCATGCGGAGCTTCTTCTCTTGCTCCAGTGATCCCTCAAGCTTTCAAGATAATGTAGAAATGTTGACAGTTTATATTGTTTTGAATTTGTATCATGGAATGTCAACGTTAAAACATAAGCTACTTGACAATAAAAACACACTATCAAAGTATATTTTTCTTACATCGTCCACTTGCTGTTCCAGCTTTGTCTTGGCCTTGGTCAGAGTGTTGACTTTGTCTTCCTCTGCCTGGAGATCATCAAGTGTTTGCTGGTGGGCCTCTTGGAGGGCTTTCTTCTCCTTGGTTAACTTGGCAATGGACTCATCTTGAGATGCCATCTCCTCTGTCAGGTTTTTCACCTGAAAAGGGAATGAAGCGTACAATTTTAATATAACTTAACATCAGTACATATTTGTAACCTCTGTAGAAACATTTAATCATTTTGTCTCAGTTTTATGTGAACCTTGTTTTCTGTGGCATGTTTCTCCTTCTCCACTTTAGCCAAGGTGAGCTCCAAGTCATCAATGTCTTTCTTAAGCTCAGAGCATTCATCCTCCAGCTTCCTCTTCTTAGCAGTCAGCTCAGCATTGATTTCCTCTTCATCCTCCAGTCTCTCAGTTGTCTCTTTGAGTTTGGCCTCAAGCTGGATCTTGCTCTTAATGAGCCCTTCACACCTTTCCTCAGCATCAGAGAGGTTCTCACTTTCCTTTGAAAATACACATAGTATTATTTTGATTATTTTATGTTTCAAAAATGACATCCAGTGAATTGCTTTGGTAATACAAACCATCAGACTGAAGAAGATCTGGTTGACATTGTTTTCAGCAAATAAGACATGCCTTCTGCTCTTGCATTCTACTCACAGAGGCAACTTGCAGTTGCAGGTCATTCTTTTCCTGCAGCAGGGAAACCATTTTCTCCTCCAGTTCCTTCTTCTTGGCTAGAGCAGTAGCCAGGTCTGTTTTCATCTTATCATAGTTCTCCTTCATCTGTTGTAGCTCCTTTTCAGTCTCAGCACTCTTCAGAAGAGGCTTGATCTTAAAGTAAAGATGCATCCATGGCCAGTTCTTCACATTCATGAATGATCGGATGTTGTACTGGACGGTGAAGATTGCATCTCTAATAAAATAACATCACTTAATGTGTAAATATTGCTTTTGTTTTACATCACAATGGAGGGGCAATTCAGTATACTGTATGATAATCCTACCTCCTCTCCATCATCTTAACAAACTCCTTTCTCATGAGGAATCCTCTGCAGAGAGCCTGAGTCATGGTCACCAGCGTAGCCAGTTTATCATCTCTCATCTCCTCCAGGGTACCCAGCAGACCAGCTTTGAAGAACACCTAGGTTGTGAAGGAAATCAGTTGAAACTCAGTGGATACAACACGACAACTACACAAGTAAAAATCTGTTAATATTGTCTGTAAGAACGAACCTTTGTGTGTCCAAACTTGTACTGAGTGTGGTCCACATCAATGGAGCCCAGCAGCTTCTCTGAAGCTTTCTTGTTGTCAATGAACTGTCCCTCAGGGATGACACTGGCATTCAATACTTTGTATCTACAAGAGAAAATGTTGTTGTTCTTGTAATTAACTCCCATCTTTCCTCTTGTTTTACACCATACTAACTCAACTGAAATCAACAAATTCAATTACTTATAACAACAAGTCACCTCTGCTTGAAGTCACCATAGAGGATTCTGCTGGGAAAGCCCTTTCTGCAGATTCTGATGCCTTCCAGCACACCGTTACACCTCAGCTGGTGGATGACCAAGTGGTTTTCCATAAGACCTGCACATTGAACAAAAGTAGTCACTTTAATAAGCATATCTGGGAATAATTTTAGATAGTCTGGAAAAACAACAACATTAACACCAAACCTGGGGTCTTTGTTTCATTGGGAATCAGACAGCGCACAAAATGAGGATGAGTGCTCCTCAAGTTGGTCATCAGCTTGCCCAGGTTCTCCTGGAATGCGAAATATCATGATTTAAACCAAAAATCTAATTCAAACCATGAACCACTCAGCTTAAATTGGATGTTGACTTTTTTTGGATCTTAAACATACCCTGAAAAGAGCGGACACAGTCTGGAAGGAACCCCCTTTCTTCTTTCCACCACCCTTCTTGCCACTAGCAGCAGTGTCTGTTTTTTAAAACATAATACCAGCAAATAAATAAAGATTTTAGTTATTGTTCATGTTTATTTACCTAAGGAAACCACATGCATATGTTACACACGTGTTACAGGATTAGCTTCTTACCATCAGCTGAAAAATGGGCTGCATACAGGAAGGCCAGCAGTTTGTTTGAAGACTTCTGGTAGAGCTGAACAACTGAGTCATTCAGGGGGTCCTTATTCTTGTCCAGCCAGCCAGTGATATTGTAGTCCACTGTACCGGCATAGTGAACCAGGGAGAAGTGAGCCTCAGCTTTGCCCTTTCCAGGCTTTGGCTTCTCAAAGGCCTTGGTCTTGCCAAGATGCTGATCATGCAGCTTGTTCTTGAAAGAAGTGTCTGTAGCCTTGGGGAACATGCACTCCTCTTCAAGGATTGAGAAGATGCCCATTGGCTGAAAGGAATTTTTATAATATTAAAAAGAATCAACAATTTAGCATAAACTCAGAAAACTGGATATCAGTTCCATCTGACATATCTTACCTTCTCGATAAGCTCAATGCAAGCAGCCAAGTCCATACCAAAGTCAATGAACTCCCAATCAATGCCTTCTTTCTTGTACTCCTCTTGCTCCAGAACAAACATGTGGTGGTTGAAGAACTGTTGCAGTTTCTCATTGGTGAAGTTGATGCAGAGTTGCTCCAAGCTGTTGTACTGTAATTTGGAAATCAGTCCCATTGGAAAAACATTGATGACATGTGACGCAACTGAAATGTTCTTCAAGTTACTCACATCAAAAATCTCAAATCCAGCGATATCCAACACTCCAATGAAGAACTGTCTTGGCTGCTTTGTGTCCAGCATCTCATTGATACGGATGACCATCCACAAGAACATTTTCTC
The DNA here is from genome assembly GCA_011952105.1 of Coreoperca whiteheadi. Lineage (NCBI taxonomy): Eukaryota > Metazoa > Chordata > Actinopteri > Centrarchiformes > Sinipercidae > Coreoperca > Coreoperca whiteheadi. The sequence continues at coordinate 9,173,766 of CM022470.1, read as the reverse complement.
ATAGACAGACTTGCACAGTGCACTGACAGCATTGTTGACCTAGAAACAAAAACATTTTTGTGTGGCCATTTCTTAGAATAATATTTTCATATAAAAATGCAGTTATTTCCCTAGTTTTAAACATCAAATTGTCTTTTTATTACCTGTGGCACGGTCTGACCTTTGGTCACCATCTCATTTCCGACTTTGACTCTTGGGTAGCACAGAGCTTTCAGCATATCAGCTGAGTTCAGGCCCATGAGGTATGCGATTTTATCAGCCACTGATTAAAAGAAAAAAAATTTTTTATTCATGTAAAGAAATGCATAGGATGTTAACACTATGAAGCAAGAATGTTAATTGTAACATTACTAAAATCACAATTGAAAACACTGCTAAATATATATGTCATTTGGTAGAATGTTTGTTGGTAGTTACTGGCAGTTCATTTGTCACTCCCTGTGTACTCTTTGTCTGTCATATGCCTTTTGATTGTGCCTGTGCCTGCTTTTTCTCTTCATTCAAGAGCTTTGTCTGTTAAGAATATGTTATGATATTTTATACTGTTCCCTTGACATAATAAATAATTTATCAGTTTTTGTGATTGATGTAATTTTGGCACAAATTACATGGCCTCGTAAGTTATCTCAAGTTGCTTTTAAAACTCACACATCAGAGTTTTTTCTTTGTAGGTGAGAGATGCCAATTGGCATTCAACCAATATAACCCACTTTTATAGCAGTGCTTAATATGTTTTGATGTAATATGAGGGAATATGATGATGTAAGGTTCCAATCAAAAGTTTTGACATACTTTTTCAGTCAAGTACATGGGAAAGTGTGTCCAAACCTTTGACTGTAATATCACACTAATATAACACTAATAATTCATACAATTACCTTCAGTGCCATCAGGTTCAGCCTGCTCCTCACGCTGTTTCTGCTTGAATTTCATGTTTCCATGATGCATCACAGCTCCAGTCAGCTTGTAGATGCCAATCTTTTCATCACCACTGAAGCCCAAGATGTCAATAGCAGTCTGCAATTCATGCACAGGAAATCATTTTACAAATTTGTATTCTGACATTCATCTGCTGTTATTTTACAAATTACTATTAACTTACATCGGTTGCAATGAACTCCTCCACATCATTGATGCTTTTGACAGTGATTTCACCCTGACTGATCATGTGATAGTCATAGGGGTTGGTGGTGATTAGAAGGGCCTCTGGAAAAAAAGTAGAGGAAATGCATAAGTGGGCGCATACTCTTATTTATTTCTTATTATGTGTTTATTGTATCATAACATACCCAGGAGCTCAGGCTTGTGGCCAGTCATCAGCTGATAGAAGATATGGTAGCTCCTCTCAGCAGACAACTGGAAGGTTACACGAGACTTCTCCAGCAGATCTTTGAGTATTTGATAGATATAAAGAACTGGTGATGAATGCGCATCAAACCGTCCATGACACTTGTACATTTGTACAACACTATGAATGTTGCCAATGTTTCACTAGGAAAGGAAAATAACTAGTACTTACATGTTTCAATATCAGCTGAGGCCAACTTGCCACTAGAGCCAAAGTGGATCCTGATGAATTTACCCTAAACATTTACCAGAAAATGTTAGCTTGACACTAAGTAACAATAACCATAAGACAGTTATGTGGAGTCCCATAATATGTATACTTACAAAACGAGAGGAGTTGTCATTCCTCACAGTCTTGGCATTACCATAGGCCTCTAACAGAGGGTTGGCTGCAATGATTTGATCTTCCAGCGAACCCTACATAGAGACATTATGAGGCTGTATCAAATTATTTATACAATGAATTGTGGCAAAGATTTTTAGCAGACAACCAATTTTACCTGAATTTTGCCAGCTTCTGCTTTCTTAGCTCCAGCCACTGCAATTGTTGCAAAGTACTGAATGACACGCTTGGTGTTGACAGTCTTTCCTGCACCAGATTCTCCACTGAGGAATTAAAGTTCAATCTTTTTAGCAAGACAGTTATCAAGTTCCTAAAGAATTGTCTTGACAAGTTGTGTTATACTCACGTGATAAGGATAGACTGGTTCTCACGATCTGAAATATAAGCATACACATAACAAGATGTTAGAGATGCTTTAAACTGAGATTCTTCTTTGTGTCATCCCCTTTAAATTCTGTGGTAACTTTGGTTTTTACCAGTGAGCATGAACTGATAGGCATTGTCAGAGATGGAGAAGATGTGGGGTGGAGCCTCAATCCTCTTCTTGCCTCTATATGCCCCAACAACCTGAGCATCGTACACAGGAAGCCACTTGTAGGGGTTCACGACGACACAGAACAGGCCAGAGTAAGTCTGTAGCACAAAAGAGAGAGACATTATCACATTTGATGCACAGTCTTTCCAGAAACAAGAACGCTTAATTATAAGATTAAGACTTACGTAGATCATCCATGATGCAAAACGCTCTTTGAGGTTATACAGCACAGCAGGCTCATTGAGATGGGTCATCATGGCCATGTCTTCAATTTTATCGTACTTGGGAGGGTTCATGGGATGGATGTCAGTCTCTTTTACAGTGAGCGTCTGAATAGGGAATGCAATAATAAAATTAATTAAATATTTACTAAGATAGTCATATAGTCTCATATAGTAGTTTAATGAAATCATTCTCTGTGAAGTGAAACAGCTAAACTGTCAGTTTGACTATCAGTTTGTCTGTCCTTCCTTTGAGTTTGATTGTAGGCATGATTACACTTACCTTTCCTGCCAGTGTCTCAACCGTGGCTTTTCCGCCTTCTCTTTTGATGAGTTTACCCTTGGAATACATATCATCAGGATCAGCCACAAAGTAAGCTGTTTTGGCATCAAATGGAGAAGTCTGAGCCTCAATCCTCTCCTTCTCTGGTTTTCGGAGGAAAATGGCCGCCGGGCCATAGGCCTCCATCTCTGCGTCTGTGCTCATGATGGCACCTTAAGTGACAGGAGAGGTCATAAATACTAAATTCCTTTAGATTTTGTTTCAATAAATGTCAACATGCTGTTGGTAGGGCTATCAGGTGATGTGTGTTTTTAAGATTGTGGCTATCACCTGAAATAAACTATAATTTACCTTCTTTGGTCCCAGCAGAAGATGGAATAAAGTCTGATCGGTTCTTTTGATCCTATTAAAAATGGTCATGCATATGTTCAGCTCCAAAATATGTACATATTATTTTTAAAAACTATTTACTGGCATCACATTTTTTGTATAGCACACCAAGTGAAAATAAGTAAATGATAGAAAATGAAATTATAACATAATTCTCATAAGTGCTGTTGCAAATTCATAATTGATCAATTACTTACACAATACTTTAAAGCTGATGTACTTACCTGAATTGGAAGCCTACCAGTTATCCACAGAGTCCCAAGCAGCCTCTTTTATAGAGGGAGGACTATCTCCTCAGTACGTGTGCCCTGCTCAGTTTGGTCATGCATTCTTGTCATGTCGCTAATCCTGTGACATTGACATTTGCATTGATGGATATTTCCTTGTACTCACATTTGTTGCAGTAGGTATTTTTCCCTGTGCACAAACTGAATAGTCAAAAGCACAGTGTTAGTAAAATTATTTACAAAATACATTTGTTAATATTTAATAGATTTTCTAACATATGACTTACAAGCTATTGCACTACACATCTATTAATGGATGCATACAAAACAGTTTATATATGAATTTATTAAAGAGCAAGATTGATTTTGTTGGTGTTGTTAAATTTGAACTCCTATGGAATATGTGATATTTATACAGATTAATATTTAGTACTGAAAAGGAACAGTGGTTTTAAAAATATGATACTTAATTCAAATATATACAAATATTGCAGAGGTTGAGAATTATATATTTAATAGGTAAAGATGTTCACTCAATTTTTTGTGATAACAAACGTGATTACAATTTGTTTGGAGGTATGGATTTATTATTATGATTATTTTCTTTATTTTTGTTCCTGTTTTGAAGAAGCACCCAAAAGTCACTGGTGTACAGTTCACATTCACACATGTCGGTTTTGATAGTCCAATAAAACAGGGTCAGCTATTCCATAAAATATGGTCAGAGTCATTCCATTCTGGTCACAGATATAAAAAGATTTTAGTATCTTAATATTTATGGCTCATATTTGTTTTTGTTCTACAATGTATTATTCATGTGTTACTAATAATTTATTTATTTATTGTTTCACAGGACAAGTACATGTAATCGAATGTCACTCAGTAAGACATGTTGGGGATGTATTAAGCATAGATTTGAAGTGTTTGTACACTATAAAATATATAAAATATACATCCATAACCTTACTGCATGTTATGGCAGGCACAGGCTGTGGTTTTGGAGAAGCATGTAAATGTCACTGGTATACAGTTGCAGAACAACCACACATCTCAGATGTCTGAAATAAAATGGAGGCTGAGCACCATTCCATAAAAGCTGAGGAGGGATTGCATATCGCCTTGGAACAGAGTGGACAACAGTTGCCATCTAGGCTGGGATAAGACCCAAAATAAGTCCTGTGCCAATAAACAAGATGTTAGAGATGCCAGAACTGTAATAGTACCATGAATGAAAAGTGTATCCATGTGCACCGATTAGTATAATTTAAAATCTGAATGTACTGTATAATAAATGAGGGAAAATAAATTCTACTTTTACTTTTTCCCAATGACTTGAATGTATTTTTAAAAACTGAATTGTTCAATGAAGTTGTGTTGCCTTTTATTTTTTACCTAACCTTCTTTCTTCAAAAAAGGAGATGACCTTGAAGAATGTCACCCATGCGACCTCAATAGGTAGGTGGGCTATTGTGCAAACATGTGTTGCACAGAAGCTATTCAAGTAAGGTCAAATGTCTTCAGTGGCTTTTTTAGACAGCTTATTTGAGGAAAGCCTTGGTGTACTTAAATACATTAGATTCTATTTTTGCACAACAGAAGGAGAGGATTATGGTTTAGTTCTATTTCTCAGTGTGTATCTATCATCCAAAGATGAGCCTGTCCTTCCATTATATTCATCCAGTAGCAAAGTGTTCAATTTTTAAGGCTGAAAGTTTGTTACAGATGCTATGTATGGCTATGTGCTGTGTCACCTTGAATACAGAACATGTTGTGCACACAGGGCCCATTATTTTACTCTCTCATCTCTGGTGACCAAATGCACCAGCTGATTTGAATTGTATTTTACCCTTTTTAGTAAACAGTGACATCCCAAACTAAGTTTAACATTTAATTAGTCCAGCTGCAACTTAAAAGAAAAATCTATGATAAATTAATATTTATGCTGTGCTCCAGGATGATAGTTATACAATTCTTAAAGTATAAGGGACAAAACTATATAATTAGAAGTTGTTGTAGAGTTGTTTTAGTTAGACCAGTGTGACTGCCAACATGTTACAGAAAATCTCTGACCTGCTTAATTGCAGCAAAATGGTGCTACATTGCATTTAGCTATAGTTTTATGGTGAGCTTGCTACTTATTTTCTGGCAATACATTCAGCTAGCCTCTCATTAAAGTACCTGCATTTTTATGACTATGTATTTTGATTCAAATGCAGCATTTGCAAAGTACATATTAGCATTTGATTTATTTTTCACTGGTTATAAGTAAAAGCTAAAACCTATTTTGTATTATATGGTATTAATGTAAACTGTAAAATTCAATAAGAGTCAGTATCTTAATTAGGCTATAATGCAAGTGAATGGACCAAGCATTTTGAAGGTGGAGAGAAGATGGACATAAGTGGGGACAGATTGTCCCGACTAACCTTCTCCTTTGTATGTCCTTGAGTCTAGTAGATTCTTATAGATGAGCCTCTGCAAGAAGCCCTTGAACTGAAATATAACATGCCAAATATGTCTGGCGAGGAGGAGCCTGAGAGGGCTTAAAAGACTCTTCCATGACTGGGTAGTAACACTGAGAGAACCAAAGGTGGTGTGGGTTAAGTTCTCTCTGTTTTTCTTTGTTTCGTTTCGTTTTCTAACATGTAATGCAATACTTAATGAAGAGATAACGAATTAAGAGAAGGATAAAGAAAGTTGGAGGAGGTGAGCCGTAAAGCTTGCTTAATGTGCTTCAACAAAATAGATTGCACAAGAAGACCATTAATAACCCAATGTCAATTAGCATGTTGTAACCAAAACCTTCATTACATTCAAATAATCTTGATTGTTGTATTTTGATTTATTTTCTTATATATGTAAGCACAATGGTTAACTGGAATATTCTTGTGAACCATAAATAATTGTGTTTGCCTCCTAGTAGACACTTTGACCAGAGAAGCAGCTCTAACCCAAACTCCTTAACAACTATTAAGAGTGAGGCATGAGACATGTGGTAGATAATATCACAGTTTAAGCATATCATTTTAGCATGCCAAGTGAGTTATTAATGGTCATGGGATATTGTCTTTTAGATTGTCATTCTAAACAAAGGAAATTGTCTTTACATCAAATGCCTTATCCACTCCCCTGCAGTTGTCAGTAAGCACAAGAAAGGCCAAGTCAATACCTAAAAATATCATGGAACACAAAAGGACAACCAGTTAGTGTGCAGTGTCCACATAAATAGCATCTGCCCCAAGGTCCAACAACACCTGTGCTTCCTATGCGGACTGTGAGGGTTTGGTACCACAAAGGCAACAAACCTTTAACTGCTGTAAATTAATCCTCCTTTGTTGAAACATCATGTTAATTCAAATATATACTGTATACAGTATATAGTTACATTCATGTCCTACAAATTGGGATTTTATAGAGGCCACCCTAGTTGTGCCAAATAAATAAATAGGAAAGCACTCATACCTCACTCTCCAATGACTACATCATAATACGGAAATATTAAATTAAATTTGACTTAAATTAAATGTCACACATCCTGTTGCGCAAATAAGCAAACCTAAGTTTCAATAACTTTTTTTTCTGTCTGAATGAACAATCCTATAGTTATCTTTTAATGTTATTATTTCACAGAAATCATTTTTTTATGGTAAGAACCCTTGGAAAAACCCTTGTGATACCCTCTGAACATTCGTGGCAGATGCCTCTCCATCAAACCTGGTCCCAGTTGTGCCAGTTAAACTGTGCTTCCTTGGTGCATTGTGTTTGGCTTTGGAAGGCATAAAAGCCACAGCACAGTCAGTTGATTAATTTTTACATCATGATCCTGGTTTCATTTCAAATAAGCCAGTGTATGAATTGGCCCTGTTGGCAACAAGTAGGACTGACCATAAATTTAGAGTGCCATTAGGATTGCTATTAATTTCTACTGACTGTGACCTCTCTGAACACTCAGAACACTGAACTCTAGCCGACATGTAGCCACAGGAGAGTACTTGAGTTCCTGCAATGGTTTGGAGCTTATTTTAAGCCAATTGTCATTCCACAACAGTTAATGTCATACTGTTACAAGTATTGGTGCTTCAATGTTAAGTGCTAGGATAATCTCAGACATCAACTTGTCAGTGGTTTCAGTTTTACATTTTTTTAATTTGTGTTTGCTTACACACTGCTTCAGTCCATGTCAGCCTGTTCTTATTTTAAACGATAGGCTAATGAATAGTAGCATAATAATAGTAACAAAAATAATACATATTTATAGTAGACCATGACCATTATAGTGATATATATTAAATAATGGAGTCGCGGCAAAATCAGCCATTTAGTTTTATTATATCAGCACCTCAGTGCATTCTATCTGGATACCTTGCACACTTATTTAGAAGAGTGGTTGAACTCTTTACTGGAATTCTTTTTGAGGAGTCCTGATATACAATTTAAACGGAGATTACTTTTTGCTAATATTTGACAACAGATACTTGTTGTCATGGGACATGTCTGGTGGGAAAAAGGGTTGGACTGAAGGCCTGAGGGGTAAGCTAAGAGCATTTATCGCAGTTATTGCTGGGATATTATATCATCCAACAAAAGCTGTTTGTGACAAGCCTAGCATTAGTAGTCAGATATGGCTATAAGTCCAATTATTAGTGGAATATTATCCTCCATGTAAACGCAGCTAATGTATAGTTAATGCAATCAGGACTTATTTCTCACAATATTTTCACCTATGACAAGACTGTTTTCACAGAGATTGCCTAGCCCTATTGCTCGGGTTCCATGTTCCCAATCTCCCTGCATGAGAAACTCAGGGTGTCCCCGACTGGGCCCCATAGGTCAAGGCCCCGCCACCTGGCCACTTGGAGACCTTACCAGGTGCTATTGCCCCCTAAAACACAGCTCCTAGGGTCACAGGGACGCACAAACCCCTCCACCAGGATAAGGTGGGGATTTTTACGTATTATTTTCCAGTAGTTCAAATGTAAAACGTAATGATCTTGCTCTTTTTAAAATCATTTGTTGGGTCAATTATGTCAAAAGAAGCAGTCTAAAATTTAAGAGATTATTTTATAGACACTCTATGTATAGTAAAGAACAGATATCAGATATCAGTTATATGTAAATTACATATATTAGAATCCCCATGATAAAGTAACTAAAATTATTTTGTTTTTAATGACATAATTGCCAGTGAGTCAAAAATGTTTTGAATGCACATATATTTTACAAAAATGAAAATATAATAACAGCAGTAATGCATTTCCTAATAGATTATAATAGAATAAAATAGATTTCAGGTGGCACTTTATTACAGGGAGTTGTGTCCGTTTAATTTTGATATCACAGCCAGTGTTGAGTCTTAATGTTGTAGAAGTTTCAGAATGTCACTGGTGTATAGTTGCAGGGTACACATGTCTCAGATATCTGATACAAAATTCACACTGCTGTTCTCTCCAGTAATGTTGGGGGGTGCTACAGTATATGCCCATTGAAAATGTTATATCAGAAGAGTTGCCAAAAATGTGCAGTTAGCGGATGTTGCAGTGACTGATGTTCAAAGTAATTATGAAGATAAAGTTTGGAATCATTGCCAGTATCCAGTTTGATTACATGTGGGCAAATGACTTATTATTTAACATCTTACCAGTGGATCACAAGGCATTACTGTGGTCAAAAATAAAAACAGCTAAGCTTCCTCCTTGGCAGAGAGAGAAGGATATATTTATCAGACACATCCAGATAGGTTGGCAACAGCAAAATAGTTATTTTTATTTAACAATTGTTTTCCTAATGAAACTGAAAGTTACTATAGTGTAGAATATTTACTCACAAGATTTACTCTAACAATGAATCAACTTAATCTGTGTAGTTTCTCTAGTAAAAAACGAGATTTATTCTTTATGCAACCTTTTGGGCTCCAGGGTACATGTGAGGGTATTTTCTTGTTCCCTAACCTGTTTTGAAGCATAACACAAAAACCTTTCTCAGAAAAGAAATGTCATGGTATAGGTTAATGAAGAAAGGCTAGTTTTAATTGGCTTTAAAGCAAGTGGTTCACTTTCACAAGTTTTTAGAAGATGTGTTGAAAAGTCTGATTACTTGGACTCCATTTCTGATTGTACTTTACCTTGTTTTTGGCCTCGGACAATGCTCGCTGCAGCTCACCATGTATCTCAACCCTCAAAATCTTTGCTTTTTTCGCTCTGTTTTCAGCACTGGTAGCATTTACACCCTTGGTCTCTTTACATTGACCTTATCCATTATGTTGAATAAAGCTAAAGAACAGAAGAAGATAATGTCCCTGCCTATGTTGTGGCTTACTCTGTCCTCACAGAAGTACAAGTTTATTTTGAGGTGTGCTTGTTTCTCACACAGGTTGGCTCATATTGAATGCAATGTATGTTTGAGGAAATTGTTTTGGGGTTTCTTTTGCATTAGACATGGCATTCATGGTTGCTTTCATACAGCTAATTGATTTGTTTATAAACTTGCAAACTGATATATGCGGGAACACCTTCTGTTAATTAGGTAGCGCTTTAAGTTTTAATAATACTTTTATCCTGCTGGCTGCGAAGTTCGGGTAGAGTTGGTCACTTGAGTTGAAAGATCAGGTCAGAAGATACAAATGAAACTTAATCTAGATGGCACAATCCAAACTTTTTTTTTAATGGTGGATCAAATAGTAGCCTATGTACAAACTGGTTTGTGTTAAAGTACCTCAGTGAAAATTTGCCTTTCAGTACAAATTTACTTCTCCTGTATCTCTATGTGAGTGTGTATACTGTAGCTGTGTTGGTATACTAGTTAAATTTAAATAGAAGCTATATGCAGAGTTGGCCCTTATCAGTCACCTTAGAAGGTAAAGGCACTGTTAAGTTAAAAGGTTAAGTGAGGGACCACGAGAAGTCCTTGGTAATATGAACTTTGGTATATGGTAATTTGGTTAACTTGCTAGAAAATGCTAGAAACCAGTTCTGCATCATCTCCATTGATTTAAGATTCTTAAAATCAAGGAATCAGTTGTTTTCTTGGTGTTAAAGGTTTCTGGGTTAGTAGCAGAGCACCATGTAATCAGGTTCTATACGTCCACTGTGACTGAACGGCAAAACAACACAAGGTTTTCAGTAGATCAAAAGAGCATCTTCACAGTGAGGTCCAGTCCACTACAACAGTGCATCATTGTTTTCTAAGACATTGTTATATTTTTTAAAGAGAGAGAAAAATATTCAGCATTAGAATTTCCATTTAATCTGACCTGCATTTATTTGGACTATGGAAAGAAATCTATGCAAAATGGTGAAAATGCAAACTTCTCAGACTTTGATTTAGACACAGGACCTTGTGGTTATAAAGTATTTTTGTGGGAAATTGTTCTACAGTATACTGTCTGAGACATCTTTGACTATCTAGATTTAGCGAATATACATATATATATATAGTAGATATATATATTACATAATACGATGTCACTGGGTGATAAAAAATTCTGTATATATTTCATTTGAAAATGTTTAAGCTCTGCAATTTATTAGACTGATTCAGCTCCACCTAAAGTAGCAGCTGTGATTAACTCATTTTGCAGTATAAGCATTAGTTTAATAGAGGAAATACAGAGGAAATGGTTTTGAGTAATATATATATATAATGTTTATTGAAATGTTACAGTGTAAAAATAATTCAACAATTTGTTCATATTTTATGAACTTTGTTGAATTACTTCAGTTGGTTGTGGTCTCTTATTCAGCAGACTCACTCTGGAAAAAAAGAAAAAGAAAAAGAAAATTATTTAAAGGATTAAAAAATTGATGGATGTTTTGTACTTAATCTTTAAGGGGTTTATCAAGACTGTATAAAGTGGAAGATTGACTTGATTGAATTTTATATAAATGAAAGATGTAAATTTATCAACACCATAAGAATTAAATACTCTGATCCCCCCCAAAAAGTATTCCAATCTTTAAATTTTTTTGTAAAATATTAGTACAGAAATTAGTACCTTTCCAGCATCACGGCTCTTGGCTCTCAGCTTGTTGACCTGGGACTCAGCGATGTCAGCTCGCTCCTGAGCTTCTTCCATCTCATGCTGAACCTTCCTGAGCCTGGACATGTGAGTGTTGGCCTGCTCCTCCTGTGAAGGGATTGGGATTATATTGATTTAGTCACAAGACAGTTAATTATTTATTTAAAATTAAATGATCATATAAATGTAGTTTACTCACAGCCTCCTCAGCCTGTCTCTTGTAAGCCTTGACTTTGAGCTGCAGCTTGTCCACCAGATCCTGAAGTCTGGTCACATTCTTCTTGTCCTCCTCAGTCTACACAGATAAATAATTGTAAGTAAAAGAGAAGACACTTTCAAAGCTTTTTAGTGAAATTAAATTTACCTGGTAGGTCAGCTCCTTCACTCTCCTCTCATATTTGCGGACTCCTTTCACGGCATCAGCTCCACGTCTCTGCTCAGCCTCAACTTCAGCCTCCAGCTCACGCACCTAAAATGTGATGACAGATAATTCTTTAAAATTGTATAAAATAATTTCAGTACAGCAATATAAAGCAGAGAAATAAAGTTTAATTTATTTGATTCATTTATATTCCGAAACAAGCAGTTATACTACAATTCATACCCTGGACTCCAGTTTCTGGAGCTGCTTCTTGCCACCCTTCATGGCGAGGTTCTCAGCCTCATCCAGACGGTGCTGCAGGTCCTTGACTGTGACCTCCAGGTTCTTCTTCATCCTCTCCAGGTGAGCGCTAGTGTCCTGCTCCTTCTTCAGCTCCTCAGCCATCATGGCAGCCTGAAATGGTTCAAGATCAAATTCGCTATAAATGTATTATTATCAGTGGATGATAGATGACCAAATATATGAAATTGTTTCTAAGATAGCAGAGGTAAAGATGTATACTCACATCAGTGATAGCCTTTTTAGCTTTCTCCTCAGCATTTCTTGCTTCCTGAACAGAATCTTCCACTTCACCCTGAACCTGGACAAGGTCAGCCTCCAGCTTCTTCTTGGTGTTCATAAGACTGGTGTTCTAAACATTGACCAAGATAAGTCAATGTTTTACGGATATGTGCCTCATATTTTTGATGGGATACAATTCTGGTGAATTAATAAAAAAGGGTCAGCGTCCAGTTTTTTCTTAGTGTTCAGAAGACTGGTGTTCTGAATGTTTAAGAAAAGCCATGTTTATTGATATGTATAATGTATTTTCAAAATAAGAGTTTCTTGTGAATTACTAAAAAAAGACCTGAGAGTGAAGCAGTCCAACACGTTCACTAGCATCAACCAACTCCTGCTCAGCCACTTTGCGTCCTCTCTCTGTCTGCTCCAGAGCGACTCTCAGCTCCTCAATCTCAGCCAGCATCAGGCCATTTCTGCGCTCCACCATGGCAACCTGTTCCTTCATGTCTTCCTGTCCTCTGACAGCATCATCAAGGTGCAGTTGGGCGTCCTGAGAACAGAAGACAAACAAACAAATCAAAACAATGAACCTTTTGTACTATATTTACTTGTTGTTTTTGAATAAATGGCCACATAAACCTTACCTTGAGCTGTCCCTGGACATTCCTCAGTTGTTTCTGGGCCTCAGCAGCCTGCCTGTTGGCATGGCTCAGCTGAATCTCCATCTCATTCAGGTCTCCCTCCATCTTCTTCTTGACTCTCAGGGCATCATTCCTGCTCCTGACCTCAGCATCGAGAGTGCTCTGCATGGAGTCCATCACCCACTGGCTGTTCCTCTTGATCTGCTCCATCTCCTCATCCTTCTCTGCCAACTTCCTGTCAACCTCACCTTTGATCTGGTTGCGCTCAAGCTGAACACGAAGAATCTTGGCCTCCTCGTGCTCCAGTGTACCCTTTAAATAATGAATAAAAGTCACGTGAATGAACACTGAATTATACTGGCATGGACTCATTTGATTTAAATAAAAAAAAAAAATCCAATTTGAAAACGTATTACCTCAGCCTCCTCCAGTGCTGACTGAATTTCTGTCTTCTCAGTCTCCACAGTCTTCTTGGCTTTCTCCAGCTCATGGATACTCTTTCCAGTCTGACCAAGCTGTTCAGTCAGGTCTGAGATCTCCTCTATAGAGTAACCAAAGCCAAATACATTTGAAGTAACTTAAAATATGCAGTATACATTATATATAGCAAATGGTATGTGTCAAGGCTTTTACCAACACAAAAGCTAATAAACTACACCACCAGTATTCTTAATATATTTAATGTGACAATTATAGCAATTTTACGAGTTCTTGACATACGCTGCAGGTTCTTGTTCTCTCTCTTCATGGTCTCCAGCTGATCAAGAGCCTCCTCATAAGAGTTCTTCATCTTGAACAATTCAGTGCTGAGAGAACGAGCCTCCTTCTGGGCTCCTTCCAGCTCTGCCTGGCCCTCCTCGTACTTCTGTTTCCATTCTGCCAGGACCTAGAATTGTATAGGTGAATTAAATGATTAGTTAATTATATAGATGTATGTTTTTCTCTGATAAAAGTGGTTTTGTTAACCCGTTTTACCACTTACCTTATCAAAGTTCCTCTGCTTCTTGTCAAGGTTAGCAGCCAGAGCATTAGCTCTCTCCACATCAATCATGAGGTCCTCCACCTCACCCTGCAGCCTCTGCTTGGTTTTCTCTAAAGATGCACACTTGGAGTTCACAGCCTCAATGGACTCTTCAGCATCCTGCAGGCGTTGGGCAAGCTTTTTCCTGAAGTGAAGATGAATTTGCTCATGCTTAAAAAGCACCAATAGATAGCAAAAATGGATGTATCTATGAAAAAGTAGAAATGGTAATGTACTTTGCCTCCTCCAGCTCTTCAGTGCGCTGGATAGCATCAGTCTCATATTTGGATCTCCACTGAGCCACCTCACTGTTGGCCTTGGACATTCCTCGCTGCAGCTCAGCCTTGGCCTCCTGCTCCTCCTCAAACTGCTCTCTGAGCAGATCACAGTCATGGCGGGCTGACTGAACAGCATGGGCCAGGGCATTCTTTGCCTGTTGAGCACACAGTCCATGTGAGAGGGACATTTGAATCAACCTAATGTATGTTACATCCAAATGCTGTGTCCATAAGTACCTTAAGTGGAAGAGCCATATTAGGGATCTTTTTCTCTGAGTGACTCCCTTTAGTCAATCATTTAATACTTTTTATGTTATTCTTAGTATTAAGGTATTTCTAGGGATGGAATGTTTTTTGATTTACATTTAATCTTTCCCTTTATTATCATCCCACCTCTTAATCCTCCTGTCTGTGCTAAATCAGATCTAAGGCACTTTTTTCTCAAGGGGGCTGTGAAACATTATTCTCAGAGGATCTTTCTCACTCTTTATGACAGCTCTCAATTGATCCATTAATATTAGTCTTGTGATAAATTCAAAACTTCAAAATAGATTTTATAATTTATGTTGAATAAACAACAAGTAATTAGATTTTCTCAGTTTTACAAGGACAGTAATGTGAGTGTGGATATATATATTGTTGTAAGTAACTAAGCTGAGTCACCCTTTCACCCTGAAAAAATCTAAAAACGAAACACTTTTCATACCTTCACTTCCTCCTCAATGTGCCTCTTTAACTCTTCAATCTGCTGAGTGAAAGCCTGCTTTCCCCTGGTCAGCTGGGAAACAAGAGCTTCTTTCTCCTCAATCTGGCGGGAATACTCACCTGAATGACAAAATGTTCATGTGTTATTAATCAAGATCATTTTCAGGATTTATAAGTATTTATTTCTACAATACAGGACACTATTAAACATGCATGCTGCCATTTAGTTTGTTTATGTATCAAATATGGGGAACTTTACCTACATAGTGTTTTTTGTTACAGGTGACTTACCATTCTCCGTCTGCAGTCTGGCCTTCTGTGCATTAATGTCATTCAGCTGGCGGATATTCTCATCATTTTTGGCTTTGAGTTCACTAAACTGGTCCTCAAGAGTTCTACACATTTTTTCCAAGTTGCCCTGTAAACAACAAAACAGGATGTATTCAAAAACATGAAATTCAACGATACAAATTTTGAGTACGTTTCTGTCTAGCAGTACATTAAAGTCAATGGAAATCCCTCACTTATAAACAAAGCAGTCACCTTTGATTTGGCAACAGCCTCCATGTTGCTGGAGAGGTCATCAATCTCCATCTTGTACTCGCTCTTCTCCTTCTCCAGCTTCTGCTTGACGCGCTGGAGGTTGTCGATCTGCTCTCCTAGTTCTGCAACACTGTCGGCCTGCTTCTTGCGGAGAGCTGCTGCCGTAGCTTCATGCTGCAGGGTTGACTCTTCAAGGTCACGACGCAGCTTCTGGAACTCAGCTTCGCGCTTCTTGTTCATCTCAATCTGAGCAGCTGTTGCTCCACCAGCTTCCTCAAGCCTCTCACTGATCTCCTCAAGCTCCCTGGAGAGGTCAGCCCTCTGCTTCTCTACCTTAGCCCGAGCAGCCCTCTCAGCCTCAATCTCTTCTTCCAGCTCCTCAATACGGGCCTACATGTGACCACAGTGATATCAAGAAGGCTTATTAACTGGAACATACTCTAACATGTTGCTTTTGATTCAATGAGTGTAATAATCATGTCAAATACATTACCTGGAGCTCCTTGATCTTCTTCTGAAGTTGAGCACCAAGAGACTGTTCATCCTCAATCTTGCTGAGGAGCTGACTGGTCTCAAACTTCTTCCTGGAAGAGTAGAAGAAAAACAATTTTTGCTATTATACTTTTAGATTACTCAATATAATTTTGTAGCATTTGGGAAAAAGTAAATAATAATGATTAAAAATATCAAAAAACATACTTCTTGATTTTCTCATCAGATTGCTGCTTGTCATTTTCCAGATCCATTATGGATTCCTGGGCCAGTTTCAGATCTCCCTCAAGCTTCCTCTTGGCTCTCTCAAGGTCCATGCGGAGCTTCTTCTCTTGCTCCAGTGATCCCTCAAGCTTTCAAGATAATGTAGAAATGTTGACAGTTTATATTGTTTTGAATTTGTATCATGGAATGTCAATGTTAAAACATAAGCTACTTGACAATAAAAACACACTATCAAAGTATGTTTTTCTTACATCGTCCACTTGCTGTTCCAGCTTTGTCTTGGCCTTGGTCAGAGTGTTGACTTTGTCTTCCTCTGCCTGGAGATCATCAAGTGTTTGCTGGTGGGCCTCTTGGAGGGCTTTCTTCTCCTTGGTTAACTTGGCAATGGACTCATCTTGAGATGCCATCTCCTCTGTCAGGTTTTTCACCTGAAATGGTGTGAAAGGTGTATTATTTCCATCACTTTATATCCACATAGTCTATGTATAATGATTGTATGTTTAAAATAATTGGAACCTTGTTTTCTGTGGCATGTTTCTCCTTCTCCACTTTAGCCAAGGTGAGCTCCAAGTCATCAATGTCTTTCTTCAGCTCAGAGCATTCATCCTCCAGCTTCCTCTTCTTAGCAGTCAGCTCAGCATTGATTTCCTCTTCATCCTCCAGTCTCTCAGTTGTCTCTTTGAGTTTGGCCTCAAGCTGGATCTTGCTCTTAATGAGCCCTTCACACCTTTCCTTGAGAGGTTCTCAACTTCCTATTGTACATTTTGAACATACAATAACTTAGTTTGTTATTTTTTTGTTTTAGTTATCTATAACTATCTATAACTTGGTAAGACAAGGAAAGTATATGTATATCTTTGAATCACCTAGATATCTGAAAATGTGAGCAACAGTGCTCGATTAGTGTATCTGTGATAGAATCACTTTTGCTTTAGTTTCCGACTTACTGAAGCCACTTGGAGTTGCAGGTCATTCTTTTCCTGCAGCAGGGAAACCATCTTCTCCTCCAGTTCCTTCTTCTTGGCCAGGGCAGCAGCCAGGTCTATTTTCATCTTGTCATAGTTCTCCTTCATCTGTTGCAGCTCCTTCTCAGTCTCAGCACTCTTCAGAAGAGGCTTGATCTTGAAATACAGTTTCAGCCATGGCCAGTTCTTCACATTCATGAATGAACGGACATTGTACTGGATGGTATAGATAGTTTCCCTGGAAAATGAATATAGATTAAGTATCATTTCTATTGAAATATAATTTTGTATAGAGAGAGAGCTTGAGAGAGAGAGAGGATTGTCATTTCTATTGATGTGAGTTTGTTTTTCTTTTGAGACAGTGCAGTTTAGTGTACTGAATGATAATCCTACCTCCTCTCCATCATCTTAACAAACTCCTTCCTCATGACATATCCTCTGCAGAGAGCCTGAGTCATGGTCACCAGCGAAGCCAGTTTCTCATCTCTCATCTCCTCCAGGGTACCCAGCAGACCAGCTTTGAAGAACACCTATGTTGTTTCATAGAAAACCCTAAGCAAAGCCTCATACAACAGAGCAACTACAAAAGGAATGTAGTGTATGACAATGAACCTTTGTATGTCCAAACTTGTACTGAGTGTGGTCCACATCAATGGAGCCCAGCAGCTTCTCTGAAGCTTTCTTATTGTCAATGAACTGTCCCTCAGGGATGACACTGGCATTCAATACTTTGTATCTACAAGAGAAAATTATGTTACTAATAGTTAGCCTGCATCTTTTCCTGGTTTTTATCATCAGAATACCTCTACTGAAATCAGCTTGACTTGCTTATAATAACAGAAAACTGCTGTCACCTCTGCTTGAAGTCACCATAGAGGATTCTGCTGGGGAAGCCCTTTCTGCATATTCTGATGCCTTCCAGCACACCGTTACACCTCAGCTGGTGGATGACCAAGAAGTTCTCCATAAGACCTGCAAATTGCAAATGCATATTGGGTAAAATATGTCTATTTTTACACAAAGTGCAGAAAGGTGGATTATGAATTTCTTACCAGGGGTCTTTGATTCATTAGGAATCAGGCAACGGACAAAATGAGGGTGAGTGCTCCGCAAGTTGGTCATCAGCTTGCCCAAGTTCTCCTGTGGATCAGCATCATAAGATAGTAGTTAAACATTTTTTCAATGTGAGGTTTTTAATTGTCATTGAAAGATATGTCACAATACATACTCTGAAAAGAGCAGACACAGTCTGGAAGGAACCACCCTTCTTCTTTCCACCACCCTTCTTGCCGCCGCCACCAGCAGCCTCAGCTTCACAAAACATTGAATTTCATTATTTGCACTGAAGAATTAACACTACAGTAACACATTACAGTTTTCTTCTCTGAGGAAAGAGGATTTTAAATTAAGCCACGTGGATGAATATTTTTCTACAGAGCAGTCTAACTTTATATTAGTCCCAAACCAAATGTAACAGTCACCCACATTCCACATTACCAATTACTAAACTTAAAGCTAAGGAGGTAATGTTGGAGATGCTAGCAAGAGACAGCTAGTTTTTGAAAGTATCCAACCGGAAAAATCCCACTGATATGGCTGATGTTTCTGAAACCAGACAATCGTTTCAATAAGTGATGCATACCATGTGTACTGCATACTCAGAGATCTTATTTCTTACCATCAGCTGCACCATGGGTTGCATACAGTAATACAAGCAGTTTGTTTGAAGACTTCTGGTAGAGCTGAACAACTGAGTCATTCAGGGGGTCCTTGTTCTTGTCCAGCCAGCCATTGATATTGTAGTCCACTGTACCGGCATAGTGAACCAGGGAGAAGTGAGCCTCAGCTTTGCCCTTTCCAGGCTTTGGCTTCTCAAAGCCCTTGGTCTTGCCAAGATGCTGATCATGCAGCTTGTTCTTGAAAGTTGTATCAGAGGCCTTGGGGAACATGCACTCCTCTTCAAGGATGGAGAAGATGCCCATTGGCTAAGAGAAATTTAAATTAGATGTTGAAAAAATAAACTGAGGAAGCAAACATTTTCACATGTATCAAGAAATCATGACTTCCAGAGTGGTAACTCACCTTCTCGATAAGCTCAATGCAAGCAGCCAAGTCCATACCAAAGTCAATGAACTCCCAATCAATGCCTTCTTTCTTATACTCCTCTTGCTCCAGAACAAACATGTGGTGGTTGAAGAACTGTTGTAGTTTCTCATTGGTGAAGTTGATGCAGAGTTGCTCCAAGCTGTTGAACTGTAATGAAAGAAAAATATTTATTTTCATGGCAAAATAAGGTTGAACTCAGATATTTTTCAAGTAGGCTACTCACATCAAAGATCTCAAATCCAGCGATATCCAACACTCCAATGAAGAACTGTCTTGGCTGCTTTGTGTCCAGCATCTCATTGATACGGATGACCATCCACAAGAACATTTTCTCATAGATAGACTTGCACAGTGCACTGACAGCATTGTTGACCTAGAAACAAGGATTTTTGTGCGGCCATTTCTTAGAATAATATTTTCATATCAAAATGTAGATATTTCCCTAATTTTAAACATCAAAATGTCTTTTTATTACCTGTGGCACGGTCTGACCTTTGGTCACCATCTCGTTTCCGACCTTGACTCTTGGGTAGCAAAGAGCTTTCAGCATATCGGCTGAGTTCAGGCCCAGGAGGTAAGCGATTTTATCAGCCACTGATGGCGAGAAACACACAAATATACACACAGTACTAAATATATATTCACTTACTTGTGTAGTATTTTACACACCAGAAAAATGCATGATGAGAATGATATTATTTTAGCAATTACCCTCAGTGCCATCAGGTTCAGCCTGCTCCTCACGCTGCTTCTGCTTGAATTTCATGTTGCCGTGATGCATCACAGCTCCCGTCAGCCTGAAGATGTTTATCTTCTCCTCAGCACTGAAGCCCAAGATGTCAATAGCGGTCTGAATTAAACAGGAAAGAAACTTAGATATATTTTGAAAACTTTGATTCAAGTATAGAAAATCAAACAGTGAAGTGTGATTTTACATCTGTTGCAATGAACTCCTCCACATCATCAATGCTTTTGACAGTGATTTCACCCTGACTGATCATTGGGTAGTCATAGGGGTTGGTGGTAATCAGAAGAGCCTCTGGAGGAGCACAATAAAAATACATGGTGTCATTTGATGTTATTTCTGGTATTGTTAAATTTTCATGTTCAAATTGTCTTTTAATGTACCCAGGATCTCTGGCTTGTGGCCAGTCATCAGCTGATAGAAGATATGGTAGCTCCTCTCAGCAGACAACTGGAAGGTGACACGGGACTTCTCCAGCAGATCTAAGCATAACAAGTGAAAGTGGAAACTATAACATTTTGGCATTACAAAATTACACTGTTCATTTTTAAAACCAATGTTTAAGTTGTCTATTTGCCTTCTTATTGCCATACTTCTAACCCAAGAGATTGCAAGTATCTATCCATACACACGCACACCACAGCTACATTGAATGGTAGTCACTCTAATGCCTCTGTGTTATGGCAGGAAGCACTGCAAGACCAACAGATGGAAGTCAGTTACTGTGTGAATGTATATCACTTTCTAGCTGCCTGCTCAGATATATTACCTTGGCTGCAGCTGCACTATACCCATGCTTAAGCTTCACCACAACATAATGTGTTTTACTACCTCATGTATACATTTAACATTGATTGAGCACAATGTTTTGCACAGATAACTCTGAACTCACACCATGGTTGAAACTTACATGTTTCAATATCAGCTGAAGCCAGCTTGCCAGATGAGCCAAAGTGGATCCTGATGAATTTACCCTGGATAATCAGATCTTTATCAGCATCACATTTTATAAGCGAGCAATTACAAAGTGTCAAGATATTTCCTGTATTACTTACAAAACGAGAGGAGTTGTCATTCCTCACAGTCTTGGCATTACCATAAGCCTCTAGTAGAGGGTTAGCTGCAACGATCTGGTCCTCAAGGGAGCCCTGCAAGAGAAGATTTGAATTACATGAGCTATACATTCAAACTAACTTTCCTCTTAACTTTATCTTAATCAGCCAATTTTACCTGCATTTTGCCAGGTGTTGGCTCAGCCTTCTTTGCTCCAATAGCTGCAATTGTTGCAAAGTACTGGATGACACGCTTGGTGTTGACAGTCTTTCCTGCACCGGATTCTCCACTGGGGTATAAGAGACACATTGTCAAGATTCTGCTTCGTATCATAAAGTTTATAAAGATTTAGCACGGCAGTTTGTTTAATACTCACGTAATCAGGACAGACTGGTTTTCACGATCTGAATTTTAAACATACATGCTTCACATCAGTTCCATTTTTATCGTTCCCTCAATAACATTATGTTTAATATAAATTCATCTTAAGTCCACACTTCAGCACTAGCAACATTAATCTTACCAGTGAGCATGAACTGATAGGCATTGTCAGAGATGGAAAAGATGTGGGGTGGTGCCTCAATCCTCTTCTTGCCTCTGTATCCTCCCACAACTACAGCATCATACACAGGAAGCCACTTGTAGGGGTTCACGACAACGCAGAACAACCCAGAGTAGGTCTGTAATAGCAGAGAGCATAATTACAGAATTTACATAATTTCAAAATAAACAATATTTGAACATTTTCATATACAGACCTAAATGATATTTACATTATTTACACATTCAAGTAAATTAACAACTTACGTAGATCATCCATGATGCATAACGCTCTTTGAGGTTATACAGCACAGATGGCTCATTGAGGTGGGTCATCATGGCCATGTCCTCCATCTTATCGAACTTTGGGGGGTTCCTCGGAAAGATTTCATCCTCTTTTACAGTGACTGTCTGAATAGGAAATAGAGTTAAATGGTTTTGAGATTTTGAAAGACATTTCATATGAAGTGTTTTCAGTTAGATGACATGGACTATCACAGTTGGGTCTGTGAATGAAACAGATGGACAAAAATATATTTTTTACCATTTTATTTAAAATTGTATAATTATTCACCTACCTTTCCACCGTCTGTCTCAACTGTGGCTTTGCCACCCTCTTTTTTGACAAGTTTGCCCTTGACATACATCTCATCAGCATCAACCACAAAGAAGGCAGTTTTGGCATCAAATGAAGCAGTCTGGGCCTCAATCCTCTCCTTCTCTGGTTTTCGGAGGTATATGGCTGCAGGGCCATACTGCTCCATCTCAGCATCTGTGCTCATGGTGGCACTTTATTGGAGACTGAAAATATGAGAGAATCAAATATCATACATCATACATTTTTTACGGAATATGCAATTGACTCATTTATCATTATTTTTGGTTTGAAGACTTTTACCTGAACTGATGCAAACAGAAATTCCTTGGTATCCTGTGTATGTCAAGATGCTACAAAACAAGTTTTGGGTAGACCATTGTAAGTTTTTCATTGTTTTGTAAGTTCATCTAAGATGAATACAATACACTTAACATACAAAGCCTAATATAAAAAGGATTTAATTTAAGCAAAGTAACTGAAAAGTGCAACATTGAAGCAGCATATTATTACAGTAATTAACAGTGATATAGTATAATAATGTCATAGATACATGCTATAGGAACAGTTGACTGCACTCACCCGCCTTAGATCAGTTGGAGCAGATGACCAGAGCTGCTGTTTTTATACACAACGAGTCTGCCTCCTCAGCATGAGTGCCCTACTCAGTTTGGTCAGGAATCCTTGACACCTTGTTGCTGGATAGTGATATGTTCTGTGTGTATAAATGAATAAGCATGTATCGTTTTCTACATTTACAGTATAGTTAACATTTTACAAAGTTGTATTAAAAATGTAAGTATGTTTTTATTTCTGTTTTTTTTAATTAAATAACAAATGCAGTACAACTCAATTTAAATATTTAGGGTTATTGGGTTTAATTGAATTGTCTCATGATGTGTACCAAAATACACCAAGTAGAGTGTCAAATTAATAATACTCTAAAGATTTAAATATTGTCATAAATTTACATTTATATCTACATTTCTGAAATAAACTCAAATTCCTGTATACAAGATAAATAACTCTAATAATTAATATCATTATACTCATTGTACATTGCACTTGATGAAAAAGTAGCCAGTAACAGATTACATTATGTATTGATATATTCTGGGACTTGATCGTGCTTATAAAAACTAATTACACATAATGTCCACAGAATACCCAATGGTAAATTGCAAAAGTGCACTGCATCATTTGTGGATTATTGTTTCAATATATCTAGTCGGTGAAATAATTTTAAGTTGACACTGTTTATGGTAGGCAGCTATGTAGTGTTAATTTTGATATCACAGCCAGTAATGAGTTTTAAATTTGGAGAAGCATTGAAATGCCACTGGTGTATAGTTACAGGACATACAAATCTCAGATATCGGAAATAAAATTCAGGCTGATGGTCTTTCCATTCACGCTGGGCAAATGTTATATATCTCCTGGGAACGGACTTTAAGAAGGATTGCCAACTTGGATCATTTAACAACAGAAATATGTTCCTCACAAATGTCATTCATATTTTGCTGTGAGGAATGAAAAAGATGTTGTCTTTGAGTGGAAAGGTTTGATATACTGACTGACTGACAAATTATTTAATGACGTTTGATGAAGTCTTGGATCATCTCCAGGGGCAAGATTTATTTCCAAGTGTGGTACAGACTTGGCTTATTATTTACCATCTTACCAGCAGATCACGAGGTATTACTATGGTCAAAAATAAATCCAGCTAAGGGAGGGAACAGTGATTCGTATTTGGCATAGAGAGAAGGATATATTTATAGGACACATTTAGATATGTTGTTAACACCATATCCCAAGTTTGATTAAAGAGGGGTATCACCTCAAATACTCAGATGTATGTCAATAATAAGAATAATGTCTGTGTAGGTAAGGTAAGGCCATTGCCAGGGATGTATTAAGTACAATATATTTTGTACGTTCATTGTAGTTGTTGTAGGGTCGGGTAGAATTGCCAGAAAAGTGCTGAGCTGACACACAACATTAAGCAGGGCTACACCCAAAACAGGAAGAAGACTTACTTGCTCCACTTGTGTTTAGCACTGATATTATAGTAGAGTATGTTACAGATAATACAGTCTGATTCTATAGTGCAACAAGTGTTGCTGTAGTTAAAGTTACTATAGTCCTGAAATAATAAGGATAGTGAAGGTTCTGCACTGTAGCCCTAGTTCCATGAGCACAGTTGGAGCTTCTTTAAGGGCTCCACTGGCTTGAGGCACACTGAAATTTAAAGGTCAAACAGGATGGACCTACCAGTGCTTCCCAGCACACACAGTATAAATAGCCATTGTATCCTAACTGGTCATCTATGTTAGTCCCTTAAATGCATACTTTACAGGACTGAATTGATCCAGTTCTCAACTTTCTCTAACAAAGCTTAGTCAAGCAAATATTAGACTAGACTACACTAAAACTAGAGGGTTCTATTTTCCTGAAAGCACAAATGCAAGTGGAAACTATAGGAGGAAGCACACGCGCGTGTGATCATTGTAATTTTGGTGACCATCCGTGGTTGGAAATCACATAAGTTCCTCTTTAGCATCTGACAGATTAAATGGACTGTGGAGAGAGGTCACCAGTTCACCTCTGAGTTCAAATATGGCGGACTTGTAAAACACATGGGTCTAGCAATATACTGTACCCTGGCATGGGTCACAAAAGCTGTATGGTTGCTGCTGCTTGGGTGCAGTGGAACATGCACTTCCGAAGTTTGAGTTTGGAGAACACAGAGAAACCATGCAATTTGGCGGTAATTTCTTGTGCTTTCACACCTGCCTAATTTAGTTCGGTTGAATCGTACTAGAGTTCATTTGCCCCGTTGGTGCGGTTCGTTTGCTCAGGTGTGAAAGCAGCAATCGAACTCGAGTGCGCACCAAAAGCGGACCAAACAAGCGTACCGAGACCTGCTTGAAGAGGTGGTTTCGGTACGCTTTCAAACGAACTCTGGAGCGGTTTGTTTGTGGTGAGAACGCGAACCGATCTCGACCCAACTGCAAAAAATACTCATCATTTTTGGACCAAACCAGCTGCCGTAGTCATATTTTCGGGAGATGTACATGTCAGAGTTTAGAAGAATTAATGCGCGCCTCCGCTTGAAGTGACGAGTGATGCGCCCACACTCGCCGCTGCATCAGAACGTTGTTTTCAAGCCGCAGCCGCGATTCATTATAGAAATGTATTGTCTGCATCTTGTGGTGTGTACAACCAATGTAATAGATTATGGCGAGGGACAAAACCAGCCCGCGCAGTCATCTCTCCATAGTTGTGTTGTTGTTTGCTGGCTTTTCCTCTTCTGTTGGAATTTTTCTGCACGGAAATTCTGACCAATCGAAAAACAGTTTAGGAAATACGCCATGGTCAATGAGTGATGTGGATGTTGTCATGTGACTGCATTTTAGTACGTTTCAAACTGGTTCGGACCAAAGCAATAAATATGGTGTAAAAAGAAACGAAAAAAGCAGAAGAATGCTACAATTTATAATAGTTTGCCCTTGGTTCGGACCAAATGAACCGAACTAGAGGTGTGAAAGCACCCTCATCAGGGTAGTGGGTACTTGACAACAGGGAAAGGGGAACGTGGTGTAGGAGCTTCTGATTGGACACATGAATGTGTTGAGCAGTTTTGTTACAACAGGATGACAGTGTAACCTAATGAAGAGAGGGGTTACATGCGCTCTCTTCGGTTCATTGAAGACCACTCTTGCCACCGCGTTCTGGATCATCTGCAGAGGTTTGGTTGTGCAAACAGGGAGTCCAGCCAGCAGCGCGTTGCAATAGTCCAATTTGGACAAGACAAGAGCCTGAACTAGGACTAAATCAATGGTTAATGTCAAGTTTTCATAACAAAGACATTATTGTCTTGGTAAAAGTCATCTCCCTCACAATGTTCACTTTGCATTAAAAGTGACATAATTGACCAAATTATACTTAATGACAACAGTCATAAACATTCATAAAGACTCCCTCCAAGAGATTTCAAGGGGACCTATTATGGTTTTTCGTGTCATATATAAAATGTTATAAAGTCAGATGTTCATATTATATGTGACCAAAGTTTCAAATAATGAGGTAAACATATGTAAAAGTAATCCCTGTCATCAGACTGCTCTAGGTTTCCAATGTTTTTTTCTACTTTCGAGCCTTCTTAACATCCCAGATTTCATCTCAGTCTGTCTAAGTTATTTGACTGCTCTGCTCATAGCACTAAAACAAAGTATTTAGACTTTGCTCAGGACTACTCTTCAAGTATTTGGAGGTTATTCAATATGTTTCCTTCGGTTGTGAAGGACAGTTTGTGAGTTTCTTCTCAAGTGGTTTAATTATTTATTTAATTCATTTTTGGTTTGATAAACAGAAATTAATCAAATTCAGTGCCCCACATCACTATTTTCCAAGCTAAGTTACTGTTGCTGTCATGCCGTCAAGCTCACCGGCAACCCAACTATGAGGTGGGCAGGCTCACAGAACTGGATGTTTTAAAGCACGGATGTAAAAAGAGAACTGGATACAGCATCAGGACCCAGTCATTCCTATGAAAGCTGCTCAGTGGCGCATGAAGCCAAAAAAGTTCAACTTCTACATATAAAATTACCCGGGTCTTCCACATCATGCATACCCATGAATGTATACAAAGCAAGCACACCAGAGACTAACTTCTGGTTTAGCCCTCCATTAAGTTGAATCAGAATACAATTGTGCACATGGCTCTTCTAGACTTTCCAAATGTTATTGGACCAAATGGATCAAATTCAGATAGTGAAAAGAGTTATTTTGTGGGAGACTCAACATATTTACAAGCTATAACATCCTAATCCAGAGAGAAAGAGTGAAACTATCCCACAAGCCAGACACTCTCTTTGTGCACACAGCTTTCCCTGATGGACTGAATAAGTCACTGAATTTGTCACTAGTTACTTTTTAGAAATAAGGTCAATAAGAGGGTCTGAAAAGTTGTTAAATCTAGTGACAAAGTCGCCAAGTTGGCAACACTAAAAGCGACTCACAAGCCCCTCAGCAGGCTTCTGGGGAGTTGACCCATCAAAACAAAGTGGGCTTTTAGGTAGGGGGACTTTAAAGAGACAGAAGCTGTTTCAGATAGAGGATGAACTGAGGGTCTGAATAAAGGGCCAGTATAATATAAATAAGGATTTTTTTAAACTGTGAATCATGTGAAACTACTCTAGGGGCGGCTGTGGCTTGGTGGCAGAGCGGTCGTCCACCAATCCCCACCAGCCATGTGTCAAAGTATCCTTGAGCAAGCTACTGAACCCCAAATTGCTCCCAAAGCTGTGTAAGTCGCTTTGGATAAACGTATCTGCTAAATGACTAAGTATAAATATAAATATTAAAATAGTGGAATCCCTGAATAAAAATATTAAACTGGAAATGAGCATAATAGGTACCCTTTAAAATAAATTGCTGTATATTTTAAATAGTAAAACTGCTGCATTGCTTGTTCAAATATATTTAAAATAAATGGACAGCTCATGGTAGATGTTTCAGAGATAAAGCCAGAGAGGCCAGATTGAGGTGGTTTGGACATGTTCAGAGGAGAGACTAAATATATTGGTAGAAGGATGCTGAGGTTGGAGCTGCCAGGCAGGAGGTCTAGAGGAAGACCAAAGAGGAGATTTATGGATGTAGTGAGAGAGGACATGAAGTTAATTGGTGTGAGTGAAGAGGATGCAGAGGACAGGGTTAGATGGAGGCGCATGATTTGCTGTGGCGACCCCTGAAAGGGAACAGCCGAAAGGAAAAGAAGAAGAAGAAGAAGTTGTATTCGTGAGGGAAGATCTTGTCTCTGGCTGTTATTGATTGCGAAATGTATCTTTACTGACAATTATTCGATTAGTCGATCAACAGAAAAATAATTGGCAACCATTTTAATAATTGATTAATTCAAACATTCAATACTTATAGCTTCTCCAATGTGATCTTTTGCTGCTATTCTTTGTTTGATATTGTTATGAGTTGAATATCTTTGGGTTTGCGACTGTTGTTCATACAAAAAAATTATGATGATGTCTCCTCGGGCTCTGAAAATGTTTCACTGTTTTTTGTCAATTCGTAACCCAAACGATTAGTTTAATAATTAAGAAAGTAATGGGCAGATTAATCAGAACAAAAACAGCTGTTAGTTGCAGCCCTACCTTCAACATCTGGATAGAATGTGTCTCAAACCACTTCAAGAGCAATCTAATTTCAATCAAATGTTTTTTGGTTGCATTTACATTTGGCTTCGTTGATATCGGATAGCTTTGATTTGATCTGCCCAAGATGCATGAAATAGTTAAATGTAAGTGAGGTTTGTCAAAAATTATTTAATTTTGTTCAGCCTTGTGTTCCATTCTTGCAGATAATTTCTTGCAATGAAAGTTCATGTAATTCAAAAATTGGGTAATTCACCAAATGCCAAAGTTCTCTGTTGTAATATATATAATAATGATGTGCTGTATAAAATGCACTATAGAGCAACTGTCAAACCAGTTTAAATGAGATTCAAAATAAGTCAGATTTTCTGGATCACGGTAGTTTGGATGGATAGCATAAAAATGTTGTGGGGACTCAGCAAGTCTGAAGCTGAAATGGTCCAAGTGTTAAAAAAATGAAAAGCAAGTGTCAGATCCCGGTAAACACCTGTACGGGAGGTACTGGACCAGCTCTCCATTTCTAGGGTCTGAGCCTTAGACTGTCAGAGTATTACCCTAAAGTATTGAATAAGGACTGTTTAAGCTGGTGGCAAGGAGACACGCCTAGCTTCTAACTGCCTATGTCTGAGCGTCTACCCTGCTTCCTCTGATATGGCAACCGACCGAATAGCCCTTGTGCGTCAGCTACCACTATCAGTTGCACTCGTTAACGGCAGCTCTCCTCTAAATAATCTGGGCTCTTGCTATGGAGCTAGGATGGGTTTTAGTGGTTCGGGCGAACCCCAAGGGACTGTTAATTTGATTGGCTAGAGTAACCTGTAAGAACCTGTAAGATCTTATGCACACAACAACCTAACTTTTTACGACCATCGATGAACTCATAATCAATGTCACACAAATACTTTAACTATTATTTGGTTATTTATTGCAATAAGCTTTAGCAAGGGCAGTGTTAAACAACTCAATTCACATTTCAGACTTCAATTAAATCATTCGAATGAATCATAAAATAAATCATAAAAACAATCAATCAGATGAGTTTCAATTCAATAGCTATCTGCTTTTGGGTGAGGGAGCGAGTAGTTTCTCTGGCTAGAGCGATCCCACTCTTCCTGCAGGGGACCAAGTCTCTGAAGAACAATTTACAGCTCCATCCGAAGCTCACAAAACTGTCCTCAGTATCTCACGTCCACGTCCACAGAGTGAGCAAAAAAGGAACTTTAGTTAAAATATTTGATTCTGTCACCGGGTAATGGTTAATCCTCTTTGTGCTCAAAACGCTCTTAATATTATTCATTTGATCATAACTCATGATTTCAACTCTCTCTTCACTATTTTGCCTCACCTAACTTGAACTTCCCCTTCCCCATATTGCAAAGGCTATTTTGACATCATTTACATCCTATGGAGAGACTCACTTGCCGCTGTAGGCGCACACTGCTTCGCTTGTTACCTTTTTTTGGCGATACAGAAACTATCAAACTGCCCAACATTCACCTCTGACCCACTTCTCCCACCAAGGCTCTCAGCGCTTTAGTCTTTACACATTTAATAATCTCCGTTCTGGTAAATACATTCATTTTGTTATCAAAATATACTTACCAACCTTTCTTCATGAGTAATGTTGGTTGTTAGTAATAGTGCAGCCCACAATTTTAACATAATTTATTGTGATGTATAATTCACATCAGGATTTTATATGTAATTTACTCTTGATTACTCCTAGTTTACGCAAAACGGGGGAATAATGATCTCAGCACATTTGACACAAGTTAAATCAGGAAGGTTGGGATTGTCTGTTACTTCTATTACTTAGTTGTGCACAAGTAAAACTTGTTTGATTTTAGTGAAAAACTGAAAAAGTATTAGTTTATGAAAGTGGGCCTACTACTTACATTTATGAAACACATAATCTAATTGTGTATAATGGTTTCCTTCATTAAGGTTCGTCAACTTTTTAAATCCCTATGTGTAACATACTTAAAATGGTTATGAGATGTGCTGTGAGGGAGATATCCGATTTTGAAAGGGGCCTGTGTAAATGTATTTGATGACTCTTCAGCATGAACAAAAATAGAAAGGCATTGCAAGTCTGGCCTCATGTGTCAGTAAGCAAAAACTAATTCCAGAGACTTCTAGAGAACATATAAGGTGGTACATAAGGTGTTAAATGCCTGCCTAGTTGGCTGATTTCATCAGTATCAGAAATGTGTGATTTTCAAAAGGATTATTAGAGCATCATCACGTTAACATTTTTGATTTTCAACAATAATTACATAAACTAAGCTGATGCTTTTTTGTTCCACTTCTAGCAGATGCATGCATTCATAATAAAAAATTTCACCCAGGTGCATTGTATTAGGGCTTTAGCTTTACTGTAGTGTAAAAGGTTTGACATTTTAGGGTTGTAACAGTCTAACATCAGTAACAGTTTTTAGTTAGCTCTTTTCTCGGACTAACCTGAATAGCAACTTTCAGAATCTAATTGTGGATTTTGTCAGTTTTGCTATTTTAGCACTAACTGGACACTAGCTCATAGTGAGAAGGCAGATATGGGGAAGACTGTCCAGATACAGTAAAGCATGTGTTGTTATTGTGGGACTTGTTGTTGGAGTTTCCCATTCAAGCTTTGTAATAAAATTTAGTCTGTCATATTTGACATTTTGCATTAAACACATGCACTGCTTTTTCTGAATTATTGTTTATGTGATGCTTCATTAATGGGGAGTAAGTGGTCAAAGTCAGCCGATTGGACCATCTTTAGCTTAACCTGGAATATGTACTGCAGTATATCAAATTATAAAAGAAGAACTTTCAACTAAGGACTTTAAATGGTGTACTATTGTACAGTGTTGTTTTTTTATGTTGTTGATACATTATAAATTAATCACATCATTGAGCACAGCTTTCCAAAATCGCCACAGGCTTGCCCCACAGTGCCACTATCATTGTTTTCTAAGACCGTGTTTTTATTAAAACAGAGAGACAAATACTTAAACAATTGTGGCATTAGAATTTCCATTTAATCTGACCTGCTTTTGTTTGGACTGAAATGGAAAGAAATCTATGCAAAATGGTGAAAATGCAAACTTCTCAGACTTTGATTTAGACACAGGACCTTGGTTGTTGTGGGAAATTATTTTACAGTATAATTTGACTACACATATTTAAAAAAAAAATATCACTGATTTCTAAAAAATTCTGTATGAATTTCATTTGAAAATTTTGACTGCTCTGCATCTTATTGGACTGATTCAGTTGCACCTGTGATGAACTCATTTTGCAGTATAAGCATTACAGAGGAAATACAGAGGAAATGGTATTGAGTAATATGTATAATGTTTATTGAAATGTTACAGTGTAAAAATAATTCAACAATTTGTTCATATTTTATGAACTCTGTCGAATGACTTCAGTTTGTTGTGGTCTCTTATTCAGCAGACTCACTCTGAAAAAAACAAGAAAAATCTAATTATTTAAAGGATCAACAAATTGTTGGATATTTTGTACTTAATCTTTAAGCGGTGTATCAAGACTGTATGAAGTGGAAGTTTGACTTGATTGAATTTTGTATAAATGAAAGATATGAATTTATCAACAACTTAAGAACTAAATACTCCTGATACCCCCCCCAAAAATATATTCCAATCTTTGTAAAATATTAGTACAGAAATTAGTACCTTTCCAGCATCACGGCTCTTGGCTCTCAGCTTGTTAACCTGGGACTCAGCGATGTCAGCTCGCTCCTGAGCTTCTTCCATCTCATGCTGAACCTTCCTGAGCCTGGACATGTGAGTGTTGGCCTGCTCCTCCTGTGAAGGGTTTACAGCATACAGTTAAAGTATATTGTTTTTTTGAAAAATTCCATCATATTAGTATGGTTTCTTTATGTCATTATTGATTTGTGCTACCTTCCCATATGTAAGATCACAAAACATTTGACTCACAGCCTCCTCAGCTTGTCTCTTGTAAGCCTTGACTTTGAGCTGCAGCTTGTCCACCAGATCCTGAAGTCTGACCACATTCTTCTTGTCCTCCTCAGTCTATTCAAATAAAGAATTGTTACCAATGACGTATAGAGACAAAATCAAGGCATTAAGAACTCATGGTAGTTTTTCACTAAATAATTAATCACCTGGTAGGTCAGCTCCTTCACTCTCCTCTCATATTTGCGGACTCCTTTCACGGCATCAGCTCCACGTCTCTGCTCGGCCTCAACTTCAGTTTCTAGCTCACGCACCTGAAATATGATGATTATTTCACCAAAAATGTCAGTGCTGAGAAATGTTGACTTTATTCTACTCATTAAAAGTGCAATTTACATCCTTAAAAAAATATGGAGTACATACCCTAGATTCGAGTTTCTGGAGCTGCTTCTTGCCACCCTTCATGGCGAGGTTCTCAGCCTCATCCAGACGGTGCTGCAGGTCCTTGACTGTGACCTCCAGGTTCTTCTTCATCCTCTCCAGGTGAGAACTGGTGTCCTGCTCCTTTTTCAGCTCCTCAGCCATCATGGCAGCCTGAAATGATGGGCAGTTTGGAATTTTAAATAATTTTAAATGTTGACAATAATGGTCAAGCATGAGCAAGTATTTGGTGATGTATCATTTTACATATGAAAGGAGACTCACTAACATAAACTCACATCAGTGATAGCCTTTTTGGCTTTCTCCTCAGCATTTCTTGCTTCCTGAACAGAATCTTCCACTTCACCCTGAACCTGGACAAGGTCAGTCTCCAGCTTCTTCTTGGTGTTCATAAGACTGGTGTTCTAAACATTGACCAAGATAAGACAATTTTAAAAAAGATTTTTAGTTTTAGAGAGATGTGTCTCATATCTTTGATGGGATACAATTCTTGTGAATTAATATATAAATAAATACATTTCTAAAAACACACCTGAGAGTGAAGCAGTCCAACACGTTCACTAGCATCAACCAGCTCCTGCTCAGCCACTTTGCGTCCTCTCTCTGTCTGCTCCAGAGCGACTCTCAGCTCCTCAATCTCAGCCAGCATCAGGCCATTTCTGCGCTCCACCATGGCAACCTGTTCCTTCATGTCTTCCTGTCCTCTGACAGCATCATCAAGATGCAGTTGGGCATCCTGACATCAAAGAGAAAAAAAAAAGTCAGCTTCTTTCGTCTTTCTTTGCTCTTTTCATTTAGCAATCAGATAAAACTTACCTTGAGCTGTCCCTGGACATTCCTCAGTTGTTTCTGGGCCTCAGCAGCCTGCCTGTTGGCATGGCTCAGCTGAATCTCCATCTCATTCAGGTCTCCCTCCATCTTCTTCTTGACTCTCAGGGCATCATTCCTGCTCCTGACCTCAGCGTCGAGAGTGCTCTGCATGGAGTCCATCACCCTCTGGCTGTTCCTCTTGATCTGCTCCATCTCCTCATCCTTCTCTGCCAGCTTTCTGTCAACCTCACCTTTGATCTGGTTGAGCTCAAGCTGAACACGGAGAATCTTGGACTCCTCATGCTCCAGTGTACCCTTACAAAATCACAATTACTATTAATGAACCAAAATCAAATTGAATAGATGGTTACATAAATGCTGTTGTATTTTATCGTATAAGTGGTCCGATATTGTAATCAAGAGTCTACCTCAGCCTCCTCCAGTGCTGACTGAATTTCTGTCTTCTCAGTCTCCACAGTCTTCTTGGCTTTCTCCAGCTCATGGATGCTCTTTCCAGTCTCACCAAGCTGTTCAGTCAGGTCTGAGATCTCCTCTAAAGTACAATAAAAAAAAAGTATAGTTATTAGTGACATATAGAAACTGTCCTGCAAGATAGTAAGTACTGCATAGTACACAGTACAACCTATTTTTAAAGGAGTAATTCTCCTTCAAGTTCAGAGTCAAACAAGGGAGGCCATACAGATTCATAAACTACACTTGTGAAGGTCAGAGAAGAACCCACACAAGTTACATTGTAAAATTTTAGTGAGATTGAGTTACGCTGCAGGTTCTTGTTCTCTCTCTTCATGGTCTCCAGCTGATCCAGAGACTCCTCATAAGAGTTCTTCATCTTGAACAATTCAGTGCTGAGAGAACGAGCCTCCTTCTGGGCTCCTTCCAGCTCTGCCTGGCCCTCTTCGTACTTCTGTTTCCATTCTGCCAGGACCTAGAATTATACAGATTAACAACAAAGATTACTTACTAAGATAGGTTTTTGTTTCACTGGAATAAATGTGGTCTTCTTATACCTTATCAAAGTTCCTCTGCTTCTTGTCAAGGTTAGCAGCCAGAGCATTAGCTCTCTCCACGTCAATCATGAGGTCCTCCACCTCACCCTGCAGCCTCTGCTTGGTTTTCTCCAAAGAGGCACACTTGGAGTTCACAGCCTCAATGGACTCTTCAGCATCCTGCAGGCGCTGGGCAAGCTTTTTCCTGAAGTGAAGATGAATTTGCTCGTGCTTAAAAAGCACCAATAGATAGCAAAAATAGATGTATCTATGAAAAAGTAGAAAGGGTCATATACTTTGCCTCCTCCAGCTCCTCAGTGCGCTGGATAGCATCAGTCTCATATTTGGATCTCCACTGAGCCACCTCACTGTTGGCCTTGGACATTCCTCGCTGCAGCTCAGCCTTTGCCTCCTGCTCCTCCTCAAACTGCTCTCTGAGCAGATCACAGTCATGGCGGGCTGACTGAACAGCATGGGCCAGGGCATTCTTCGCCTGTTGAACATGATAAAACATTTGTAACTCGAGCAGACAATGAACATGTAAAAAGTACCTAATTAAGCTGAAACATGTTAATTTAGTCATTTAGTTTTGGATCATTTACTTTTACATATTTTCTACCTAGCTTCAAGTAATATTGATCTCTTTTTCATTATCTGTCAAAAATGTTATCCATAATAACATTTCAATTAGCAATAATAGCAATATGTCTGAATGTTTTGCTATGGGACACAAAGATGATTGAAATCTTATAAGAATATACTGTTCGTATTTTTAGTACAAGTAAATTCAGCCCCTGTTTAAACCTAATATTACGACATGTAAACTTGTTATACCTTGACTTCCTCCTCAACGTGCCTCTTAAACTCCTCAATCTGCTGAGTGAAGGCCTGCTTGCCCCTGGTCAGCTGGGAAACAAGAGCTTCTTTCTCTTCAAGCTGGCGGGAATACTCACCTGAATGACAAAATGTAAATGTGTAATTTATCAAAATGATCATTACTGGTTTCTGTTACTATTTTTTGTGACTCACCATTCTCCGTCTGCAGTCTGGCCTTCTGTCCATTAAGGTCATTCAGCTGGCGAACATTCTCATCATTTTTGGCTTTGAGCTCACTAAACTGGTCCTCAAGAGTTCTACACATTTTTTCCAAGTTGCCCTGTAAATAACAAAACATGATGTTTTTTGAGTATTTCTCTAAGTTTAAAGTTACTTCCATAGTTATTAATTACAGTTCATATTTCTGAATATTTCCCCTCACTTATAAACAAAGGAGTCACCTTTGCTTTGGCAACAGCCTCCATGTTGCTGGAGAGGTCATCAATCTCCATCTTGTACTCGCTCTTCTCCTTCTCCAGCTTCTGCTTGACGCGCTGGAGGTTGTCGATCTGCTCTCCTAGTTCTGCAACACTGTCGGCCTGCTTCTTGCGGAGAGCTGCTGCCGTAGCTTCATGCTGCAGGGTTGACTCTTCAAGGTCACGACGCAGCTTCTGGAACTCAGCTTCGCGCTTCTTGTTCATCTCAATCTGAGCAGCTGTTGCTCCACCAGCTTCCTCAAGCCTCTCACTGATCTCCTCAAGCTCCCTGGAGAGGTCAGCCCTCTGCTTCTCTACCTTAGCCCGAGCAGCCCTCTCAGCCTCAATCTCTTCCTCCAGCTCCTCAATACGGGCCTACATGTGACCACAGTAATATCAAGAAGGCTTATTAACTGGAACATACACTAACATGTTGTTTTTGATTCACTGAGTGTAATATTCATGTCAAATATGTTACCTGGAGCTCCTTGATCTTCTTCTGAAGTTGAGCACCAAGAGACTGTTCATCCTCAATCTTGCTGAGGAGCTGACTGGTCTCAAACTCCTTCCTGGAAGAGTAGAAGAAAAACAATTTTTGCTATTATACTTTTAGATTACTCAATATAATTATGGTTCATTATGGAAATAGTAAATAATAATGATAAAAAATATCAAAAATCATACTTCTTGATTTTCTCATCAGATTGCTGCTTGTCATTCTCCAGATCCATTATGGATTCTTGGGCCAGTTTCAGATCTCCCTCAAGCTTCCTCTTGGCTCTCTCAAGGTCCATGCGGAGCTTCTTCTCTTGCTCCAGAGATCCCTCAAGCTGTCAAGATAATGTTGAAATGTTGACAGTTTATATTATCTTGAATTTGTATCATGGAATGTCAACGTTAAAACACAAGCTACTTAACAATAAAAACACCCTATCAAAGTATGTTTTTCTTACATCGTCCACTTGCTGTTCTAGCTTTGTCTTGGCCTTGGTCAGTGTGTTGACTTTGTCTTCCTCTGCCTGGAGATCATCAAGTGTTTGCTGGTGGGCCTCTTGGAGGGCTTTCTTCTCCTTGGTTAACTTGGCAATGGACTCATCTTGAGATGCCATCTCCTCTGTCAGGTTTTTCACCTGAAATGGTGTGAAAGGTGTATTATTTCCATCACTTTATATCCACATAGTCTATGTATAATGATTGTATATTTAAAATAATTGGAACCTTGTTTTCTGTGGCATGTTTCTCCTTCTCCACTTTAGCCAAGGTGAGCTCCAAGTCATCAATGTCTTTCTTCAGCTCAGAGCATTCATCCTCCAGCTTCCTCTTCTTAGCAGTCAGCTCAGCATTGATTTCCTCTTCATCCTCCAGTCTCTCAGTTGTCTCTTTGAGTTTGGCCTCAAGCTGGATTTTGCTCTTAATGAGCCCTTCACACCTTTCCTCAGCATCAGAGAGGTTCTCAACTTCCTATAGTACATTTTGAACAAACCATAAGTTAGTGTTTTTTTCTTTGTTAAATATTTTTAAGTACATTGATTTACGGGAATTAATAATTTAGTTAATCTACAACTTAAGGTACATAGACAATCAGAAGACAAGGAAAAGATTTGGCGTCTTTGTATGTCACCTAGGTATCTGAAAATATGAGCGTTCAATTAGTGTATCTGTGATAGAATCACACTTGCTTTAGTTTCCGACTTACTGAAGCCACTTGGAGTTGCAGGTCATTCTTTTCCTGCATCAGGGAAACCATCTTCTCTTCCAGTTCCTTCTTCTTGGCCAGGGCAGCAGCCAGGTCTGTTTTCATCTTATCATAGTTCTCCTTCATCTGCGACAGCTCCTTCTCAGTCTCAGCACTCTTCAGGAGAGGCTTGATCTTGAAGTACAGTTTCAGCCATGGCCAGTTCTTCACATTCATGAATGAACGGAGATTGTACTGGATGGAAAAGATGGATTCCCTGGAAAATGAAGATAGATTTTGAAATGTGATTTTGCTGAGGATTCAAAAATATTTGAAAACTATATAATTGAACAGTACAGTTTAGTATACTGTATGAGAATCCTACCTCCTTTCCATCATCTTAACAAACTCCTTCCTCATGACATATCCTCTGCAGAGAGCCTGAGTCATGGTCACCAGCTCAGCCAGTTTCTCATCTCTCATCTCCTCCAGGGCACCCAGCAGACCAGCTTTGAAGAACACCTACAGTATGTTGTCAGGTGAAGGAAATCAGTCATCAGTACAACATGACATTTACTTCTCATAACTATTGATATTGTTCTTAGAAATGTACCTTTGTGTGCCCAAACATGTACTGAGCATGGTCCACATCAATGGAGCCCAGCAGCTTCTCTGAAGCTTTCTTGTTGTCCATGAACTGTCCCTCAGGGATGACACTGGCATTCAATACTTTGTATCTGCAAAAGAAAATGATATTGTTATTTATATTTACCTCACTTCTTAACCTGGTGTTTTACATCATAATAACCTGAATTACTTCTACTGAAAAGTCACCTCTGCTTGAAGTCACCATAGAGGATTCTGCTGGGGAAGCCCTTTCTGCAGATTCTGATGCCTTCCAGCACACCGTTACACCTCAGCTGGTGGATGACCAAGAAGTTCTCCATAAGACCTGCAAATTGCCAACTTATTATATTAAAACATTTATTTACTTGTCATCCGTAGTGCACAACACAGGATTATGCACTTCTTACCTGGAGTCTTTGATTCATTAGGAATCAGGCAACGGACAAAATGAGGGTGAGTGCTTCTCAAGTTAGTCATCAGCTTGCCCAAGTTCTCCTGTGGGTCATCATGATAATAGGTAACCAGTATTTTAAGATGAGATTCGTAATTGTTATCCAAAAATATGACACAATACATACTCTGAAAACAGCAGACACAGTCTGGAAGGAACCACCCTTCTTCTTGCCACCCTTCTTGCCAGCAGCAGCAGGCTCTGTTTTACAAAATATTGAATTTCATTAACGGCACTGAATAAATACCACTGTAGAACCTTTTATTAGTTTTCTTCTCTGTGGAATGTGGATTAGATTTTAAATTCACATGAATGAATCTATAAGTAGTCATCAGCTTCTTACTAGACCCGACCCAAATGAAAAAGCCATATAGTTTATTATCCATCACCACAAACTTACTGCACTTCCTGTAACAGTATGAGCTGCACTTTCTGATGAGCTGCCAATTACTCTGCTCTCACTTTTATTTCTTACCATCAGCTGCACCATGGGCTGCATACAGAAAGACAAGTAGTTTGTTTGAAGCCTTCTGGTAGAGCTGAATAACTGAGTCATTCAGGGGGTCCTTGTTCTTTTCCAGCCAGCCAGTGATATTGTAGTCCACTGTACCGGCATAGTGAACCAGGGAGAAGTGAGCCTCAGCTTTGCCCTTTCCAGGCTTTGGCTTCTCAAAGGCCTTGGTCTTGCCAAGATGCTGATCATGCAGCTTGTTCTTGAAAGAAGTATCAGAGGCCTTGGGGAACATGCACTCCTCTTCAAGGATGGAGAAGATGCCCATTGGCTGATAAGACATAATATATCATGTTAAGAATTAAACTGAGGAAGAAAACATTTTGACATGAATCAAGAAATCTTGTCTTCCCGAGTGGTAACTCACCTTCTCGATAAGCTCAATGCAGGAAGCCAAGTCCATACCAAAGTCAATGAATTCCCACTCAATGCCTTCTTTCTTGTACTCCTCTTGCTCCAGAACAAACATGTGGTGGTTGAAGAACTGTTGCAATTTCTCATTGGTGAAGTTGATGCAGAGTTGCTCCAAGCTGTTGAACTGAAATTACAGAAGAATATTTAATTTCATGGCAAAATAAGCTTGAACTTTAAAACAGCTCAGATATGTTTCACCAACTCACATCGAAGATCTCAAATCCAGCGATATCCAACACTCCAATGTAGAACTGTCTTGCCTGCTTTGTGTCCAGCATCTCATTGATACGGATGACCATCCACAAGAACATTTTCTCATAGATAGACTTGCACAGTGCACTGACAGCATTGTTGACCTAGAAACAAGGATTTTAGTGTGGTCATTTTTAAGACTAACTTTTTCATATCAAAATGTGAGTATTTCCCTAATTTTTTCAAACATCAAATTTTCTTTTTTTTTTACCTGTGGCACGGTCTGACCTTTGGTCACCATCTCGTTTCCGACCTTCACTCTTGGGTAGCACAGATATTTCAGCATATCAGCAGAGTTCAGGCCCAAGAGGTAAGCGATTTTATCAGCCACTGATGGAAAGAAAGAGAATGACTAAGTACACATTGACTTTAGTAGTATTTTACACATTTTTAATTCCAAATAAATGATGAAATAAAGGGCTCATTATTTTAGTAATTACCTTCAGTGCCATCAGGTTCAGCCTGCTCCTCACGCTGTTTCTGCTTGAATTTCATGTTGCCGTGATGCATCACAGCTCCAGTCAGCTTGTAGATGCCCATTTTCTCCTCACCACTGAAGCCCAAGATGTCAATTGCAGTCTGCAATGTAAAAAAAGAACAGTTATTGGTATGTGAAACATGTCCCTAGTTTACTGTCTATTTAACTACATTGTTGTCTTACATCTGTTGCAATGAACTCCTCCACATCATCAATGCTTTTGACAGTGATTTCACCCTGACTGATCATTGGGTAGTCATAAGGGTTGGTGGTGATCAGAAGACCCTCTGGAGGGGCACAATAAAAATACATGGTGTCATTTGGTGATATTTCTGGTATTGTTTACATTTTGATTTCAAATCCGTTTAGTAACATACCCAGGAGCTCAGGCTTGTGGCCAGTCATCAGCTGATAGAAGATATGGTAGCTCCTCTCAGCAGATAACTGGAAGGTGACACGAGACTTCTCCAGCAGATCTAAGATTAAGAAATTTAACTGAAAACTTTCAGATTACTGTACTACATAATGCATTACTTTAGCAGAGATGAATTGTTGACTCACATCATGGCTGAAACTTACATGTTTCAATATCAGCTGAAGCCAGCTTGCCAGTAGAGCCAAAGTGGATCCTAATGAATTTACCCTAGACAGTCAGATCATTAATAACATCAGTTTTTGTAAATCAGCAACAACAAAAGTCTCAAGATATTTCCTTTATTACTTACAAAACGAGAGGAGTTGTCATTTCTCACAGTCTTGGCATTACCATAAGCCTCTAGTAGAGGGTTGGCTGCAACAATCTGGTCCTCAAGGGAGCCCTGTAAGAATACATTTGAGTTACATGAGCTATACATTCTAACTAACTTTCCTTTGACAAACAGTTTCATCATAAACAACCAATTTTACCTGCATTTTGCCAGGTGTTGGCTCAGCCTTCTTTGCTCCAATAGCTGCAATTGTTGCAAAGTACTGGATGACACGCTTGGTGTTGACAGTCTTTCCTGCACCGGATTCTCCACTGGGGTATAAGAGACACATTTTCAAAATTCTGCTTCATATCATAAAGTTTATAAAGATTTAGCGTGACAGTTTGTTTAATACTCACGTAATCAGGACAGACTGGTTCTCACGATCTGAAATACAAACATACATGCTTCTTTTTTATTGTTCCTGCAATAAGCTAATGTTTAAGATGCATTAAAACTGTGTGTATTTACATTTGAACACTAGTAACTTTGATCTTACCAGTGAGCATGAACTGATAGGCA
The DNA here is from genome assembly GCA_011952105.1 of Coreoperca whiteheadi. Lineage (NCBI taxonomy): Eukaryota > Metazoa > Chordata > Actinopteri > Centrarchiformes > Sinipercidae > Coreoperca > Coreoperca whiteheadi. The sequence goes on along the minus strand of CM022470.1, from coordinate 9,132,295 downwards.
TTGTCAGAGATAGAGAAGATGTGGGGTGGTGCCTCAATCCTCTTCTTGCCTCTGTATGCTCCCACAACTACAGCATCATACACAGGAAGCCACTTGTAGGGGTTCACAACAACGCAGAACAACCCAGAGTAGGTCTGTAATAGCAGAGAGCATAAACATAGTGTTAACATTTGGACAATTTGAGGGGGGATGAGGGGGGAAGCCATCTCCATGTTATCAAAATGATCAAATTGAATCCCCTTGTTAACCTGCAGTCCTATATTGTAGCCTATATACTCCATAGAGTAGTGTCACCTTCATGATCATAGTGAAAAGTAGCAACGTGCAGTCGTGGAAGAGCTGCTGAAAATACACCCCCAGGCCAAGCTAATTACCTCTCTAACAAAACATTTTAGGGGAGACATGACTACAGATATAATTCTTATTAGAGATGTTTAGTGTAACCTGGGAGGGGAGCAGGTAATGTGACTGAGGAAATTAACCTGCACTGCCCGCACTGCACTCAGCCGCTACAATTGCATAATTCAAGGTAAAGTTTATTCCGTCAAAACTACAGTTTGTTTGGAAAATAAGCCTTATTAAAATGCTTATTGTCCACACGCAGTAAAAGGCCTACACACAATTTGTATTTAGTCTAATAGCAGTTATCTTAAATTTAAATTAATATCGCAATTATAATATGAAGAATTAGGCTAGATCTATTCTATGATCCTGCAGTTCTAAATATAAATTAGGGCAGATGTGGGTTTGGTCAGATGCGGGTGTCTCTTACTCTCTTTCATGAAGAGGAGCACAACAGCACCTGTGTGCTCCCATTGGGCCATCCCCCCCTTAGAAATTAACAAATCAACGATACATATATAGCCTACATTTGTACATGCACATTGAATTTGTATAGTATAGTGGAAACTCACGTAGATCATCCATGATGCATAACGCTCTTTGAGGTTATACAACACACAAGGCTCATTGAGGTGGGTCATCATGACCATGTCCTCAATTTTGTCGTACTTTGGAGGATTCCTGGGATGGATATCGTCCTCTTTAACAGTGAGCGTCTGAATCGGAAATACAACAAAACATTTTTAATAAAAAATCATTACAAGTAAAAACATTCATCAGATGGATGTTCACAGTGTCACTGAATTTAAAATACAATGATAAACAAATTCTTCACTAAATGTTTTACTAACATACTGTTTGAAATAAATACTTGTGGATAGAATGTCATCCTCCTACAGAAAGGGTCTTACAGGGAAATCTACTGGGAAGTTTTGCTAAAAAGGTAAAATAATGAATGACCTACCTTTCCAGTGTCGGTCTCAACCGTGGCTTTGCCACCCTCTTTCTTCACAAGTTTACCCTTGAGGTACATCTCATCCGCATCAGCCACAAAGTAGGCAGTTTTGGCATCAAAAGGAGTGGTTTGTGCCTCAATCCTCTCTTTCTCTGGCTTTCGGAGGTAAATGGCCGCTGGGCCATACTGCTCCATCTCCGCGTCTGTACTCATGGTGGCTCTTCAGTGGAGACTGAAAAGATGAAGCGTCCACAATAGTATTAGCATATCAACATAATAAAGATATGATCTTGATCCAGATGATAGTGGTGACATCTTTTACCTCAGCTTGTTCCAAAAAAAGAGTGAGTGGGGCAGTCTTTGGTGGAGTCCCAAGATGCTATAAAAAGATGATAAAACATGAGACCAATAACTTGTTTAAGTTTGTTTTTCTAATTTCAAATTTGTTCAGTCAATTTGAGAACAGTAGAGGGTAAAGTTGGCAAAATGTTTTTAGACTTTAATAATATATGCTATCTGTGTTCAGTTCCATAATCATAAATACTCTCCCATCCCCTCATCTGCCCTCCACAACCAGAGAAATAGTATAGTGCTTAATGATCATTTAGAAGACACTATCGCTCAACAGTTTGGGGTCGCTTAGTTTAGTACAGTCAGCTGGATGAGAGGAATACTCTATGTTGTTGTTTTTAAGACAAATAGATTATTTTGTGTGTAAAATGGTTATAATAGTATTGTCCACTGTCATGCAACACTCGACATTGACTAAACAGAAATTTTAAGCATTCAATTTTTATTAAACGATTTCAAATAATAATACATTTCATGAATAATTATACAGTTTTTTTTATCTATGTTAAAATAGCCATTATTGAAGGAAAGAAGAAAAACATCAATATAACAGGTGACTCCAAACTTTTGAGCAGTATTGTAAATGTGTTGAGACAGGATGTGTATTAGATGTCAGAACAAAGTAATTGATTGTATGTTTTTTTCCTTTTGGAATACACTATTTATTAAATGTGTTAAGACTATATACATATAGGCTACTTAGAAAATAGTTTTGGAATAATGTTGTCCACACAAGAATACTACCAAGGTAACTCTGCCAAAGAATTGTGGACAATATGCATAAATAATTAGAAACACATTAACTTTACCAACTAAGCAATAAGATGTTACAGTGAATGCACTCACCTGTGTTGGGAGCCTATCAGTTCATGCAGAGGTCCAGAGCTTCATCTTTTATAGAGGGTGGGAGTGCCAGGTCAGCAGTAGCCTCTCACTCAGTTTGGTCATGTCCTCTTTTCATTCTGTTGCTTATTTTGTGGCGGTGGTGTTTAAGGAGGTGCATAGTTCACATCTCTTAATTGTAATTAATAATCTAAAAAATACAGAATATATTGTGATGTTATACCATTTGATTAGATTTTTGATTTGATTGCAACCTTGGATGTGACCAACACAATGTGGTTGTTAAAATTTCAAACGTGAATTAATGCTTTCACCTGGCCCGTTAACTATGAACTGTAACTGAACTTTCTACTGTAACAAAAGAGGAATTACAGTACAGAGGAAAGAGTTGCTGAAATGCATTCACACTCACAAGTTTCTTTCTTCAAACATAAACCTATTTCAGTTAACCAAATAAGGCTTATGGGTCTACTTAAGGACATATGAATGTCAAATTATTTAGAGAGAAAGAAGGAGGTGCTTATGCATTTCTGCCCATGATTCTCTTTGTGAGTTACAAGCTTGCTGTTTCAAATGTTGGTCTGCTGCTGCCTCCAAGTGCAGGCATGGAAGTGATGACCAAATGTATCATTCATTGAATAGTGCAGTATATAGTATACAATTCCAAGAATTATAGGACATTAAAGCTGAAACATGTTGTCAACATGAGCCATCTTTTTTTAAATTGATGGGCATCTTTGATGGTTGGTTTTGGAGTGGTATTCAATTGCAGGACACTTGCACATTTGAGATCTCCGAAAAGGAAAAAAAGTTCACCTCTAAATGACACTAGTATTAGATAGCTGTCAACATATGTTAATTAAGTAATAATATTCATCTTTAATATAAATAATTGTATTACTTAATTTAATTTAAAGTTGAAACATGTTGTCAACATGAGCCATCTTTTTTCAAATTGATGGTTGGTTTTGGAGTGTTTTCTAAAGTCCACTGGTATTCAATTGCAGGACACTTGCAAAATTGAGATCTCTGAAATCAAAACTCACCTCTAAATGACACTAATATTAGACAGTTGTCAACACACGTTAATTAAACAATAATATTCATCTTTAATATAAATTGATATCACATTAATGTTTTTATGCCATGTCAGATACATGCATAGAGCTTGGTCTTGGAAAAATGTTTGTGGTCTACAGTTACAGGACTCAGGCACATCTCATATTCCTGTAATAAAATTAAAGATGAGGTATTATCCAAGTTCAATTGCCTGTAGAATAACTCCCTAAATGGATATCTAAACAGTTGCCAACTCATTTGAAATCAAGCCCAAAATAAGTTCCACACAAGGCAAAATGAACTGCATCCAGTTGGTACATTTGATACTAAGGAGGTCACATCTGTTAAAGAAGCATGATAAGTGTCCTGGCAAATCTTAAGGGCTTATGTTCATTATAGCATTTTTGAGTCAAGTTGACAACCCACAGAAAACATTTAATAATTTCATTCAATGGAAAAAGGGTCATATGTATACATCCTCTGATTATACCATGTTCACGTGTTCACATAGGTTAAACCCAATTAGAAGAACTTCTGGGTCAGCATCCTGCAGACGCTGGGCAAGCTTTTTCCTGTAGTTAAGACAAATTTGCTTAAAAAGCACAAATAGATAGCAAAAATGGATTTATCAGTGAAATAGTCAAAAGGGTCAAAGAGGAGAACTTTTTTCATACCTTCACCTCCTCCTCAATGTGCCTCTTTAACTCCTCAATCTGCTGAGTGAAAGCCTGCTTTTCCCTGGTCAGCTGGGAAGCAAGAGCTTCTTTCTTCTCAATCGGGTAGGAATACTCACCTGACTGACAAAATGTTCATTTGTTATTAATGAAGAACATTTTCATGATTTTTAAGGATTTATTTCAACAATACAGGACACTATTAAACATACATGTTGCCATTGAGTGTGATTATGTATCAAATATGAGGAACTTTACCTACAGAGTGGTTTATGTTACAGATTACCATTCCCTGTCTGCAGTCTGGCCTTCTGTGCATTAATGTCATTCAGCTGGCAGATGCCCTATAAACAACAAAACATCATGTATTTAAAAACATGAAATTGAACGAAGCAAATGTTGAGTACCTTTCTGTCTAGAAGTACATTAAAACCAATGTTATACTGAATGATCAGTGACAACTTAAACACAGGGGTGACTAGTGCTATACTCTTATGGTTATATAATTTATTCTAAAAATATATGTTTTCTTCCTTTTTATTCCTGAGATATCTAAAAATGGAAATCATGCTGATAATGTTGACAGTATATATTATTTTGAATTTATATCATGGAATTTCAACTTTAAAACACACTATCAAAGGATTTTTTCAAAGGACAATTAAAATGGCTTCATGAAAGCCAATGTCAAAACCAACCACATATGACAGTATAATGTAAAGCTAAATAGTTTCTTTACATTTGATAATATGGGCCTGCTATGGCATGTTTATGACCGGTTATGTTGTCTTTGTTAATGTAAAGTTGTCATAACAATTACATTTTTGTCTTGGTTAATGTTAAGTTTTTTGACATCTCAAACAATGTCAACTTTGCTTTAAAAGTGACATAACTAACCAAATGACACTTAATAACAGTCATAAACATTCATAAAGACTCTTCATGTTCATGTCATAGTTATGAACGTTACATGTCTTATTCACACCCATTCAAATAAATTGTCAACCTTTCATCCTTTTTGTTGCAGTGCTTGTGTCTGGTTCAAGGTTTAAATAATAATGTAAAGGTATTTAAAATTAATCCCTGTGGGAAATAAGCTCAGGCATCAGACTGCTCTAGGTTTCCTATGTTTTTTTCTACTTTCAAGTCATGGATGTCACCAGTCATCTGCTCGTGATCTTCTAGCTTGCACACAAAGTACAAGGATGCACCCATCCACCCGCTCAGTCTGTTTCAGTTATTTGACCTCTTTGTGGAGACTGCTCAGGACTACCTGGTTTTTGGAGGTTGTTCAGTATGTCTTGCAAAATCTGCCTTTTTGTTTGTGAAGGAAACCATTTCTTTATGGACAGGTGGCTTTACTTTTTGCTAAGGAAACCACTAACTACTGCTAACTATAGCTACCGTTAGGTCTGTCTGCAGCGGTATTAGCAAGCTGACTGCCTGAACCAGGATTACCAAAATTAGTGTATGAAAGTGAGTCTACTATTAACTTACATTTATGAAACACGTTCTCTAACTGTTAAGGTTCGTCAATTTTTAAATCTCTATGTGTAACATACTTAAAATGGGTATGAGATGTGCTGTGAGGGAGATATCAGATTTTGAAAGGGGCCTGAGTAATTTATTTGATGACTCTTCAGCATGAACAAAAATAGAAAGGCATTGCAAGTCTGGCCTCAAGTGTCAGTAAGCAAAACCTAATTCCAGAGACTTCTAGAGAACATATAAGGAGGTACATAAGGTGGTATATGCCTGCGTGGTTGGCTGATTTCATCAGTATCAGAAATGACTTCTGTTTTAACCACAACTACATATCCTGCTTTAGGCTACTTCATGGCAGATGCAATGATTGCAAATGGATTTAGAATTAATTCTTTGTACAGTAAGTATTTGAAGAAGCATTTGAGTGACGTATGCACTGATTGTTTGGCTTTATTTCCTTCCTGTGATAACAGTAAAATGGTGTCTCCAAGACACTAGAGGTGAAAAGCCATTAGACAAATTTTTAAAGATTGTCTATTGTTCCTAAATTAGCTATGGACTGCACGATTGGTATTTCCGCAGTGAAATGCAAAATGCAACTCATTATTTTCAAAAGGATTATTAGAGCATCATCACATTAACATTTTCTATTTCAAGCTTTGTAATAAATTTCAGTCTGTCATATTTTGAAATTTTGCATTAAAATTGCTTTATCTGAATTATTGTTTTTGTGATGCTTCACTGATGGGGAGTAACTGGTCAAAGTCAGCTGATTGGACCATCTATAGCTTAATCTGCAGTATGTAGTACAGAATATTGAGTTATACAAGAAGAGGTTTCAACCAAAGACTTTAAATGGTGTACTATTGTACAGTGTCATTTTAAAATGTCATTTATACATTGTGAATTTATGACATAAACAGCTTTCCAAAATCCAACCAGAAAAAGATATTCTATATGCTGTTCCATTTAGACTACTGTAACTTAATTTCATGCAAATATATTCTTGAAATATGTGCAGTTATGTTCTGTTCTGTTGTCTATGATGATATCCCATCTCAAAGATTAATAAAAGGCATTTTCCATCCATAAACAAAATATTTAAATCCACGTAATGTAGAATGCTAACAAAATCTGTGTTAATGATTTAGTGAAAAGTTTTGACAATGTTTATTATACATCTCTTTGTACTGTATAACAAACATGAGAATGGAAATGAATTGTATTTGAAATTAAATGAACTGTAACCAGCTAACCAGTCAAGCAGTCTACTGCAAAACAACCTCACTCATTCCAGCCGTGTTAACTGATGCAGCTTCTGTGTTGAACACTGTGTGACTTTTATAGATGCCAGTAAAATAGAGAGTAAATACGACAGAGTAATAGTTTAATGAGGATACACTTTATTGACATTAGAAGAAGACAATTCAACAACTATTTCATATTTTATGAACACTGTCAAAAGGCTCTGTCAACAGGATGTCTCTTATTCAGCAATGTCAGACTGAGAAAAAAGGAAGAAAAATAAAATGATTCAGCATGTATTACCAACATAACATTAAGCTATCTATCTCATGTGGTTATGCAAGTTAATTATATATGTGGCATTTATCATATTAAAGTATCTAAACCATCATTGCAAAGTCATCAAAGAATGGTATAAATAATAAATTTATGTTATGAATAAACCCCATAAAACTAAAGTGCCCACATAGTCATTTTCCATAAAATATGATGATAAATGGTTACCTTTCCAGCATCACGGCTCTTGACTCTCAGCTTGTTAACCTGGGACTCAGCGATGTCAGCACGCTCTTGAGCTTCTTCCATCTCATGCTGAACCTTCCTGAGCCTGGACATGTGAGTGTTGGCCTGCTCCTCCTGTGAAGGGTTTACAGCATACAGTTAAAGTATATTGTTTTTTTGAAAAATTCCATCATATTAGTATGGTTTCTTTATGTCATTATTGATTTGTGCTACCTTCCCATATGTAAGATCACAAAACATTTGACTCACAGCCTCCTCAGCCTGTCTCTTGTAAGCCTTGACTTTGAGCTGCAGCTTGTCCACCAGATCCTGAAGTCTGACCACATTCTTCTTGTCCTCCTCAGTCTATTCAAATAAAGAATTGTCACCAATGATGTATAGAGACAAAATCAAGGCATTAAGAACTCATGGTAGTTTTTCACTAAATAATTAATCACCTGGTAGGTCAGCTCCTTCACTCTCCTCTCATATTTGCGGACTCCTTTCACGGCATCAGCTCCACGTCTCTGCTCGGCCTCAACTTCAGCTTCCAGCTCACGGACCTGAAATGTGATGATCAATAATTCATCAAAACATTCAGTACTGAGAAATGTTGACTTTATTCTACTCATTAAAGCTCACTTTACATCCTAAAACAAATATGTAGTTCATACCCTGGACTCCAGTTTCTGGAGCTGCTTCTTGCCACCCTTCATGGCGAGGTTCTCAGCCTCATCCAGACGGTGCTGCAGGTCCTTGACTGTGACCTCCAGGTTCTTCTTCATCCTCTCCAGGTGAGAACTGGTGTCCTGCTCCTTTTTCAGCTCCTCAGCCATCATGGCAGCCTGAAATGATGGGCAGTTTGGAATTATAATTTTAAATGTTGACATTAATGGTCAAGCATGAGCAAGTATTTGGTGATGTATCATTTTACATATGAAAGGAGACTCATTAACATAAACTCACATCAGTGATAGCCTTTTTGGCTTTCTCCTCAGCATTTCTTGCTTCCTGAACAGAATCTTCCACTTCACCCTGAACCTGGACAAGGTCAGTCTCCAGCTTCTTCTTGGTGTTCATAAGACTGGTGTTCTAAACATTGACCAAGATAAGACAATGTTTTACGGATATGTGTCTCATATCTTTGATGGGATACAATTCTTGTGAATGAATAAAAACACACCTGAGAGTGAAGCAGTCCAACACGTTCACTAGCATCAACCAGCTCCTGCTCAGCCACTTTGCGTCCTCTCTCTGTCTGCTCCAGAGCGACTCTCAGCTCCTCAATCTCAGCCAGCATCAGGCCATTTCTGCGCTCCACCATGGCAACCTGTTCCTTCATGTCTTCCTGTCCTCTGAGAGCATCATCAAGGTGCAGTTGGGCGTCCTGACAGCAAAAGAAAAAAATTAATTAAAAAAATTAACCTTTTTACTTGTGTTTTAAAAATAAAGGGCCATATAAACCTTACCTTGAGCTGTCCCTGGACATTCCTCAGTTGTTTCTGGGCCTCAGCAGCCTGCCTGTTGGCATGGCTCAGCTGAATCTCCATCTCATTCAGGTCTCCCTCCATCTTCTTCTTGACTCTCAGGGCATCATTCCTGCTCCTGACCTCAGCGTCGAGAGTGCTCTGCATGGAGTCCATCACCCTCTGGCTGTTTCTCTTGATCTGCTCCATCTCCTCATCCTTCTCTGCCAGCTTCCTGTCAACCTCACCTTTGATCTGGTTGAGCTCAAGCTGAACACGGAGAATCTTGGCTTCCTCATGCTCCAGTGTACCCTTACAAAATCAAAAACATTACAAAAGTTACCATTTACAGAACCAAAATCAAATTGAATATATGGTTACATAAATGCTGTTGTATTTTAACGTATAAGTGGTCCGATATTGTAATCAAGATTCTACCTCAGCCTCCTCCAGTGCTGACTGAATTTCTGTCTTCTCAGTCTCCACAGTCTTCTTGGCTTTCTCCAGCTCATGGATACTCTTTCCAGTCTCACCAAGCTGTTCAGTCAGGTCTGAGATCTCCTCTAAAGTACAAACAAAACCAAAATATAGTTATTAGTGACCTATAGAAACTGTCCTGTACGATAGTTAGTACTTCATAGTACACAGTACCAATTCTCCTTCAAGTTCAGGGTCAAACCAAAGGTACTTCAAAAGGTATGAGTGTCTCCTAAAACTGGAATGTTGTTTGGGAAATAATACAGTTCCATGCAAACAAGTGAGGCTTTAACGCCATACAGGTTCATAAACTACACTTGTGAAGGTCAGAGAAGAACCCACACGAGTTACATTTTTAATTTTAGTGAGATTGACATACGTTGCAGGTTCTTGTTCTCTCTCTTCATGGTCTCCAGCTGATCCAGAGCCTCCTCATAAGAGTTCTTCATCTTGAACAATTCAGTGCTGAGAGAACGAGCCTCCTTCAGGGCTCCTTCCAGCTCTGCCTGGCCCTCCTCGTGCTTCTGTTTCCATTCTGCCAGGACCTAGAATTATACAGATGAACAACAAAGATTACTTACTAAGATAGGTTTTTGTTTCACTGGAATCAATGTGGTCTTCATTTCCTTATACCTTATCAAAGTTCCTCTGCTTCTTGGCAAGGTTGTCAGCCAGACCATTAGCTCTCTCCACATCAATCATGAGGTCCTCCACCTCACCCTGCAGCCTCTGCTTGGTTTCCTCCAAAGAGGCACACTTGGAGTTCACAGCCTCAATGGACTCTTCAGCATCCTGCAGGCGCTGGGCAAGCTTTTTTCTGAAGTGAAGACACATTTTGCAATTGTTTAAAACCAAACTATTGAAATGAAAACTCATTTTAACCCTGTAAAAGTAGTCACTTACTTGGCCTCCTCCAG